>JAOTOM010005122.1:102500-812500 GCA_034440615.1 Ashinkailepas kermadecensis
CCTTGTCTCGGTATTCGGGTCGGACCAGTACCGAAGATTGTTCGTCCACCACTGACGGGCGATGCGGTGAGCAGTCGGCTGTCTCAGATGTAGTCTGACCTGAAGAACAGCGGTCATCTCAGTCAGGGTTCCCTTCAGTTCCCTGTCCTTGTAGTACTGGAACGGCAATTGCGGTGGCATGCGTGGCTGTGCATTGATATCCGGGCGGCCGCACCAACCTAGAACGCTCTCGTCCATGGCCCGCACCAGCAGCGATGGGTTGGCCACCAGCTGGGCGAGGCCGCGCGGGGTGTCCAACTCCGCCGACAGACCGACCGGCCGCTCCGATGCTGGCCTAGTGAGCTGTCTGGCCCACCAGGCGAACACGACCGGTGCGTCCACGAACATCTGGTTGATATCACCCGCCGTGAGCAGCGCCATCAGAGGCGCCACGTCCCAGGTGAAGCCGCCCCCAAGGCACGGCGTCAGGCGTGCATGGCCGACCACATCGTCCGGAGCCACGGTCATGGCCTGCAACAGCCTTCTCTTCAATCTGCCCGTTGGATTCAGGAGAGAACCGCTGAGCTGCAACGTCTCCTTGGTGGTTGAGACGCGCAGCATCGTTGGAAGACATAATTGCACGACTTCGTTTGCGGTATGCTCGGTTTGAAACCATAATACGGAGTACACGATAAGTTCCCGAGCCATGCATATGCGCAGCTGGCACTCAGACAGCCGCACAGGCCGAGACGACATCACCAAATTGACCATACGCATATGAATTTTCCTCTGCAGTATGTCGCGCATCACCAGCCGGGCCAAATCGGCCTGAATGACACCGATTGTCTGCTGCATTGCTTCTAGCTCCGCTGGCGTGGTCTTTCGAAGCAAGTTGATATCCTCACAGAAGAAGGCTGCCAACCGGCGAGCGGCAACAGCCGCCTGGAGGAAGTCGAGGATACGTTGCGCACATTGTGTAGGACCGCCCCACCTGCTGCGCGGTGTTCGTTGGCAAACCCAGTAGAGAGAGGTCTTGATGAAGTAGGACTTGACCGTTCGTCCACTCGCTCCTAGCTCTTTCTTTGCACGTTTGAGAATAACAATCGCACATTTCTGATCGGCTGGCATATGCCAGGCGGCCACCAACTCCGCCCTGGAGAAAGACAGCCGCCACTCGGTCTCCTCAGTGACGCTGCCCTTGCATCCTGTTGGAACTAGGTGCATGCCGTACCGCCAGATGTCCTCGCGTACAGCAACCGGGAGCCAACCCAGCGGCGTGGTCTTCAGGAAACTCTCACGGGACTGCTGCCATGGAATGCGCAGACAAGCCACCCAGTCCGCTTCCATGCCTAAATAAACCGTCGTGACCGCTGGTCCCGTTAACTCGATGGAGTTGACTTGTGTTTGGAAAACGCGGATGAAGTCGGCCATCAATCGCCGGACTACTGCGGCCGAGAACGGCAACGGCTGGCCGTGGTCGCAGCCTGTCCGCCGCACCTGCAGCACCTGGACGAATCCGGGGCTCTCCGTGGCTGTCAGCTCTAGCGACGGCACCGACGACGAGCTGCCTGTATCGTGAGGAGCGTCCAGCACCCAACTCACAGGGCCCAGCTCGAACATCACGTCGTTGTCAGACATTGGCTGAGGAGGATCAGTTAACAGGAACCCTGTAAATCCTTCGGCACTGCTGCCAGACGTTGAGCAGCTCTGTATAGACAGACTGCCGAGGGGCGAGCAGCCGCACTCGGCGGCGTCCGCCTGCAACGCCATCAGCAACGGCGCCAACACCAACATTTCCCGCATCACCGCACTGTCTCTTGCTGCAACTGATGGGACATGTACACACGTGCCGGTTAATGTCAATTGCTCGCTCCAGTCAATGAACAAGTCGGTGAGCTTTCCACAGCGCTGCAGCATCGTGCTGACGCGGCTGTCCTCGTCCGGATCCATAGCCAGCCCGTGGGATCTGCTGTTAAATTGCTGGACACGACACTGAGCCCCACAGCTTGGCCGATACAGTCTGGTCAGCCGGACCGAATCACCCGCCGGTCACCGCCGCAGCACTCGGGTTCCAACACCAAATCTTGCCGGCACGCCCAGACGAGGTCGAGGTCGTGGAAGCACAGATCCACGCAGGTCCGGCTAACTCCCCTGGTGTACGATCACAGCCTCGTCCTCGGGACTCGCTGGCCGACTGTGCGGCGGCCAGGCGAGGAGTTCCGGAGGCAACATCCTGCCGCGATATGACTGCCCGCCGACAAACTCGTCCGGCGCACGATAGCACATCGTACCGCAGCAACCTGCTTATTGCAACAACGCGACACGCTCTGCCTGCGCTATCCCATGCAAGGATAACATACGAGAAGGGCAGACATGTTGTTGAAGTTGAATTTCAAGTTAGTTACTTGGGCTTCAGGGCGCGTCGACAACTATGGCCATGTTGCGCCCATTTAATTTCAAGTTGAAAGGTTGATTAAGAGGTTGATTCAAGTTGACAAAGAACAAAACACGAAGGCGGGACAAATCCCCAAGAGATTGTATGCAAATCTCACTATATCGTTTTTGAATTTCAAGTTAAAAACGATATGTTGAGATTTGCATGCCATCTTGTGGGGATTTGTCCTGCCTTCGTGTTTTGTTATTTATCAACGGGTGCCCGACCAGCAACAGCATATGCCTTTATCCGACGGGCCCGCATCGTTGGAAATACTGCCATTGGCCACATTGGAACTTCGGCATCCAAATAATTATACACTCCAAAAACATCACTCCTTATATTGTCAGATATCGGATGAAGAGCCTTGCTTAGCCAGCAATCCCAGCTAGATGTCATATACAATAGTGATAAGTTTGATGAAGAAGAGGGAGCAGTATGCTCAGAGGGCCTTTAGCATATGGCGACCTTTGGCTGATAACGAGATCCACTTCTTGATCTGGTGTTTTTCATCTTGTCTTGCCATACTGTGTTCTTGTGACTGCAACTTGGCAACATCATTGATGATGCACATTTGCTATTCCAGGTGATTGTAGATCATAACCGTTGGCGAAGCCAGGATTTCCCTATGGGGGAGGGCCGACCCCCTACAAAATGGAAACAAAAAGCTCCGACGCGCGAAATGCGCCGTAAATTTTTTAGTAGTGAAAAGCGTTTTTAGTAGTGAACATATCAAAATTTCTCGTTTGATCTGGAAGAACAACGTTGTTCTCAATCCACAACTCTACTTCCCATTCAGCTTAATCCCCCATTCCACGTAATCCCATTCCACGTAAACCCAATCACCTAATCCCCAACACCCAACTCTTCCAAGTGGACCCTTGTAGAGCAGCCCCGGCATAGGTGTGGTAACAATGGACTGCTGTCAAATCTCTAAAGTAGGTCATGGCCGAGCGCCCCAAAGTAGGTCATGGTCGAGCGCCCCAAAGTAGGTTCATGGTCGAACGCCCTAAAATAGGTCATGGTCGAGAGCAAGACAAGCCCGAGAAAGCTCCGGGAAACTTGAGCTGCCAGACGGTTGGGCGGCAGGCTCCACTTTGGTATTTTGATCCGCATTTTCCTGTTCGTAGCGTCTGTCTGCTTTCTCTGTTCCTGCAGCCAGACGGACGGCGCCGAAGTCTGTAGCTAATGGCCCGTGGAGAGTCAGCCTGGGATACATTGCGCAATAATGAGCATTTGATGCTCATGATAAAAAAAAACAGAGCAGCGCCGACGAAAACAATCTCCTTCATTGACCCGGATCTAGTTGGTTGGTTATTGAGGTTTAGGTTCGCATCGACTGCAGTGGTCATGCAGCGCCCATAACATCGTCGGTCACGCCAAGTTTGAAAGCCGAAACTGATTGAAACTACTAAATGCGACACAAGAAATCAATGGTCATGACGTACAGCATAACCATCCTGGTTTTACTACATACCTGACATCGTATTAATGGGGCGTTTGTACCACAGAAAACTTAACCTCTGCAAGGAACCGGAATAGTTGTCCCGATTGTATAAAGGGGGATTCATCCCTAATACTTCCCGCAGCGAGAGTGTAGTGCGCCCGAAGTGACGTCTTCGCTAATGGTAAGTCTGGGGCACGCAACCAATATGTGTTGAACTGATAGGAAAGCATGGTACCTTTGACAACGGCTTTCCGTCGCCGCTCAGAAGGTACCGGTGGGTGACGTATGTATGACATATTCGCAAGCGGCAGACCTGCATCTTTGTCAATTTTCCGAACGCATTCTTTTGTATTAGAGTATCTTCTAGCATCACATGAAACTGTTACTAGCCCACGCCATACAGCAACATTGATGTCGGATCGCGTGCATTTTCAAATCCGTGGCCTTACAGAATGTGCTAATCATTCAGTGCAATGATTTTGACACAGGCGTGCAGTGCCAGAGTGTCATGACCTTGACAGAGAGTGTCCATTTGCTGTCCACTCATTCATTCAGCGGGAAAATGACGTAGAAACCTATTTGAACGTAGACAAATCAGTTGAAAATGATTCAACCACTCCTGTGTGGAACATTTTATTCAAACCACTCGCTTACGGTTCGGTTCGTCTGGCTTAACCCACGTCGGTTGAACCCACTCCTGGCTTAATTAAGACCCTACTTGCATAGCCAAGCTCATTGTTTAGGAAGCGCCCTGGATCATGTTATTCAGTTGAAGACGAGCTACATAGAAAATCAGCGCCGAACTCAAGATAATGAAACGTTGAGAGGCACCGGTAACTAATGGGACAAATGGCTAGCTGCTGTGGAACATGTCATACTATTAGAACAAGTGCACTTAAACGCAAGTGTCGAAACCATGGGGTGGGACAGGAGACCTTCCCCTCCTATCGATAACATTGACCGTTGGGCCCTACTGGGGATGATCTTGTGCCTTCTGCCTTCTGAAGCATTCTTTTAGAATACACCTAAAGAACCCCAAACAATGTGTTAGTTAATTTGACAAGTAATATACAGATTACAATGGCACAAGATGATTTCGAATATATCATCTTGTGGCATTGTAATCGGTATTTTACTAACCCCGAAAAATGTGACATGCACATAATTAAAGTAGATAGATACCTTATTAGATTATTGTTAAGACCAGGTTCGAAGCGCGCAATCTCAATTATCAACATCAAATCAACGTTGAGAATATCAGCTTGTGATTTCTAAGTAGGCCTAGAGATCTCACGAAACCAGATCGACCCAAGCCCATATTTTCAAGACATTTTCCGATTGGATAGGGGCAATGACCAAGTAACATTAGAAGGTATCAAACCAGGGGGGTTCAGACCCCTCCACTCACCCGGAATCTCCAGCCATGTTTCCAAGGCAGGGAACATTGTCATCCCAAATTGGCTTATCCGACTATACCACAATTCGCAATCAAATCCAAGCGCGTGTGCCAACGTCAGTTTCGTATGAGTGGCCACGGAGGAGGATACTCGGGTGCGACGTTTTTCAATTACTGTGGTAGTATGCAATAATGCAGCCCGTTAAAAATCGTTGGGTTGGATTAAGTATGGGTGTCGTAGATTTCCGTATTCCTCACAAAACGTGACAACTTCCACGTTCCGTTCTCCCTGCGCCATTGCCAGTCGTACGTACACGGCACACGCGGGTGCCTGACCGCGATATGTTTCAGCCTCTGGGAATGGTAGAGGTCGCGATGAAGAAGGATGGCATCTTGCACCTCAGGAAAGAAATTAAACAAAATCATGTTCAAAAACATCTTCCAAAAACAAAAACATCTTCCACCCAAGAAATTAAACAAAAAATCCGGGCGGGCGGAAACACGAGACGTGTTAGACAAGATGGCCGCCGCCGCCGCCATCTCAGCCAGCGTCGATTGTGACGTCATCACTCACGGTCCCTGGCGCCGAGCAACTCGGTACTGGGCGGGGAAGCCCCAGGCGTTTACTGCAGGCGCTTCGGCTGGGGAGGGGTGGACTGATGCGACTGTCCTTGGCGCAGGAACGAAGTCCGACGGAGACACGCACGACCCCTCCAATTTGAGAGATTTTCTTAAATTAAATAAATAGTTAGACGATGGATGAGAGAATGCCACGAGATCCGTCTCAAAGGGGAGGGCGAGGGGGAACAAGGGCGATTTCTTGGTCGATTTTTTCTCCCTGCAACACCCATAGAGTCAATGTTAAACTCATCCAATGTGGAGGAGGCCGCTGCCCGGCCCTTGGGCGAAATAAATCGGCTAACGTGGTTTTAGCCACCCTCCAAGTCAAAGCCCTCCTGTTTCAGGTTTAACATCGTTACACTGGTCAAACGCATGCTACAATAGCGATTTCCGGAGATTTTCAGTCGTTGGAGAAGCTCGTGCCACCAATGGCCAATGGGTGCAGCCATAGCCATCAATAGCCGGAAAAGAGTCGCATCGAGCATGCCGAGTGTGAGAAGCGTTCTTCCGGTTAACGCCACGTTTACAAACCACGTCACCAAACGATGCTATTGTTTATAATTCACGCCACCAAGCAGTAACACGGTTTACAAGTCACACCACCAAGCAGTGACACGGTTTACAAGTCACATCACCAAGCAGTGACACGGTTTACAAGTCACACCACCGAGCAGGGACACGGTTTACAAGTCACACCACCAAGCTGTGACACGGTTTACCATTCAGGACACCAAACAGTGATACGGTTTACAATTCACACCACCAAGTAGTGATATGTTTACAGTTCACACTACCAAGCAGTGACACGTCTTCTCAGTGGACGTGCCGCGAGGACCACGGAACATTTACGACAGCCTCTACCTTCAATCTGCTTTACGCCACTCATTAAGATGGAATGAATTAGCAGACCTCCACCTGGTAAATGACACTTGACAATCCCTATCTAACTTCCAGTTAGACTAGACCAAATATCAAGATTATATATATATATATATATATATATATATATATATATATATATATATATATATATATATATATATATATATATTCAGAATAGCGACGAAGGTAGTATCAGAACTGTAGTAACAAACCAGCGGGTCAGCGGGTCAGCGGGTCAGTGGGTCAGAGGGTCAGCGGTACCAGATTCAGCCCTGTTGAGACATCCTGAAGAGAAGCTTCTCACAAGATAGGTCAGGAGGTCACCGACATTGTGACCTCTCTTGCGTCTCCACCATATTGTAATCGGAGAAGCCTTTCCTCCGAATATTGCACTTCCCCACTCCCGGTCTCTTCCAAATGAGTGGTGTCGACTCTGAATATCAGCCAGCAAACATAAACTAGCAGACGCGCAGTCAGGATTTTCTTAAGTGGAGGACCAGAAAAATGTCATGAAACATACCGAGTTTGGCGCGAAGTGCGCGGATATTTTTGTTTGCATTGAGTGGTCAAAATCTCGAAATTTCGTCTTCGATCTGGTGTATTTTTGGTTACTATGGGTCCCATACCCCTGCCCCTGGCTCTGTAAAATACTATCATTGGAATTTATCCAGCAGTGGCACGCTGATCTTATCTAGTGCACCACCCTTCCTCGCGCCAGCTGAGCGTGGGAGCGGCAGCAGAAGTCAACACCGAAATCTTAACGTGGGAGCGGCAGCAGGAACTAAACACCGACAGCTTAACGTGGGAGCGGCAGCAGGAAGTCGACAACTGAGGGGAGCATTCGTAGCATCCAAAGTTCATTTTCCACCAAAGTTCATAACGTCTCAAAATCACACAGCGTCCAAGGATCATAACGTCAAAAAGCGAAACCAAGTCCAAAATGTCTTGAATGGGGTGCGCTTACAATGCCCGAAGTTCATAACGTCCAACAATCACAACCGCCAAATCTGGCTTGAGTGGGAGCGTTCATAACGTCCGAAGTTCAGCTACGTCCAAGGATCATAATGTACAAAAATAGTTCCCCAATAGTACGCCAGAGAAGCCGATACAATCCCTGGCGGTGAACTCCTGTAGTTAGGTAAGGCTAGGTTATGGTAGGGTATGGTAGTGTATGTTAGGCTATGCTAGGCTAGCCTAGGCTAGGCTATGCTAGGCTAGCCTAGGCTAGACTAGGTAGGGTTTGGTAAGGTTAGGTTATATATATTTCCCCGCCAGGTGTTTTACCGGTTTCTCCAGCGGACAATTTGGAAACTATGTTTGGAATTTATGATCCTTGGACTTAAATGAACTTTGGATGGAGGAAATGAAGACTACGGTCGACTATAGTTTGACTCGAACTACGGTCATGAAATGTATGCTGAAGCGAGGCCACGACAGCCGAAATCTGCCCTCCAAATTGTGTGCTTGTAACCTCAGTAGGTTCGGGGTTCTTTGGGATCGAGTCTGCCCCGCCCCCTCCCCTCCGGGCGTGTTAGATAGCAGGTCCTCCGGCTCGAGTGCTAACCACCTCATCACCGGTACCTTCTCCCTTCTGATGTAAACTTATAAGATGCGATTATGATGATGTATCCCTTATGATGTGATGGCCGTCTCTGTGGCAGAATAACGACGCAGACAGGATGTCGTGCGGACCAAAAATCACACGGCGTGACGAGTCGTGAATGGTGCTATGCTACGCCGCGAGGGTTGCATGATCACCATTCACATTGCAGCACTTCACATTCACACTATGTTGAACGTTCTGGAGGGTGGGGTCAAGAAACTCACCGAAAGTTCCGACCGTGGTGGGCAGCTGGCCAGAGTGGATTTCCCCATCAATTATCACTGTATTGGTGACACTTTGGAACTCAACCGCCACGTCCCAGCGCGTATTAACACGAGCGCCGGAGGACAGGCATCTTACATCACGCCAATCAGGAGGGCGGATTATCACTGTATTGATGACACTTTGGAACTCAACCGCCACGTCCCAGCGCGTATTAACACGAGCGCCGAAGGACAGGCATCTTACATCGCGCCAATCAGGAGGGCGGGTTCGTCCCCCATTCAGATATCTGAAACTACCCAACCAAGAAGCACAAAACTTGGAGGAAAGTTTACGGCCGAAGTGATCTTCCTTCAATACAAATTGCATGATGCTTGGTTAATGCCTTCGGGGTCAAATAATGCAGCGAATGGCTCCCAGGCCGAGCCGTTAAATTGGCCAGGCCCAGCCTTATAAATAGCCCAGGCCCAGGCCTTATATAGGCCAGGCCTTATATAGCCCAGGCCTTATAAATTGCATGCTCCTAGGTAATAGCCTTCGGAGTCAAATGATGTAGCGATTGGCCGCCAGCCGAGCCGCCGCTCCACCACGGCCACACAGACGAAGCCTTTGTGACCTTGAACGCTCGGCGGCCGGCCGGTCGGTCGACTTCGCACGCCACAGTTCCCATGTTTACTAACGGGTGTCGATTTTGTCTTCTCATAGGATGAGCTCATCAATTTTGTTTACAAAGTCACGAGATTGCATTTCAATATCCCAGCCCGTCATCTTCGAGTTCCCGGGAAAGAAAAAAAAAAAGAAAAAACCCCCCCCCCCCCCCCCCCCCCCCCCCCTCCCCCCCCCCCCCCCCCCCCCCCCCCCCCCCCCCCCCTCCCCCCCCCCCCCCCCCCCCCCCCCCCCCCCCCCCCCCCCCCCCCCCCCCCCCCCCCTCCCCCCCCCCCCCCCCCCCCCCCCCCCCCCCCCCCCCCCCCCCTCCCCCCCCCCCCCCCCCCCCCCCCCCCCCCCCCCCCCCCCCCCCTCCCCCCCCCCCCCCCCCCCCCCCCCCCCCTCCCCTCCCCCCCCCCCCCCCCTCCCCTTCCCCTCCCCCTTCCCCCCCTTCCCCTCCCCCCTCCTCCCCTCCTCCCCCCCCCCCCCCTCCTCTTCTCCTCCTCTTTATATTAAATAAATAAAATAAATAGATTTATTAGCACGTTCACGCCATCAATGGACACTTTCGCGTACTCGGTAGGCATTTAGACTCGAGCAATACATGGTAACATACAGGCTTAATCATTCGGCATAATTGCACATGTTTGCAGTAATGCAGACACCCAAACAACCAGACACCAAGACACCCAGACACCAAGACACCCAGACACCCAGACACCCAGACACCAAGAGACCCAGACACTCAGACACCCAGACACCCACCCACCCAGACACCCAGACACCCAGACATCCACGTGAAGGCTGGCGACAATACCTGTACATTCTGCAGACATGCTCCGTAAGATCAACAAGCACTCGCCCAGCGGGTGTGACCTCGCTCACCAAATACACATCCTCACACGTACATCGCACCCTATCACGCACATCAATAGCCACCCTCCCTCACATAGCACACACAGCACGCACATCAATATCCCCCCCACATACACACACACATACGCACACACATTAGCACGTACCTACATGAAGAAGGCGTCCAGGTTTCCAGTGGACCCTGCAACAACGCCAACGGCATCAGCAAAGGCATGAGGAACAGCGCTCACCCCCACCCTCCACCCCCTAGGAGCGTGCAGCGTAACACCAACAGCGCATAGTTACTGCTCTTTCACTGCATTAAAAAAAAATAACTGAAGGAATAATTCCTTTCGCAGGTCAAGTCATCAAAACACCAGCAACGCACAACCTCCAAAAGTCCGATTCTCCAAGTTTTTATATTTTTCTCACGGAATTGCGAACATAATAACCGCATTACTAGTCGCATTGTTCAAAACGCCTCATCAAAGTTGACACCATCGCAGGGTCTGATGGTGCCGATATTGGTCGGTGAAGTCGGTACTTTGGGGATGCTTGGACATCTTAACAAACCCTGGGCGCGTCAAATATTGAGAGAAACTGGCAGTCTAGTAGTTTTCACCCAGACAGATAAGCTGCTGCAAGGGAAGGTTGTGCTTGGGCTGGCATTCATGTTGATGTGGAATGGCGAGTCTGACTAAATGAGGACACAATAAATATATATATATATATATATATATATATATATATATATATATATATATATATATATATATATATATATATATATATATGTATATATATATATATATATATATATATATATATCTATATATATATATATATATATATATATATATATATATATATATATATATATATATATATATATATATGTAGATATATATATATATATATATATATATATATTTATATATACACATTCCATATAATAAGTTCATATAGTACCAGGAGCTTGGGCAGTCGAGTAAATAAACCTGCATGAGGCGAGGTGACCAGGGATACACATCACCAGGGATACGCGTGGTAGGATAATTATTGATAGGTCAGCTAAACCGTCTATATAGGTCAGTAACCTTCCCAAGTTTACCCAGGTCAATAACCTAACTACGTCAGATGACCCTTGTCGCATTAAGGGTTGCTCTGGGGTTAATTTGAACTCTAAGCTGAATTTGACGCCTTGTGCTACCCAGGGCAAACTAATACACGATATAATAATATAACAACTCAAATTAGATTTTCGGACACTATTTCAGAAACCTATCAAATGAGATCAACACTTTGTCCTCATCAGACAACCTACCTACGAGTCGAAACGCACCAAATCGCACATGGTTAGTATTCAAAGATGCTGAGGAACACTGGTGGACATGTGAAGCACACATCTGTTGCGGCCTTCACACGGGCAAGCGACCGGGCCCCAATCGGACTTCAGGTCACATCCAACCGGCTGGTCGGTGCTTCGGTCACATTTATTGGTGTTTACCACCTCTTGGTGTGTGCCACCTCTTGGTTTGTGTCACCTATTGGTGTGTGCCACCTCTTGGTGTGTGCCACCTCTTGGTGTGTGCCACCTTTTGCACCTGCGCGAACCAAAGACGCGTCCGGTGGCAGCCGACCGCAGACCGACGCTGCCCCCAGGCTATCGACCCGACAACACCGCAGTATGGACGACGCACTTCAGGTCACTCCTCAACGTTACATTCTGCACCGGTGGTAATCGTCACAATTATAGTCTGGGTCGGCACATGCGCTCATTGGCGACCTCAGACGGACAACCTCAACCACGGAGACGACGGAAGAACTGACACAGCTGCCAGGGGTCACGCGAGTACGTCTTGAACCTAGTCTCGGTCTTCGGGTCAAACCAGTACCGGAGATGTTCCGTCCACCACCGACGGGCGATGCGGTGAGCAGTCGGCTGTCTCAGATGTAGTCTGAGCTGAAGATCAGCGGTCATCCCATTCAGGGTTCGCTTCATTTCCCTTTCCTTGTAGTGCTGGAACGACAAATACTGTGGTAAGTCTGCCAGTGCACTGAGATCCGAGTGGTCGCACCAACACCGAACGCTCTCGTCCAGGGCCCGCACCAGCATCGATGGGTTGGCCACCAGTTGCGCGAGGCCGCGCGGGGTGTTCAGCTCTGCCGACAGACCGGCCGGCCGCTCTGATACTGGCCTAGTGAGCTGTCTGCTCCACCAGGCGAACACGGCCAGTGCGTCCTCGAGCATCTCTCCGATGTCGTCCGCCGTGAGTATCACCATCAGAGGCGCCACGTCCCAGGTGAAGCCGCCACCAGGGCACGGCGTCAGGCGTGCATGGCCGACCACATCGTCCGGAGCCACGGTCATGGCCTGCAACAAACTTATCTGCAATTTGCCTACTGGCTGCAGGAGAGAAATGCTGAGCTGCAACATCTCCTTGGTAGTTGAGACGCGCAGCATCGTTGGAAGAAAGAATTGCACAAATTGATCTAGGGTATGCTCGACTTGAAAGAGTACTACGGACAGCACGATCAGCTCCCGAGCAATGTATATGCGCAGTTGGCGCTCAGACAGCCGCACAGGCCGAGACGACAGCACGAGCTTGACCAGACGACTATGAGTCCTCCTCTGCAGTATGTCGCGCATCGCCAGCCGGGTCAAATCGGACTGAAGGACACCGATTGTCTGCTGCATTGCTGCTAGGTCCGCTGGCGTGGTCTTTCGAAGCAGGTTGACATCCTCACAGAAGAACGCTGGCAGCCGGCGAGCGGCTGCCAGCGTTCTTCTGTGAGGATAACAGCCCCTGGAGGCACTCGAGGATGCGTTGCGCACATTGTGTAGCACCGCCCCACCTGCGGCGTGGTGTTCTTTGACACACCCAGTAGAGAGAGGTCTTGATGAAGTAGGACTTGACCGTTCGTCCACTCGCTCCCAGTTCTTTCTTTGCACGTTTGAGAAGAATAACCGCAGATTTCTGATCGTCTGTCAGATGCCAGGCGGCTACCAGCTCCGCCCTGGAGAAAGACAGCCGCCACTCGGTCTCCTCAGTGACGCTGCCCTTGCATCCTGTTGGAACTAGGTGCATGCCGTACCGCCAGATGTCCTCGCGTGCCGCATCCGGCAGCCAACCCGGCCGCGAGGCCTTCGCGAAACTCTCACGGGACTGCTGCCATGGAATGCGCAGACAAGCCACCCAGTCCATTTCCGTGCCTAAATCAACCGTGACCGCTGGTCAGGTTAACTGGATGGAGCAGGCCTATGCATGGAAAAAGCGGATGAAGTCGACCATCAATCGCCGGACTAATGCGGCCGAGAACGGCAGCGGCTGGCCGTGGTCGCAGCCTGCCCGACGCACCTGCAGCACCTGGACGAATCCGGGACTCTCCGTGGCTGTCAGCTTTAGCGACGGCACCGACGGCGAGCTGCCGGTATCGTGAGGAGCGTCCAGCACCCAACTCACAGGGACCAGCTCGAGCATCACGTCGATGTCGAACATTGGCTGAGCACGATCAGTCATCCGCATCCCTGTAAATCCTTCGCCACTGCTGCCAGACGTTGAGCAGCTCTGTACAGACAGACTGCCGAGCGGCGAGCAGCCGCACACGGCGGCGTCCGCCTGCAACGCCACCAACAACGGCGCATCCGCCAACAATGTTGACATCCTCTTACGGTCTGTTGCTGCACATAATGGAACACGTACATCGCAGTTGGGCACCAATGATATTTGCTCGCTCCAGTCAATAAACAAGTCGGTGAGCTCCCGGCAGCGACGCAGCATCGTGCTGACGCGGCTGTCCTCGTCCGGATCCATAGCCAGCCCGTGGGATCTGTTGCTAAATTGCTGGACACGACACTGAGACGCACAGCTTGGACGATACAGTCTGGTCAGCCGGACCGAACCATGCGCCGGTCACCGCCGCAGCACTCGGGTTCCAACACCAAATCTTGCCGGCACGCCCAGACCAGGTGGAGTTCGTGGAAGCACAGATCCACGCAGGTCCGTCTAACTCCCCTGGTCTACGATCACATCCTTGTGCTCTGGACCCGCTGGCCGACTGTGCGGCGGTCAGGCGAGGAGTTCCGGAGGCAACATCCTGCCGCGATATGACTGTCCGCCGACCAACTTGTCCGGCGCAAGATAGCACATCATACCGCAGCAACTTGCTTATTGCAACAACGCGACACGCTCTGCCTGCGCTATCCCATGCAAGGATAAGATACGAGAAGGACAGGCATGTTGTTGAAGTTGAATTTCAAGGTAGTTATTTGGGCTTGAGGGCGCGTCGACAACTATGACCATATTGCGCCCATTTAATTTAAAGTTGAAAGGTTGATTAAGAAGTTGATTCAAGTTGATAAAGAACAAAACACGAAGGCGGGACAAATCCCCTCGAGATTGTATGCGAATCTCAGTATATCGTTTTTGAAGTTCGAGTTAAAAACGATATGTTGAGATTTGCATACAATCTTGAGGGGATTTGTCCTGCCTTCGTGTTTTGGTGTTCATCAACCGGCGCCCGGCCAGCAACAGCACATGCCTTTATCCGACGGGGCCGCAGCGTTGGAAATACGGCTATTGGCCACATTGCAACTTGGGCATCCAAATAATTATACACTCCAAAAACATCACGACTTATATTGCCAGATATCGGACGAAGAGCCTTGCTTAGCCCGCAATCCCAGCTAGATGTAATTATACAATAGTGATAATTGTGATGAAGAAAGAACAGTATCCTCACAGGGCCTATAGCATATGGTGACCTTTGGCTGATAACGAGATCCACTTCTTGTTCTGGTGTTTTTCATCTTGTTTTGCCATACTGTGTTCTTGCCACTGCAACTTGGCAACACCATTGATGATGCACGTTTGCTTTACGTATTTTTTGCGCACACGTACATTTGCGCTTTCGTATTTTGCGCACACGTACATTTGCGCTTACGTACATTTGCGCTTACGTACATTTGCGCATAAGTACTTTCGCGCATACGTACATTTGCCATACGTACATTTGCGCTTACGTACTTTAGCCATCCATACGTACATCTGCACTTACGTACATCTGCCATACGTACATCTGCCATACGTACATCTGCGCTTACGTGCATTTGCTTACGTACATTTGCCATACGTACATTTGATCTATGTACATTTGTCCGGTTACAGAAAAATGACGTAGAAACTTATTTGAATGTATGAAAATCAGCTGAAAATGTTCGAACCGCATATACATATACATATATATATATATATATATATATATATATATATATATATATATATATATATATATATATATATATATATATATATATATATTATATATAACTATATATATATATGTATATATATATATATATATATAGTACGGCGGCGGCGGCATCGGGGAAGATGACGGCACTCTCGGCGGTGGCTGTGGCAGCGGCGGCCGTAACGTTCCCGGCGGCGGCGGTCCCGGCCCCAGTGGAGGCGGCGGCGGCGGCGGTCCCGGCCCCAGTGGAGGCGGCGGCGGTCCCGGTCCCAGCAGAGGCGGCGGCGGTCCCGGCCCCAGTGGAGGCGGCGGCGGCGGTCCCGGCCCCAGTGGAGGTGGCGGCGGCTCTGGTACCGGTGGAGGCGGCGGTGGTGACGGCAGTGATGGCAGAGGCGGCGACCCTGGCTGCGGTGGCATACGAGTCCTTGGATGCGACGGCACTGCGGTTAATACTGGGGCGACCGGCGGCGCGTGTCGGCTGTTTGAGCTGACCTCCGACACTGCAGTCCACTGGTTCGTGTGTCAAATACATGCCAATGAACTAAATCTGAGACACGTTTTCCATGCTCTGGACGGTACCACTTCCGGTCCCAAATCCTGGACCGGACCACTGGGCAAGAGCTGTCAGACCAAGGTGTGGCAGAAAGACGTGGTCGCATTCACCGCCATCCCTGGATTGGTTGAGGAACTTCCTGTCGACACACTGAAACAACTCAGCACAGACCAGGAGCTCCTCTACCCGCTGGCGCGGTCTGTCCAGTGCGGCTCGGTGTCTGAAACGATAGCCAAGCGCAAGATAGGCGAGCTCAACCACGCTCGCTGGCTGACGCTGGGATCGCGACTTCTTCGTCTCTACATGTCCACCGAGACGCCGTCCGCCGAGCTGAAGCAGGTGGTGGAGTTCCTACTCCTGCACTACATCCCGATGTGGTTCAGAATTCGTCAGTACAGCAGCTGTGCCTTCGGCGCCAAAAACTTCTTCCACAGCGTGACGCTCCTCCGCCGACTGCCGGAAGAAATCCAAAGAATCGTGCGAACGGTAATGCAGCGAAACGGTTTCTGGGCCCATCCCGAACAGATGCTTCTGGCCATGGTGGCTGACGACGACGCGCCAACGAGGCATGACGCAATTCGCCTCATAACGGGTGCCAGACAGCTGCATATGGTGGGTGTGAGGCCGTTCAGAATTCCAAGGATCAACTTCCGGGCTTCTCACTACGCTCAGCGGATTGACTGGGACAAGGAGATGGTAACGGAGCCGCCTCTCCTGAGACACCTCGGCAGCGAGGGGCTGCAGGCGATCGCGGTGGACCCGCACAGAGTGCCACCGTACCCGGTACACACGCAGGCCGTCGAGCGTGCCGTACGCACGGTCACCGAGGCGTCGACCGAGGTTTTAGGCGAGGAGGCGCGCCACGGCCTCATCACGGCCCGTCTCCAGCATCGCCGCATGCTGCCCACCTTCAACACCAAGCGGGATGCTATTCCTGCTTACATAGTGTCGTGATCTGGTAAGTGGACGGCGCCGAGCTTCTGGGATGCCATCGGCGCCGGGAATTCGATGGTGGGTTGCGCGACGGGCGCCCGGCTGGGGGGGGAGACCGGTTGCGCGAGGCGCCGCCACAGTCACCGGTGAATTTAAAGTTTCTGTTCCTGATGCGGTACGGCTTTTTTCGCCGCGTTTTTCTCTGGGCTGCTACCGCGCTGCTCTGCTGTCTCTGCGGCTTGTGTTGCCTCCGCTGCCGTTTTCGCCGCTGTCGTTGGTCGTTGATTGCGATTGCGATCCGTGCGCCGTGTTTTCGAGTCTTTCTCCAGGCACGGCTCCGTCTGGTGGGTTCGCTTCGAGCCTCTCGGCTCTGTGTATTGAGGAATATCGATAATTCATGAAATACGTAAATAAAAAGCACGTTATATTTGTCCCGGGTTGAACCGCATGCACCGTCTTCATCTGGCATGAAAGCAACATAAACGTTCTTTGTATGCGTAAAAAATGCAGGCCTATACTTTTATTTAGCGGCAGCCGCCAACGATACAGCTTTGCGTTGAGTAGGTGGCGCCACCAGCGCTATGTTAAGAGATAGGGCAAACACAAAAATGCTCTGCGCTGCCATAAATTTATTTTCTGGCAAAAAATAGTGGTGAAGCCTTTCTTTTTAAGCCAATGTGCCAAATTTCCATACATTTTCCGTAGCTTTTGTTTCAAGTGACACACCCTAATGTACACGCCCGCAGATCTTATGACGTCACAAGCACGGGCGGTGACGTCAGTCAAGTATTTGTTTGTCAGAGGTTTCGCTGATCCCACCCGCATCGACAGGCGATGCTGGGGTCACGCAACGTCACGCAAAGGTCACCGGCTTCTGCCGAGCTAGTCAATAGGCCATTGTCACAGCTGGATGTCACACGGCCTCTCACAGTGCCGCGCTACCACCAGATGATGGATCACGTCACTGCCACGTCACCATCACGTAGTAACATGACGCAACAAGCATCGATCAGTTTGCGGGCGACTTAAGTCAGTCCGCCACAGCACAAACATCACACACCTCTTCGACGTGCTCTCACCGTATGTCTGGACTCGCCACGCGCGCACACAAAGAAAAGCACCTCCATCACGGAGATATCCCGCTGCGGCGGCCACAACGCCGCCCGACGACGATGTTTCGCCGCGAGCGTGCACGTGCACGAACAAACCGCTGGTGAGAGCCACGACACAACTCGACTAGCGTAACTCTAGGCTGCGCATAGAAACCTACCACCAACTGTATCATAGACGCGGTGATAATATCAACCAGCCACCGCCGGACATGTAAGCTGGCAGGATGCATCTGGCAAGCTGGCAGGATGCATCTGAACTGGACATGTTCCCTGTCTCAGCTGGACGGCGCGTTTTTCTCGCATTGCTGGCGCGTCAACGCTGGACGGACCGTTCTGGGAGACTGTGCCGGACATTAGAGCGCCTTCAGCCCAGGGGCGGCACCGAGGTCACCGCGCCGGAAGCTCTGGATCAGCATCATCAGTTCTTGCGGCCGCCGACCGTCCTGACGCCCAGCTTGCGCAGGTCGCCCTCGGTCATGGCCACGAACACGTGCAGGTCAATCTCCTCGTCCCGGAACAGCTCTGCCGGGTCAGGGTCAATCACGGTCAGGGTCACTGCATCGAAGCCGGGGTAGATGCGTCTAGGGTAACGGTACTGGCTTGCACAGGTCATGTTGTGAACAAAAACACGTGCGGGTCAATCTCCTGGTCCGGAACACCTCTGCTAAGGTCAGGGTTAGTCAATTAAAGTCACTGCATCGAAGTGGGGGTCGACGGGTTTATGGTAACGGCATCGGCATGACCGTAGCTGGAGGCTAGCAGCAGCCGAAGTCAAGGCCACACATCTGAGTTGGTGTCAGCCGATGACAGGGTCGCCACACCTGAGTTGGTGTCAGCCGATGTCATGGTAGCCACACACCTGAGTTGGTGTCAACCGATGTAATGGTAGCCACACCTGAGTTGGTGTCAACCGATGTAATGGTAGCCACACCTGAGTTGGTGTCAGCCGATGTAATAGTAGCCACACCTGAGTTGGTATCAGCCGAGGTCATGGTCGCCACATCTGAGCAATTGTCAGATGAAGTGCACTGGATCGATGTCAAGGTCAATCAAGGTCAGTGTCACTGTATCTGAACACGAACGCGTGCACAATGTCAGGTTCACAATGTCAGGATCACCGCATCGGCATCTGGCTAGTAGAAGCCAAGGCCGTGGTGACGATATCGGAGTCGGGGTCAACTGGAGGGGTGGGGGGGGGGGGGGGCAATCCGCCTCTCCTGTTTCACGGCGATATCTAAAACGGGCGGGGAAATGGACGCAACCCGATTTTTTTTATTCGTGGTGTAAATGTCAACTCTATTGTAATCTAGTGAATTTGTTTCGGTTCATAAGAAGCCGGGCTCTTTCCCCTCCCCTCATCCCCTCGGCTGTGCCTCTTGGCGGTGACATTGCAATGCAATTTTATTGCTGCGAGAACTTAAGTGTATCTTATCATTGGCAGATCCAGGGGGTGGGCATTCCGGCCATCCCCCCCCAAGCGCTTCAAAGTGGGGGGGGGGCATAGTGTCTTTCCCTCCCCCCCAAACCAACAAAAGTAAACTAAATTAAAATGCAGTAACCTTTGCTGAGGTTCAAAAAAGCGTTCCGGGTGAAATAATCTCCAATTTTAAAGGTATTATGTTATAATTGCTTGGAAGCACAATATGGTAGCATAGTAGATTCTGACACATCTAGGGTTCTATGCTGTTGAAGTTCTGCTTACAGCAAGAGATGACGAAATCAGCAGTTTCATTATTCCTTCGTCAGATAGGTTCATGAAGTTTGTTTAGCCAGTAACGGGCAAGCAGACCCAGTGAGCCAGATTTCGAAAGCGGAATTTGAACAGGATGTTTTGTGCGAGTGACCAGTTGAGCCCAGTTGAGCAGCATGTTTCGTATGTTGGTGTTTGGACAAGGCCAGTGGCGCAACCAGGATTTCAGTTCGGGGGGGGCCAAGGTTGGAGAGCGGGCCCCCTCGCAAGCGGGCCCCCCTCATGTTTTTAAAAAGTCTGCGGAAAACATGCACTTACTTTTGAGCGGGCCCCTATGTTTGTAAAACTTCGCAGAAATAAAAGCACTTTTCCTTTATCAGGGGCCCCGGTTCGAGGCGGGCCCTGGTTAAAACGGGCCCCCAGATTTTCAGTTGGTTCAAAGGGCCCCTGATTCGAGCCACAGATCCGCTTCGCGGGCCCTTAGCCAGGGCTCTGAGTAGGGTGGCCCACTCCGAGCCATGGGCCCGCTTCGCGGGCCCCTGGATCGGAGCGGGCCCCAAAAAAATTTCGGGGGGGGCCATGGCCCCTTGGCCCCCCCCCTGGTTGCGCTACTGGACAAGGCCATATAGCCATATAGGTTTTGGGGTTGCTAAGATGAAGAGACAGGCTACATTGACTGATTGTTTACAAGAAGAATAGCAAGAGGAGGTATGTATTTATATCCTGAATAAGAGGTAACTGGTGGGTTTGCATGTAGGGGAGATTCGGGTGGTAGAACCGGGCTATCAAAGTTTAAGGGTATTATTGCAGTTTAAGGTATCTACAAGACAAGTTTTACACATACCCTCATGCACTGGCGGATCCAGGGAGGGGCCATTCCGGCCATGGCCCCCCCCCGAAGCGTTTAAAACGGGGGCCATAGTGTCTTTTGCCCCCCCCCCCACCCCGAAACCAACAGAAGTCAACTAAATTAAAATGCAGTAACCTTTGCCGAGGTTAAAAAATAGCGTCTGGATGAAAGAATCTCCAATTTTAAAGGATTTTTAAATATATAATTATTTGGAAGCCAGTATAGTAGCATAGTAGATTCTGACACACATCGAGGGTTCCATGCTGATCAAGTTCTGCTTACAGCAAGAGTTGACGAAATCGGATCCGCCAGTGTCCACGTGCACGAACGTTGACGTGGTACAAGACGTTGAACGTGAACGTGAACGTATTTGTAAACAAGAACAAAAATCCGGTAACATAGAAACGGTGGAGGTAGGCTGGCGCCCTACACAGGAAATTATGTTGTCAATTATTATTTTACTTTTTATTTTATTTTAATTTTAATTATTATTTAAAAAATGTGCTCCTTTGCCAAATAATGGTGGAAATCCGGTGTTTAAAAAAAACATTGTGGGAGAATGGGCATCCTCCAAATCCGTTCGACCCTCCCCTGATGCAATTCCTAGGTACGCCACTGGGGGATGGGAAGGGGGGGGGGGGACTGACGCCGAAAACCGAAAGTTGCCCCCCGCCCCAAACCGGTGGGCTAGATCCGCCAGTGCATCCTATGCAAACAAAAAATCCGGTGGTAAACATAGTAACTGCGGGAAACAAAGTTCACAAACAGCCAGCACGCCTCCCGGCCGGTCAACGTTCAAAGTCACAAAGGTTTTGTCGGTTCGATGAAGTGACGGCGCGGCGCGACTACCGATCTCGACCTCATTTGACCCTGAAGACTACGGTCGACTATAGTTTGACTCGAACTACGGTCATGCAATGTATGCTGAAGCGAGGCCACGGCAGCCGAAATCTACCCTCCAAATTGTGTGCTTCTAACCTCAGTAGTTTCAGAGTTATTTGGGATCTAGTCCCCCCCCCCCCATCCGGGCGCGTTACGTAGCAGGTCCTCCGGCTCGCGTGCTAACCACCTCATTACCGATACTTTCTCCCTTCTGATGTAAACTTATGATGAGATGGGATTATGATGATGTATCCCTTATAATGAGATGGCCGTCTCTGCGGCAGAACAACGACGCAGACAGGACGTCGTGCGGACCAAAAATCACACGGCGTGACGAGTTGTGAATGGTGCTATCCTACGCCGCGAGGGTTGGATGATCACCATTCACATTGCAGCACTTCACATTCACACTATGTTGAACGCTCTGGAGGGTGGAGTCAAGAAACTCACGGAAAGTTCCGACTGTGGTGGGCAGCTGGCCAGAGTGGACTTCCCATCAATTATCACCGTATTCGTGACACTTTGGAACTCAACCGCCACGTCCAAGCGTGTATTAACACGAGCGCCGGAGGACAGGCTTTTTACATCACGACAATCAGGAGGGTGGATTCGTCCCCCATTCAGATATCTGAAACTACCGAACCTGGAAGCACAAAACTTTCCCCTAGCTTCGCCGAACTTCAGACAATTCAGCATATGATATATGTACCAATGAAGGTGTTGACCGTTGTAAATTTGGTGTCAGCATCAAGGTTGCAACTTTTAAAACTAAATCTCTTCCACGCAGACATGACCATTCTTCAAGCAGCATCATGAAACCGTCCCAATTTCTTTTACGTGTATGGCGAATGAGCGAGGTTTTCACCTTTGTGACCTTGGATCAGATCAAAGATTACCAAAGTTTTCCAAACATAATTTGTGTCTTGCAGGCATGGCCAATCTAATAAACTATGACATTATTGCCGTTTGAAGTGTTCACATGTCAAGTTTGCAACATTTCATTTCTAAATGGGAAACAAAAAGGTTGCACATGTTATGATTAGGTTAGGTTTTTAAGGTATACATATTGAAAAAAACTGGACCATCCTTAGTAAAACTTACATTGCACTGATTCGTTCAATCCTGGTATACAATGCGTTTATCTTCGATCATATATCCCCTCACACACCAAATCATTAGAATGCACACAAAATCACGCACTTCGCCTGATCACCGGAGCACACCTCACCACACCTATCACCAGTCTCCGGGGTGAGGTCAATCTCCCTAGCCTACAACACCGCAGAACCCTACAACTCGTTAGATACCACTTCCGAACAACAACACAACCAAATCACCCCTCCAATGTCGCATGGAAAAAAACCCGGTCTGCCTTCCAAAAACAGGAATAAATACAGCATTGCTCATCATTTGCAGCAAGTTCTCAAATCCACCCTAAAATTTCCTGATGTAACCCCTGAACGCCCCCCCCCCCCCCTGGTCCCATTCTGGCACATGAAACATCCCAATCTCGAGTATCTCTTTCGGCAGAACAAAACCCTACTTACCCCGATTGACGTTCAAGTTAAATTCTTTGAATATCAAGAGGCCAACCCACAACACACATTTTTTACACTGACGGCTCCCGTACCAGCAATGGTACGGGCGCCGCCTGGTGCGGTTGGCCGGACACCGACCAAATCAAATTAACAGTACATCATTCGGTATACACAGCAGAATTAGTCGCCATACTCACTTGCCTCCAACACATCATAGCACGTCACATCACCACCCTCTACCACAACCTGCACTGACTCACGATCCTCTGTTGACGCCCTCGCGGCCATCCACAACACCACGCACCCCACACTCCACGCCACCCGACACCTCTATCATGATAACCACGCACACCTACAGCTCACTCTTCTCTGGATCCCTGGACATAGTGGTATCCCGGGCAACGAACGCGCGGACGGCCTTGCAAGGGCGGCAATAGACCTCCCCCAGGATGATCATGCCCCAGTTTCACCCGGTGATCTCCTTACTGTAACCAATATGTTATTCCACAAATATCTCCAAGCCTGCTGGTCACACGACACTACACATCTACACTCTATCAAACCCTCACTCTCTAACTGGCCCTCTTCCCACCAACACTCCCGTTTGGGTGAGGTGGTACCAGCCAGACTCCGCTTCGGACACACCAGCCTAACACACCATTATCTTTTTAATCGACCAAATCGGCTCCCGATCTGCACCACATGCAGAGTCCGCATTACTGTCGCCCACGTTTTACTCACATATCCATCATATACTCCTCACTGTCGCTATATCACCCAATATTTCGCCAAGATCCATTCACAACTTTCGGTCAGCGCTCTCCTCGGGAATGACCACCCGGCACTGCCTAGAGTTACTTTTCCGTTTCCTACATGACTAAACTCTCCGAATAGATATAAAGCCTCCGTTACATTTCCTGATTCAAGCTAACCTGATGAAAGCTATATGACACGTGCCACACTCCGTACTGGCTGTATGACTCCGCTCCACACCTCTTCCTCTCCGTCTTTGCTAACACATACATATAGGTTATTACACACTAGGTAGACAGGATCAGATCCAAATTGGCTAATACGGACGGATTTCCTTTTAAATTGCGCTTGGTTTTTTACCTTCGGGTTTTCCAAGCAGCCTGGTTTTCCCCTTCTTAGGGGTTCCCAGGCTCTAACTTAAAACATACACTTACACACACAAGGTCGGGCCCGACGTCCACGACTCGCCATGGGCGTCGGGCCTCCGCTTCGCTTTTCAGGTCGCAGGTGGGCAGTGGAGCCTCTCCGGAGGTTACGATGCTGCCCACCCTCCAAATGTCCTTCCATTGTCATGAGTGTCTGTATGTATGTATATGTACCTGTATGCCATATGTGTTCTACGCCATGTTTCTTGTTTGACGGCGTCTCTCCTTTCTTGACTAGTTGATATAACCGGATGTCACATAAGCCGGAATAACGTAATTACTTCTTTAACGTAGCAATCTATAGCAGATGGAACTTTGCCTCCGCTAAAGATTTAGGGGGGAAAAATTTAAAATAAACGAAAAAGTTATTAAAAAGGAAACCAGGTTAGTTTAATGTCAGGTTAGGTTACGTCGGTTTATGAAGTACATAATAACACCATTCAAAGGGTTCGTAAACTGTCTCAAATACAAATATAAGCTAATTCGGCTGAGAGGGATCGGAACATGACTGACGTAGTGCCGCCAGGCGCTGAGCCCAGACAGAATTTCGACTTTCATGTGAGCGTTGTACTTTACAGACAGTGTCGGGTTGTACCAGGGGTGGATCAAGGATCTGTCATGATGGGGCACTTGTCTTTAGGGGCGCGGCTGCGAAAGTACCTGAAGGGACGCATTTTCCTACAGAGGGTCGCCGGTGGCGGAAAAAAATCGAGGGGCGATGCACTCGAGCCTTCCCGGAGGGGCACGTCTTCCCAGCCGCAGGGGCGCTACCTTCCATGGGGAGGCACATTCCCCAAATGCCTCCCCTCCCTGGGATGTACGGAATTTGCCAATGAGCTGTTGAGGTGGGTGCCGCGCACCAACACTTCGTCCGTCGTTGCGACCGCCATATTGCGGGGATGTGCTGACCGCCATACGGATGTCGTCCTGATAGCACCGGAAAGTGCCCAGTGCAACGCGGTGATGCATGCACGGACAGTGGAGACGGAGGAAGATCCAGAAGTTGTCAGGGGGGCACTTATTCTGGAGGAGCGTCAATCATCCAGATTGTGGGAGCCTTTTCTATTCTGAGGACGCCATGGGATGACAAATTCGCCAGGCGCGTGAACCTGCACTTGATCATCATGAGGGGGCGCCACATATCTATCGTGTGTGTGGGGGGGGGGGGGGAGCATGCGCCCAGTTTCCCCTTTGATCCGCCACTGCTGTGTGGTAACCTGCATAGTGGGCCTTTCTGGTGGTCTGGGGTCATCTCAGGCAACATCTCCGGTCATTCCCGTGGTCTCAGGGGCCCTTTTTAACGACCCGGTGCCTCTTCAGTCAGGACGGAGGACCTTTTTCAAAAGTGTTCGCCCCTCCATCAGGTCAGGAAACTTTGTGTTCGGATCGTGCTCACCGCCAGCCCAGGGGCCTTTCGTATTGGCTCGGGGCCCCTTAGTTAGCCCAGGGCCCTTCACGTTGACCCAGCCCCGGGCCCCCATCCGCCCGTGGGCACTCTCCGTCGACTCGGAGCACTCTTCATCTGCCCGTGATCCTCTTCTTCGGCCCGTGCCCCTTTCGTCCGTCCACAGATCCTTCACGTCGGCCTTGGGGACTCTTGCGGGCCTCCGTGACTCCGACTTGAGGCGGTCGCCTGGACGGCCCCCTCACCGCGCCAAGGGTTCCGCCAAGGGTTGCAAACCATCTACAATTGCTAAATCAATTGGAAAACGAAAACACGAAATGCGTGCCCCGAACTCCTATAGGCCCATCGCACGGCCCGAAATCGGCGTCTGATCAACGCCTGCGTACCAGATGTGTCGACAGCGGACCGCCTCTGGCACGATCGTACCATAGTGGCAACGCTGGGCGAGGACGAACGGACGGAACGTCAGTTTTTGGAGCATAAAATAGTAAAGCATTATCATGAAAACAACGTGAAATGAAAGTTAGGTTGTATGTATAAGATATGTTCATACGCCGAATACCTGACCACTTCTTTACCATCATGAACATAAAATGTCGGTATTAAGCAAATTGACTTGATAGGATGGCCATGGAGATGTACGCCTGGATTGGAAGCTTAGCGTAGGCGCCTTTCACCTGCTCGTATCAGCGGTACCAACCTGCCACCTAGCGAACGGTGAGTAAAAACACGGAAACGCGGCCAGTTTTAGGCCGGAAGGCTATGGGAATTCGGGGTATGTATTTCGTATTTACCTTTTTCAAATTAATTCAGCCATCGCAGGAGGATTGCATCGGTCTTTCACGATACATAATTGATCAAGGAACCTTACCGTTCTTTCCTTATTGATTAATTACACTCCGTTCCGAAGTTGTCATGGTGCGAAGCGAAGGCATCTGTGATGGAGAGCTCATCTCGCGAAAGGGTCGGCCCACCGATGTTGATTTCTTGAAATGGTTGGGGGTGGGGGCAAAGTACATGAAGGCAATATGCAGACCAAAATGAATTGGGGGAGGGTGTACATTCCATAAGCTCCCATGTGGGAAGTTAAAAGTATTGCCGATGGGATAAACAAGCATTGAGGAGGCAGTTTCCCCTCAAAGGTAAGAATGGGCGGTTCTACTTTCGCCCCCACTCTCTTCGCTCTCTAGATATGTGGTTGATATTTTCCGGTGGAGTGGTTTGCACAACTGAATGACACAGTACAGACTACGGCGTACCCACCAATCCGCAAAGAGAATTGAGCGGAAGGATCATGGAGGGTGTAAGCCCCTTCCCTACACTATACCACTGACAGATTTATGGTTTTGCCAAGGAGGCGTCATTTCTCCAAAGGGGTGGCTCTTGGTCCAGAACATTCGGACGGGGTACACTCCTATGTCCAGAGGGACACTATTTGTTTTTGTCTGAGGACCGCCCTTCGCCGAAAAATTCGCGGCGTGCGTTCGGACTCCCAGAGGACTGCCGTTCCCAGGCCGAGGAGCGCGTTGCGCTGAGAAATTCGAGGGAGTGGTACACTGGAACACCCAAGAGAGACGTCCTTCGGTTCATCAGGTGCGCCACTTTCGCTTCCTCCCCATTTGATCAGCCCTTGTAACATACCCTAGCTGGCAACGCCACTATCTCTTGTTGATTTGCTACCACTTGCCAGTCGTTCGACTCAGGGTGTTGTTTTACACACCTTTGAGAGGGAACTGCCACCTCAGTGCTTGCTTCTCACCCCCGCAATTGTTTGACATTCCAACATGGGAGTCTATGGAATGTGCCCCCCAATTCATTTTGGTCTGCCCATTGCCTTCATGTACTTTCCGGGTCCCCCAGGGTCCATGCGCCTGGGTCCGAAAGGTAACGCCGGGACCCCGAGAAAGTATACTGGAGCCACCAATGTCGTGCTGGGTACCACAAATGTGAGCGAGCAGCCACAAATAAACACAACTGGATCCTATGAGCACAACTGGAGGCCGAAAATACACCGGGCCGTCCAAACCGTACCGAGTCTGGCAAAAAAGGCGACAGGGCCATAAAACATGCGGTGCAACCATAAACAAACACTCCGGGAGCTAAAAATACAACGTGGCCTCGAAGCACACCGGGCCTCGAAGCACATGGAGGCCTCAAAACAGGCTGGTATCCTTGAAAGTCGACATTGTCGTAGAAAAGGAACAAAAAGACCGGCACTCAATAAACACGTCGGGATCTGCGAAAACGCGCCTGTACTAAACAAATATCGTCGGTACGCAATAAAAGCAACAAAACTCTGAAAAAAGCCGGGGTCGCAAAAATGTGCCGTATCCATTACAATAATTGGTTGGATTCCTAAAATACATCCGTCGACGAAGAAAAACGCAAAGGGTACAAAAATGAACAGCTAACTAGGGCCTCTGTTCGGTAGCCAATCTGGGAGCGTATTGAACGAAATAGCTGAGGTGAATTTAAGCTCAGCGGGTATCCGGATTTCTTAGCAACCAGAAAGCGTGGGAAGAAGATAACTAATCATCGAATTTAATTCAAGATGGACCCTTGTGGCTCTTAAGTCTGAACACTTCATGACTTTATGAGGTGCCGCGTGTCGCAGACCTTTCAGCTATTTTGCACTGAATTGTTGGCCCCCAACATAAGCGTTTACATTCCGTTTCAACCGGGTGCCAGATGACGTAGTTGTAGCACTTCGCTTCAAGTGGCGGATATTCGAAAGTGCAACCAGGTGTGCTACAGAGATGATTGAGGTGACTGATCACCTGTGTGGTAAGGCCCTGAGGGTTAGGCCCTGTGTGATTAGGCCCTGAGGACGAACACCATACCATGCATTTTTATTTATTGTGCTTTTCGTTTCCTCAGTATGTCAACATGCCAATCCTGGTCTGCCACACACTGGACCAAAGCATTTTCAGCTTGCGATCACAATTTAGCTTCATAGTGGGGCACGTTGATGAACCGGCAGCTTTGCGATGTTTTGCTCTCGGATGAAAAACCCAGAAGATACGATGGGGAAAAGTATCGGGGATGAAACTAGTAGAAGACCTGGGCTTGGCGTATGTGTAGCCGTCTCCTCGCTAATTCGACTATTTTGTCTTAATTCAATATCTGCCAAGGGGGTCGAGATGTGCTAGAAACAAGATGATGCTTTGTGAGCCGATTTTACATCCGTATGTCTCCAGCGTGAAGCAGATCGTGTTGTTCAGGTATTTTGCATATAATCTCGTGAAGGTAAATACCAAGGTAGTCCTAACATTTGGGCGCGTTTTTGGCAAAGAGATTTAGGTGGTATTGATTGGAATTATGCATATGCAGCTGTCTACCGGAATACACTATCGGTTCCACGCCTAATGCTGCGGTATAACATTTTAGCTAATATATTTGCTAAAGCCAATGCTTACCTATGCTTATACTTATATACCGATGTACTTTTGTACTGCACAAAAGTGTCAAATTCTGACACATGTGGAAGATGCCAGCCGGAAAGTGACACATTAATGCCCAATCTGTGGAATTGTGAACACGTTGAAATATTTGGAAACTAGTAGATCGATGGTTGAGATCGTTAGCTGGAGTTGGCGACTTTATGTTTGGAAAAACTGAGGTTTTATTGGGTTTGCATAGGAATGCTTTGTGAGTCCTGTTGGTATCGTAGAAAAGCGTGTTATATGTGCCAGTTCGTATCTTAGTATTGCGATTCATGACATCTGTATGCAAGGAAGATTGAGGGAATGATTGTTGTTAGGAGTATGAACAGGGTTAGACTTAATCCGAAGTGGTGCGTCGCCTTTCCTTGATTTGCTAGATACGTTCATTGATGTATTATGAGAAGATGAGCATAAATGTTACCCTGGGATGTTCCCAGTGAAGGAAATGGAAACACAAACTATCACCTCGACACCCGTCAAACTAGCAAGGAATTTTAATTTTCACCGAAATTGTATCAACTAGATCCGATATCCCTACAATACTGCATTGCAATGCCTAATAGTATCTGGTAGTGCTACATGATTGCACAGTGGTATCGCTTTGCATATTGGTTACCTCCAATAATAAATTGTGCCCTTCCAAAGCTGAGTGAGACACGTTCAGAATGCATCCTGCCACGTGCACCGCTCAGCACACAATTCACTGTTGCTGCCGTCGTTTTCATGGGTATGAGGCCTTGGATCCACCCTGGGGTGTGGAGAAAGGGGCTTGGATCCGCCCTGGTGTGGAGAAGAATCGGCCTTGGACCCGCCCGGGTGTGGAGAAGAAGCGGCCTTGGACCCGCCCGGGTGTGGAGAAGAAGCGGCCTTGGACCCGCCCGGGTGTGGAGAAGAAGCGGCCTTGGACCCGACCGGGTGGAGGTAGAAACGGTAGGTACACAGGTGCACCATTTTCGCAAATTCTTCTCTGATACAATGCATTTTCTGTTGTAGTTAAGAGCTAGCGCTTGCCCCTCTCCCCATACTTTATGTACGAGATGGTGCGTCAGCGGCTCCTCGTCACATCGCAAGGGAAATGGCGCCCCTCGACAAAGTTTCCCCTACACTTTTCCAGCAACTACCATGCCTCTGCCCGGTCCCACCCTTTCGTCCGCCCCCCGATGCCGTTCCTCGGCTTACTTACCATTTCCCGTTACACAGCCTCTTGACCTTACCCCCGGCCCTATCACGTCCCCCAATCCTGGTCACTGCTCCCGTTCTTCGCCCTCATGCTTAGGACGACGTCCCGGTCCTGTTCGCATTCACCGACCCTGTCCTGGTGAGGTGGTCCCCAGTCCCTCAGGTCGCTCCTCCCACCCCACAAATGCTCCACTGTGGGCGCGACACCTCCCGTGACCACGCTACCAGCTGATGTTCTGGTGAGGTGGTCCCCAGTCCCTCAGGTCGCTCCTTCCACCCCACAAATGCTCCACTGTGGGCGCGACACCTCCGGTGACCACGCTACCAGCTGATGTTCTGGTGAGGTGGTCCCCAGTCCCTCAGGTCGCTCCTCCCACCCCACAAATGCTCCACTGTGGGCGCGACACCTCCGGTGACCACCCTCCCAGCGGATGTCCTGCGGCTATCAGCACACCAATCAGCTTGACGCGCCCAGGCACGCAGCAGTTGGACCTTTTCCGCCCAGCGGTTACCACCGACGACAGCAATAGCAGAGCAAACCACTACCCTCCATCTCTGAATTATCAGTGTACCGATAAAGACGACATGCCAAATGAGAATACGTTTCAAAGAACATGTTCTTTTACACTGTCCAGCAGCATGTATCATGTGTGGTCATAAATCGTCGTAGACAAAGGGGAAATAAAAAAAAAAAAAAGAAAAAAAAAAAAAAAAAAAAGAAACCCCGGGGGGGGGGGGGGGGGCGGGGGGGGCCCCGGGGGCCCGCCCCAAAAAAAAAAAAAAAAAAAAAAAAACCCCCCCCCAAAAAAAACCCCCCCCCAAAAAAAGGGGGGGGGGGGGGGGGAACCCAGAACAAAACCAAACAAAAAAAAACCGAAAAAAGGGGAAAAAAAAAGAAAAAACAACCTAAAAAGACAGAAGGAACCGGCGGAAAAAACCACCAAAAAAAAAAAAAAAAAAAAAAAAAAAAAAAGTTTTGAAAACAAAAAAAGAAAAAAAGAAAGAGAAAAAGGGGGGGGGGGGGAAGGGAAAAATTCCCGGGGGGGGGGGGCGGGGGGGGGGGAGGGGAAGGGAGGGGGGGGGGGGGGGGGGGGAAACAAAAAAAAAAAAAAAAGAAGGCCCCCCGGGAAGAGGGAGGGGAGGGGGGGAGAGAAAAAAGAAAAAAAAAAAAAAAAAAAAAAAAAAAACCAAGGGGGGGGGGGGGGGGGGGGGGGGGGGGGGGGGGGGGGGGCGGGGGGGGGAAAATTATTGAAAAAAAAAAAGGAAAAAAAAAAAAAAAAAGGAGAAAAAAAAAAAAAAAAAAAAGAAGAGGGAGGGGAAAAGGAGGGGGGGGGGGGGGGGGGGGGAGAAAAAGGCCGAACGGGGGGAGGGGGGGGGGAAAAAAAAAAAAAAAATTAGGGGGAAAAAAAAAAAAAAAAAAAAAGAAAAAAAAAAAAAAAAGGAAAAAAAAAAAAAAAAGAAAAAAAAGGGGAAAAAAAAAAAAAGGGAAAAAGGGGGGAAAAAAAAAAAAAGAGGAAAAAATATTGTTTATAGAGGAGAAAAGAAAAAAAAAAAAATTATAAGAAAAAAAAAAAAAAAAAAAAGGGGGGGAAAAGAAAAAAAAAAAAAAAAAAAAAAAAAAGAAGAAGGGGGGGGGAAAAAAAGAAAAAAAAAAAAAAAAAAAAAAAAAAAAAAAAAAAAATTGTATAAAGAGGTGATTGAAAAAAAAAAAAAAAAAAAAAAAAAAAAAAAAAAAAAAAAAAAAAAAAAAAAAAAAAAAAAAAAAAAAAAAGAAAAAAAAAAAAAAAAAAACAGGGAAAAAAAAAAAAAAAAAAAAAAAAAAAAAAAAAAAAAAAAAAAAAAAAAAAAAAAAAATTAGGGAAAGAAAGGGGGGAAAAACAATGGGCTTGTTCTCTACACAGGCAGAGCGCAGAACACCAGCACAAAAATGCCGAATCTGCGCTCCAACTTCCTTCGCTGCAACAAGATGGCGGCACCCATATGCGAGACACAATGGCGACACGTGCCATCAGGAATGGTCTAGTTGCAGGTCGGCAATTTTTTTGTGTGGACAATGTTTGGTCAATTAGGACATCCTGAAACACATGGGATCATTTTTTTCTGCATTGGAATGAGCAAAGTTTCCGTATTTTGCTCATATGTATTTCCTCGATCCTGATTGCTCATGGTTTATGACGTCACAGTTTGGTACTGGACTCGTCGCCACCGGCCGGCATTAGCATTTGAGTGTATTTTCCGGCGGGTTGTTGTGTTCCGGCTGTAGAATGGAAGAGAAAGGTGGATATACCGATATTGTTTCGTTGCTAAGTGCACCAACACAACAATTACTACACCAGAAAAACTGTTTGCCTTCGTTCCTTAGTGATCGCAAAAGGAGAAAGCTCTGGTGCAAAGTGGTAAGGAGAAATGATTGATAAACAAGACAGCATCGTGCTGCGGAGATCATTTTGATGTGAGTATACGGATCTGACATGACAAAGACATGGGATTGGGTTATTTTCAAAATTATTGACGTCTTCACATTTTCAGAGGCATGTGTAGCATTAGCTGGCTCCTACCCAAGTACCCTTTTCATACGTAGATTGGTGCCAGCTACTCAAGGACACAGCGAACAAAGCGCACACACCCATAAAAAATCATGGGGAACTTCGTTTTTTTCATTGTAGAAAACTGGGATCGTTAAATAAAAACTCCATCGAACCAGCCAGAGTGTAGGGACTATCTTAAACGGTGGGGGAGTAGGGGTATACCACTCTTTTTCCAATCTCTATCAGTCAATGTTATAGGTTTAATGTTTAAGCACCCCCAAAACAGGGGTGTATGCCCTTCTGCCCCCATTCTGGATTCTTTGCTAAGAGGCTGCCCCTATATTATGTAACACTGGTACCTAGGGGTTTGGGGGGCAGGGGTGGTCAGTGTGTTCTAACATTACATAGGGTGGAGGGGGTTGGGATCAGCATTACATAGCACTCTGTTTTGTCATTTTTTTTGGGAGGGTCACAAGAATCTGAAACAATGCACCGAACTATGTTGGTATTGTGTCAGCAGGCATCACGTGTGCTTCTTTGTTGTCCTAAAAATGTCTGAGATTGGTATAGAAACATAACTTCCTAACCAGACCTAACCAGATTCTTACAACCTAGAAAACATGTAGCCCAACCTCTTCTAACTGAATTTACTAACAATTTCTAACTTTATCTTGTACTACCAAACCTTCCATCTTGCCGAGGGATTGACAAATTAAGAAGAGCTGTTTTAAAGATCGATCAGAAATGATGGAGTAAATTCATTTAGGTTGGGCACTTCTGACCTCAAACTTCCTTAACAACCTTGTTTAGGTATGAAGTTGTTTTTGTAATAAGCTGGTGTTTTTTTTCTAGTTTTTTGACATGGCAGCTGCTTGCCCATACAATACAAATGTGCCACCTTAAGGGGGGTGGCTATGCTCAGCATTATGTAATATTGTGAGGGTTGGGGAGGGTTTAGAAGCATCACATAGGTCGTGGCGACGGTGGGCCGCTTTGGCAGTCCCTCGTAACGATTCCTCATACCCCTCCTACCTTTCCAATGTCACGGGCGTTCTTGCGCGTTCTCCGACGCACTGGATCGATCTGGGCCATATTTCACCAATAAATCCACCGCTAATGGAACATTACCAACCAGCGTCCCCGCCACGCCGCACTTAACCCCCCCAACGCCGCAATGGACCGTAATGGCGGCATTCCCGTGCCGATCTACGGTCACAAAACCTTTTCTTTGTAAATTTTGAGGAAACGGTTGTTTGATGAATGGTGATACACCCATTATTGTCCGAATTTGAACTGCCTCTTTCTTTTGGTGTATATATCTCACAACCTGCAAGTCTAGTCCATTCTGCCAGCCGGCTCACAGAGAAAAAAGGCAAATCGGTAAACCGCCCGCACCAAGAACATGCACACGCCTGAATTTTTGACGTCACAAGCACGGGCGGTGACGTCAGTCAAGTATTTGTTTGTCAGAGGTTTCGCCGATCCCACCCGCATCGATAGGCGATGCTAGAACACCCAAACGCCCCCAAAAGGCCCCCGGCTCTTGCGGGAGATTCTTAATAGGCCTTTTTTCCCATTTAGATCACACAACCCCCACACTTTTGCGCTCCCCCACAATATTGGGGCTCCCCTCCCCCCCCCCTCCACAACACATAGAAAAGGGACACGGGGAAAAAACAAGCAGCAACCATTTTTTTGGCGGCTTATTTAGGGGGGCCGCCGCGAAAAAACCACAACCCCTCGTCGGGTCCCCCCCCCTCTTCTCGGGTCTCGCCGCGCGCGCACAAAAAGCAAACCCCCTCCACCACGAAAACACCCCGCGGCGGCGGCCACAACGCCCGCCGACGATGTTTTTTCGGCGGGGGGGCACGTGCCGACAAACCGGCGGGTGAGGCGCCAGCGGGCCACCACAACTAGATTTACACCTTAATTCGGGAAGAAAACGAAAACCAAACCAACAACAGAAGCGTAGACACTTTGAGAATATGTGGCCCGGTTCCCCTTGACGGCGGGTGGTTAGCTTTTTTCGGGGGGGTGGAGCGCCGGAACTAGAGGAAACGGACTGGGCGGGGGAAAAGGGGGATAAAGCGCGGGGGGGCGCGGGGGGGGGCGGAGCGGAGGCCCGGAGAGCTTGATGTTGTTTTGGGCGCCGGGGGGGCCGACGGCCCGGTCGCCCAGGTGGTCCTCGGGGTGGCCGGGAATAGGCGCGGAGGGGAGCAGGTCAATTCGGAAGACTCGGGAGGGGTCAAGGGGGACAACGGCAAGGGTGACTGGTTTGTAGTCTTAAGTGGGGTAGTTAGGGTTAGGGTAAGGGGTTTGGGTTGGGTGTTGTTATAAATAAGTGAAAGAAAAGGGGCTAATACTTAACAGGTACATTTTGAAGGGGGGGTTTAAGTATTAAAAGGAGGGTCAATCCAAGGGGGGGGGGGGGGGCTTGTTTTAGGGGAAGGGGGAGGGGCGGAGGTGGGGGGGGGCTAGAAGCAGTTGTAGTCAAAGATATAAATTGGGTTAGCGGAGTTATGGTAGCCACACCTGAGTTGGTGTCAGCCGTGTCATGGTAGCCACACCTGAGTTGGTGTCAGCCGAGGTCAGCGTCGTTCTGGGTATTTTTTAGAGGGGGGGCCCTAAACCAATTTAAAGGTAAATAAAGGTTAGGGTATTTTTTTTTGGAACAAAAAGGGAAAAACAATAGGAGGATATAAGGTTAAGAGCACCGGGTTGGGGTTTGTTGGAAGAAAGGGGGGGGGGGGGGGGGGGGGGGGGGGGGGGGGTAAGGGATAGGGAGGGGATTGGGGGGGGGGGCGGGGGCGGGGGGCCGGGCAAACGCCGGGACAATGGGGGTAATGGGGAAAATAGAAAGATAGCTTGATCGCCGCCAAAACACCACAACTTGCCAAGGGGCCAAATTACCATTTTTTATTAAGGCCCCACACGAGGTAAGGGCCATTGGGTAGGAGGGTCCGTTTCTTCATTTTGGGTTTCTTAAATAAAGTTGGGGCGAAGGGGGTCACCATAACAGCAAAAGTATTAAAGGGAACTCCTCACCAAACAACTACTTAACCAAAAAACAAGAAAACAGTTTCGCGGGTTAATTGGGGGTTAATTGGGGAGGGCTGGGTATATTATAAATTAATTAAAACTTGGTGAAGTCGAGGAAAAGGAAGGGAAAGCGGGTAAATTGTGGGTAACCGTTTTATAAGCGTACATTTTGGTTATACTTTGATTTTTTTACCAATTTTGTACTACTTTTAGGTGGGGCGTGGGGGGGGGGGGGGTGGGGGGGGGGGGGATGGGGGGAGGAAAAAAAAACCCCAAATTTTCAAACAACCTACAAAGGTTGGGTAGGAGGACCTTTCTATTTTTGAATTAAAAAAAAATTCTTTATTATAAAAAGTTTTGTTTTTTTGGGTAAATGCCAAGTTAGCCAAATTACAAAAATCTAAAGATATTGGGGCTACGGGCCGAGGGGCCGGGGTCGGTGGTTCTCATTTAGGATTTGGGGTGGGAGGACAAGGAAGCGCAACCTTAAGTTTCAGAAACGAACAGAATAAATTTAATTTTCCTTTTTCCTCCTTTACCAAATCTAAATAATAATAACACCTTTTATTTTTACGATACAAAAAACACTCCCTACTTATTTATTTTAAAACAAAACTTATACTTACAAAAAAAAAAACATAGAAGTAGGGTTGGGTAGGGGTTGGGGGGGAAGTCGGGTTGAGGGTAAGGCCGGGAGAAAAATCGGGGAGGAGAAGCTTGGGTCATTTAACCACTTCCCGCCAGACCAACGCCATTCTGAGGAACGGAAAGAATCACCAAAAAAGTTTTAATAAAAAAAAATTTTGGGGAAAAAAACGATAGAATGATAAAATATTGGTACCAAAATAAAAGATTTTTTCCCACCAAGTTCGTTGAAAGGTGATGGGTTGAAGGGGGAAGGGGTGTGGGGGGGGGGGGGGGGGGGTGGGGGGGGGTAATTCCCCCTTCCTACCCCGGGGGGGGGGTTTTCAAGGGGGGCTTTTCCATTGGGTTGGAAACCATTTGCTGAAAAGGAAAACCCGAGGGAAAAAAAGAGGAACAGAAACAGCAAGAGAAGCAACCCTGGACGTTAAAAGGCACACAGAAGGGGAATTAATGGAGGTGGTTTTTCTGGGGAAATAAGGGGGGGAAAAGGGATTGCGGGGGGGGTTGGGGGGCCTTCCCCAGAATTCCTTAGTACTGGGTTGGCGCGCGGGTAGTGGGGGGGAAGGGCCCGGGCCTGACCTGGGGGGGGGGCCGGAGAAAAAGAGCGGAGGAGAACACACTCTTGGGTTTAAGGAAGCGGGGCGGCGCTTACCACCGCCCCCCTTTTTGGGGGAGGGCCAGATGGAGGGCGGAGAGACAACATGTGGTGGGGGTGCCAGCTTCTGCCGCAAACAAACAGAAGAACTAAGAATCGAAGCGCTAGTGGGAGTAGCAGCTGTATAAGTTGGACGTGCTGCAGCATTGCCAACATGTTGACCGGTCTGCCAGCTGTGGCACACATCAACATCAATACATCAACAACAACATCAACACGCTACCCATTCGGTGACATGGAAGCTGGTGGAGCGGAATGGGTCCGAACTCGGCTCACTTACTGCTACCGTTTAAATTGCTTCTTCTTTCACTTATCGATGCGTACAAGGTTGAAGACGTTGTATGGGAACATACTACTTTGTTCGTGAGGTGGCTATTTGAATTCGGAAGTAAGTTCAAAATGAGGGTCTTAAAAACACCCAAACCCTTTGGCATTTTGTCGCCAGGTCAACAGCGTCTGATGACAAGGGCAGATCCATGAATTTTGATCGGAGGTTCTCCGGACAAAATGGCATAGCTATAACTGAATCAGTTCCATGCATTGCTATGGCCTCGAATAATGGGCTATGAATTTACTTTCCTATCGAAACTACGATTGAATTGTATCTCGATGACGTTAACGCGAAAGATGTATTGCTTGCTTAACATCGTGCAGGGAGCGTGAACGAAGAAAAGAATGAGGGTGAATTTTGCCATAACGAGAATATTTACTGACGACTTCGTTCTTTGGTTAAAAAGGGAAAACAAACATGTTTCAATAACCGTTACGACGAAAACAAGAGGCCACTTCTGGAGACGCAGCATTTATCAGGACAGAGGGCGCTTTTTTTACTCAGAGGGGCTCAATCGGCTGAAAAACTCATTGAACAGGGGTGAAAGTGCACTCGAGAATCCTGGAGGGGGGGGGGGGGGTCACATCTCTATCGGAGGAGAATACGCCCACAGTTGCCCTACCCTCCCCTCCCCCTGAATCCGCCACCGACTGGCGGCCTACGCCGAAACGTCGGGCACTCAGCTGCTGATGCAGTGCTTTCGGACCTCATTACAACACTAACGATACCGAGACAAATCATTGCGTTCGCTGTACATTAATTGCGCCGCTGTCAGAGCGGTTGGTCACGTGACAGTCACCACACTGACCTGTGACGTCACAGCTCCGGGAGCGGCCGACTTGGTGACATAGCCGAGCTCCTCCTTGAGCAGCCAGTGTGGCGAGGAGCGGCTAAAGCCGTAGCCGCTCCACCTGTTCGCGGGTGGGCGGGACTTTGGCACCACCTGGCGGCGGATATGTGAACCAGAGTTGTCAATTGTTTTCTATGGATCATCCATTGACTGCATGGGATCGTCAGTAAACCAACTCGCGGAGGAAGAATCCGGCAAAATAATTACGCGGAAGAATTCTCCCCGGGGAGGATCCATATTCGGTTGCATGGCGTTGCAGTCTGAAAGACCTGCTCAGTTCCGTTAAGGTAATCATGTTGGGAGATACTGCGGTCACTGGGACGTCGCCTACATGATTATCGCCTATCTGTTGTTTTTCCTCAGACTACCTACTCCGGTTCACCTGCACCATGTTTGACATTGCACATTTTACGCACCACCTTAATAGAATCTGACTACCTTTGACACTTAGTCCAATTCGTTGACCATGCCATCCCCACTGATGCCACCAACTACCCTGGTGCCACTGATCCCACCGACAACCCTGATCCCACCAATAATCCTGATCCTACCGACCCCACCGACCAAACTAATCCCACCGACATCCCTGATCCCACTGATCCCACCGACCACACCGACCACACCGACCACACGGGGTGCGCGCAGCACGGACGGGTCTGGCCACACGTACAGGCGAGCGGCGAATCTTGACCGCCAGCGCCCGCTCCTCCTCGTAGTCGCTGAGCTTCGACAGCAGATTCTTCTCGCAGCCGGGCGCTCGTCGGTCGATACCTGCGGACGGCCGGTGCTGAAGGATCAAGCCTGCTGAAGGATCAAGCCTGAAGCCTCGAGTCTGAAGCCTGGAGTCTGAAGCCTCGAGCTTGAAGCATCGAGTCTGAATCCTCGAGCCTGAAGCCTCGAGCCTAAAGCCTCTAGCCTAAAGCCTCGAACCTGAAGACTCGAGCCTGAAGCCTCGAGCCTGAAGCCTTGAACCTGAAGCATCGGGCCTGAATCCTCCAGTCCAAATCCTCGAGCCTGAATCCTGAAGCCTCGAACCTGAAGCCTGAAGCCTCGATCCTGAAGCCTGAAGCCTCGATCCCGCGGAAGCCTCGAGTACACTGAAGCCTCACGATGCGTCACTGACAGATGTAGGGCCTCGCTAAGCTGGCGAAATTTGGGGGGCGTCTTCGGCGACATAAAATCTCCTGAGCGGGCTCGGGGAGCTCTCGACATTCCCACAGGCGATGCATGGATGGAGAAGTTTGGTGATTGCTGGTAAGACCCAATGCATGAAGACAATGAAGGCTGTTAATTTTGATGGTGGAGTCCATGTTAATAGAACAAGACGTTGGTGGCGTCTTGTTCTTTTAATTATCTTAATCCATAGGCGAAGATATTGGGCTCGGGCCCCAACATAAGCATAAGAAGCTCCACCCCTTCCACAATGGCGCCCTTTTCACTTGGTGGAGCACACCAACACCGTCGGGGGTGCCCTTCAGGGTGTTAGGGGGCGGGCGGTCTCCTGTCCCCCTTACATCCATTCCTGCAGTCGGTGGAGTTTTACACCCCTCCCAGCGTGGGATGACACCTGTCAGTGCGGAATGACACCTCGCAGTTCGGGATGACACATGACAGTGTGGGATGACACCTGGCAGTACGGGATCACTCCTCGCAATGTAAAATGACACCTGCCAGTACAGGATGACACCTGGTAGTAAGGAATTACACCTCGTAGTACGGGATGACACTTGACCGTACGGGATGACACCTGGCAATGTAAAATGACACCTGCCAGTGCAGGATGACACCTGGTAGTAAGGAATGACACCTCGTAGTACGGGATGACACCTCGCAATGTAAAATGACAGTCACAGTGCGAGATGACACCTGACAGTGCGAGTTGACACCTGGCTGTGCGGGATGACACCTCCCCGTGCATGATGACACATCCGCGTCAGTTGTTCTCGGTAGACCGGATGGGAGGGGTAAAACTAGACTTTGGCCTCGGCGGCCGGCTGACACCACTGCTGACTAAGCAGCGATAGCCCGGTCGACGGCGGCTCGGATGACTTCCTGTCGCGAGGCCTGTCGCTGCATGACCGGGCGGAGGGTAGATTTCTGGAATTAAAATGGCCCCCACAGGAAGCTTCTCTACAGCTGCTCTTCCCTCCCACTCCTATAATATGACTGATGTATGTAGCTGACGTCCCTGACTGGTCCTGTTGAAGAGATATTTGCTGCTCTTGCCTCCCACTCCTATCATATGACTGATCTGTGTAGCTGACGTTACTCACTGGTCCTGTTGGAGAGGTCCTTGCTGCTCTTGCCTCCCACTCCTATCATATGACTGATCTGTGTAGCTGACGTTACTCACTGGTCCTGTTGGAGAGGTCTTTACTGCTCTTGCCTCCCACTCCTATCATGTGGCTGTGATCTGTGTAGCTGACGTCCACTTTGAGGGACGCCCGGTTCACGTTCTGAAATATAAATGTGACTTCTCATGTCAACGGTGCCAGGACGTCGACGTGACGTCAGAACACGAAACCACACGAGGAGCACCACCTCAGCCGTGACGAAATGCGCCAAACATCGCCACCGGGAATTGTCACCAGAAACACCGGACTCTTCTTTTGGGGGAAAAGGGTAGGGGTGGAGCACATGTTTTCAATGTTAGCCATGCAAATGAGGCGTTAGCATCACATTTTCGCTTCTAGGCTCCTCAATTCTTTAGCCATTAAACCCGACCTGAACATCCACCCTATCGCCTATACACAACACAGCACCGGGTGACACTGGGCACCGTAGACGGCCGGAGTGGTAACCGGATGGTAACGCAACTTGACCCAGGATTTGCAAAGAAAGAACGACCTTTGGAGCGTGGGGATGACTACACAGGCTTGCTTTGGCGCGAGATCAGCTTTCAGTCAAACACGACAAAAGTGTGGCATACCTCGCTCTCGCTACACATTCTCACGGAAGAAACAATTGCCTGGTTCGTGTCGATCAATTCATACCCCGTGGCGTTACACAAATCAACGGCAGGTCGGCGGCGTACATTGACAACCGACTTAGCCGGTACTTAACTGGAATACCAAGGGAACGATAGAACAGCAACACAGGTCCATCCAATCATCCATCCATCCATCTAATCGCCCAATCATCCAATCATCCAATCATCAAACCATCAAACCATCGAATCATCCCTCAAATAATCCATCCATCTGTCTAATCATCCATCCATCCAATCATCCAATCATCAAGCCATCCAATTATCAAACCATCAAACCATCAAATAATCAAATCATAAAATCATTAAATCATAAAATCACAAAATCACCAAGTCATCAAATCATCAAATCACCCAATCATCCAATAATCAAACCATCCAATCATGAAACCATCCAATCATCAAACTATCCAATCATCAAACCATCCAATCATCCAGCTATCCAATCCAATCATTCTACATCATCAAGTGCAATCATCGTTAACGGCTGTGCTTAATTCACTGGAATTTCGCTCAACGACTGGTGCGACACTCACCCGCACGCCCAGTTACCTGTTGATGATGCTGCGAGCCGCGTCCACGCCACCAGGGAGACCGATGATGTGATGATGCACCTGAGGGTCTGAGAGGTGACCTGAGGTCAGGTTGGACCGACCACCCGCACCTGAGGATCTGGGAGGTGACCTGAGGTCAGGCGGGACCAATTACCCGCACCTGAGGGTCTGAGAGGCGACTTGAGGTCAGGCGGAATCAATCGTTCGCACCTACCTGACGTTTTGGGAGGTAACCGGAGGTCAGGCGGGAACGATCACTCGCACCTTAGGGTCTGAACGGTGACCTGGGGTCAGGCGGGATCTATCACCCGCACCTGAGGGTCTGAGATGTGATCTGAGTTCAGGCGTTGCCAGACTCCCGCACTCGAAGATCTGAAGTAACCCGAGGTCGGCGGTACCAGTCACTCTGATCAGAGGGTTTCGCGATCGACTTGAGGTCTGTCAAGGTCATCATGGGAGACTGAAGGAGCAGCCCGAGGTCAGCCGGGGTTCATCGCTCTGACCCAAGGGTTTCATGGGTGACTCCAGGTCGCCTGAAGTGAGTAACTGTCACTCAGTCACTGTCACTCGGTCACTGTCACTCAGTCACTGTCCCCAGTCACTGCCAACCAGTCACTGTCACTCAGTCACTCTCACCCAGTCACTGTCACCAAATCACTGTCACTCAGTCACTGTCACTCAGTCACTGCCATCACGTCACTGCCATCATGTCAATGCCATCACGTCACTGCCATCACGTCACTGCCACACGTCACTGCCACCACGTCACTGCCATCACGTCACTGTCATCACGTCACTGCCATCACGTTACTGCCATCACGTCACTGCCATCACGTCACTGCCATCACGTCACTGCCATCACGTCACTGCCATCACGTCACTGCCGTCACGTCACTGCCACGCTGGAGTCCCGGAAGTGTCATTACATCAGTCGGGGTTAGACCTGTGCAATGTTTCTGGATAATCACCTCCGATCAGCAGGATCAATCTGCACGAGGGGTCGGTGCAGCGACCTGGTGTCATTTGGACACTGCGCTTCAAGCAGGGTCACTCGGGCTTAACAAGGTCAACATGAGTGAACAATTACGTAGGCGAACAATGCGGTATCGGTCAAGTCCCAGCGGGCTTATCTTTAGCGGATGCAGAACGTCACACACGCTGGCGCAGAAGGCAGCAAAGTACCGACGCGACCATTTTCATTGCATTATGTGATGAAGATGGTATATTTGTTATCCGGCCGAATATCGGATATGCCAGATAGTGGAAAATATCAGGTGGTATATTCCAGGTAGAGAAAAGGTATCAAGTCGGATATGCCGGGTAGTGAACAGGCATCTAGTCGGATACGCCAAGCAGTGAAAGGGTATCAAGTCGGATATGCCGGACAGGAAGGTAAGCTGGTCCATGTCTTCGCATAGCTTTTACACAATAGTTACCACAGACACTTTCCCTCTCAAGGTCAATGTTATATTCGTGGCCCGTCACAATGGCACAATGGCATACAACACAATGGCACCCGAGGCGATCTGAGGGAATTTTGAGGAGTCGTTTTCCTACTACTGAACATGTCCCAGTACTTCGCTACAAAAATTTATCACACGCCCGGATTTGACTCCACCAAGTCTTTGCTACTATGAAATCACGATTTCTCCACCTACAGCTACACCGTACTTGCCCCATTTGCTGGACGATCCGCCAATGTCTCGAGGCCACTGCATCCTGGTGTTGGCGTCACTCTCCACCTGCAATAAAAAACGAGCACATCATAAACACACACAGACAAACAAAATCAAAGCCGTCCCAAATATGGGTCCATAAATTTGGCACAGGCAGATGTGAGACATCTGAAACAGCGAATTACACCAAATTTACACACCCACACACACACAAATTACACACAAATTACACACAAATTACACAAACAAAAATTACGCACACAGAAAATTACATACACAAAACAAAATTACACACAACAAAATATACACACAAATATATACAAAAGTTATATACACAAAAATGACACAAAAATGACACAAGAATTACACCAGTATTCACCCGAATTTCACCCGAATTTCACCAAAATTTCACCCGAATTTCACCTGAATTTCACCAGAATTACACCAGGATTACAGCATAATTCAATACTTGCCACTAGTCTCAGTTCGCCCACCGGAAAGAGTTCGTGACACGCCTGTAGCCTTTAAGGTCTGGCCTCCAGGTCCCAGTTTGACAGTCATCTCAAATCTTAAGTCGTTAAATCTGCACTTGTTGAACTGCCCTTGAACAAATTCTTTGTAGTCTTTGGACTGCCCTTGAACTCCAAAGTAGTCTTTGGTGTACGTCCTAAGGTTGACCTTCCAGGTTATAATTGATAAACTTTGGAGTGCAGCCAATTACACGGTATCGGAAGTAGCGTTCGGTCTCTAGTCCCAAAACAAATGCGACGTCGCGCTTCAATATTGATGCAAACCAAGACTTCGGGCATGCACGGCTTGACCCGATCTAACATCATGATCGAGACTTCGTCTGTCACCATGACATGCACTGAGACCATCACAGGTCATCTACCCGGTGGAGGTCAAGTGTCAGGACATTTATGATGAATTGTTGAAGCTGACAATGTTGGAAACTAATTGTCCTGAGATAAAAATGAGCGACACCAACGCAAATCGAAACGTTTTCCATTTGTGGTAAATTTGGCATAAAAAACAAATATTATGATTTTAGGGTACTTTTACATTTTCAACAAAACATGGAACATGTCCAATAGACCTGTGTGGGGTGAATCAAGCTGAGAACTGAATCGGCGTGCATAATTCCCCGTGAAACCATTTACCCATTTACATTTAGTAACGGACCACATTTGACGCCCGCAATACGAAGTACTCTCGGGACATTCTGGGTCATATCTCGATGACCTAACTTGATGCAGTCTTGGAACACCGCTTAACATAATTTGTCGTTCCCTTTGTTCTCGTTTTCACAAAGTAAATGAACAAGATCACATCAGAAAAACAGATCTACTTTAAAGATCCTACTTACCTTGGTGAGGTCACTGCAATTTTGAATCTGTGACCATTTACATGTAGGCGAAGCATGCAAGTATGCACTCGTGCTTAACGGTTCGCTGTACCTTGAACAATTTGCTCATTATAAATGCTCAATATCGTCCAATATTGTTATACTCAAAATATTGTCAAGTCCAAAACCGCACTGACACAAAGAACTGCCGTGTAAAGTACTAAGGTTTTCTCAATGCGGTGTACGATATCGCAACATACCAACTCACGTTTACAATAAAGCTCTCCTGTTCAAGGATGAAGGGCAGTCCACAAATTTTGGGGGTGAAAATTTCAAGTAGGATGGGAGAAGCTGCGTCACTCAACTGGGAATCATTCACCCGTGCGTCCACAGCAGCAATCGAACAGGCTCGTGTCCTTCAGTCTCGCCGATCGATACCCCCACCCCCATTCACTCCCTCCTCAGGTTCGGCCAACGTCTGATTTCATCGCATCACGTTGGGCTGCGAGGCTGCTCGCGCGAATGGGGTTACCTCCTGGTCAGGAGATGCGTAATGAACATGAAGCCCATGCATAACAAACAGCGCAATGGACGTCTTTTCCCGGCTATTGCGAATGGAAATAGACCCGGGTGGTGGAAGCATTGATTTCCGCCCAGAATAGTGATGCCACATCCGTCTGAACCCCATGCGAGGTCAGAGCAGGTCTGCTGCATTCATATGGTGAGTGGCGGGTCTTTAAACGGCTTGGCAAATTATCAATTTCTCAATCAACCTGACTTGATTAAGCGAGTGTAATGCATTGAAGTTGTATCATTGTAGGATCAGGAAAGGATTGATTGACATCAGAAACAAACCTCTCTTCCGACGTCTGCGTTGCCGACATAACAAATCCATAGTGACCAATTGTTCCTTGTGGACTGGAGTCCAGTGTGGCCCGCTCACCGAACGGTCAATGTGTGTCAGACTGAGGAATGCGAGGCAGGAACAGCATTGACCCGCATCGCTCCCTTCATGGCTGCAGGGCAAATTGTCACGTGACGACCACAACCGCGACCTCCTGCCCTTGAACACTGGCCCGTGGTCATCCTGGTAGGCTGTGCCGGAAGGCCTACACGTGACGCGCGCAGTAACCTATAAATGACTGACGCGGAGCAGCCTACGCTCCCAGGGGCCCTTCATATCCGGCCCACCCGGGAGCAAAGGTCGGTACCTGGCTTTACCAACGCGATGCATGTCGAATATGTTAAGCCCGCGCTAGTCACGCGATCGCCAAGTGCCGCAAACACACGGAATTGCCAGTGTTTGCAATGCGATCCGTGCATTGATACGTCGCAGGGGGTTAGCAAAAGTGATCCTCTGGATATTTGGTTTAGTTTATTATATTTTTGTAGTTTTGTTTTTACTCTAGATTAGTATCTTTTAGCTGTGCCAGATGGCGTGGAGGGTCTCGCGACCGGCCTGCAGTGGCCAAGCGGCCAGTGGTGGTGACTCGCCGGTGAGGCCTCCATCGCAACGAAGCCTTCATTCTTTGAAGAGTCTTTCACGAATAAAGAAACTAAAAGAAAAACTAAAAAAGAAGGAAGATACCGGTACCGCGAGCTACATTTGTAAGCTGTACAAGTCTGTCATCCGGGGAACGGTATTAGTGACATCAATGACAGCGAATTTCATACGTCATATGCGACGTAAGCATCAGACAGAACAGACAGGTCACAAAATATGTGCAGTCGTGGTCCGCCCAGTGGAAGGAGAGCTAGGTGCGCCGAACATGCACTGTTGGATAAGGCAATAGTGACGTTCATCTGCTTCAACCAGCGTCCGGCCACTGAGGTCGTATTGACCTTCAGAGATCTGTTCCAGGCGAAGGTATTATTGCAGCTTAGAGTGTTCACAATGGAAGCTAAACTAGGCTAGGCAAGTATGTTTTCAAATGAGGAAAATTTCTTGTCGAAATTGTACAATCTCCCTTTTCTGAAAAAAGTGGCTAGGCTATGACATGATAGGTGTTGATTTGTATTAGACATTCATGATATATTTCCTCAAAGGATTCCTCAAATTCATGATATATTTAATACTATTGGCTCGCCAAATGAAAAATAAGCACCTCCGACGGAAGTGAACGTTATTTCTTAACATTCATCAACGTGGTATTCGAGCATTTTGAGTGTCCTCAACATCCGATTAACACGGCACAATGCAAACATATCCAGCTTAAGATATCCAGGGGATGTTTGTTCTCTAATATGCCAACATCTTCAGAGTTCACCTGGTGAAATGTCGATTCAAATTAAACGTGAAAAGAAGCCCAAGAAATGCTCAATCGCTTCGCTCGCAATTTACCGATTCAACAATCTGTTCCAAAAAGCTGGTTACCTTTTTAGGATTAATTTCTGGTTTGATAAGTACCCCCGCTATTGGATGCGTTAGGCAAGGCTAGGCAAGAACTTTTCAATTATACAAACTCGCCTTTGAAATTATATAATTTTCCTTTTCTGAAAAAGGTGGCTGGGCTAAAACAGATGGTTGTTGATCTTTAATATACATTCATGATATGACCCACCCAAAGTCCCCTATTTGACATTGTCCTCGCCAAATAAAAAATAAGCATCTCCGACGGAAGTGCGTGGTGATGTGACAATCGTAACGAAATAACGATAACATTCATAACGAATAAATAGAAAGTAAAAAAAAAAAAAAATTGTGTTCGTTGAATGATCCGTAGATAATCCGTAGACAATGATCCGTAGATCCGTAGATTTCCGTAGATATCCGTATGCATCAGTAGTGTAGTGTAGTGTAGTGCTGCTGAAGTGCTGAAGCAACTGGCGTTTGTTGATGAAGTTATCGTTCAGTTCGGTGTCTGTCTGCTGTTTCTCGGCGGCTTCGGCCCAAAACGATGACTAGAATGAGTTGTTCTGGAATGCAAGTTTGTTGTTCTGGTACGCAAGATAGTTGTTCTCGTGCGCAAGTTAGTTGTTCTGATACTCTAATTGTTACCCTTGATCAACAAAGCACAACATTTTGGACGCCAAAAACACTTTCACGCTGTTGTGAGGCAGACATGGCACAGACCCCAGGAATATATGTAGTGTGGCATTTGTCATTCTCCAGGAATCTTTCTTTTTCAGTCTCATGAATGACTGATTTAGTAGAGAGTATGAACGATTATTTATACCCTCAATCTTTCAACACTAGGGACATTGCGCGGGTCGTGTTCAATTGCACGATTCCTAGACGCGAACAGATGTAATGTTATGTTGTCAGATGCTATGTTATTATACATTTTTATAAATACCAAATAATGAGTTGGATTTTAACTTCTTTTTCAATACGAGGCCGAGTTGGAGGCGCTCCCTCTCCAGAAAAAGAACCTGGTGTTCACGTAACTAACTCGTTTTGATGAGAATTTGGGCTGGAATGTCTAATTAGGGCCCGAAACGTCGAAACTTGTAATAAATTTAATAAAAAAGTGATATACCTTATAATACTCCATTCCCCAGTATGGCCATCCGATGGATGAAGCACCTTGTCTACGTCATTGTCATAGGCATACGTCATACGGTCATTTTGCAGCAATTAAGATGCTTAATCTTGAAGTACAAAATGTCCATCCTTGATCAATAACATGAACAACGGGGAATAATTGTTCACCAACTATTTTGGTCACATGTGTGGTAGACATTCCTTCTTCGGTACTATCCGTGACTATACTATTTTGTCTACTTCGCAAGCACCAATCTGCTTGAAGAATGGTGACATAGATAGCCAGGCCTACCAAGGCCTGTCTAAGTAGACACCAATGACTGACAAAAAGTTCGTAAATTACAGCTCCAGGCGCACGTATATCTTTACTTTCCTCATAATGGTCACGCGATATTGGTATTCGCTCCCTGAATTTGGTCACCAAAGTGCTTTGAAAGAAAACGACAAACGTTGCTCAATATATCAGAGCATAGCAGACATTCGGGTGGGAACAATTATGCATGTGGTTCTGCCAATGCACCACTCACTAATCATGTTCACGATTTAGCATTCAGCTCACGCCGCTAGGTGGAAGCAGTGTGGTTCAATCAGCTGTTGGCAGCACCAACGATTTTGCCAAGCCTCCACCTCCCTTAACAGCAATCTGAAGGTGACTATTATGGGGCACCAATTCAAAGGAGGCTGTGACCCGGCCGTGGGCACTTTTTCTGACGAAGCAAAATTACTGCCTGTGGCACTGAGTTCAGTCGGTAGTCCATTGTGTCTAGGTGAATGGTGATTGGTGATGATGGCGACTTGTTGCGACCATTATATCATCAAGACAACAGCTTCGCTCTTTACAAATTCGGCATGCCCACATTGCAAGTGCCTCTGTTTTACACAAGGGGGAAGAAGGAGAAAGCGCACATTTGAACAAGTACGATTATTTCCAATGGCGAAACTGCGCAGCCACGCAACTGCGCACTTGGTAAGCAGGTGAGCAATATTCGGAACAGAGAAAACTGCTGAAACGGTGCGAGTAAACTTTCGCCCAACCTACACTCCTGAGGAGAGAATACCCAACACCGACGACAGCTACGCGCCACGGTGACGCCGCTACGTGCTACGGTGACGCTGCTACGCACCACTGGAACACTTCGGAATAACTCCGGCAGATGGTGCAACGGAGCGTCTGCCATTATCAACTGGCAATTGTCAGCGAGCGATTATCATGTTGGTGCACGGTGGGGCGGCGCCGACGGTTCGAAACCAACCCGCGCCATAAGTTTGCTCAACGGACAACCTTCGGGTGGGTAACCGGGTCCCGTCCGTGGCGGCCGTTCATCATTTATGCTATTATCATCTACTGCTATGCAACGAGCACTGTTATGTACTGAACTCGCCCATTGCCCATTGTGGTATTTCTTCTTTATAACACTGATAGAATGCATGACATGAAAACGGAAGTGAATCTAGATACCGCAAGCAGTCAACTGTCACTGTCTGAAGGCCTCCAAGCGAAATGTCATTTAACGTAGCCTGGTGGGCAAAATAAACGGCTTCACATCCCGACGTCTGACGAAATGTTCGCATTTGTGCTCGAACGGATCAACCAGAGAACCATGCGCGTGTTTAAGTTGCCAACTTTTTCCTTTACGCCCCCTGCGCTTCCTCATTGACGCCGTCATAACTCATCAATATCAAATAGAAGCTTCGAAAAGAAAGCGGTCAAATGTACGCCGCACGTTTCCGTTTTTAAGAAGCGGAAGGAGTTGTCCGCGCCTCCTTGTCAATGCAGTCTAGTTCAGGGATCAGCTTCAGTCTAGTTCAGGGACAGGACAGACAGATGTAGAGAGACGACCGAGTTTGTTATTTGGGTTCTAGGGCGCGTGGACCAAATATGGTCGTATGATCGATGAGCGTCCATCTCCGAATAAAATTCCGCTCAATTCGAAATCAGCTGGGCGTGTTGTCGACATAACGGTCCACAGTATACGCCAGATCAGCAAACATGTGGCTGATGTTACTGGTGTTACTGGTGTTACTGAGACGATAGATACGAAGAAGACTGATCAATCCCTAATTCGCAATAATGCAATCGCTATGAAATTCCACCGTCCAAGTAGCGAAGCGCTACGGATGACAATCCCGAACATCGAAGGAGAATTGAGGTCGTTATAACTAAAGTTACATTACTCGCCACCACTAAACTACTCGAAGCAACTTCGGCTGCCCTCTGAATTAGCTAGAAGTTGAGTTTACCATCGATTCCTCTCGATTTCGTAATTATCGATATATTGAAATTTCGGGACGAAGTACGAATTGCACGACCGAGCATTCCGGACATAAAAAAACGCAAACTGTACGGTCATCCAATCCTTACACCTCGCAGAAACATATAAATCGAATAGAGGAATAAAGTCCGAACATACAAAAAGAAAGAAAAAAGAGGGGAATATTTTCGCGGAATATTTTCGATATGAACGTATCTAAGCGTAACATCACCAACCTGGAAGCTTGATTACATCTAGTATGTAATCGTCATTGCGAGAGGACTGTGTGCGGTTGAGTTGACCCGAGCGACTGAGAATGCGACTGAGATGACTGCGTTGCGAGCGTGCGATGCGAACGTATCTAAGCATTATATCAGCAAACTTGAAGCTTGATTACATGTAATCGGCATTGCCATAGTGTGAGGACTGGATAACGCTGATGAGGATGAGGAGCGTGCGATGTAAACACAACCAATTGCTTCGCATTATGAAAAGCAATCACACGAAAGTCGCGCTGACAAGGTGGACCATTCCGCAGTGACTCATTGATCATGGGGAACTTTACCATACTTACTACAGTGGAAGGTACCGAAGCGACGGCCTAAAAATAGCCTACGCTCAGTTAGTTTTGTTTCATCCTTACCGGGTGGGTGTGCTGTTGACGATTGTCTTGCGACTGTCGGTATAAAACGTTAGGCGAGGTTCGGAGTGATGTTGAGAAGTGGGACGCATGGACAATGTTCTCAAATTTATTTTCAGTTAGGTGTCCGATATAAGGAAACGATGTCAGTGTTCAGGAAAAAATATAAGATAATTCTTATTACGTGCATTATATAAAACATACGCATATTTTGGGACACATAAAATGTTGAACCCTAATTAGAGCTGATCAATTTAGTTGAAAGAGGGAACTATTTTCATGCGTGAATGGAAAAACAGAAACACTTGTTGGATGCAATATCTCCAGCTAAGAACACTGGACACATCACGCAGAATCCTATTCTCTAACATGCACACAATTGACGAGTAGCTGGCATAAGGATATAGCAAAGACACCAGAATCAATGTAAGAAAAGCTGTGGTAGGTGTCAGTTTGCACCCGACTGAAGGAATTGAGAACCCTGCGCATGGGAGGACTCCTGTGATGGCGTTAGGACCAGGTTATAAGGTTGTTGGTTTTACGACACGTCGACCGTTGAGTCATGCAGCGTCGCCAATCTCTCACCCGATTGGTCGCGGGCGAGGAGCAGCGACAGGTGAGACTCGAACCCACAATCTTTCGATTGTGAGACGGGCAACTTACCCCTAGACTTCTCGTCCCCGGCGTTCGGACCAGGAACCTGCATACGAACGTGCAACTCTACACTGTCGACAGGCATGAGAGGGGGAGCCGCACGCTACAACATTTTGGCACGCTTGCGACACGTTCGACGGCTGGCCCCGAACGGTGTCAATGGTGACCCCGATGGTGACCCCAAACGGTGTCGATCCCCCGCGCAAATCGGTCGCCGGCGAACCGGCAAATGGAGCAGCTTGTGGGATACGAACTCAAAGCTGTACAACCGTTGCGGTTCTGCCACTGCAGCGGTGCAGTACATCGCGTGCGTACGTGAAGTATAGCGCACGTATTGATGCGCACAGCTGTAGTGGTCGAATTTCCTCAGTCATCTTATCTAGGCAAGATGTCCTGCCGCCTTTAGGAAGTAAATCGCCTGTTTGGGAATCGCATATCTCCCTCCAACTCCACCTCCACCTCCACCTCCACTTCCACTTCCACCTCCACCTCCACCTCCACCTCCACCTCCACCTCCACCTCCACCTCCACCTCCACCTCCACCTCCACCTCCACCTCCACCTCCACCTCCACCTCCACCTCCACCTCCACCTCCACCTCCACCTCCACCTCCACCTCCACCTCCACCTCCACCTCCACCTCCACCTCCACCTCCACCTCCACCCCCACCTCCACCTCCACCTCCACCTCCACCTCCACCTCCACCTCCACCTCCACCTCCACCTCCACCTCCACCTCCACCTCCACCTCCACCTCCACCTCCACCTCCACCTCCACCTCCACCTCCCCCTCCACCTCCACCTCCACCTCCACCTCCACCTCCACCTCCACCTCCACCTCCACCTCCACCTCCACCTCACCTCCACCTCCACTCTCTCTCTCTGTCTTCTTAGTGATTCCCCGAATTTGTCTCTTTTTTAGGCGGGGGCGGGGGAGTCAAGGACTTTGGAAGAGCCCAGGGCGCGGATTGCGCACAGCTGTCGTCCCGTACACAGCAAACATACTGAACTACAGCTCCTGCGGCTGTTGACCACAGCTGCAGACTGGCTCGCAGAGAAGTTTACACACAGTGTAGATGTTCTCGCACGTTACGCAGGTGTGCTTATGCAATCGGCGGGACGTTCACGCCATCAATGGACACTTTCGCCTACTCGGTAGGCATTCAGACCCGAGCAATACATGGTATCAGACAGGCTCAATCATTCGGCGTAATTACACATGTTTGCAGTAATGCAGGCACCCAGACACCCAGACACCGAGACACCAAGACACCAAGACACCAAGACACCAAGACACCAAGACACCAAGATACCAAGACACCAAGACACCAAGGCACCCACCAAGACCCCAAGACACCCACCCAGACACCAAGACACCTACACAGACGCCCAGGCAACCAGAAACCCAGACACACAACTAGACACCCAGACACCCAGACACCAAGAGACCCAGACACCCACCCAGACACCCACGGGAATGCTGGCGACAATACCCCCACATTCTGCAGACAGACGTCCCGCACCAAATACACATCCTCACACATACATCGCACCCTCTCACGAATCACGAACATTAATAGCCACCCTCCCCTCACATACCCGCACACACAGCACGCACATCAATAGCCCCCAACCCCCGACCCCACCCCCATCCCCACCCCCACACACGCACACACATTAGCACGTACCTTCATGAAGAAGGCGCCCAGACTTCCAGTGGACCCTGCAACAACGTCAACGGCATCAGCAAAGCATCAGCAACGATCCCCCCCCCCCGCATAGGAGCCTGCAGCGTAACACCAACAGCGCATAGCTACAGCTCTATCACTGCATTAAAAACAAATCACATCACTGAAGGGATAATTCCATTAGCAGGTCAAGTCTTCAAAACATCAGCAACGCACATCCTCCAAATATCAGATGCTCCACGTGTTAAAAAATATTTATTCAGGAAATTGCTAACATAATAACCGCATTATTAGTCACATTGTCCATAACGCCTCCTCAAAGTTGACACCATCACAGAGTCTGATGTTGCTGATATTGGTCGGTGAAGTCGGTACTTTGGGGATGCTTGGCCATCCTAACAATCCCTGGGCGCCACAAATATGGAAGGAAACTGGCAGTCTAGTAGTTTTCACACAGTCAGATAAGCTGTTGCAAGGGAAGTTGTGCTTGGGCTGGCATTCGTGTTAATGGCGAATGGCGAGTCCGACTAAAAGGGGAGACAATATATTTATATATATATACATATATAAAGATATATATATATATATATATATATATATATATATATATATATATATATATATATATATATATATATATATATATATATATATATATATATATATATATATATATATATATATATATATATATATATATATATATATATATATATATATATATATATATATATATATATATATCTATCTATATATATATATATTTATATATATATATATATATATGTATATTTATATACATATATACATTCCATAACATAATTTAATATTGTAGCAGGAGCATGGTTTAGTCGAGTAAATCAACCTGCATGAGGCGGGTGCGTGTCCGTGCCTTTGTCTTCCATGCATAAGAAGGTACGACTTGTTTCGTGCATGCAATTGCAGTTTTTTCCCACGAAAAAAATCGACCGAGCAGTACTGCATTGCCATATATATTTCACGCAGAGTTTGTTACGACACGTTCGAGGGTCCATTTAGACACGATTGCAATGACAATACCTTTGAACACAATGTCTGTACCGCCTGGAACAGGTTTTGGTGCTGGGTCCTCGTGTTTCTCATATTCCGCATGTTCCTGTCAAACGTGGCGCTATGACATGCAAGAAATACGCAACGCAAGTGCCATTTAATACGCAAATATGTAACTGCATATACCATTTGTGTTGCAAACACAACAAGATCTCGATTCAACGTGTCAGGTCAACGTATGGCATCATAAGATGGAACGTGTCGGGCCCCTTTTCGGAATAATCGCGAAGTGACAATGTATATCACTAATTACCCCCACATCACATGGGATACGCGTGGTAGGATTATTGACAGGTCAGCTAAACCGTCTATATAAGTCAGTGACCTTGTCAAGTTTACCCAGGTCAATAACCTAACTACGTCAGATGACCCGTGTCGCATTAATGGTTACTCTGGGGTTAATTTAAACTGTAAGCTGAATTTGATGCCTTGTGCTACCCGGGGGAGGGGTGGCTGCACCGCCGGACTGACCTCGAGTGCAGATGGAGTCGTAGAGGCAGATAAGAGCACTGGTCTGAAGAGGCAATGTCGCTGAGCACTGCAGTGGTAGATGAAGCAGGCGCGGTGAGTAGAGCTGATTTGGAGGATATGCCGAATTCGGTCTTGATGATCTTGAAGAGTATGAAGTACCGTAGAAGTCGACGGCGCAGTAGATGTAGCAGAAGGTGAGCTTGAGAGGGCGGTTGAAGGCTTGAAGGGGCTTGGATAGGGTTGAGGTTCAGGAGAGATAGGTCGAGAGTACTGTATGCTTGGAGGAGGAGAGATCGGTGGCGCAGGGAGGCGTGGTTCGGTGTGCTTGGTGCTTGTGTATGTATGTATTGTTGGCTGGTGCTTCGTGTGTGTGTGGTGGCAGGCGGCTGGTGGTTGGTAGCAGGTGGCTGGTCGGCGGCGTCTTGCAGTTGCGGCAGATGTCTGGCGTCGTGCCGGCGTCAATCTCTTGTGATCCGGCGTATCGGGCGTCAGCTTTCTGCAGCGGCGAGTGGGGAGACGTGCGTAGCAGCGAAAAAAAAACTTGTGTGCTACCCCGGGTAAATTAATGCACGATATAATAATATAACAAAGCAAATTACATTTTCGAACACTATTTCAGATACCTATCAAATGAGGTCAACACTTTGTCCTCATTAGACAACCTAGCTACGAGTCGAAACGCACCAAGTCGCACATGGTCAGTATTCAAAGATGCTGAGGAACACTGGTGGACAAGTGAAGCGCACATCTGTTGAGGCCTTCACACGGACAAGAGACCGGGCCCCAACCGGAATTAAGGTCACATCCAACCGGCTGATCGGTGCTTCGGTCACATTTCTTGGTGTGTGCCACCTCTTGCACCTGCGCAAACCAAATAGGCGACCTCAGACGGACAACCTCAACGAATGAGAGGACGGAAGAACTGCCACAGCTGCCAGGGATCACGCGAGTACGTCTTGAACCTAGTCTCTGTCTTGGGGTCGTACCAGTACCGGAGTTGGTTCATCCGCCACCGACGGGCGATGCGGTGCGCAGTCGTCTGGCTCAAATGTAGTCTGACCTGAAGAATAGCGGTCATCTGAGTCAGGGTTAGCTTCATTTCGTTGTCCTTGTAGTATTGGTACGACAATTGCCGTCGTATGCGTGCCCGTCTGTTCCGGATGTCACGCCAACCCGGAACGCTCTCGTCCATAGCCCGCACCAGCAGCGATGGGTTAGCCACCAGCTGGGCGAGGCCGCGCGGGGTGTTCAGCTCCGCCGACAGAACAGCCGGCCGCTCCGATGCTGGCCTAGTCAGCTGTCTGGCCCACCAGGCGAACACGGCCGGTGCGTCCAAGAGCATCTCCCCGATGTCTTCCGCCGTGAGCAGCGCCATCAGAGGCGCCACGTCCCAGGTGAAGCCGCCACCAGGGCACGGCGTCAGGCGTGCATGACCGACCACATCGTCCGGAGCCACGGTCATGGCCTTCAACAGCATCCCCTTCATTCTGGCCATTGGATGCAGGAGAGAACTGCAGAGCTGCAACGTCTCCTTGGTAGTTGAGATGCGCAGCATCGTTGGAACAAAGCATTGCACAAGTTCACCAGTGATATACTCGCCTTGAAAGTATTTTACGGAGTGCACGACCATCACCCGAGCAATGTATATGCGCAGTTGGTGCTCAGACAGCCGCACAGGCCAAGACGACAGCACGAACTTGACCAGACGACTATGAGTTCTCCTCTGCAGTATGTCGCGCATCACCAGCCGCGTCAAATCGGCCTGAAGGACACCGATTGTCTGCTGCATTGCTTCTAGGTCCGCTGGCGTGGTCTGTCGAAGCAGGTTGATATCCTCACAGAAGAACGCTGCCAGCCGGCGAGCGGCAACAGCCGCCCGGAGGTAGTCGATGATACGTTGCGCACATTGTGTAGCACCGCCCCACCTGCGGCGCGGTGTTCGTTGGCAAACCCAGAAGAGAGAGGTCTTGATGAAGTAGGACTTTACAGTTCGCCCACTCGCTCCCAGTTGTATCTTTGCACGTTTGAGAATAACAACCGCAGATTTTTGATCATCTGGCAGATGCCAGGTGGCAATCAACTCCGCCCTGGAGAAAGACAGCCGCCACTCGGTCTCCTCAGTGACGCTGCCCTTGCATCCTGTTGGAACTAGGTGCATGCCGTACCGCCAGATGCCTTCGCGTGCCGCATCCGGCAGCCAACCCAGCGGCGTGGCCTTCAAGAAACTCTCACGGGACTGCTGCCATGGAATGCGCAGACAAGCCACCCAGTCAGTTTCCGTGCCTGAACACACCGTGACCGCTGGTCCGGTTAACTCGATGGAGTTGGCTTGTGGTTGGAAAACGCGGATGAAGTCGGCCATCAATCGCCGGACTACTGCGGCCGAGAACAGCAGCGGCTGGCCGTGGTCGCAGCCTGCCCGCCGCACCTGCAGCACCTGGACGAATCCGGGGCTCTCCGTGGCTGTCAGCTTTAGCGACGGCACCGACGGCGAGCTGCCGGTATCGTGAGGAGCGTCCAGCACCCAGCTCACAGGGCCCAGCTCGAGCATCAGGTCGGTGTCGGACATTGCCTGAACACCATCAGACATCCGGAGCCCTGTCAGTCCTTCGACACTGCTGCCAGACGTTGAGCAGCTCTGTACAGACAGACTGCCGAGCGGCGAGCAGCCGCACTCGGCGGCGTCCGTCTGCAACGCCATCAGCAACGGCGCCGTCGCCAACAAATCTCGCATCGTATTACTGTCATTTGCTGCAACTATTGGAACATTTAAATCGCAGTCGGACCTCATTGATATTAGCTCGCTGCAGTCAATAAACAAGTCGGTGAACTCCCCGCAGCAGCGCAGCATCGTGCTGACGAGGCTGTCCTCGTCCGGATCCATAGCCAGCCCGTGGGATCTGCTGCTAAATTACTGGACACGACACTGAGCCGCACAGCTTGGCCAATACAGTCTGATCAGTTGGGCCGAACCATGCGCCGGTCACCGCAGCAGCACTCAGGTTCCAGCACCAAAACTTGCCGGCACGCCCATACGAGGTCGAGGTCGTACAAGCACAGATACACGCAGGTGCGGCTAACTTCCCTGGTCTACGATCACAGCCTCGTCCTCGGGACCCGCTGGCCGACTGTGCGGCGGTCAGGCGAGGAGTTGTTCCGCAGGCAGCATCCTGCCGCGATATGACGTCCGTCGAGCAACTCGTCCGGCGCACGATAGCACATCGCACCGCAGCAACTTGCTTATTGCAACAACGCGACACGCTCTGCCTGCGCTATCCCATGCAAGGATAAGATATGATAAGGCCAGGCATATTGTTGAAGTTGAATTTCAAGTTAGTTATTTGGGCTTTAACACGCGCACTGGAGGGGGGCGAAATCCGCCCACCCCTCCGGTTTTTTCGCAAATAACTGCAGATTTTACCGTTCGATATACGCGATTTTCGGTGTACCTGCTTAGAGATGAACGGCGCGTCGTTTAAAGCACGACAAATCGAAATCGGCCGAAAATTTTTCAAGTTAGGGGCCGCTAAATTCAAAAAATGTTATAGCGCCAGACCACAAAAATCGGCGCTGATGCGCTTCCAGTATACTGACAAAAGGGAAGTGTTCTAGGCAACACTAGCGACTTGTTTGATGCATATTGATATGATGTATAGTTTCAAGGTCATGTTAGGTCACCAAGGTCAAGTCAGGTCAAGTTCATGACAGGTTAATGGAACCAAACTTGATCAACTGGAATGTTGCCATAAATGCACTACTGGTTGTCATTTATACTGTTTGTCATTGCGTTTCCATACTTTATTCATGTACTTCACTCCCTTCTTCACGAAGCCGATTGCTCCAAGCTGCCCGACGGAGCAGTCGGGCGGGCGGCCGGTTCCGGTAACTGGAACAGGTAACTGACCTGATAAAGTGGTGCTATATAGGTAACCTGAGGCCAAATGTTGGATCTAGCATCTGCATTGCATCATTAGTAATGTCCAAAACATCATTGATGCCCATTTTTTAGCATTTAACACAATCACAGCGATCCATAACGATGACAAGCCAAGCCACGCAAGACCGGACAATTTTGCTAATCTGACCTCATTTGACCTTGAAGATATTGACCTAAGGTCACGAAAATTACACACAATGGAGTTCACTACCGTAGCCATCCACCCTGGGAATTTCGTTCCTCCAACTTTACTAGAAGCCGAGATCTTAGGGGGGCGGAATCCGCCCCCCCTCCAGTGCGCGTAATTCTCAGAGGCCCTCCAGGGCGCGTGTTAAGGCGCGTCGACAACTATGGCCATATTACGACCCTTTAATTTCAAATTGAAAGGTTGATTAACAAGGTGATTCAAGTTGATAAAGAACAAAACACGAAGGCGTGGCACATCCCTCAAGATGGTATGCAAATCGCAACATATCGTTTTTGAATTTAAAGTTAAAAACGATATGTTGAGATTTGCATACAATCTTGAGGGGATTTGTGCTGCCTTCGTGTTTTGTTGTTTATCAACCGGCGCCCGACCAGCAACAGCATATGGTTTTATCCGACGGTGCAGGAGCGTTGGAAACACGGCCATTGGCCGCATTGGAACTTGGGCATCCAAAGAATTATACACTCCAAAAACATCACTCCTTATATTACCAGATATCGGATGAACGGCCTTGATTAGCCAGCAAACCCAGGTAGATGTCATTATACAATAGTGATAATTGTGATGAAGAAGGATCAGTATGCTCAGAGGGCCTATAGCATATGGGGAACTTTGGCTGATAACGAGATCCACTTCTTGTTCTGGTGTTTTTCATCTTGTCTTCCCATACTGTGTTCTTGCCACTGCAACTTGGCAACATCAATTATGATGCACATTTGCTATTCCAGGTGATTGTAGATCATAACTGTTGGCGTAGCCAGGATTTTCCTAAGGGGGAGGGCCAACCCCCTACAAAAATGGAATTAGAACACGGCGCGCGAAACGAGCCGAAAAATTCGCGTTTTGCGTTGTGAACATATCAACATTTTTCGTTTGATCTGTAAAACCAACGTTGTTGTCAATCCACAACTCTACTTCCTACTTAGCTTAATCCCCCATTCCACGTAATCCCATTCCACGTAATCCCAATCACCTAATTCCCAACACCCAACTCTTCCAGGTCCACCCTTCAAGAGCAGCCCCGGCATAGGTGTGTTAACAATGGACTGCTGTCAAATCTCTAAAGTAGGTAATGGTCGAGCGCCCCAAAGTAGGCCATGGTCGAGCGCCCCAAAGCAGGTCATGGTCGAGCGCCCTAAAGTAGGTCATTGTCGAGAGCAAGACAAACCCGAGAAAGCTCCGGGAAACTTGAGCTGCAGGAAGGCTAGGCGGCAGGCTCAATTTTGGCATGTTGATCCGCATTTTCCTGTTCGTAGCGTCTGCTTCTTCTGTTCCTGCAGCCAGACGGACGGCGCTGAAGTATGTAGCTAATGGCCCGTGGAGAGTCAGCCTGGGATACATTGCGCAATACTGAGCACCTGATGCTCACGATAAAAACAAATGAGAGCAGCGCCAACGAAAACAATCACCTTCATTGACCCGGATCTGGTTGGTTGGTTAGTGAGGTTTAAGGCGCATCGACTGCAGTGGTCATGCGGCGCCCAAACATCGTCGGTCACGCCAAGTTTGAAAGCCGAAACTGATTGAAACTACTAAATGCGACAATAAATACAGCAACATTGATATCGGATCATGTGCATGTTCAAATCCGTGGCTTTACAGCATGTGTTAATCATTCAGTGCAATGATTTTGACACCGGCGTATAGTGCCAGAGTGTCATGACCTTGACAGTGACTGTCCATTTGCTGTCAACTCATTCATTCAGCGGAAAAATGACGTAGAAACGTATTTGAATGTATAAAAATCATCAGAAAAGTATTCAACCACTCCTGTGTGGAATGTTTTATTCAAACCACTCACTTATGGTTCGGTTTTCCTAGAATCTTCAACCCACGCGTGGCTTAAGATCCTACTTGCATAGCGAAGCCCACATTGTTCAGGAAGCGCCCTGGATCATGCTATTCAGTTGAAGACGAGCTACATAGAAAATCAGCGCCGAACTAACATAATTAAAAGTTCTGTGGTACCGGAAACCAATGGGACAAATGGCTAGCTGCTGTGGAACATGTCATATGATTAGAACAAGTGCACTTAAATGCAAGTGTCGAAACCATGGGTGGGACAGGAGACCTTCCCCTCCTGTCGATAACAGTGACCCTTGGGCCCTACTGGGGATGATCTTGTGCCTTCTGCGTTCTCAAGCATTATTTTAGAATACACCTAAAGAACTCCGATCAATGCGACATGCACATGATTAAATTGGATAGAAACATGGTTAGATTATTGTTATGACCAGGTTCGAAGCGCACAATCTCAATTATCAATATCAAATCAACGTTGAGAATATCAGCTTGTGATTTCTAAGAAGGGCAAGAGATCTCACGAAACCAGATCGGCCCAAGCCCATATTTGCAAGACATTTACCGATTGGATAGTGACAAGGACCAAGTAGCATTAGAAGGTATCAAACCAGGGGGGTTCATACCCCTGCACTCACCCGGTATATCCAGCCATGTTTCCAAGGGAGGGAACATTGTCATCCCAAATTGGCTTATCCGACTATACCACAATTCGCAATCAAATCCAAGCGCGTTTCTCAATGTCAGTTTCGTATGAGTGGCCATGGAGGAGGAAACTCGGGTTGCGACGTTTTTCCATTACTGTGGTAGTATGGAATAATGCAGCCCGTTGAAAATCGTTGGGTTGGATTAAGTATGGGTATTGTAGATTACCGCATTACTCACAAAACGTGACAACTTCCACGTTCCGTTCTCCCTGGGCCATTGCCAGTCGTACGTACACGGCACACGCCTGACCGCGATGTGCTTCAGCCTCTCGTTAGGGACCGATGGCTTGAAGGACCATTTGCTGCATATTATATATTCATTATTATATCAGGCAACTTCTTCAGCAGCTAGCCAAACATTACACGAAGATTTATCATGCCTTCCATTCCGTGTCTAATTTTCCTCAATCCGTACTGTACCTCGCAAGAAGTCAACAATTTCAAACTTTAGTGGATTTCTGAGCGATCATGAGTGGAATATATTGGTAATGTGTGAGTTTTCGTCTGCCCTTTCCTGCAGGCGGGCTTCTACATTTCTGGCGCGCGTGTGACATTCGCTGTAGTTGTGCGTTTATGCTGGAGCCATATGTTGAGGCATCCCACCTTTGTTAATTGTACGTGTACCGCGCGTCCTTCCTTCATTGATGTGTGGAGATAACGAGTATTATGGATTGACGTAAGTAGCCAGAGGATTTTTTAACTTGCTCTTAGTGTTAGGCATGCTAGACCGAGTTTCAATGGGAAATGATCCTGGAAAAGCCTGATGTAGGGAAGGTGTTTAGCTATCCTCAGGTCAGAACTATCTTCTCGTGACTTTGTTTGTGACGAACTTGAAATGATTATGCATATTCCCAAATCAAATATACACAGTTTTGGTGGTAACATCTTCTAATTGTATTTTGTCGCTTCTGCGCCGAGAATACCACTGTAAAATTATAGTAGGCGGCAAAAAACTTGCATCACATTTGTTCGGACCTTTCTCAGTTTTTACGTTAATGCAACATGTTTGCAATTCTTGCAATCATACGTTGCTGCATTACATGTCATGGCGCTAGTATGTTTGTCATTATCGATGTACACATTTGCAGTACAATCAAAGTTGGCCTTTCACATCTAAACCATTCTGCAACATTGCATAGTCCAGGTGCAACATTTAGCTTTGTCTCGCACCTTTGGCATTGCACATCTGAAATGGTGTCGAAAATGTAACGAAAACCGATCGTATCAAAATAATTCGATAATACTGGGCCGCACCAGCGATTCATGCAATTATCTGTGATTGCAATGCATTTGCAACAGTTGCATGCAAATGTCCTTGTTAGTTTGTTATCAACGCGAATATGTATATATGCCATCATTGGCATATATTGGCATATTCCATTGGCATATTCCAGGTATATCATTGGCATATTCCAGGTCAGTTAGTAGCTACACCGATTACATCACGATTTTAAGTAAAATTCCCTATGGCGGGTTAACGCTTAGAACCGGCCCAGAACGGCTAAATGATCGGCTCGGTCCGTAACGAAGGAATGGCAGAGGTCGCGATGAAAAAGGATGACATCTTCCACCTCAGGGACTAAAAGAAAGCATCCACATTCCTTATCGAAAAGTGTTCGTTTCCAACCCAGAACTTATCGCACTATCATTAATATATATATATATATATATATGTTGTGATAGTTGGACGTTAAGAACTCTGGACACTGAACGTACCCTATCCAATACATTTTGGACTACATTTCACCTTTTGCATGTTATGATCCTTGGGCGTTGTGAGCCTTGGACGGTTTGAACTTTGGCAGTAAATGAAGCTTGGACATTATGATATAGCCCCGCACAGACAGCTTAACGTGGGAGCGGCAGCAGGAAGTCGGTACCCGACGGCACCTTGTCGGGGCGACTACGTGACAAGTGAAATTCCTGGCCAGTGAGTTCGGCTAACATGTGCTCAAGGGCGCACCCAGGACCTGTGTAGGGGTTGCCCAGGTCAACAGACCCATCGTTCAAACGGGTTGTTTGTGCACATGCGCTGTAGAGCTCCGACCATCTGCTGGTCGTTGCAAACCGTGGCGAAACACCACTGCGATGAACTGCCAACGGTGGCGAATGGAATTTTCTAATGTTCACAGCTTTTAACGTTCATAATTTCTAACATTAGCTTCTAAAACAGCCTGCGTAGGAGGCCTTCATATTTTCTATAATTTTATAATTTCTAACTTGGAAGCTAAGTTCCAAAACTTTGAAGCGAACTTCCCAAGTAGCCCGGATGGGAACCTAACCTATCTTAACTTAACCTACCCTAACTTAAGCTAGCATAACCACTCGACTCTGAAAGTTAACTTCCAATTTATAAATTATGAACTGTACAACATATGGACGCCTCATATGCGGGTTGTTATAGAAGCTAACTTCCAATTTTATTAATTTTGAACGTTAGAAGTTGCGAACTGTAGAAAATACAAACTCTCCCCATCCTAACCAGCACAGTCCCAATCCATTCACTGCGTTAAGCGTCGGAATGTAATTAAAACGATCTCCCGTGGCGAGTTCGTGAGCGGCAATCGAAATAGGACCACATTCAGCCCACTCGTCACGTCGAAATAGGCTCAACTGCTGATTTGTATGTCTGTATTTATCAGGATTTGGACGCCATATCAACGAAATTGTTGCTGCATTTCGGCTGCCTCGACGTCTAAAATCGCGACTGATTATTAAGTAGAATGGCTGAATATGTGGGTACCGATGGTCCCAGCATGACGTAGCCAGAGAACAATGACGTAGCTTGGGGAAAAACTGGCGCAGGTTTGTTGAAATGTCAGTGTTTGCCTGTTCACCGCAGTCCAGGTGATTGACAGGTCAGAATGTAAATAGTTAACTGGACACGTTAAATACAGAGTACAATGGCATAAGATGCCATGTTCTTAGGAAAGTACATGAACGTTTCGGCTTAATGTCGCTCCGACGAAGGCATTACACCGAAACGTTTGCGTACTTTCCTAAGCCGAAACGTTGGCGTACTTTCCTAAGCCGAAACGTTGACGCACTTTCCTAAGCCGAAGCGTTGGCGTACTTTCCTAAGCCGAAACGTTGACGTGGTGTGGCTGAGATTGCAATTGTAAACGTGTGTCGTCGCCGATTCAGAAGTGACGTAATTTGTGGACGATATCATCCATCAGGTAAGTATTTTTGTGCCAGCGGAGATAAACCAAAATGTTATTAACACACGCACCAGAGAGAGGGGGTGGGGGTGTGGGATCCGCCTCTGCTGTTTTACGGCGATATCTCAAACGAGCGGGAAAATGGACACAACCGGATTTTGTTTTCGTGGTGAAAATCTCAACTTTATTTTAGTCTAATGAATTTGTTTCGGTTCATAAGGGGCCGGGCTCCTTCCCCCACCCCTCATCCCCTAGGCTGTGCCTCTTGGCGATGACAGTGCAATTCAGTTTTGTTGCTGCGAGAAATTTAGTACATCCTATGCAAACAAAAAATGCGGTGGTAAACATAATAACAGCGGGAAGCAAAGTTCACAAACCGCCTTCCCGCCTCCCGGCCGGTGAACGTTCAAGGTCACAATGGTTTCGTCGGTTCGATGAAGTGACTGCGCGGCGCGGCTACCGATCTCGACCTCATGTAACCCTGAAGACTACGGTCGACTATAGTTTGACTCGAACTACGTCATGAAATGTATGCTGAAGCGAGGCCACGACAGCCGAAATCTGCCCTCCAAATTGTGTGCTTCTAACCTCAGTAGTTTCAGAGTTCTTTGGGATCGAGTCCCCCCCCCCCCACACCGGGCGCGTTACGTAGCAGGTCGTCCGGCTCGCGTGTTGATTGATAGGATATCGTCGAGAAATAGTGGGGATGGGCGGATTTTGCACCCTCCTATACGCGTGTTAAGTTAATTCAATTGAGAAATGAGAAGATGGGATAATTTTGTATGCATTGAGTACAAAGTGTACCTACGTGGTACCTGTACATGAGCATGTACCTGTACATGTACGGGGTCTCCGGGAAGCAATTGTCTAGTCTACTACAGACTAGGTGCATTTGCAGAGGAATTAAGTTGTCACATGATGTTCAGCACATTCATGAGCATTGTCTGCATATGCTACACAAATGCAAAACCAAGACTTCCGTCCGCCGTCGCGACCGCCATATTCCTGGTACGTGCTGACCGCCATACGGATGTCGTCCTGATAACACCGGAAAGCGCCCAGTGCAACGCAGTCATGCATGCACGGACAGTTGAGACGGGGGAAGATCCAGAAGTTGTCAGAGGGGCAATTATTCTGGAGGAGCGTCACTTATCCGGATTGTGGGGGCCTTTTCTATTCTGAGGACGCCATGGGATGACAAATTCACCAGGCGAGTGAACCTGCACTTGATCATCCTGAGGGGACGCCACATATTTATCGTGTGTGTGGGAGGGGGAGCATGCGCCCAGTTTCCCCTTTGATCCGCCACTGCTGTGTGGTAACCCGCACAGGGGCCCTTTCTGGTGGACTGGGGTCATCCCAGGCAACATCTCCGGTCCTTCCCGTGATCTCAGGGGCCCTTTTTAACGACCCGGTGCCTCTTCAGTCAGGACGGAGGCCCCTTTTCAAAAGTTTCGTCCCTCCATCAGGTTAGGGAACTTTTTGTCGGCTCGGGCCCGCCGCCAGTCCAGGGGCCTTTCATATTTGCTCGGTGCCCCTCAGTTAGCCCCGGGCCCTTCACGTTGACCCAGCCCCGGACCCTCATCCGCCCGTGGGCACTCTCCGTTGACTGAGCACTCTTCATTGGCCCGGGATCCTCTTCTTCGGCCCGTACCCCTTTCGTCGGTCCACAGATCCTTTACGTCGGTCTTGGGGACTCTTACGGGCCCCCCGAGGCTCCGACTTGAGGCGGTCGCCTGGAGGGCCCCCTCGTACGCTCCAGGGTGGCGGTTTCCCACTTCGCACCCTCCCCTTGGCTACGCAACTGTCCCCGAAGGGGCGCCTCTTGGTATATGCAATTTCGACGGGGTGCGCTCGACTGACCTCTCGGAGTGGCACTATTTTGGCTAAGAGGGATGCCTTTTTCTTAGAAAAAATGGACGCGCGCGGACGGCGCAGAGCCGACTGAAGGCGACGTTTCCATTCAGTGGACTTACGCTGCAAAATATTCGAGGGGGACAAGTACACTGACCTCCCAGAAGGGTGTCTTTTGTCCTAAGGAGGGTCAGTTTCGCCCCCTTCCCTTGGACCCGCCTTTGCCCCTACCCTCTCTGGTGACGCTGCTATACACCCGATCCGACTTTCTACGTAATGCTACCACTTGCTAGTTGTCTTGCCCTTTGGACATTGTGTCGCAAATGCCATTTCACACCACGACATGGTTACTGGACGGAACACCACAAACCAATAGAGAAAGAACGGTGAGGTTATTTGATCAGTTGTCTGTCGTGAAATGACAATGCAAACCATCCACAGTTGCTGAATCAATTGGAAAACGAAAACACGAAATGCGTGCCCCGAACTCCTATAGGCCCATCGCACGGCCCGAAATCGGCGTCTGATCAATGCCTGCGTACCAGGTTTGTCGAAAGCGGACCGCCTCTGGCACGATCGTACCATAGTGGCAACGGCGGGCGAGGACGAACGGACGGAACATCAGTTTTTGGAGCAGAAAATAGTAAAGCATTATAATGAAAACCTCGTAAGATGAAAGTTAGGTTGTATGTATAAGATATGTTCATACGCCGAATACCTGACCACTTCTTTACCATAATGAACATAAAATGTCGGTATTAAGCAAATTGACTTGATAGTATGGCCATAGATGATGTACGCCTGGATTGGAAGCTCAACGTCGGGGCCTTTCACCTGCGGGTATCAGCGGCACCAACCTGCCACCTAGCGGACGGTAAAGAAAAACACGGAAACGCGGCCAGTTTTAGGCCGGGAGCCTATGGGACCACGGAGTATGCATTTCGTATTTACTTTTTTTCTCAAATTGATTCAGCCATCGCAGGAGGATTGCATCGGTCTTTCACGATACAGAATTGATCAAGGAACCTTACCGTTCTTTCCTTATTGATAAATTACGTTCCGTTCCGAAGTTGTCATGGTTGCGAAGTGAAGGCATCTGTGATGGGGAGCTCATCTCAAGATTCGGCCCACCGATGTTGATTTCTTAAAATGGTTGGAGGGGGCAAAGTACATGCAGGCAAGAGGCAGACCAAAATGAATTTGGGGGGAGGGGTGCATTCCATAGGCTCCCATGTGGGAAGTTGAAATTATTGCCGGTGTGGGAAGCAAGCATTGAGGGGTCAGTTTCCCCCTCAAAGATAAGAATGGCGGTTCTACTTTCGCCCCCACCCTCTTCGCTCTCTAGATATGTGGCTGATATTTTCCGGTGGAGTGGTTTGCACAACTGAATGACACCGTACAGACTACGGCGTACCCACCAATCCGCAAAGAGGATTGAGCGGAAGGATCATGGAGGGTGTAAGCCCCTCCCCTACACCATACCAATGACGGATTTATGATTTTGCCAAGGGGGCGTCAACTCTCCCGAGGGGCGGCTCTTGGTCGAGAACATTTGGACGGGGTACATTCCGATCTCCAGAGTGGCACCATTTGTTTTCGTCTGAGGACCGCCCTTCGCCGAAAAATTCGCGGCGTGCGTTCGGACTCCCAGAGGACTGCCGTTCCCAGGCCGAGGAGCGCGTTGCGCTGAGAAATTCGAGGCAGTGGTACACTGGAACACCCAAGAGAAACGTCCTTCGGTTCATCAGGTGCGCCACTTTCGCTTCCTCCCCATTTGATCAGCCCTTGTAACATACCCTAGCTGGCAACGCCACTATCTCTTGTTGATTTGCTACCACTTGCCAGTCGTTCGACTCAGGGTGTTGTTTTACACACCTTTGAGAGGGAACTGCCACCTCAGTGCTTGCTTCCCACCCCCGCAATTGTTTGACATTCCAACATGGGAGCCTATGGAATGTGTCCCCCAATTATTTTGGTCTGCCCATGGCCTTCATGTACTTTCCGGGTCCCCCAGGAACCACGCGCCTGGGTCCGAAAAGTAACGCCGGGACCCCGAGAAAGTATACTGGAGCCACCAATGTCGTGCTGGGTACCACAAATGTGAGCGAGCAGCCACAAATAAACACAACTGGATCCTATGAGCACAACTGGAGGCCGAAAATACACCGGGCCGTCCAAAGCGTACCGAGTCTGGCAAAAAAGGCGACAGGGCCTTAAAACATGCGGTGCAACCCTAAACAAACACTCCGGGAGGTAAAGACTACAACGTGGCCTCGAAGCACACCGGGCCTCGAAGCACATGGGGGCCTCAAAACAGGCTGGTATCCTTAAAAGTCGACATTGTCGTAGAAAAGGAACAAAAACACCGGCACTCAATAAACACGTCGGGGTCTGCGAAAACGCGCCTGTACTACACAAATATCGTCGGTACGCAATAAAAGCAACAAAACTCTGAAAAAAGCCGGGGTCGCAAAAATGTGCCGGACCCATTACAATAATTGGTTGGATTCCTAAAATACATCCGTCGACGAAGAAAAACGCAAAGGGTACAAAAATGAACACCTAACTAGGCCCTCTGTTCGGTAGCCAATCTGGGAGCGTATTGAACGAAATAGCTGAGGTGAATTTAAGCTCAGCGGGTATCCGGATTTCTTAGCCACCAGAAAGCGTGGGAAGAAGATAACTAATCATCGAATTTAATTCAAGATGGACCCTTGTGGCTCTTAAGTCCGAACACTTCATGACTTTATGAGGTGCCGCGTGTCGCAGACCTTTCAGCTATTTTGCACTGAATTTTTGGCCCCCAAAATAAGCGTTTACATTCCGTTTCAACCGGGTGCCACATGACGTAGTTGTAGCACTTCGCTTCAAGTGGCGGATATTCGAAAGTGCAACCAGGTGTGCTACAGAGATGATTGAGGTGACTGATCACCTGTGTGGTAAGGCCCTGAGGGTTAGACCCTGTGTGATTAGGCCCTGAGGACGAACACCATACCATGCATTTTTATTTATTGTGCTTTTCGTTTCCTCAGTCTGTCAGCATGCCAATCCTGGTCTGCCACACACTGGACCAAAGCATTTTCAGCTTGCGATCACAATTTAGCCTCATAGTGGGGCACGTTGATGAACCGGCAGCTTTGCGATGTTTTGCTCTCGGATGAAAAGTCCAGAAGATACGATGGGGAATAGTATCGGGGATGAAACTAGTAGAAGACCTGGGCTTGGCGTATGTGTAGCCGTCTCCTCGCTAATTCGACTATGTTGTCTTAATTCAATATCTGCCAAGGAGGTCGAGATGTGCTAGAAACAAGATGAAGCTTTGTGAGCCGATTTTACATCCGTATGTCTCCAGCGTGAAGCAGATCGTGTTGCTCAGGTATTTTGCATATAATCTCTTGAAAGTAAATACCAAAGTAGTCCTAACATTTGGGCGCGTTTTTGGCAAAGAGATTTAGGTGGTATTGATTGGAATTATGCATATGTAGCTGTCTACCGGAATACACTATCGGTTCCACGCCTAATGCTGCGGTATAACATTTTAGCTAATATATTTGCTAAAGCCTATGCTTACCTATGCTTATACTTATATACCAATGTACTTTTGTACTGCAGAAAAGTTTCAAATTCTGACACATGTGGAAGATGCCAGCCGGAAAGGGAGACATTAATGCCCAATCTGTGGAATTCTGAACACGTTGAAATATTTGGAAACTCGTAGACCGATGGTTGAGATCGTTAACTGGAGTTGGGGACATTATGTTTGGAAAAACTGAGGTTTTATTGGGTTTGCATAGGAATGCTTTGTGAGTCCTGTTGGTATCGTAGAAAAGCGTGTTATATGTGCCCGTTCGTATCTTAGTATTGCGATTCATGACATCTGTATGCAAGGAAGATTGAGGAAATGATTGTTGTTAGGAGTATGAACAGGGTTAGACTTAATCCGAAGTGGTGCGTCGCCTTTCCTTGATTTGCTAGATACGTTCATTGATGTATTATGAGAAGATGAGCATAAATGTTACCCTGGGATGTTCCCAGTGAAAGAAATGGAAACACAAACTATCACCTCGATACCCGTCAAACTAGCAAGCAATTTTAATTTTCACCGAAATTGTATCAACTAGATCCGATATCCCTACAATACTGCATTGCAATGCCTAATAGTATCTGGTAGTGCTAAATGATTGCACAGGGGTATCGCTTTGCATATTGTTTACCTCCAATAATAAATTGTGCCCTTCCAAAGCTGAATGAGACACGTTCAGAATGCATCCCGCCACGTGCACCGCTCGGCACACAATTCACTGTTGCTGCCGTCGTTTTCATGGGTATGAGGCCTTGGATCCACCCTGGGGTGTGGAGAAAGGGGCTTGGATCCGCCCTGGTGTGGACGGAGAAACGGCATTGGACCCGTCCTGGTGTAAGGGGGAGAAACGGCCTCGGACCCGTACTGGTGTGGACGGAGAAACTTCCTTGGACACGCCCCGGGTGGAGGTAGAAACGGTAGGTACACAGTCGCACCATTTTCGCCAATTCTTCCACGATACAATACATTTTCTGGTGTAGTCAAGAGGTAGCGCTTGCCCCTCTCCCCATACTATCTGTACGAGATTGCGCGTCAGAGGCTCCTCGTGACATCTCCAGGGAAATGGTGCCCCTCGATAAAGTTTGTTCTACACTTTTCCAGCCACTACCATGCCTCTGGCCGGTCCCACCCTTTCGTCCGCTCCCCGATGCCGTTCCTCGGTCCAGTTACCATTTCCCGTTACACAGCCTCTTGACCCCGGCCCTATCACGTCCCCCAATCCTGGTCACTGCTCCCGTTCTACGACCTCATGCTCAGGACGACGTCCCGGTCCTGTTCCCATTCACCGACCCTGTCCTGGTGAGGTGGTCCCCAGTCCCTTAGGTCGCTCCTCCCACCCCACAAATGCTCCACTGGGGGCGCGACACCTCCCGTGACCACGCTCCACCAGCTGGTGTCCTGCGGCTATCAGCACACCAATCAGCTGATCGCGCTCAGGCACGCAGCAGTTGGACCTTCTCCGCCCAGCTGTCCCCACCGACAGCAATAGCAGAGCAAGTCACCACCTTCCATCTCTGAATTATCAGTGTACCGATGAAGATGACATGCAGAGTGTGACTACGCTTCAAAGAACAGACTCTTTTACACTGCTTAGTCGCATTTATCACGCGTGGTCATAAATCGTCCTAGTGTACTTCAAGAACACTTTTATCGTGATCTAATGACATGCGGTGATTGTCCGCGCATAGAAATCTGCTCGAAGCGCCCTCCAACGAAATAACTACCTATGGACTAGTTCGCACTTCCCACCAACCCCATTGAACGCCATGCATGAAATGGTATTCGCGAACGGTACGGCACCGAACAAAAATGGCGGCACTCTGTGCAGAAAATACGCCGCAAAGGCCACTAATATCACAATATTTTACTTCGAACTATATCAGTTTGGTGTGCCATTGGTGGAGCAAGTTGACTCCCCACCAATAGGCTTGTTCTCTACACAGGCAGAGCGCAGAACACCGGCACAAAAGGACGAATCTGCGCTCCAAATACCTCGGCTGCAACAAGATGCCGGCACCCATATGCGAGACACAGTGGCGACTCGTTCCATCGGGAATTCTGCCAGCTGGCTCAGAGACCAGCACAGAGAAAAAAGGCAAACCGGTAACCGCCCGCACCAAGAACATGCACACGCCCGCAGATCTTATGACGTCACAAGCACGGGCGGTGACGTCAGTCAAGTATTTGTTTGTCAGAGGTTTCGCCGATCCCACCCGCATCGACAGGCGATGCTAGGGTCACGCAACGTCACGCAAAGGTCACCGGCTTCTGCCGAGCTAGTCAATAGGCCATTGTCACAGTTGGATGTCACACGGCCTCTCACCGTTCCGCGCTACCACCAGATGATGGATCACGTCACTGCCACGTCACCATCACGTAGTGACATGACGCAACAAGCATCGATCAGTTTGCGGGCGACTTAAGTCAGGCCGCCACAGCACAAACATCTCACACCTCTTCGACGTGCTCTCACCGTTCGTCTGGACTCGCCACGCGCGCACACAAAGAAAGGCACCTCCATCACGGAGATATCCCGCTGCGGCGGCCACAACGCCGCCCGACGACGATGTTTCGCCGCGAGCGTGCACGTGCACGAACAAACCGCTGGTGAGAGCCACAGCGACACAACTCGACTAGCTTAACTCTAGGCTGCGCATAGAAACCTACCACCAACTGTATCATAGACGCGGTGATAATATCAACGAGCCACCGCCGGACATGTAAGCTGGCAGGATGCATCTGGCAAGCTGGCAGGATGCATCTGAACTGGACATGTTCCCTGTCTCAGCTGGACGGGCCACCGCCGGACTAGCAAGCTGGCAGGATGCATCTGGACTGGACATGTTCCCTGTATCAGCTGGACGGCGCGTTTTTCTCGCATTGCTGGCGCGTCAACGCTGGACGGACCGTTCTGGCAGACTGTGCCGGACATTAGAGCGCCTTCAGCCCCGGGGCGGCACCGAGGTCACCGCGCCGGAAGCTCTGGATCAGCATCATCAGTTTCTTGCGGCCGCCGACCGTCCTGACGCCCAGCTTGCACAGGTCGCCCTCGGTCATGGCCACGAACACGTGCAGGTCAATCTCCTCGTCCCGGAACAGCTCTGCCGGGTCAGGGTCAATCACGGTCAGGGTCACTGCATCGAAGTCGGGGTAGATGCGTCTAGGGTAACGGTACTGGCTTGCACAGGTCATGTTGTGAACACAAACACGTGCGGGTCAATCTCCTGGTCCGGAACACCTCTGCTAAGGTCAGGGTTAGTCAATTAAGAGTCACTGCATCGAAGTGGGGGTCGACGGGTGTATGGTAACGGCATCGACATGACCGTAGCTGGAGGCTAGCAGCAGCCGAAGTCAAGGCAACACATCTCAGTTGGTGTCAGCCGATGTAATGGTAGCCACACCTGAGTTGGTGTCAGCCGATGTAATGGTAGCCACATCTGAGTTGGTGTCAGCCGATGTAATGGTAGTCACACCTGAGTAGGTGTAAGCCGAGATCATGGTAGCCACACCTGAGTTGGTGTCAGCCGATGTCATGGTAGCCACACCTGAGTTGGTGTCAGCCGATGTAATGGTAGCCACACCTGAGTTGGTGTCAGCCGATGTAATGGTAGCCACATCTGAGTTGGTGTCAGCCGATGTAATGCTAGCGACACCTGAGTTGGTGTCAGCCGAGATCATGGTAGTCACATCTGAGTTGGTGACAGCCGAGGTCATGGTCGCCACATCTGAGCAATTGTCAGATGAAGTGCACTGAATCGATGTCAAGGTCAATCAAGGTCAGCGTCACTGTATCTGAACACGAACGCGTGCACAATGTCAGGTTCACAATGTCAGGATCACCGCATCGGCATCTGGCTAGTAGAAGCCAAGGCCGTGGTCACGATATCGGAGTCGGGGTTATATTGCGATGATAGGTTTGTTTCCAGTACCATATGTTGCTGTTAGCCATAGGCGCGTCCAGCCCCCACCCCGCTTAGCGGTGAAAGATGTTTGTTAACTATTTAAATTATCGAGTTATGTATCAAAAAGTACTCATGGTACTTTGCGAAATTCCTGGGTGCGTCCGTGCTGTTGACCCTGGCCGTCCCACTTTTTGAGACGTTCCTACGCCTATGCTCAGTAGCAAGGCATTATCTTGTCGGGACAAAACAAGCGCAATTCCGTTCGCTGCGCAGTGGCGGCACGGCGAGGGTGTGACACATTTTCGGAGCAAAAGGAGCATTTCAATGTCTGTGTTTTGCCCTTAATGTCAACTGTGGCGCCCACTCGCTAGCTTGTTGCCCTTAATGTCAACTGTGGCGCCCACTCGCTAGCTTGTTGCCCTTAATGTCAACTGTGGCGACCACTCGCTAGCTTGTTGCCCTTAATGTCAACTGTGGCGCCCACTCGCTAGCTTGTTGCCCTTAATGTCTAATGTGGCTTGTTGCCCTTAATGTCAACTGTGGCGCCCACTCGCTAGCTTGTTGCCCTTAATGTCAACTGTGGCGACCACTCGATGGCTTGTTGCCGTGTCGGCTATCACTGCGCCGTTATTTTGGCTTCGCAACGATGAAATGCGTGTATCGTTTGCCGCTACACCACTCTCGCAATGTTGCATAACATGTTGCAGCCTGCACCAGAAAGAGAACCTCTGGGGTAAATTGATGCAGCCTGCATCACCCTAATCAGCCTGTATCAGCATCAGCGTGTATCAACTTGTATCAACGCTTTGTAGACTGATGATGAAATAAAATATGTACGTAATTGCTTATGTTCATAGAGGTGTTCGCTAAAAATGTCTCCAGATGACCTTATTCAATATTTCTATGGACGTTTCTCATCAAACGGAGAAGACCGAGCGAAGGAATAAGTACCACTACGGAATCAACGTTTTCGTCTTCCACATGTGACATAGGGCTTGTGACACAGGATGTGTCAAGGTTTTCGTCTTCCACATGTGATATGGGACATGATCTATGGCCAGCCAGGTCTCAGACTGGCGGTAGTACTATGAACGTAGAATATGCACCAATCAGATGACGCGAGCGTATGCCACCCGTTGGTGCAAGTTCTTATTTAAATTACATTCTATTAACTTTCCCAATTTTCAGCAACAATTTAGCCCCACAGTGGGGTACGTTGATGAACGGGGCAGCATTGTGATGTTTTGCTCCCGGATGAAAAGCCCAGAAGATACGATAGGGAAAAGAATCTGGGATGAAACTAGTAGAAGACCTGGGCTTGGCGTATGTGTAGCCGTCTCCTCGCTAATTATACTATTTTGTCTTAATTCAAAATCTGCCAAGGGTGTCTCGAGATGTGCTAGAAACAAGGTGAAGCTTTGCGAGCCGATTTTGCATGCGTATGTCTGCAGCGTGAAGCAGATCGTGATGCTCAGGTATTTTGCATATAACTTCTTGAAAGTAAATACCAAGATAGTCCGGACATTTGGGAAGGTTTTTGGAAAACAGAATTAGGTGGTTATGATTGGAATTATGCATATGCAGCTATCTAGCCGAATAGACTTTCTGTTCCACATCTAATGTTGCGGTATTATATTTTAGCCAATATATTTGCTAAAGCCTATGCTTACCTATGCTTATACTGATACACAAATGTACTTGGTACTGCACAAAGTTTCAAATTCTGACATATGTGGAAGATGCCAGCGGCAAAGGGACACATTAATGCCCAAGCTGTGGAATTCTGAACACGTTGACATATTTCGAAACTCGTAGATCGATGGTTGAGATTCTTAGCTGGATTTGGCGACTTTATGTTTGGAAAAAATGAGGTTTTATTGGGTTTGCATAGGAATTCTTTGCGAGTCCTGTTGATATCGTAGAAAAGCGTTATGTGCCCGCTCGTATCTTAGTATTGCGATTCATGACATCTGTATACAGGGAAGATTAAGGAAATGATTGCTGTTAGGAGTATGAACAGGGTTAGATTTAATCAGAAGGGGTGCGTCGCCTTTCCTTGATTTGCTACATGCGTTGATTGATGTATTATGACAGATGAGCATAAATGTTACCCTGGGATGTTCCCAGTGAAATAAATGACAAAACAAACTATCTCCTCGCTGCATGTTAAAGTAGCGAGGAATTTTAATTTTCACTAAAATTGCATCAACTAGATCTAGTATCCCTACAATACTGCATTGCAATGCCTAGTAGTATCTGGTAGTGCTACATGATTGCACAGGGGTATCGCTTTGCATATTGTTTACCTCCAATAATAACTTGTGCCCTTCCAAAGCTGAGTAAGACACGTTCAGAATGCATCCCGCCACGTGCACCGCTCAGCACACAATTCACTGTTGCTGCCGTCGTTTTCATGGGTATGTGACCTTGGATCCACCCTGGGATGTATGGAGAATCGGGCTTGGATCCACCCTGGTCATTACTGTGGACCTTCAAGGTTAAATGCAGATAACAGCCATGCGTAAGTCAGAACACGAAGACTGGACACCATAAGCGAGCCACAGGCATATGTCTGGATGCCGTGGTAGGAACAGGGAGACCATTTTCTACAACCGTGTATTTGCACACAACTGCATGGCACCCAGCGGCGACACAACGTGTCACCCAGTGGCGACACAACGTGGCACCCAGTGGCGACACAACGTGCCATCCAGTGGCGACACAACGTGGCACCCAGTGGCGACACAACGTTTTGGAAAGACGTCACAGCTGGTGTCCGCAGTGCCGGCGGCGCGCTACAGGACATTACACACGTGCGACTCACACCGATGTTACAACGTTTCGGCGGTTGTCCGCGGACGTTTTCGGCACATTCTCACGTTCCGTTTGCAGGATGTCGAGCGACTTCATGCAGCTCTGCTAAAATGCGAACGTTTCACACGTGAGCCGGTGTTTTAAGCAATTGAGAAGCAGTTCTCATTGCTTGGACAAGCCGAGCTCGGCCACGTGTGACGACATCATGTATAGCGTGCGATGGCAACATGTGTGACGTGTAATGACATCAGGTGACGTGTGATGACGTCACACGTGACGTGTAATGGCATACGTCACGTGTGATGTCATCCATACGGCGGCTGCAGGTATTTGTTGTCGCCTGAAATTTCCAATAAAACAGAACCACCAATACACGGCGTACCACTTCACAGTAACATACCACGCAAGACCACCAAACAAACAGGACAGATTACTCTCACGCTAAGCAGTCAAATAAGGGCGGCGAATACGGCAAAAACCTTTCATACACATTTTGCAGAACATGTAACTTTAAACGCATACCAAACGTTGCCGATAACCAACAGAGTTAAATCATCCAGTGCTACGACGGACCGACGCAACTGTTACCATGACAACCGAATCACACGGAGGCCGCACACAACCGGCCAGCTGGTCGTCCGTCCGTCCGTCCAGCCAGATACCCGAGTGGGCGTCTTCGTCAGGGTGGTCGCCATGCGTTCACCAGATGGCCATTGAGAGCCGAGGCGGTTGGTTCGAAGAGCGGGGCAGACCGGTCCGATGGGTGGGAGGGGGGAGCGTCACCAATAAATACCATACACGCTATTGTCGGCGGACACGAGTGTTGACATTGCTTTGGGCGCGGGCGAGAACCGCCGACGGCGGGGGGCCGAAGGCGACCGGGAGTCGCCGTCGGAAACCAGCAGGAACCACTGTCAGCACACCCGAGTAGCCTTCGGCAGACACGGTGAGGAGGTTGGCTAATGGGGCGCGGGGGGAGGGTGCTCCCGGGCCAGCAATCGATGAGTTGCCGGTAGGAGGTGTCACCCATATCCCAACACGACGCACACAGCGCCAGCCTCACTGTGTGCAGGACAGCAGGAAACATAGCTCCGTCGATGATGGCACGGACCGTGTCCCGTCACTACAAGAGGGGACCTCGCCGTGACGAACACGTGTGCGGGCATCTGAGCTCTGCATAGATAATTTCCATGGACGCCAAAACGGCACATGTGAAAATACTGGGGCCATCCAACCCCCGCATTACCCTGTTGTGGACGACGTACCCTGCGGTCGGCACGAAACGGCAGCCTCTCTCCAGACAGGATAAAACCGCACGCGGACGAAACTCGGCACAACACTCGCTCGCGGCGCTCACGAATCCTCATCTCACGCCGGCGGACAGCGGCGTGCCACTCGGACGTCTACACCAACCGACGTCTACACCAATCGCCACCTACACCAATCGCCACACAGCAGCTGGACCGGGCGCCACACACGGCCGTCACAACTGTCGTCTCTCCCGTCCCTCCCCTGGTAGGGGGCCACGATACTCAGCCGAGTACCCACACCGGACACGGCCGTCACAACTGTCGCCTCTCCTGTCCCTCCTCTGGTAGGGGGTCACGATACTCAGCCGAGACCCCACACCGGACACAGTCGGACACGGCTCTGCGTGTCACCTCGCTCGCACGTGCCGTCTATCGCGGACGCCAACGAGTGCATGCGAGGCGCTGGCTCCGCCTCTGACGCTACTGCTGTGGAGCATGCGACACAATTAGCGCACATGGTGTGCGCGCGGCACGCGTGCCCGTGCTGCTCACGTGGTTCATACTGCGGACGTGGCTCACGCCGCACGTGTTGCGATGGCCACGTGGCGCACGTGCAGCTATAGGGCGAACGCCTCGTCGAGGAAGGTCTCCAGCTCCTTGATGTGAGCGGTCTTACTGCCGGTGGCCGGCGAGGCGCTGCAACTGCGGCCCACGTACCTGCAACAACGCCGTCAGACGGTCAACACACCACTGTCGGTGTACTCTGACGGTCAACACACCACTGTCGGTGTACTCTGACGGTCAACACACCACTGTCGGTGTACTCTGACGGTCAACACACCACTGTCGGTGTACTCTGACGGTCAACACACCACTGCCGGCGTGTAGGAAAGTCCTTATTGGCACGCGAAAGTCTAGCAACCTCTTCGTTCGCGATAACTCCAGTCACCAAAGTACCAGTACCTTTTGCTGCCCTGTATTGCACTGCAGCACTCCACGATCACACGAAACTACAGACACCGTACAGTACGTTCTCCTCGGAAGGTAAGCCGTGATACTGCCTTTCCGATGAATTTAGAAGCCGAATTTAGTTGGGAAGCGCGCACGCGTAGCAGCGATCCGCTCGCTCAGAGGATTCAAGACCGACTGCCTGGGGCCGCACGGCCGCTAGTGACTTCGGGAGACCCCCGGTCGCGGATTGGTCGAGGGCGCAGAACCCTCCTTGACGTCACATCCATGTCGACGGCCTTCTAGAAGGGGAAATGGTCTGCTTCTAGTGGCGGTGACGATGTGTTACGTTTACGGTACACTTTTACAATCGCAAGGCTTACGGGATTATATCAATTACGGTTACGGGACAGCCAAACGTATAACTTTATGTGAACACAGTTGCATCTAGCATTAACGACGGCGGCGGTACGCGCCGGTCGATAGAGGTCACGTCTCTGGCGCCTGGCTGGCGGGGTGTCAGCCGGGAGGAGGGAGGGGAAGGTACAAGGTCCAATGTACGTCTCCGTTCGGGCGGTGGCTGCTGACGTAGGCAGCAGACAGGCCGACGCCAGTCTCGGAGCCGGGGACTTGTCGCGCCATGAACGAAGGGGTATTGCTTAATTATATGGGATCAAGATGCTCAAAAACTAACTCTCTTACAGGCGTACTCTGACGGTAAACACACCACTGTCGGTGTACTCTGACGGTCAACACACCACTGCCGGCGTACTCTGACGGTCAACACACCACTGCCGGCGTACTCTGACGGTCAACACACCACTGACCGCGTACTCTGACGGTCAACACACTACTGCTGATGTACTCTGACGGTCAACACACCACTGCCGGCGTACTCTGACGGTAAACACACCACTGCCGGCGTACTCTGACGTCCGTACTGCGTATTCTGCTGGGATGTCCAGCGCCGAGCACAACCAGTCTGGGGCTCCCTGGTGACATCCAGGGTTGGAGTTACGTTTTGGAGTACTGGATGTAGAGGGAAAAATATTTGGGAATCTCTGGGCTTTGCATTTTGGAGAGGATAATGTCCTTTCTGTTTCTGACAAATACAAAATCTTTTTTATACGTTTCAGCCAGTTTTAGGCATCTTTATCGAACAGCAATAAGTATGCAGTTTATTAAAACGCCACCATTCAATCTCTGACAAGACAGGGGTGGATAATTTTCGGCAGATAACAATGTGTTCAATGACAAGATCCAGGACGAGGCCATGTTTCGAACCTTGATCTGGGTCCCATGTAAAAATAAAGTCACTTTCGGTTGGAACCGAATAGGATAAAAATGCACCGATCCCATTACCCGATCGCATGCCAGTTAGTTATTGTGGTTTAGGGGCGCACATCGACTGCATAGGTCATTTCGTGCCCAGAGTCGCATGCCGGGGCGTGTTCGAGAAAGGACACTACCACTCTCACGCAGTACTCAGCGTGTTTCAGGCAATCAGCTGGACATCGCCTACGCTGAGCGGGCCTGCTGACGCAACGCAACACACTCAACGTGGGATTGTGACAGAGTTCAAATGTGCTACCAAAAGGAAACAACACCTTTCTTGGGTAGGGTCAGAGGTGCCAGGACTCCAGTGTGACGGTTTATAGCCGCTATGTACGTGTGAATATATTACAAAGTTATCCTTATGTGTTGTCCCATTCACAATTAACAACAATGCCAATGGCGACAAGCAAACACACCTCCGGCAGCCCACATCAACAGTCTCACTGACCGAAGTATCTGCACACCTACCACATGCAATTTGTGACAACGGGAAAACCCTGTCACGAGAGCTGGACTTTGACTTAGTTAGTTATTAGGGCTTTAGGGCGCATCGACTACATCGGTCATGTAGCGCCCAAGCTGGACTTTGAGCTGGCTTTCGAATTCCGGATCTGGAGACGAGAATGTGGGGCATCCCAGGTCAGGTGATTTTTCTTTCTGCTTCTGGCATCAAAAACTTCTCGGCACCTTCTAGTCCGGGGTGGATATGGAGGGGGGGGGGCTGGGAGCATGTGCTCCCATCATGGACAGGTTGTGCCCGTCCTGCTGGTAAAGGCAGGAGTAAGGTAGGCTCGAGTGCACACCCTCCCCCGGCTCAGCGGATTCTGCAGGCAAGAACTTAGAGGAAAAGGCGTCCTTGTCAGACGAAATGGCGCATCTTCAGTATGCTCGACTGCATCTTCACCGTTGAACGAATTTTGTTTCTTCCGAAGGATATGTATATGAGGAAATGTGCGCCCAACGGCAATTCCTGGATCCGCCCCTGTTTCCCATCAGTTGATTGATTATTTGGGCTTAAGGGCGAGCCGATTACAGGGTCATTTGGCGCCCATTCATCAGTTTTGGCAGGTTTATTTCACAGCCATGAGTTCAGTCACTTAAAAAATAACCATTACTACCTTGGTCAAGAACGGAGTGGACAATTTCCCAGGGAGGATAATGTCCTGGATGACAAGCATCCATGGCCAGGTCGTGTTTCCGACCCTGCTTTCACTGCTCCGACCACACACACCTGACGATCGTGACGAGCCTCGTATGACCTCACTGACCTGACCTGACAAAACTTCCTCGACCGACCCAATGACCCAGCACCTATGCACCGCTTCACTCCGTTGGCCTGACGGGACTCTCCCCTCTCTGACCTGATGCCTGACCCAAGCCTCTCCAAACTGACCTCACAATCATCAAACGCCCCTGAACCGATCTAACGAACCACACACATCCGTCTCTCCTGATTACCTCGGCACCTCCGCCACGACAGTCTGCACCAGACTGAACATCCGGCTCTCCTGATTACCACGGCACCTCCGCCACGACAGTCTGCACCAGACTGAACATCCGGCTCTCCTGATTACCTCGGCACCTCCGCCACGACAGTCTGCACCAGACTGAAATACCGAACCGCGGTTCGGAGCGAGTAGTCTCGGGGCAAGGTGGCCGTCTCCCAGCCGAAAGGTTGTGGATTCGAGCCTTAATTGTATCTGCTCTTCGCCCGCGACCAGCAGAATCAGTAGAAACATTCAGAGGAAATGCCTTATTCTTGGTGACTTTAATCTAAAAGGATATGAAAATATTGGTGTTGGCTCCCCATCATATAAACTGTTTAGGAAATGCCTTGAAGAGGACTTGTTCTTACACCAGTTTGTAACCGAACCAACCAGGCAGGGCTCATTCTTGGACCTTGTCTTCTCAGATTTAAGTGATTTAGTTCAAGACTTGACTGTAGGAGAAACTCTGGGAAGAAGTGACCATAACATAGTGAGATTCAAGGCACAAATAGCAGGGACAATGAAGGATAATTTGGCAAAGATTCCAAATTTTAACAGGGCAGACTTTGACTGCATGAGAGAGGCTTTAAGTGCCATAAAATGGGAAGAAAAATTATTTGATTTAAATGCCCATGAAATGTGGGAAAAGTTCAAATCTTACTTGAGGGAAATTCAGATTAGACATGTCCCCCAAAAGCAAAGGCGCAAAAGAAGGGTAGGAAAGCCAGCATGGCTTACACAAGATTTGAGGAAAGCAATTAAGGCTTAGAAAGGTGCATTTAGAGTATTTAAGGAAGCTTCAAATATCGTAAATCTAAGGTCGTATCAAAAAGCTAGAGATGCTGTGAAGCAGAAAACCAGGGCAGCAAAGCGAGCAAAATAATTGAATTTGGCTAGGAACTGTAATGGGGACAGTACAAAGTTCTTTAGTTTCTACAAGCTAAGTAAAGTTTCAAGCACAATTGGTTCACTGGAAGTAAATGGGACTATATTGAGTGAGGATGGTGAGATGGCTGAGGAGCTGAGCAAGCAGTTTAAATCAGTGTTTACAGTGGAGGATGTGACTAATCTGCCAACCGTGAACCACCGTTCAGTGACAGGTGATCAGATACACGATGTTGATTTCATTGATAGTGATGTTGTTTTCAATTATATCAGAAAAATAAAGCCAAACAAGGCAGCAGGACCAGATGGAATTTATGCTAGGGTATTGCGGAAGGCTGAAAAGGAACTGGCAATTCCACTTAGTATAATATTTTGTAGATCAGTTTCACAAAATGAAATTCCAAGATTGGATAAGGGCAAATGTAGTTCCTATTTTCCAGAAAGGAGAAAGATGGAATGCTGAAAACAATAGGCCAGTAAGCCTCACATCCCTAGTCTGCAAGGTACTCGAATCAATTATCAAGGATAGAATAGTTAGTTTTCTGGAAGGAAACAGATTGATTCAAGATACTCAACATGGGTTTAGAAAAGGGCGATCATGTCTCACAAATCTCTTGGACTTTTTGAATTTTGCTACAGAACAATTTGATCAGGGAAATCAGGTTGATGTAGCATATCTTGACTTTAGTAAGGCCTTTGACAAGGTACCCCATACAAGGTTAATGATGCAGCTTCAGGTCCATGGTATTGCAGGTAGCATCCTAAAATGGATAGAGTTGTGGCTTTCAGATAGACAGCAGAGAGTGATGCTAAATGGTACAAAGTCATCATGGCAAAATGTTCTTAGTAGAGTCCCCCAGGGGTCGGTACTGGGGCCACTATTGTTCATTATATATGTGAATAGCATTCAATGTGGCCTAAGCAGTAAGGTTTTAAAATTTGCAGATGATTTGAAGATCTTTAGGGCAATAACAGGGCACAATGAGCAGGTTTTGCTGGAGAAAGACTTAGACGAGCTTGTGAAATGGTCCGAAAAATGGCAAATGAAGTTTAATTTTGATAAATGCAAATTCATGCATGTAGGTAGGCAGCATATGAAGGCTCCATACTTGATGGGTGGCCAAGTACCATCTGTGACTCAGCAGGAGAAGGACTTAGGTGTTATTTTGAACACAAAATTGGGGGCATCAGAACAGACCAAAGAAGCCAGGAAGAAGGCACTAAGAATGCTTGGGGCAATACAGAGGAACGTGTCATACAAAAGTGAGGAGGTCATCAGGAAGCTTTACTGTGCATATGTCAGGCCACATTTGGAATACTGCGTCGAAGCTTGGTCCCCTAGTTATGATAAAGATTGTTGGCTTTTAGAGAGAGTACAAAAGAGGGCAACAAAAATGGTTAATGGTATAGGCAACCTGGCATATGATGAAAGATTGAAGAAATTGAAAATGTTTTCACTTAGATATAGAAGGCTGAGAGGAGATCTCATATATATTTTTTAACTTGTTCATGGTCATGAACAGGGATATCTCAGGGAAATGTTTGAATTTAACAGAAATGATGCAATTAGAGGTCATCAATTCAAAATTAAAGTTAATCACAGCAGGACAAGGTTAAGACAGTCTTTCTTCTCCAACAGGGTAGTAGAACATTGGAACCAGCTGCCAGGAACCATTGTCAGTAGCAACACACTGAACATCTTTAAAAACGGCATAGACAATCATTATAAGAATAGAGGGGTTGTTTTTCTGTATTCCAGGGAGGGTTGATCGACAGATTTGGTGGGCAACTGGTTCAGTGTCCAAAGTGCAACCAAGAAGGGCCCTTGTGGCTCATAGTTGCACTGATTTTTTATGTCTTTATGTCTTTATGACCAATCGGGTTGAGAGGTTGGCGACACTGCATGACCCAACGGTCGACGCCTAGCAAAACCAGCAACCACCAGCACTGAGCTGCAGCTCCTGTTGACCGCGCCACCGACCCCGCGTGACTGACCTGATGACCTTGGCGCGCGCGGCGGTGGTCTCGAAGCGCGGCTCGACGTAGGCCCAGGCGCCGTTGTTTTTCGCCTCCTCCTGCACCCACAGCAGGTCGACGCCGGCCGGGTACAGCTCCAGCTGGTGGTGCACCTCGTCGAACGGGAACGGCGACAGCTGGCCGGCACGTGACATGGGTCACAGGTCACGAATCACAAGTCAGCGATCACGGGTCAACTGACTTGGCAGCATCAGGTTGCCTACCAAACAAGTCGAACGTAGCGAACAGAAGAACCAACTGGAGTGCCCGCAGCGAGACACGGTGCGCCGCAACCAGTCTCGTGCACCGTTTTGGGAAATCCATGAACGATCTATTTGGCGGCATAACTGAACATGTGGCTCTGTAATACATGCGCTTTAAATGCTTTGGTTTACTGACGTCCATAAACTTGATGGATGGTAATACACCAGAAATCAGGGGAAAACCATCCCCCGTGGAAATTCTGCCACACCACAATCAATGGCGACGCTTATTCTACACGCCTATGACGTCATGCGCGAATCAGCCGCCCACCCTGGTGAGAGACGATGGCCATACACAATGACAATGTGACACCATGCCCATGTATGACGTCATGCGCGGACCGACCTGCTCCAGCCGGATGATGGCGACCGCCTCCTGTAGGCCCAGCTCCTCCCGCCGCTTCTCCAGGTCAAAGTAGACCTTGCCGCTGCAGAACAGCACCCGCCGCACAGCAGACGGGGACGAGGCGGCCGGTCCTGTGTCCGGCAACACTCTGCGGCCAATCACACGGCGGTGGTGAGAAATGTTAGCCAATCACAACACGGCAGTCAGGTCCGGCAACACTCTGCGGCCAATCACACGGCGGTGGTGAGAAATGTTAGCCAATCACAACACGGCAGACAGGTCCGGCAACACTCCGCCACCAATCACAGGGCAGTGGTGAAAACTGTTAGCCAATCACAACCCGGCAGACAGGTCCGGCAACACTATGCCACCAATCACACGGCGGTGGTGAGAACTGTTGGCCAATCACAACACGGCAGTCAGGTCCGGCAACACTGCCACCAATCACGGGGCAGTGGTGAAAACTGTTAGCCAATCACAACCCGGCAGACAGGTCCGGCAACACTATGCCACCAATCACACGGCGGTGGTGAGAACTGTTGGCCAATCACAACACGGCAGTCAGGTCCGGCAACACTCTGCCACCAATCACGGGGCAGTGGTGAAAACTGTTAGCCAATCACAACCCGGCAGACAGGTCCGGCAACACTATGCCACCAATCACACGGCGGTGGTGAAAACTGTTGGCCAATCACAACACAGCAGACAGGTCCAGCTCTGTGACCAATCGCAGTGCAGCGATGAAGGCCGCCAACGAATCACAACGTAGCAAGTATATCGGACAACATTCCGTGGCCAATCGCGAGGCAGTGCAGTGGCGCCAGCAAATCAGAACACAACGGTCACGCCCCCTATCACTCTGTAGCCAATCACGGGTCATGGCGAGTGGCGCAAGCCTATCGCAGCACAGCGTATATCCGGCTGCACTTTACAACCAATGGCAACAGCAGTGGTGAGTGACGGTGACCAATCAGGATCAAGGAGTTCTGATTCATCTACTTATTGACCCATCAACTCGATACCAATCCCCCTGTTCTGAGTGTTGTTTAAAGTCACTGGCGCATGGTATGCCCGTGGGACGAAGCGCCCCTCAGCACCATTCAGCGACCGACATTTAGCTCCTGAATAACCATGAGCTTCACTTCATACGCTGAAACGGTTCAGGATGAGTGCCGCTCAACCATCACCACACCGATCGTCCCCGCGCAACGAAAATGCTCCTGGTGTGGCCGGGATTCGAATCCACTCTCGCTCCGCCGAGCAGGGGAGCAGGGGACGGCCGGCGGCTCGTCTCACCTCCTGAACTCCGTGCCCTCCCGCATCTCGTCGAAGCCACTCTGGGCGCGCGGGTGCCGCAGCAACGACTTGGGCGTCATCAGCACCAGCGGCTTGCGGAACGGCAGGTGCACCTGTCTCCGCAGGATGTGGAAGTAGTTGGCAGGCATGCTGCAGTTGGCCACCTGGCGGCGACAAATTCAACCGGTAATTGTCGCTCCGACCGCAAGTGCACAAACACCCACGGCGCTCACTCCACCACACCAAAAATTGACGGCATTTTGCTTCCCCACGTCTGTGGGTGATGGTCTTGGTTGGTTATTGGTTTTACGACACGTCGACCGTTGAGTCATATAGCGTCGCCAATCTCTCACGCCGATTGGTCGCGGGCGAAGAGTAGCGACGGGTGAGATTCGAACCCACAATCCTTCGATTGCGAGACGAGAATCTTACCCCTAGACCTGGGTGATGGTCTTGAATGCTCCGAGCGAAGCCGACACAGCCAACACCAGGGCTGGTGTTGGCCAACACCAGGGCAGTTATCACCAGCCAACACCAGGGGAGGCAGTTATCGGTACATCTTTTAACCCGTTCATCAACGTCAACCACCTCACCCACAGCAGTGCACGGTGTGATATCTCGAGGGAAAAACTGGCCATAAATAATTGCGGACAAAGTATGCTAGTTACAAGGGTGATGTTGGTCTCAATCGAAAGAGCTTCAAATTTAGAACACATGGAGGAGCTCTATTGCCTTAAAGATTGCTTAACCCAGGAATGTCAGACGTCATACCTGCTAGAGGGAAGGGAGCATACTGTTCCCCTCATTTTGCTTCCGCGAAATATATCGGGAACCAATTGAGGTCGACAGCTGAAATTGTACACACACCTGCATGAGTACCTAGTGTACCTTGTTTTAAAAGATTGACGTCCGGCCATGCATGGTGACATCATAATGACGTCATAAGCGATGTCTATGGGCGCTCATATATCGGATAATTATTAGTTAGCGTTTGCTTTGCGAGCATTCCGCACCGTAAATGTGACCTAATAATTGCTACCCAGAATAAATCCAAGATCTCCTTGTCATAAGTGGCTGCAATTATGCCAAAACGTATCCATAATATATGACACACAGATAGAATATGGGTCTCTAAAGAGTGAAGGCACGTCGAGCCACGTTCCAGTCGTTAGACGTAGCTGAACCCGTACGTGGCTGATCCACGACAAGACCCAGTCTCTCCCGGAACTGCCGCTGTAATTTCTTCTTCCTTCTTCCAAAAAAATATCATGTTTTCTTGGCCAGACACCGCCCACACTTTGACCTTCAGTCGGTAGGATATGTGGAGAAGCCATCCAAAACATCGAATCCAGCATGCATAGTTGAGAGATCGAGCTGGCATGTACCCTCGCGGGCAGGTCGAGCCGCAGCAGCAGACAGGCCATACATCTGACGAGGTGTACACCCACAGATGGTGCATGTCATGCTGCTGCCGGTGTTGGTCAGATCGTTCGACATCTTGCCGTCAATCATGGTGACTTGAAGATTGTACGCCACTATGAGACTGGTGCCGTATGTTGCGGTGACGCAAGTCGGCCTCAGTAGACTTATCTCGGATTCAACACTGTCTCGTTCTTTCCGGGAGGCCTCTGCTATCTCGCGCTTGTACTGGATCCGCAACGGCCGGCTGAAGCGGGTTGAAGACGGCGTTGGGTTGGTCCAGACGCAAGTGCCACCAACCGTCAGCTGCAAAGGCACCAGAGTGGCACAGAACAGATTTTGTTCTCCAGCTTTATCGCCATCTCCCATCTGTTTGCATACAGATTGCTCTGTGGCCCCGTCAAATCTCCATTTGACGTGAAGCACCTCCGAAGTGTAGGTGCTGGATGACGTGGACGGCTGGTGAGTAGCTGAAGCTGAGTTGGTACGGGCGACAGACGACAGACATGCCACCAGCCGCTGCGTCATATGATACAGGAGAGCCTGTAGAGCTGATGTATCATCCAGGAGAGCTGACGTCACGGTGAATTACATGCTGCTGGATGCCGGATGGCACTCTACCTTGGCCTCATGCACCTTTCCATAGGCGGGCAGCATGTCTGTCTTCGCCGCATCATTCGTCACTCGGCGGACCATACGGTAGCCGTACACAGACAAGCCAACTGACACATACATTGCCAGCGCCCGGTCTCCTGAAGAGCACTCGGGATGGCTCACTTTAGTGCTTCTGAGAGCCCGGCGAATCTTGCTGGACCGATTCGGTGATGCCCCCACCTGTCGCAGCACGAAAGCCACGTCCTCCATGCCCTCAGTATGAGTACTTTGCCTGGCTGCCTCCACGAGCTGCAGATAACTGTGCTGCTGATCAACTCTTGAGGAGGCCCGATGCGCTGAGCTGATCGTAGATTCTGGCTGGTCGCCTTCGCGCTCCCTCCACGGCATCGTCATTAAAGCGGGTCTTGGCTTCATCATCACTCACGACGTGGTCATCACGCTTCAGGGGTACGGAGAACACTTCGTTTCTCAAAAGGTAAGTCGCAAACTGACTTCTGAATTTATCCTGGGCTCGCTTACATAACCGACTTTCCTTTAAGTTCTTGGTGATCAAGTCAGCCGCCTTTTTCATGTCCACAATCGAGGACTCACTCGGGACGTAGCTCGGAGGGATTTTCTCCATAACCAACTGCAAGCTATAATTAAACACATGAGCATAATAGTTGTCACGCCCAAAGGCTTTTGCACTGGTTAACAAGTCTGCTAATTTATATCTGCTGACGCACACCTCCATGCTCACTGTACGCAAAATCCAACCACACTGACCCGACCCTTACAGGCAAGGACAACTTCCCTGCCATGGGAAACGCTGTGCGTGGGTTATCTCAACTCAGTTGCCTCGTCAGTTAGGGAAGTTTTGGCATAGCGACTGCTGGATCAGATTACCCGGTCAAAAAACCCTGCCAGCCGACTCGCCGCGGCGTCCGGCTCGGGCTTCCCCGTGCCGCCCGGGCTGGCCACCACACCGCACCGCGGACTGCCGGGATACAATTGATCACTACCGGTGTTAGAGCAGCTAGGTGCAGCTCAAACTTACGGTACATATAGACAAAGGATCACTGATTGCATTGGGATTGGTCTCTGGTTGTGCGCTGTTGTGCGTTTTTAAACCTTATTTGAACTTGGAGGTACTAAACAGTTGAACGACTATATCAATTACTTATTGTTTGATACAAAATTGCAAATTGTGAATCGTGCTATGCCTTTTTGAATTGCTCATCGCATTTAGAATGTTTTCAGCTATCATTTCATATCTCACTTGCACAAGTTTTTAGAATGCATCTTACTTTTATCAGTCGTCAAACTCCAACATTTGTGTACATGCGTATCGTTTTTTTTTCGCACGTAATGTCCATGTTCATGGACTTGTTACTATATCAAATTTTGTGAAAATATTCCTAAAAACTGTGATCAGGTGTGCTTCAAGCATTTGCTGATGCAATGGCGCCACAAATATGGCTAGTCAAATACTTTTCCATTTTCCTAGGTTATCACATCTGGCGAGATTTGACCTATGGCAGAGAATACACCTAGTGTTAATGGAACTAGTCGCATACAGGCGCAGGTCTTTTTTTTTCCGATCTGGTGGATTGGTTTGGGAACGCCATCTTAACCGGCTACCCGGCCGCGACTAGCTTCATGAAATCATGGGATGCAGGCAAGATTCAAGCAGAGGAGACTGTATAAGTGTGTTTATTCTCTGCCATAGTCAAATATAATTAAATGGTTGAATGTCTGAAAGTAAAGGCTATGTACATCACGAGCCGGTACGAAATGAGTACGAAAGTAGTGTCCATTGGTCCGGTACACGGAGTGGGATAATGTTCTGGATGACAAAAAATCCAGGACAATGCTATTGTTATCAACCCTGTAATAGGCCACAATCACCTCTGCTCCCCTTCCTTCCAACAACCTCCCTACACTATCTTCACTCCTCTACATTCATCAGCCTCCCCCGCCCCCCAATTTATCATCATGTTCTAAATTCACCATGGATTATGCTCATATAAATAAATCAAGATATATATATGTATATATATATAAATATATATATATATATAAATATATATATATATATATATATATATATATATATATATATATATATATATATATATATATATATATATATATATATATATATATATATGTATGTATGTATGTCTATATATGTCTGTATAGACATATATAGTATGTATGTATATATATATGTATATATGTATGTATATATCTATACATACATATACTAAACTTCATATCCTGTTCCCCTTGTCATGATATCCCCTATACACTCCACACTTCCTTCCACGTCCACTCCCCCATCCGGCCACACTCCACTCACGATCACATTACAGTCCTGCAGTTGGCGGATGGCGAACTCATCGGCGGCAAATGGCGGGAAGTACTCGGGGTCGTCGGAGCACATCTGTAGGAACCGCTCGAGCCGCGCAGAACTGTGCTCCGGCCCCTGCAGGTCGGGACAGGTCATGCCGCCGCGACCCAGCGATCTTGCGAAGATGCAGTTGCAATTCAGATCTTTAAAGCTAAACTTTCTATGCTGGCAAATGCGTGTCGAATGTTTTGAAACTTGAAAGGAAAACAAAAAGGTGGCACCGTGCCATTTTTTTTTTTTTTCATTACTCGGCTATTTAAACATCACGAAAAAATCGCGCAGTCGGTGAGTCACGAAGACCAAGCGAAGATATAAACTGACGACACTTGCCATGCACTCCATGCCTTACTCTGACACCATGCCACCCATGCCGTATACTGATATATATGGTTGGTTATTGGTTTTACGACACGTCGACCGTTGAGTCATATAGCGTTGCCAATCTCTCACGCCGATTGGTCGCGGGCGAAGAGTAGCGACAGGTGAGACTCGAACCCACAACCTTTCGATTGTGAGACGAGCATCTTACCCCTAGACCACTCGTCCCCGTACACTGATATATATTTTCTTGATATGTTGGAAGTGTAGGAATCAATAAAACACTGCTTCCAAGTTTTGCTAAAGGGAATTACAGTGAGATCAGAATTTCCTGCTTGCGAAATGTGGAGAATGCTAAAAGACAAATTGTTCTAAGGTCAGGATAGGTTCATTCCCAAGAGGAAAATGAAATTAACAAGGTTAAGCACCCTTTATGGCTGACCAATGAAGTAAAACATTTACTGGAGTCAAAGAAGCCAGCATTTAAGAAACTAAAAGATGCTAATACTGATGCAAATCTAGAATCATACAGATTAGCTAGAAATACAGCTATGAGGTGTGTTAGGGCATCTAAAAGCCTAGTTGAAATCAAATTAGCTCGAGAATGTTCAGCAGGCAATGCTAAAAGGTTCTTTAGCTCCTACAAATTTAAGTCTAAAAAGTGTAGTGTAGGGTCACTGGAGGTAGATGGTACAATAGTTGTTGATGATTGTGATATAGTAAATATCAGTTTTTACTAAATACTGATTAACTTTTCTTACTGATTCTTACAGTCAGTCCTTACACTTTACAGTCTTTACTAAAGATAACTCTGGCACATTGGAAACAACTGAAAGTTATGCCATGACAGGTGATAGGTTGGAGGATCTCACAATAACTACAGAAGCTGTAGAAAAACAGTAGCAGAATACAAAACCTAATAAAGCTTCTGGCCCAGTTGATATTTATACTAGGATCATAGTAGTGTGCTAAAGCATAGGCAGTTCCATTAGGTATCATTTTCAGGTGTTCTATGGAGTATTCTGAAGTACCTGAAGATTGACGAAATGCAAATGTAGTACCGATTTAGAAAAAGGGAAGTATCAAGTGTGTAAGAACTACAGGCCAGCCAGCTTGCCCTTAATAGTTTGCGCGGTACTAGAAAAACTAGTCAAACAGAATATTCAGACTAATCTAGCCAGGCACACCGCTTAAGGGATACCCAAAATGCATTTCGATCTCGAAGACCTTGTTTTACTAACCTATTGGAGTTCATGGAGTATGTAACTAAAGAAGTGGACAATCAAAGTAGGATGGATGTTTTGCACTTGGACTTTAGCAAAACTTTTGATGATGACATTGACGTCTAATTCAGCGACTAGAGCAGATATGGGATTGGTTGGTTGGTCATTGGAGTTTAGGGGCGCATCGACTGCCTGTTGGGCCCATTCAGATATGGGATTGGTTGGTTGGTTATTGGAGTTTAGGGGCGCATCGACTGCACCTGACATGCAGCGCCCATTCAGATATGGGATTGATGTAAAAGTTCTAGTTTGGATTGAAGCATGATTAAGGGGACGGCAACAAAGGGTAGTGTTAAATGGATGTATATCTGAATGGAACGATGTTCTGAGTTGAGTGCCACTTCTCTTTATCATCTTTGTGAATAACATTGAGGTAGGGCTGAGGAATAGGATGTTCAAATTTGCTGATGGCATCAAGTTGATACGAGTGGCTAACAGTAGTGATCAATGTAGTAATATTCAACTAGATTTGGAGGACCTAAAAGTGGGCTGATCAATGGCAGATGCCTTTCAACTATGAAACATATAAGGTTATACATCTGGGGTTTGGAGGTGATAGTTTCAGATATACGATGGGAGATAGGAAACTGGACGTTGTTGAACAGGACAGAGGCTTAAGAATGTTTGTTCCAAATGATCTTGAAGCATAAAAAAAACAATGTATATCAGCTAGGAACAGGGCAATCAGAATGCGGGAATCATTAATTAGAGTGTGAGGTATAAGAGCAAGGAAGTCATGAAAATACTGTACTACGCCTATGTGCGACCCCACTTCGAATATTCTGTACAGGCATGGGACCCCTACATAGGAAAAGATATAGATATGCTAGAAAGAGTGCAGCGTAAAGCCACTAGAATCATCCGTGGACTAGGTAACTTAGAATATGGGAAAGGCTTATGGCATTAGATATGTACTCACTCAAGTATATGAGAATAAGGGGTGATATAATTGAAATGTAACAATCATTAAAGGCTAGATCAAGTCAGCCTGTATGATGCATTTCTATTTCGACTATCACGTAGGGGTCATCAATTCAGGTTAGACAAATCAAGGTGTTGGACAGTTAAACGACAACAGGTCTTCAGTCAAAGGGTTGTTGATCAGTGGAATATCCTGCCTGCTGATGTTGTGGGTAGTCCTTCAATGAATGTATTTAAAAATAGGGTGGATCATTTTTCTAGGCTGCAAAATGTTGTTTTTGAGGTCTAAGTAGTGGTGGATGGGGTCGATATTAGTGCTCAGTAAGGTGTGCACTGCACAGGCCCACTAAGAAGGCATGGCTGGAGTTGGAAAATTATTGGTAGGGCACTCAAGTCACATGCATTATGTGGGATCAAGTGAATGGGGCTGCATAGGTAAGGCGGATAGGCATTGATGAGTGTGTGTGATATTGGTGAATGGATTCTTTGGAATTAGGGGCATTGGTGTTGGTTGGGGTGATAGGCGTCTTTTGACCAGGGATATGATATCTTCCCTTTACAGACTTAACCTGGATGAGCTTTGTGGCTCTTTTTAAGTCTAAAAACGTCATGACTTTATGACACCATGCCATCCATGCCATACACTAACACCATTCCCTGCATGCTGTACACTGACACCATGCACTCCATCCTATACACTGGCACCATTCCCTCCATGCTGTACACCGACACCATTCTCTCCATGCCATATACTGACACCATTCCCTCCATGCCATATACCGACACCATCCCTCCATGCCATACAATGACACCATGCTGTACACTGACACCATTCCCTCCATGCCATATACTGACACCATTCCCTTCATACCATACAATGACACCATGCCCTCCATCTCGTACATTGACACCATGTCATCCATGCCATATGCTGACACCATGACCTTCATGCCGCACACTGACACCATTCCCTCCATGCCTTACACTGACATGCCCTCCATGCCATACCCTGACACCCACCATGATACCATGTCATACACCGGCAAACACCATGCGGTACACTGACACCATGCTCTCCATGTACTATACTTACATTCACCATGACACCATGCCATACACTGACACACACCATGTCGTACACTGACACCATGCTGCCCATGCCATACACTGACACCATGCCCTTCATGCTAAACACTGATACGCACCATACCCTTCATACTGTACACTGACACCATGACATGCACAACGTACACTTACACTCACCATGACAGCATGTAATACACTGACACACAAGTACCGTACACTGACACCATACCCTCCACCCCCACATTGACACTCACCATGCCCTCCATGCCGTGCGGCAGCAGCAGCGTCAGGCCCGACTGGCGGACCCACTTGGCCTGGCCCGAGGCTATGAACTGGTCGATGATCACCTGCCGGAGGAACGTGTCACGTCACGTCACCCACAGACACACACCAACCTGTAACGTGTCACGTCACGTCACCCACAGACACACACCAGCCTGTAACGTGTCACGCCACGTCACCCACAGACACACACCAACCTGTAACGTGTCACGTCACGTCACCCAGAGACACACACCAACCTGTAACATGTCACGTCACGTCACCCACAGACACACGCCAGCCTGTAACGTGTCACGTCACGTCACCCACAGACACACACCAACCTGTAATATGTCACGTCACGTCACCCACAGACACACGCCAGCCTGTAACGTGTCAGTCGCGTCACCCACAGACACACACCAGCCTGTAACGTGGCACGTCACGTCACCCAGAGACACACACCAACCTGTAACGTGTCACGTCACGTCACCCACAGACACACGCCAGCCTGTAACGTGTCACGTCACGTCACCCACAGACACACACCAGCCTGTAACGTGTCACGTCACGTCACCCACAGACACACACCAGCCTGTAACGTGTCACGTCACGTCACCCACAGACACACACCAGCCTGTAACGTGTCACGTCACGTCACCCACAGACACACACCAGCCTGTAAGGTGTCACGTCACGTCACCCACAGACACACACCAGCCTGTAACGTGTCACGTCACGTCACCCAGAGACACACACCAACCTGTAACGTGTCACGTCACGTCACCCACAGACACACGCCAGCCTGTAACGTGTCACGTCACGTCACCCACAGACACACACCAGCCTGTAACGTGTCACGTCACGTCACCCACAGACACCCACCAGCCTGTAACGTGTCACGTCACGTCACCCACAGACACACACCAGCCTGTAACGTGTCACGTCACGTCACCCACAGACACCCACCAGCCTGTAACGTGTCACGTCACGTCACCCACAGACAAACACCAGCCTGTAACGTGTCACGTCACGTCACCCACAGACACACCAGCCTGTAACGTGTCACGTCACGTCACCCACAGACACACACGTCACCCAGAGACACACACCAGCCTGTAACGTGTCACGTCACGTCACCCACATACACACACCAACCTGTAACGTGGCACGTCACGTCACCCACAGACACACACCAACCTGTAACGTGTCACGTCACCCACAGACACACACCAGCCTGTGTAGCCGTGGACGGCCACCGATTTCCAGCACATGCCAGGAGTCAATGCCGCCGCCCTGCGGCTGCATGCAGGACCTCAGTGGACATGCAGACACCATCTGCTTGCTGTGCCCTTGCTGTGCTTGCTGTGCTTGCTGTGCTTGCCGTGCGCGAGTAAACGCCATCCGGGACGGATAGCGTTTACTAAACAGGGCACTAAAATGCATGTTTAGTATCCTAAAATGCATGTTTAGTATCCTAAAATGCATGTTTAGTATCCTAAAATGCATGTTTAGTATCCTAAAATGCATGTTTGTTCCTAAATGTGTTTGTTGTAAATGCATGTTTGTATCGTAAAATGCATGTTTAGTATCTTAAAATGCATGTTTAGTATCCTAAAATGCATGTTTAGTATCCTAAAATGCATGTTTAGTATCCTAAAATGCATGTTTAGTATCATAAAATGCATGTTTAGTATCCTAAAATGCATGTTTAGGAAGTACCGAAACGGATGCAGATGCGTGCTCGCAGACCGATGGAGGGTACACAAATCGTGTGTTGACATTGGTCACAAGCATACAGGTGCTTCAAAAGGCGTATCTCTGGTGCATCTTTGCTTAGTTATTGTGCACGTTGCTTTGATGCCTCGAGTTCGCCTGTCGGCGATGGATAGCAACAACAAACAAATACACCAATCGAACTACGCGCAATGTCGACAGCGAAGCTATGACACGAAGCTATGACACGAAGCTATGACACGAAGCTATGACACGAAGCTATGACACGAAGCTATGACACGAAGCTATGACACGAAGCTATGACACGAAGCTATGACACGAAGCTATGACACGAAGCTATGACACGAAGCTATGACACGAAGCTATGACACGAAGCTATGACACGAAGGCGTGAACACGTCCGGTTACTAGACAGCTGCTGCTTCCGGCATCAAGCTTACACGACTGATTCTGTACTTTTCTGATCAACGTCACCCCTGCTTCTGTCACTAAACGTGCGCTCACAACACCACGGTATGATTTCTACTTTGCAATCCTTGATGTGGAGAGGAAAATGTTTGGGCAACCAAAGATGGAGAGGATATTCTCTTCAAACCTGTGACACCAGAATCTCAGTTTGCACCTTTTTTTGTGAATCCTGAGCACATGATCACGAAACAGAAACGGCACCATTGAAACTCCAAGTTACAAAAACAAAGTGGTGATAATTACCTGTCAGCAAACTAGCCTTGGCAATATTCCTACCTGGGCAGTGTTGCAGAAGTCGCCAAACTGAGCCTCCCAGCACACCAACGCGTTCGGGTTGGTGAGGCTGAAGCCCAGCTCGAAGCCTGGCGGACAGTGACCGGTCAGACGCGCCACAACACGTGCACACCACGTGTCGCCACAACATGTCGCCGCCGTTCGACGGTGTAGCCGATTGGAACATCTCTGGCTCGGTCCTCCAATCCAAGAGAAGTGAACCGGAACCGACACCCATCGGATGACTCGTCAGCAAAGACACCCTGGACAACAATCACACAACACGGCCACCACACCTGGTCAACGGTCACACAACACGACCACCACACCTGGCCAACGGTCACACAACACGATCACCACACCTGGCCAACGGTCACACAAACACGACCACCACACCTCACGCTCTCGTATGGTCATGATGGAGACGCAGTGTCTCTCAATGACATTGGTTGAAGGATGATGCTCAAAGTCATTTCCGAAGCGAATACACTGCGGGAAATACAACTGTGATTTTTATCGCCAATTTTCTTCGAAGCTTTGCAGATGTTCCCTTTCAATGATCTGTGAACTGTAACTTTACTTTATGACTTGAATTAAGCTTAAACGAGACCGAAAAACAGTTTGGTGCCTTTATGCGCGCTTGCGTGATGTGCGGGAAGGGACTATTCACATCACCGTGCAAATCACAGACAATGACGGGACATTCATAACTAGACCAAGTGCCAGGTACCCATGACCCACCAATCGTCAGAAGCGTCGCACGCGACAAACACCACCAATTACCTCCACACTGCATTCTCCACCCGGCTCCACACCCTCCACCCGTCCACTGCGCACTAAAAGAAGAGGAACTTATGGCTCTTTTACGACACATCCGACTGCCGGGCCACATAGCGTCGCCGACCTCTCACGTCGACCGATCCCCGGTGAACTCGTCAATCCGAACTCACGATCTGACGACCAATAGTCCAACGCCCTGCCGACCGGGTTCTCGGGACCCGTCCGCTCACCGAGCACGCCGAACTCGGAGAGTGACGAGTTGCAGATGCTGTACTGCGCCTGGTCGGGGTACAGGTACTGCAGCGGGCAGTAGGTGGCCATATCCACCTTCTGGTGGTGCATCACGTGGTGACGGTGGCTACGGAAACACGGGGTGTGACGTCATTATGTGATGACGGTGGCTGCGGAAACACGGGGTGTGACGTCATCACGAGGTGACGGTGGCTGCGGAAACACGGGGTGTGACGTCATTATGTGATGACGGTGGCTGCGGAAACACGGGGTGTGACGTCATCACGAGGCATGCCGGTGGCTGCGGAAACACGGGTTGTGACGTCATCACGAGGCATGCTGGTGGTTGCGAACACGAGGTGGCTGCGAACGTACGAGGTATAACGTCACGTATATATAACGTAACGTCTCCTCACCTGAAGGTGCCCTGACGGTCGCACGTGTCTCCTCAAGTCGCACGTGTCTCCCCACCTGAATGTGCCCCGACAGTCGCACGTGTCTCCTCACCTGAAGGTTCCCCGCTCCACGTCCTGCCCAGACAGTCGCACGTGCACGCCCTCCTTGAGCAGCGAACCGAACGCCATAGCCTCCGCCAGGGCCCAGTCCACCTTACGGGACTCCACCATCTCAAGGCGGCTGTTGAGCACGCGCTGCAAGCCCGATAATATGTCATTGCGAAGCAGTACTAAAGCCCAGCGGTTCTCGAATTTGTATGGTCTTTCTCTCTTAAATGTCTGCCATGCAACAAAGTATACTTCCCCTACACAACGCAGAATGCAACACACAATAAAGCTTGCTATGACACCATCTCTCTTTCTGTGCCCTCCAAGCCTCGTCGAAAGCGCATCGTGTTCACGAGGTGACCGAATGTCCCGCCATTTTACGTTCGTCTAGACCAGTGTTGAAGGTGTGCAGGTTCAACCTTCACACCGGTCTCGACTAGTGTTAAAAAGTATAATGCGGTCTCATTTGCCAACCCCCAAGTACGTCACTGGTCAAAACCGGGCAGGCACCTCACGGCAACGAGCCGCAAGCAAGCCAAGCCCCATGATAACGCTTCTAAACCTCCGACATTCACCTTCGGCCAGGGCACAATCAAGGCACAGTACCGAGCGGCATCAATGATAAACTCAGCCTCTATTCGCTCCCACCAGATGGCACGGGCGGGCGTGCGGCCGACCCACCTGCAGGCCGCGGTGGATGACGAAGTCGACGGCGTTGGGCGGCGCTGACGACACGCGCTTCCCGATGTGCGTCAGCGTCTCCTGCACCACCCCCGTGGTGGACATCTTGAGCGGGTCCTTGCCCTGCACGCACAGTCGGCGGTCGGACATGTTGGAGAGCTGGGTGTCCTTTCTGGCTGGCCTTTCGACGCACTAAGCGGCCGATGGCACACGGCGCCACCTACCTCGCACCCCGACAGGAAGGGCGGGCACCGCGGGGAATCGAACCCCGTACATCCGGCCTCCCAGACACTCAGCTTAACACTCGGTGGCCAGTGAGGTATCTGCACGCACACGAGTCACTGGGGGAGACGGTTCTTCTTGTATCTATGCAGCCAATGAACCGATGACGCCAACTCAAACGGCATTGAACAACCCCATAGCTTTAATCGAGATCAAATAATGTGCTTATCCGGAGGTCACCGGTGAGGTTACAGGTGATGTCACGTAAAAGACGCATGTCTTGGCCCATATTCTGACAACTTTTATAGCATTTGCCTATCTCGCTAGGACCCGGTAGACATTGACCTCTTCATAATAATTACAGCTGGAGTAACCTGTCAGAATAATTGGTTAGATTGAATCGGGTAACAACAAGCAACCATTTCAGGAGACGAAAGCAGCACCTGCGATCGAGATTCTGACTTTATTATAATGCACCCCGACATTAAAACTGGTAAATACAGGCATATGCATAACTGACCTGTGGACCTCATATGTAAGGATGTCTCTGGCAGAAATAGCCATTTTATAACAACTTGAAAGTCTTTTCCAAGGGACGAGTGGTCTAGGGGTAAGATGCTCGTCTCACAATCGAAAGGTTGTGGGTTCGAGTCTCACCTGTCGCTACTCTTCGCCCGCGACCAATCGGCGTGAGAGATTGGCGACGCTACATGACTCAACGGTCGACGTGTCGTAAAACCAATAACCAACCAACCAAAGTCTTTTCCAGACTTAGTTGAGGCCACATCGCCTCAAAATGACCCATGGTACACACACTGCGCCTGCATTGATCTGTCAGTATACCTTGGTCCGATAGATCTCATAACAACAAGCAACCTTTTGAGACGTTAAAAACAACACCTACGAACGAATGTATGGCGTAACTAGGACATGACCTACAATGACCTTGAGGTTACTTTTTACGCAAGATACACTAAGTATTGATTTGAAGGTACTGCAATTTCGAACGTGCTGTCTCAATGGATCTGGCTGTCATCACATAAAATCCAAGGGGGAAGCTCCGCACAGTGACTGACGAGTTAACAACTGATCTACCAGCTCCGTGATCACGACAGGCGCTGGTGTGCTCACTGACGGACTGCACACCCTCCAACCCATCAACCCCCGCCCCCACCCTACTCAGTGTCCATGCTCACGGTGCATACACCCAGTGGCGCACCGGAGGGGGGGCCCAGGGGGTGTATGCACCCCATGAGACCAAAGTGCCCTTTTGGCCAAAAGTGCCCTTTTGACCGAAAAGTGCCCTCTTGGCCGGAATGTCCGAAATTTAGCCCAGAAATCACCTGCCTTATCATAAAGCAGGTGATTTTCGGGCTAAATTTGGGACATTCCGGCCAAAAATCTTTTTTCCTAGCAATTTTAAAACAAATTGCTTGCCACCCTCCCCCCCGGTCAACAAACCTTCCAGTGTGCCCCGGGCCGCAAAATGCCCTTTTGGAGCCGGTCAAGTGCCCTTTTGGAGCCGGCCAAGTGCCCTTTTCGGTCCGGCCCCCCCCATGGAAAAATCCTGGGTGCGCGCCTGCATACACCCATAAGCTATAATCTGCCCGCAGGGGCCCCCACGCGCTTAAACGGCGACATAACACAGCGAACATCAACGGTAACATCAACGGTCACATCAACAGTGACATCAACGGTCACATCACTCAACGACATCAACCAACACCACTCAACATCAATGGCGACATCAACGGCCACATCACCCGACATCAACGGTGACATAAACAGCCGCATGAACGGTAACATCACGCAGCGACATCAACGGTCACATCACTTAACGATAACATCCGACGACATCAACGGTCACATCACACAACGACATCACCCAACATCATTCAACGACCTCAACGGTGACACCAACAGTGACATCAACAGCGACGTCACCTAACAGCATCACTCAACATCACCCAACGACATCGACGGCGATATCAACGGTCACATAACTCAACGACATCGTGTGGCTACAGCGCTAACCTCGAAGAAGCCAGACCACGGAGAGTCGATCCAGTGCTTGTTGTACGTGCGCGTCTCCTTCCTGGACGCCTCGAGCGCCTGCTCGCAGATCTGCTCGTACCGGTTCACCACCTCCTGTGACGTCACGGGTCGTCATAACAACCAGTGCCAATACATGCGTCGCCGCCGAGCGGTCTATCTGCTATCTTTTGCAATTGAACCGGGGAGATCGGCTTTTGTTTTCTAAACGAACGGCTGAATATGGTAACGATACCCATTAAAGACGAAATGACGTGAATAACTGCATACCGAGCGTATACTTTGATCGAGGTATTACCCAATTCCATCCGCGAATGGTTGTATGTTTGCTTAGTACATGGGGACCAAAGAAACATGTTTGATCCTTTTATGAACAAAAGAAGACAAGAACTAGCCGTCCAAGCGCATTCGCAATATCCGCATGCACACACACACCTGTTGTATTGGTGCTCGCAAGCAGACATCAGGTTAGGTTCCCTGTGCGACGAAAAATAGCGCCAGAGAAAAGACGATTCACAAAACGCATTTATATGGGAAGTAATTTGCAATTCCAAGATACTAAGTTCCTATTTCCGTCCAGGAAGCATTGGCCCCTGCGCATTCTTGTACGAAGAGTGTGAGTGTAATAGTGGTATAGTGAGAGCGTGAGTTAGAGTGAAAGTGAGACAGAGTGAGAGTGAGTCAGAGTGAGTGAGATCGAGAGAGACAGAGAGTGAGACAGAGACAGAGAGTGAGACAGAGACAGAGTGAGACAGATACAGAGAGTGAGAGTGGGAGTGAGACAGAGACGGAGTGAGAGTGAGATAAAGGAGAGAGGGAGAGAGAGAGTGTGTGTGAGTGAGTGAGTGAGTGAGTGAGTGAGTGAGTGAGTGAGTGAGTGAGTGAGTGAGTGTGAGAGTGAGAAGCAGCAGACAGTAGTGAAGCGCTGTCTGGCGCAGGCGCAGTATAGTTACTGTTCGGGTGCGTGCAGCCATCATCACCATACCTCCTGAAACAGCAAACAAACACATGCTACAGACGCTTCGGCCCACTGTTGCCATCTACCGGCAACACATGGAACTCGTGCTACCAGCCAAGGCCGTTTTGATGCGCAGTTCGGCGCCCAGCGAGAGGTATGCGGTTAATGCGGCGTCCTGGCCGAGGCGCTCTCCATGCATTCTCCTCAGCAGCTCGGCGTCCTTTTCCAACAGGCTGCGTATAGAATCAAGACAAATGGCCACACGACCTCCAGGTCACACGACCTGCAGGGAAAATCGTGCAGCACTCAATGCGCTGTGGCTGTCCACACAATGACAGCTTCGGTGTTTGCATATAATTAGTCCCGAGAAGCTGGACAGGGTTTGACATTTTTATATATCTGCATGCAAATTATTAACGATGACGCTAGTAACGATATTCCTCCATTCACTGGTTGCAAAAAGTATTTCGGCAAAATGATATTTACGGCAAAACTGATCACATGTAGGCAACACTGGTTGTTCAAGTCGAATTTGGAAGGTTTCGGGCATAGGTGATCGTATGATTTGTGCCTTAAATACCACGATATTATGTGTTCATATATATATATATATATATATATATATATATATATATATATATATATATATCCAAATACATATACAACGCGGCTGCAATACCAAACTATACAACTGTGTACACCACCGATCCGCACGCAACGCCAAATAGTGCAATACATATTTTTTCAGAACTTTATACCGAATTATGGTGGCTGGGGTGGCTTCATGGACCAGAGTCACATGCTAATCAGAGTTTGTAGCGTGAAGCCTGGCCCCCACCACCCGATCCGTGAATTCCAATTGAAAGGAAACATTTTGAACGAGAGTGCATCATGCCGTGAATGCACCGACACGAGAGTGCACCACGCCGTGAATGCACCGACACGGGAGTGCACCATGCCGTGAATGCACCGACACGAGAGTGCACCACGCCGTGAATGCACCGACACGGCCGCCTCGGTGCCGCGTCCCCGGCCTTATCGGGCCAGCTGTCAGCTGACCCTCCCGGCCCGGGGTGAAATGCGAGCACGTGAAGCGACACCAACCCCGTCTTGCCAGGACAGGGCAGACCAGCTCAGGCCCGCGCTGCAGCCAACTGAGCTGTCGGGCGGCTCGGCGGGTCCGACGCAACGTGTTGTGACACAATGTGGCATTGTGTCACAATGTGTTGCGACACAATGTGTTGTGACACAATGTGTTGCGACACAATGTGTTGTGACACAATGTGTCATCGTGTCACAACACATTCAGACCTTCACAGCGGAGCAGAGCACCTTCAGGTGCCGACAGCAGCGTTCCAGGCGAAGACGCCATCTCGGCGTCGCTTGGCAACCGCGGCTAGGCCAAGAGGGATGCAGATTACACACACTTTGGTGTCCGTAATGAGGTGCACACTGTGCTCGTCACCTCCGAAACCGTAATGACGATGGACAACGACCACTGGAGTAGGCGTGTCGTGGTCAGTACTTCAGATGGGTCTTTTGCCGTCCACAATGCAGGCTTGACGCCTCCAAACCTGACTGGAGACACCTTGCGCCTGACTCCCAGTGTGTCAAGCTAACGCACGCACCAGTTCGATCAGCTTTCTTTGGGGGGTAGGATGGACGCACACTGTAGTGAAGCCGTGCGCCAGCTGGGAGCCGCTTCTTCTTGTGACTTGAGTGATAGTCTAGGGAATCATCGTCTCGATCGCGGATACTCGGCTGGAAGGAATTGCTCTCTTGGCTTGATTTCCCAATAGCAAATGGCGGCAGTCGGGTGCGTGCTCTGCTAGTCACGTGACTTCGACAACTCCTCAGTGACCACCTGAGCGCTGAGGGACTTCACGCCTCACTGGCCGGCGGCCGTACCACGTGAACCGCCACACCCGACGGAAGTCACAAGAGCAGTGGGCCGGCCATCGGCACATAGACGCTGGCTCAGCATCTTAGTTGGTTGGTTGGTTATTGGTTTTACGACACGTCGACCGTTGAGTCATGTCGCCAATCTATCACGCCAATTGGTCGCGGGCGAAGAGTAGCGACAGGTGAGACTCGAACCCACAACCTTTCGATTGTGAGACGAGCATCTTACCCCTAGACCACTCGTCCCCGGCTCAGCATCTTAGCGCGCCGTACCAGCTACTGCGATGTGGCGGGACAGCCGCTGGCAAGTTCATGCACAAACAGCTACAACGTGGTTACCTAATTTGACACTAAAGGTACTGCTAGAAGCTAATTTCGTTACAATACTAGTACGGGACGAATAAACCCACTTACAAATAATTCCCACATACGACTACCTTTATTAGCATCGAACGCAGAGATCGCAGGACAGCAGGAGCTGGACGGAATAATCAGACCGGCGCACGACTTATAAATAATTCGAATTGCATAGTTAATAAATTACAGAATGGTTGGACAGCGTCCATTCCACAACTGCAGGCTAGTCAAATATTTATTTCAACAATTCACGATTTTTTTCGGCTACCGGTCCAGCTGGATCGGAGGATCTCGTCCAGTAGCGCGCGAGCTCCACACACGACTGATATTCAGAATGGCAAGCTGTACAGCCAATATGGCGGCCACCATGCGTGCGGTGAATGCTGCAGATTCAGGAGGCGCAAGGTGAACACAAATACTGTTCTGGGAGCTGATTGGGCATAGGTCAAGGTGTGGGCCTGGAGAAAGGTGAACGAGGGGATGGGGGGTGAGAGGAAGCGAAGCAAAGTAAAATGTATGGAAAGCAAATGAGGAGAAAGGCGGAAAGGGAAGATAATAGAAATAGATGAAAGGAAGGAACACGGTGTGGAACAGCAGGAATAAAAATGACAGGGAAAGAAACAGGACGAAAGGGAAGGAACGGAAAGAAACATAATGCAATAATGAACAGAAGGAATAATGAAGGTCAATTGGATACAAAGAAAGACAAGATAGTAGAATAACGGGGAGCAGAGCAGATACGACAACGGACAACAGAGGAACCGAAAAGGGAACAGAACAGAAGACAAAATCAAAGCTGCAGTACAATAATAAAAGCGAAATAATGGAGGTGTAGAGTGTAAGTGGGTTGGGAGGCGATTGGCAGTGAAAAGGGGAAACCTTGCACCTACCATACTCGATCTGTCACAGTAATACGCAGGAATTGGCCACGGGCTGAGCGTAAGCATGAATCCCGCCCACTAGGGAATACCTGACCATCTGGAGGAGTACCTGACCGGTCCGCGGGTCACAGACACCGCGGGAGATCACTGACCCCTGTCCCCCAGGAGAGGTCACTGACCTCGCCGGTGGATAGATCACGAACCCGGCCACGGACCACCGCCCTTGGGGCACAGGGCACCGACCCGCCTTGGAATGGGTCACGGACTGCCCGACCTTCAGCTCCGTCGGCGTACCACCCGCCCGCTATAGCGACAGCGCCGACGGCAGCGGTTCGCCGAGCCCGCTGCCGGCCTCCGACCGACCCCCACGCGACCTGCGACACTCACCTTGAACTCGTGGGCGGTGACGATGCCGTCGGCGATCAGTCGCTCGGAGTACTTCTGCAGGATGTTGGGCGTGCGTCGGATCTTGTTGTACATGAACGGGTGCGTGAACATGGGCTCGTCGATCTCGTTGTGGCCGTTGCGTCGGTACGACACCTGGGGGTTGGCGGGTCATGTGAAACGGTGGTGTTGGTTGGGCGCGGGGACGGCCGAGCGGTTAAGGTATTGAGCTCTGGGTACCAAGGTCCCGGGTTCAACACTCGCACCACTCGGGACATTTCCCAGTCCCGCGTCCCACCGGCGGAACAGTGTGGGCGGCGACATTAACCGCGATCGTGCATAAAGTGCGTCGAGAACCACCCAATAAATAAACAAACAAACAAACAACAATAGTGGTTGTTGGTTTTGCGACGCGTGAACTGTCCTTGGCCACACAAAGTCGCCCATCTCTCAGGTCAATTTGTCGCGGACGAGGAGCAGCGACAGGTGGGACTCGAACCAACAACCTTTCGGTTGGGAGACGGGCACATTACCAATAGACGACCGGCGATCGACGAGTCGCGCCTGTTCGCTTGTCCATTTATGATGAGCGTCGCATCCACATGGGAGATCCCAACAACGCATGCAGTCGCATGACATAACACACTACATAAACCAATCAATCGACGAATTGGAGCTTAGGGGCGCATCAACTGCATCGGTGATGTAACTGAATCAACGAGTAACACGAACACAAACAATTGACATTATTGGGCGCTACATGACCAGTCGATGCGCCCCAAGCCCAACTAAGTGCCTAACTGACACAATTTATTGAAGTAGACAAATACGCACATCATGTAACGGTGGAACAGAGCGGGGACCAGATACGCACGATGGCGATGGCCACGACCCTGTGGAAGGCGTCCCCGCCGAGACTCACGATGTCCATGACCACGCCCGTGTGTAAGACGCCCCCGTCGAGACTCACGATGTCGATGACCACGCCCATGTGTAAGACGCCCCCGTCGAGACTCACGATGTCCATGACCACGCCCGTGTGTAAGACGCCCCCGCCGAGACTCACGATGTCGATGACCACGCCCATGTGTAAGACGCCCCCGCCGAGACTCACGATGTCCATGACCACGCCCGTGTGTAAGACGCCCCCGCCGAGACTCACGATGTCCATGACCACGCCCGTGTGTAAGACGCCCCCGCCGAGACTCACGATGTCCATGACCACGCCCATGTGTAAGACGCCCCCGTCGAGACTCACGATGTCCATGACCACGCCCTTGTGTAAGACGCCCCCGCCGAGACTCACGATGTCGATGACCACGTCCTTGTGGAAGGTGTTCCTCCACTCGGCCGCCACCCGGCACACGTGCATCACCGCCTCCGGGTCGTCGCCGTTCACGTGGAAGATGGGCGCGTTCACCACGCGCGCCACGTCCGTGCAGTAGGGCGACGAGCGGGTCAGCCGCGGGTCGGTGGTGAAGCCGATCTGGGGTCACAGGTCACAGGTCACAGATCAACCGTGGGTCGGTGGTGGAGCCGATCTGGAGGTCACGGGTCAAAGGTCAACCGTGTGTCGGTGATGAGATGGTTCAGAGGTCACACGTCAAGGGTCAACTGTGTGTCAGTGATGAAGCCGATCTGGAGGTCACCGGTCAAAGGTCAACCGTGGGTCGGTGATGAAGCCGATCTGGAAGTCACGGACCAAGGGTCAGCCGGGGGTAGGTATTGAGGCCGATCTGGGGGCCACAGGTCAGGGCAGAGTGCATAGGGTGAGGGCTGAGGTCACTGAGTATGGTCGGAGGTCAGGAGAGGTCACAGTCAAGCCAAATGTCACATAAGAGGTCACATGATCGCATCAGTGGCTACATGACGAAAGAAAAGGTCACGTGGTTAGACAGGCCGTAGAGGAAGTAATTGGGTTAGATCGGGCCGTAGAGGAAGTAATTGGGTCAGATCGGGCCGTAGAGGAAGTAATTGGGTCAGATCGGGCCGTAGAGGAAGTAATTGGGTCAGATCGGGCCGTAGAGGAAGTAATTGGGTCAGATCGGATGGCATGACGTCAGATCATGGGTCCATTCCAGGACCATGAGCAACAAAAAACACGCACGCCAGGAGACAGCATACCTGGAGGTTGTACCCAACACGGCAGACGGCACACCTGGCTGTTAACCACAACATTGGCGACAGCATCACCATCACCATAAGGTGTATTGCTATCAGTCTTACAAATCTATCGAGCATTTTCTCAGTGTGGGCGCAAAAGCAGTAGGTGTTTAGATCATGGCACCTATCTGAAGGTGTGTAATGACACTGGAGTGAAATATAAACATAGGTACACCTTTCTTAATGGAATATTTTCTCACTTATCTCCCTGACTGGTGCCCCCAACATGAGAGGTGACACATACCTAGTTCTTAACCACAACATGGGCGACAGCATCATCGTCATCATCATCATAATCATCACAACGTTTATTGTTATCAGTCTCACAAGTCTATTGACCAGATTCTCAGAGTGGTGCAAAAGCACTAGGTGCCTAAATATTGACACCTATATGAAGGTGTGGAATGACACTGGGGTGAAAGATAAACACAAGTACACATTTCGTACTGGGATATGTTCGCATTTATCCCTGCTGTAGCCCCCGACATGAGAGGCGGCACATACCTGGTTGTTGACCACGATGTGGATGGTGCCGTGCGTGGTGTAGGCGGGCAGGTCGGACAGGTGGATCGTCTCGTACACCACGCCCTGGCCAGAGAACGCCGCGTCGCCGTGCAGCAGAATGGACATCGCCTGAGGGTACGACAGAGGTCACACACGCCGGGCAGCAGAATGGACATCGCCTGAGGGTACGACAGAGGTCACACTCGCCGTGCAGCAGAATGGACATCGCGTGAGGGTACGACAGAGGTCACACTCGCCGTGCAGCAGAATGGACATCGCCTGAGGGTACGACAGAGGTCACACACGCCGTGCAGCAGAATGGACATCGCCTGAGGGTACGACAGAGGTCACACACGCCGGGCAGCAGAATGGACATCGCGTGAGGGTACGACAGAGGTCACACTCGCCGTGCAGCAGAATGGACATCGCCTGAGGGTACGACAGAGGTCACACACGCCGGGCAGCAGAATGGACATCGCCTGAGGGTACGACAGAGGTCACACACGCCGTGCAGCAGAATGGACATCGCCTGAGGGTACGACAGAGGTCACACGCCGGGCAGCAGAATGGACATCGCGTGAGGGTACGACAGAGGTCACACTCGCTGTGCAGCAATGGGAGGAATGGACATCGCCTGAGGGTACGACAGAGGTCACACTCGCCGGGCAGCAGAATGGACATCGCCTGAGGGTACGACAGAGGTCACGCCGTCGAGAAGGACGACAGAGGTCACACGCCGGGCAGCAGAATGGACATCGCCTGAGGGTACGACAGAGGTCACACTCGCCGTGCAGCAGAATGGACATCGCGTGAGGGTACGACAGAGGTCACACTCGCCGTGCAGCAGAATGGACATCGCCTGAGGGTACGACAGAGGTCACACACGCCGGGCAGGAGACTAGGCATCGCCTGGAGTCGTGGCGGAGGTCACCCCACCTCCACAGACCGGAGCGTCGCGTCGTGCCACACCGAGAGCGAGCTGTGCACGACTGGCGCGCCTCGTGGTGTGGCCCCTCTCCACTGCCGAATGGCGGCAGGCGAGCACGAATACAAAGCGGCCAGTACGGATTCACGCTGAGATTTCGGATTGCTTTATCCCACGTGTTCAGCACAGGCGCGATGACGCTCTGAAATAACGCACCCGCTCCACCTGTCCCCACTTTCGCTTCGCTACCAGCCCCTACGCGACAATGACCTTGTTGGCCTTGCTACCTTCCCGCTGGTCACTGCCCCTGCAGCACTGCTAGCTCCTGGCGCGTTACTAACCTCAGTACATTGTCCGGCACGGTTGTTGATATGTTGCACGGTTTGGCAACCATGCAATATATCAACAATCGTGCAACATATTAACAACCATGCACCATAACAACCATGCAACATATCAACAACCGTACAACGTACCAACAACCGTGTTAGATATTAACAACCGTGTTAGATATTAACAACCGTGCAACGTATGAACAACCAAGCAACATATCAACAACCGTGAATACATCGATAACCATGAAACATATTAACAACCGTGTAATATATCAAAAACCGTGCAACGTATCAACAACTGTGCTGCACCACCATCTCGCAGCTAACTGACATTGCTACATCTATCAGCTAACCTAACTGACATTGCTACATCTATCTCTTGGCAGGGTACCAATCTTGCAACACTGCTACCTCGGACAGGCCACTAACATAGCTAAACTGCTACTTCCAGGCAGACACCCGACTGTGCTGCACTGCTACGTCCCGGACAGTCAGCAATTTCATCTCCAGGCGGGTCACTGACCTTGTTGCCCTCTGTGGTGTCCCCACCGTAGAACCGCTCGGCCTTGGTCTTGCCCTGCACCGCCGGGTCGACGGGTCACTGACCTTGTTGCCCTCTGTGTCGCCGCGGTAGAACTGCTCGGCCTTGGTCTTGTCCTGCACCGCCGGGTCGACGGGTCACTGACCTTGTTGCCCTCTGTGTCGCCGCGGTAGAACCGCTCGGCCTTGGTCTTGTCCTGCACCGCCGGGTCGACGGGTCACTGACCTTGTTGCCCTCGGTGTCGCCGCGGTAGAACTGCTCGGCCTTGGTCTTGCCCTGCACCACCGGGTCGACGGCCTCCAGGTGGCTGGGGTTGGCCACGATCGCCAGCCGCACGTTCTTGTTGGTGAGCCGGTTCAGCCGCTCCACGTACGTGCCCAGGTGGTACTTGACGTCACCGGAACCCTGCCGGTGACGTCACACATCGTACAGCGACACGCCATCGACCACCAATGGCCTGGGTGTGGAATCGTGGAAACAAAACATCGAAATGCGTGTGATATCGAAAGTCTCAGACACCTCAACACGCCATTTGGAGTTAGTTCGAGTTAGTCGGGTTTTAGGGCAGATCGACTGCACTGGTCATGTAGGGCCCAACGCCATTTGGAGAATGTATCTTCTTAGAAGAACCTTGGGTTATTTTACGACGCATTCAACCGCTAGGTTATATAGCGTCGCCAACCTCTCGCGCCGATTGGTCGCGGGTGGACTCGGTAAATTCCGTCGGCTGAGATTCGAGCCCACAATCTTGCGATCAAGAGTCCGACGCTATACGAACTGAGCTACCGCGGCCCCCAAAGTGAATCTTCTTAGAAAAGGTGAAAAGATTTCCCCGCAGGTCTGTTCGATCTTATTTAATATTTTGAAGCATATTTGGCCTTCCCGTCGTACATTTTGCTAAATATCCTGCGACAAAAAAATGGTCATGATATCAAGGTCGGAAAATATTCAGCTCAGTACCCCGTGATCAGTGCTAATTAATTGGTCATGACATTAATGTCCGGAAATATTCGGCCCAGTACCCGGTGGCCAGTGATAATCGGTCGTGGTATTAATGTCCTGGAATAGTCATCCCAGTACAAGGTGGCTAGTGGTAATTGGCCATGATATTAATGCCGGGAAATATTCGCCCCAGTACCCGGTGTCCAGCGGTAGTCGGTCTGGACACGACATTATCACTGGAAGTTACCATTTGGCCTAGCCTATGGAGTCCCACACCAAAGTTGCATTTGACGGTGACCGAAAATCGTCTGACTAATTGTGACCACACAAAGCGATTAACGGTGACCGACAAATGCTATTGCGTCTGACTAATGATGACCGACAAATCGTCTGACTAACGGTGACCGACAAATCGTCTGACTAACGGTGACCGACAAATCGTCTGACTAACGGTGACCGACAAATCGTCTGACTAGTGGTGACCGACAAATCGTCTGACTAACGGTGACCGACAAATCGTCTGACTAACGGTGACCAACAAATCGTCTGACTAACGGTGGCCGACAAATCGTCTGACTAACGGTGACCGACAAATCGTCTGACTAACGGTGACCGACAAATCGTCTGACTAACGGTGACCGACAAATCGTCTGACTGACGGTGACTAACGGTGGCCGACAAATCGTCCGACTAACGGTGGCCGACAAATCGTCCGACTAACGGTGACCGACAAATCCCACGTGCGCAACACGAACACGTGCGCCAACCTTTTCTAACCGGGCCGCCCAGCCCACGCAGCCAGCTGCAGCACCACGTGCGGAACGCAGCCGACGTCACCCGCCCCTCGACAGACAGCGCGTCCGCCTATCTGTCGTCTCGGAGCGGCTGAGTGGCACCGGCTGCTGGCACTCTTGTCGCGATCTGCGGCTCCCAGCCACAGGTGTGTTCTTGTCGACGCACTCGACGCGGGAAGGTGCTAAGCCACGCGCCGCGGCCAACACGAAGTCACGCATCGATCTGTGTAATCTCCGTGGACGTTGTGCGGCGTTTTGTGCCCCGGCAGTTGTCACGGGGCCACGTTGGACAACATGGTGACAGGGCATTTGTGTCAGGAAAATGGTGACGGGATTTGTGTCACGACTGACATGTAACATCATGGTGACAGGGCATTTGTGTCACAGGTACTGACATGTAACATCATGGTGACAGGGCATTTGTGTCACAGGTACTGACATGTAACATCATGGTGACAGGGCATTTGTGTCACAGGTACTGACATGTAACCGCGTGCACTGACATGTAACCGCGTGCACTGGCATGCGCTGACACGTACTGCCATGTGTTGACATGTACTGGCATGTAATGACATGTACTGGCATGTACTGACATATACCGACATGTACTGCCATGCACTGACATATGCTGATATGTATTGGCAGGCAATGACATATACCGACATGTACCGACATGTACTGCCATATGCTGATATGTATTGGCACGTAATGACATGTACCGACATGTACCGACATGTACTGCCATGCACTGCCATATGCTGATATGTATTGGCACGTAATGACATGTACCGACATGTACTGCCATGCACTGCCATATGCTGATATGTATTGACACGTAATGACATGTACTGGCATGTACCGACATGTACTGGCATGTACCGACACGTAATGACATGTACCGACATGTACTGCCATGCAATGACATGTTCACATGTCAGACCATCCAACACCATGACGCTCGGTGACATGTTCGCGTCAGGAATTGTGTCACGTAATGGCCTTATCAGGTATTTTCTTTGTTAATTTGCTGTACTCATTGGCATAGCTCTTGACATGCTCTATGGAGGGATACATTTTGCAAAGCATTATTTCAAGCCACGTCATACTCTTCAGAATGCCTCCCGTTATATCCGGTTAATCGTATTTATCACAACATGTTTTGGTTTGGTTTGGTTATTGGTTTTACGACACGTCGACCGTTGAGTCATGTAGCGTCGCCAATCTCTCACGCCGATTGGTCGCGGGCGAAGAGTAGCGACAGGTGAGTCTCGAACCCACAACCTTTCGATTGTGAGACGAGCATCTTACCCCCAGACCACTCGTCCCCGCCAACATGTGTTGTGGAAGTAGGCCGGCTTTTCAACCATCATTCAGCTGACGGTCTTAGTTGGCTATTTGGACTTAAAGAGCGCTTCGACCACAAGCTAATGGTCTACTACACCGATTTGTTTGCCCACTGTGCGGTATTCTGAACCAGGTCTGCTGCACTGAATGGCACAGGCGGCCGTGTGTGCGCCGTGGGTGCGCCGTGGGTGCGCAGCGGTTGAGTGGTTACCGGTTGAGTGGTAACGTGAGTGGTAACGTGAGTGGTTACGTGTGCTGATGGGTTGTTTGCTCCACATGCATATCGCTAGTCCACGCGAAAGAAGAGCATAGCACAATATTAGATCACGCACCCCAATGCCAATAAATCACGCACCCCAATGCCAATAAATCACGCACCCCAATACCAATAAATCACGCACCCCAATACCAATAAATCACGCACGCAATACAGTCGCCAAGTGACCAGTGCGGTAGCTCAGTTGGTTAGAGCGCTGGCCTGTACTGGTCTCCCCTGTCCTGGAAAGGCAGGGTTCGAGTCGCTTCACGCGCTCGCATTTAGCCCTCGGCTGGGAGGGTCAGCTGGCAATTAGCCCGAGAGGGCCGGAGACGAGCTACCGTGTCGGTGAATTGACGGCACGTCAAACCCCCGGTCAAAATTCTGTCGTTGAACTGGAATTCATGGTTTGGGTGGTGGGACCAGGGTTCACGCAAAAAGCTTCGCTTAGCAATAGAGCACTGGCCCTTGAAGCCACCCCAGCGAAAATTCAAACTAAATGTATTATTTTCTTAATTGGTTGGTTAAGTGGTTTTACGACGTCGACCGTTGAGTATGTAGCGTCGCCAACTCTCACGCCGATTGGTGCGGGCGAAGAGTAAGGTGATTGTGGAGGCTGCCCCTTTTTTAATTGGCGAAACATCTTGGCGAAACATCTGCAGTGCTGTCTGTGCTCGTATATGTGGTGCATACCTAACATGCGGTATGGCAATACCATGGTGGTAACACACTGGGGTTCATGTCACTAGGAGATGTACGCACGGAAAGCTTGGAACCAAGTCTTGTCCACCGGTTTGCACCTCCACCGGACGGCGACCTGTTGCATTGGTGGCATCACCAACCGTCGACCCCGTGCCTCACCTCGTCGGCCACCTCCAGTGCGGCGAACTGGGTGAATATCTGCTCCAGCGGCTTTCTGCATACGTTGGCCAGCACGTTGAGACGTCCGCGGTGCGGCATACCTGGCGCGGACATCACGATGTGACCATTTCGACGCAGATTTGGTCATGCGGCATATCTAGCGCGGACACGACAATGTGCCATATTCGGCACAAACATCGCTACGTGACATACAACACACAGCCCTGGCTGTGATGTGCCTTGGACAGACACAACAATGTGGCGTATCGGGTGTAAACACGAGATGCATTGAACAAGCATCGAGACTGATTGTGTTTCACCGGTTCCAACAGACGCTCAAACACGAAGCTGTCTGAACACGTTCTCCGACATGCTTCCCCGGCTTACGAGCAATGCCTGCCCGCCTGGACCACCTGACCGCCGAGCGGGACCGCCTGACCGCCTGACCGCCGAGCGGGACCGCCTGACCGCCGAGCGGGACCGCCTGACCACCGAGCGGACCCACCTGACCGCCGAGCGGGACCGCCTGACCGCAGAGCGGGACCGCCTGACCGCCGAGCGGGATCGCCTGACCGCCTGACTGCCAAGTAGGACCGCTTGCTTCCCCTGACCACCACATCTTCCCCTACACCTCACCCCGTCTCCCACATCTTCCCCTACACCTCACCCATGACGAACGACTCGACGCCCATGCCGGACGACACGTCGATGATGTGCTTCATGGCCGGGATCAGCACCTCGCCGCCCTCCAGGCCGAACCGCTTCTCCGACGACCACTTTCGCGCCAGGAACGACTCAAATCTGGCGGGAGCGGGCCGGTCAGCGCCACCGGAACACGGCTGAACGACGTGGCAACAAGACTAAACGGGGACTAAAAGGAGACTAAAATTGGGACTAAAATGGGGAAGGAAGGTTGACTGGCACCACAGGGAAGGGATGTGACGGTACATAACCGCTTTAAACAGTTAATAATACTGCACAGTACCGTACACTGATATCTACCACGCGAAACGTCTTCGAATGCATACTGCTGTAGTGCGATATTTACCCAGTATTACACCTCTTACACAGTGATCATGTTGTTGGATCTTCACTAAAATATACAGCACATTTTATGTTTACACAAAGCACAGTTCGTCATGTTTAGTCAGAAAGCATGCCTTCACGTGCTCATGCAGTGGTAGAACTTTGCGCCACATCAGCATTATCCGCTTCCTCCGCTTCTCCGCATTCTCCGCTTCCTTCTGACCTCACTATCGCCACTTCTCACTTCTGGCACTGATCCCGTGGCAACCACCGACCCAGACATCGCACCACTTGGCGCTACCTAGTGCCCGTGATACAATTTCGACGCCGTCTCATTCTCGTACTGGCGCTGACCCAGAACACTACCAATCTCCCAGCAGTCAGCTGGAAATACCGGGCCACTCTGTATTTCAGCTCCGAAGAGGAAGCATGGAGACACAAGTTCTTCTCGCGCTCTACGGCTTCGTCAACACAATGGCCTTGACCGGTCACTACACGGTACCTGGTCGGGAGGTCAGCAGGCAAGTCGGGAGGTAGCGCTGAAGAGGCAATTATCCAGCTACTCTTGTTCTCCGGAACGCGCATCCAATAATGCTCCGGATTCTCCATTGCATACCCCAGACCCAGTTACCCGAAACACGGCCAATTTTATCTTATACGGAACGTGGCACCCAACACTGCCCCTGACTGAGCCTAGCCCTTATTAATTCTCCTAAAACCGACATTGGCTTTGACCTCAACCGTATTCTTAACTCTAATTCTCAGCTTGGTTCTGGCCTTAACCTTGACCGTGGCTTTAATCCTATTACCATGACCTCGACTGATCCCACCTTACCCAGATCCATGAGCCTGACCTTGACTCTAACCTAACCTTGACCTTGACTCTAACCCATGACTCTGAATGTCTCCAACGCTGACCTTCACGCTGACACCTGGCCGTCTCCAACACTGATTTTCACGTTGACACCTGATCTGTACCCTGACTTAAGGGCGCGTCAATTGCCACGGGTTTACAGCATGGATAACCTTGATTTGAACCTGGAATTGAACACTATCTTGATTTGAACCTAACCCTGGAGCTTACCTAACCCTGATCCATGAATCTGATTGAATCACCCCGACCTTGACCCTGACTGTACCTCTAATCTCCACTCGGACCCCAACCTTGACTTCACCCCGACTTTACCTCTGATCTCGACCCGGACGCCAGCCTCGACTTGACTCCACCCCACACATCCACCTTGACCTTGACCGTGACCCCGTCTGTGACCAGCGACCCCGAACCTGACCCGGAGGCTCTGGCGAGTCGCCCCAGCAGGAGTCGCTTCTCGTCGGCGCTGAACTGCATGATGCCTGGAGACTCGAACCGCTGGCGGATCCAGCCGCACTGCTCCAGGTCGTTGATGTACATGTACTCCACACCAATACTCCTGCAACATCCAGCCGTTGATGTACATGTACTCCACACCAATACTCCTGCAACATCCAGCCGTTGATGTACACGTACTCCACACCAATACTCCTGCAGCATCCTGCCGTTGATGTACATGACTCCACACAACACTGTGTGCAACATTCTGCCAACACCAATACTCCTGCAGCATCCTGCCGTTGATGTACATGTACTCCACACCAATACTCCTGCAACATCCTGCCGTTTATGTACATGTACTCCACACCAATACTCCTGCAGCATCCTGCCGTTGATGTACATGTACTCCACACCAATACTCCTGCAACATCCAGCCGTTGATGTACACGTACTCCACACCAATACTCCTGCAACATCCAGCCGTTGATGTACACGTACTCCACACCAATACTCCTGCAACATCCAGCCGTTGATGTACACGTACTCCACACCAATACTCCTGCAACATCCAGCCGTTGATGTACATGTACTCCACACCAATACTCCTGCAACATCCTGCCGTTTATGCACATGCACTCCACACCAACACTCGTGTGCAACATTCTGCCAACACCAATACTCCTGCAGCATCCTGCCGTTGATGTACATGTACTCCACACCAATACTCCTGCAACATCCTGCCGTTGATGTACATGTACTCCACACCAATACTCCTGCAACATCCTGCCATTGATGTACATGTACTCAACACCAATACTCCTGCAACATCCTGTCGTTGATGTACATGTACTCCACACCAATACTCCTGCAACATCCAGCCGTTGATGTACATGTACTCCACACCAATACTACTGCAACATCCTGCCATTGATGTACATGTACCCCACACCAATAATCCTGCAACATCCTGCCGTTGATGCACATGTACTCCACACAATACTTCTGCAACATCCTGCCGTTGATGTACATGTACTCCACACCAATACTCGTGCAACATCCTGCCATTGATGTGCATGTACCCCACACCAATACTCCTGCAACATCCTTTCGTTGATGTACATGCACTCCGCACCAATACTCCTGAAAAATCCTGCCGTTGATATACATGTACTCCACACCAATACTCCTGCAACATCCTGCCGTTGATGTACACGTACTCCACACCAATACTCCTGCAACATCCTGCCGTTGATGTACATGTACTCCACACCAATACTCCTGCAACATCCTGCCGTTGATGTACATGTACTACACACCAATACTCCTGCAACATCCGGGCGTTCATGTACATGCACTCCACACCAATACTCCTTCAACATCCTGCCGTTGATGTACATATACTCCACACCAATAGTCCTGCAACATCCTGCCGTTGATGTACATGTACTCCACACCAATACTCCTGCAACATCCGGCCGGTGATGTACATGTACTCCACACCAATACTCCTGCAACTTCCTGCCGTTGATGTACATATACTCCACACCAATAGTCCTGCAACTTCCTGCCGTTGATGTACATGTACTCCACACCAATACTCCTGCAACATCCGGCCGTTGATGTACATGTATTCCACACCAATACTCATGCAACATCCGGCCGTTGATGTACATGCACCATTAACCGTTAACCATTAACCATCAACGACCATTAACTTTACGAATCCTATCAGAGACGCCGAGCTGTATCACGAGTCACAACCGGAACAATCCGTCAGAGCCACAACAGTCACACGACGTGAATAACAGCAGAACAGCTAAATGCCCAATATATAACAAACGTGGAACAGAAAACTTCGACGCGGCACGATTCGGGGCTGTTCCGCGGCTGATTTGGCTTAATACTGTCTAGTTCCATCTTGGCTATTGGTTTTACGACACGTCGACCGTTGAGTCATGTAGCGTCGCCAATCTCTCACGCCGATTGGTCGCGGGCGAAGAGTAGCGACAGGTGACACTCGAACCCACAACCTTTCGATTGTGAGACGAGCATCTTGGCCCTACACCACTCGTCCCCTAGTTCCATCTTGACATTTGTGACAGAGCACGACTATGTTTCGGTAAGCTGAAATGTACTAAGCGTATGAGCATAATCTGGGTCTCTGTCATCGAAGAACCGACGCAAAACAAGACTGCCACAAACATTCGCTGGATTTGCACAAACCATATGCCTCAAAACAAAGCAAAACCAACCGACGTGGAGATTAAAATGGCAATGCCCGTGTGTCAATTCACCTTAAATATAACTCAACTTGGAGGCTGCATTGGATGCAGGCAAAATGTAACGTAAAACTAAGCTATGTTCCTTTAGAAGTGTCGTTGATGTTAGTTATCCCTTTGACCCTGGGACGCACGAACTGCGTTGGGTATCCCGCAAGGGAAGGATCGGCGGTGCTGCCATCACGTGATTGCATTAGTTGACAGGGTGCTGAGAACTTGGGTGAACGTTCATGTAACCAAATCCTCCCGACCCGCTGGTCGGATATCGAAACGGATATTGGGTTCTCTTACGACGCATGCTACTTCTAGGCCACACAGCGTCGCCGACCTCTCACGCTGGTGGGTCGCGCGGGTGGACTCGGTAATGTCGCCCGCTGTGGGATTCGAACCCGCGACCTTGCGTGCTTGCGAGACCGGCCTGTCCAGTCGGCCGACGTCCGTGCGTCGGGCGTTGCAAAGCCGGCGGATATTTTCTCTGCCATTCGCCAGAAGGCAGAGAACGGTAGCGGCTCGTAACAGGCGCCGTCAATAGTAAATAGTCTTGGCACAGGTGTCGCGAGCCGCCTCCCGCCACGTTCGCCTGTTCCGATTACCAACGAGACACCGCAGACGGCCGACAGCCTGCCGACAGCCTGCCGACAGCCTGCCGACAGACGGCCGACAGACGGCCGACAGCCCGCCGACAGACGGCCGACAGCCTGCCGACAGACGGCCGACAGCCTGCCGACAGCCTGCCGACAGCCTGCCGACAGACGGCCGACAGACGGCCGACAGCCCGCCGACAGACGGCCGACAGCCTGCCGACAGACGGCCGACAGACGGCTGACAGCCCGCCGACAGCCTGCCGACAGCCCGCCGACAGACGGCCGACAGACGGCCGACAGACGGCCGACAGACGGCCGACAGCCTGCCGACAGCCTGCCGACAGACGGCCGACAGACGGCCGACAGCCTGCCGACAGACGGCCGACAGCCTGCCGACAGACGGCCGACAGCCTGCTGACAGCCTGCCGACAGACGGCCGACAGACGGCCGACAGACGGCCGACAGCCTGCCGACAGACGGCCGACAGCCTGCCGACAGACGGCCGACAGCCCGCCGACAGCCTGCCGACAGACGGCCGACAGACGGCCGACAGCCTGCCGACAGACGGCCGACAGACGGCCGACAGCCTGCCGACAGCCTGCCGACAGACGGCCGACAGCCTGCCGACAGACGGCCGACAGCCTGCCGACAGACGGCCGACAGACGGCCGACAGCCTGCCGACAGACGGCCGACAGACGGCCGACAGCCTGCCGACAGCCTGCCGACAGACGGCCGACAGACGGCCGACAGCCTGCCGACAGCCTGCCGACAGCCTGCCGACAGACGGCCGACAGACGGCCGACAGCCCGCCGACAGACGGCCGACAGCCTGCCGACAGACGGCCGACAGACGGCCGACAGACGGCCGACAGCCCGCCGACAGCCTGCCGACAGACGGCCGACAGACGGCCGACAGCCTGCCGACAGACGGCCGACAGACGGCCGACAGACGGCTGACAGCCCGCCGACAGCCTGCCGACAGCCCGCCGACAGCCTGCCGACAGACGGCCGACAGCCTGCTGACAGCCTGCCGACAGACGGCCGACAGCCTGCCGACAGACGGCTGACAGCCTGCCGACAGACGGCCGACAGCCTGCCGACAGACGGCCGACAGCCTGCCGACAGACGGCCGACAGCCCGACAGCCCGCCAACCGCGCGCGCGCGCAAATTCCAGTATTTGTGCAACAATAATGGGCGGATGTTGCAACTGTGTGTAAGACTGGCTGCGCAAGAATCGCCGCACGACTTGTTTCACCACCGGCAAGGCCGATCCTGACGACACTTTACTGGATAAAAATGCAGAGTCTGATCACGCAGATCCCGCAGTAGATATCTGATCACGCGGTGGATTACGCAGTAGTTTTCTGATCCCGCAGTAGTTATCTGATCCCGCAGATCCCGCAGTAGTTATATGATCCCGCAGATCCCGCAGTAGTTATCAGATCCCGCAGATCCCGCAGTAGTTATATGATCCCGCAGATCCCGCAGTAGTTATCTGATCCCGCAGATCCCGCAGTAGTTATCTGATCCCGCAGATCCCGCAGTAGTTATATGATCCCGCAGATCCCGCAGTAGTTATATGATCCCGCAGATCCCGCAGTAGTTATATGATCCCGCAGATCCCGCAGTAGTTATCAGATCCCGTGCAGAACGTCCTACTGCAGCACTGACTTCTCCACCAACAAACTCACCGCACACAGCATTGTGCGAATAGGTGGCTCGAAGAAAAACTAGGCATAGAACCATGTCCAATGTGTGTTTGACATTCAACAGCTATTTAGCACCCACCATACGACTCATATGCAACACTGGCGATCCAGGGGGAATCTTTGGGAATGCGCTCCTCCCCCCGACGGACAGGGGAAGCACATTCGCCAGCACAAGTACAGGCGCTCAGCGAGTTTTTCAACCGAAACGGAATTCAACGGAAATGGCACCCCTTCAGAACAAGCACCCTCCCCGATCAAAATCCCTGGATCCGCCCGTGATGTCCAACCCGCTCGGTGTACAGCACGTGCCTGTTAGCCAACACCCGTCCGACACCGAATACCCGTCCGATACCGAATACCCGTCCTGTGTTGACCAGCTGTCTGGCTGCCGGCGCACATCTGGCACATCACAAACGCCCGGTTTACAACACTTCTCGGTGCATCAATCGTGCGCTCTGTGGAACGTACTGCTGGCGCTCAACGTGGCGCCGGGACCTCGTCAGGTGCCCAGCGAATGTATGGTGTCCAGTACTCAGCCGTCAGGTGCCCAACAAATGTCTGGTGTCCAGTACTCAGCCGTCAGGTGCCCAACAAATGTCTGGTGTGCAGTATACACACTCGTCCAGCACCTACCCAGGACCCAGTCGCCGGCCTGACGGGGTACGTACCTGCAGTAGGCGTGCTCCAGTCGCTGGACTATCTCGCGCAGCGGCAGCGCCTTCTGCGTTCCGCCGATGAAGGTGGAGGAGGGCAGCTGGAACACCGTATCCATGTCCTGCTCAGCTACGGGTCATCAGAGGTCAGGTCAGGTCACGGCACAATCATGAGTCACGGCACAATGTCAGGTAGCTGGAATAGCGCACCCTGCTCAGCTACGGGTCATCAGAGGACAGGTCAGGTCACGAGTCACGGCACAGGTCAGGTAGGTGGATCGGTGCACCCTGCTCATCTGCGAGTCATCAGAACTTGGGTAAGTCCAGGCAGATGTGACAGTAGAGGAAACGGTGAAGGTCAAGGGTCGAATCAAAGGTCAGGAGTCAAAGCAGAGGTCAAGGTCAAAGTATATGTCAATCAACAGCCAAGTCGTGCATATGATAATGACAGAATGAATCGTGAACTTACACAAAGTAGCAGGGGAATTAACTGACACGGGTCTCAATGTTATGCACGCGCACAACTTTCAATATACTGAAGAGAAAAAAAACTTTCACGTTAGTGATAGCACCCAAACATATGAGTACATCCTTTACTGATGTTGTCACTTTGCGGAAGATCTTGAACAAGCCACGGGAAGGTTATGAAGAAATCGCAAACGATGAAAGCCTCAGCAATGAAGACTCAGCCAAACACAATTACCATTTCATAAACCAAATATCCACTACACTGCACTGCATAGGGTCACTGTAGGTGTAGGAGGGGATACTCGGGGCATGAACCACCGCCCCCATGGAAACCCCCACCCGCCCCCATGGAAAGGTGGCGCCACGCCTGTCGGAAAAGACGCAGCTTCGAGAAGGCTCGTGTGTATCCTCTCCCATCCGCTCCACGATTTGTCCCGCCTAAAGTGCCCCTCTGAGGAAATGTATCCCCCGTCCATGAAAATTCCAGGATCCGGCCGAGATACTGCACTACACCATAATATACCACACTGCAATACACCACAATATACCACAATGCAATACACCATAATATACTACACTGCACAACACCATAATATACCACAATGCAATACACCATAATATACTACACTGCAATACACCATAATATACTACACTGCACTACACCATAATATACTACACTGCAATACACCACAATATACCACAATGCAATACACCATAATATACTACACTGCACTACACCATCATATACTACACTGCAATACACCACAATATACCACAATGCAATGCACCATAATATACTACACTGCACTACACCATAATATACTACACTGCACTACACCATAATATATCACACTGCAGCACAATGCCCCACGTTACACCATACCATCGTCAGCAGCTGGTCTAGACTCAGACCTCACCAACACCACATCAGCACCAATACCAACACCAGAGACAGACACGTCCTCCTGTCAAACCGTCGGTCCGGCAGACTGTCCAACAGCCGCCCAACGGGCCCCCGGCGACCCCCAGCCGCATCACTCGGCGACTGCCGTAACGCACCGAGAATAGCGCCGCAACACGTGCCGAGAATAGCGCCGGAACACGTACCGACAATAGCGCCGGAACACGTGCCGAGAATAGCGCCGGAACACGTACCGCTCAGTCAGGCAGCCTCCCGCACGATCACAATATCACATTCCAACAACTAGCGTACGACACTCGCCAAGTAAACTGTGATTATACTATGGCTTGTACTATTTATACCATACTGCATGCTAGCTGCATGTCTTAGTTGTTGGGGCTTAGGGACGCATCGACTTCAAAAGTATACAGCGCCCCAACTGTATGTCTGCATGTCATCTACTAAGTATGCACTACCGCATGTCGTAATTACGACATGCCCTTGGTTGGTTGGTTAGTTTTTTGGGGCCACATCGCCCGTAATGATCACATAGTGCACACAACTACGACATACCATTGACACGATTGGCCAAACGCATGTGGCCCGAGACGAACATGCCGTGGCGCATGTACGGCACGGACAGCAGGATAAGACAGACACCAGCTTACCATGCTGCCATGGGAGGAAGGGTCCTACAGGGTCCGGCAGGGGACGATGGGGTCCGGCAGTGTACGGCAGTGTACGGCAGGGTACGGCGGGGTACGTCGGGGTACGGCAGGGTCCTACAGGGTACGGCAGGGTACGGCGGGGTATGGCAGGGTACGGCAGGTACGGCAGGGTACGGCAGGGTACGACAGGGTCCTACAGGGTACGGCAGGGTATGGCAGGGTACGGCAGGGTATGGCAGGGTACGGCAGGGTACGGCAGGGTATGGCGAGGTCCGGCAGAGTATGGCAGAGTATGGCAGGGTACGGCAGGGTATGGCAGGGTATGGCAGGGTACGGCAGGGTACGGCAGGGTCCTACAGGGTACGGCAGGGTATGGCAGGTTACGGCAGGGTATGGCAGGGTACGGCAGGGTATGGCGAGGTCCGGCAGAGTATGGCAGAGTATGGCAGGGTACGGCAGGGCATGGCAGGGTACGGCAGGGTATGACAGGGTATGGCAGGGTATGGCAGGGTATGGCAAGGTCCGACAGGATCATAAATATCACGCTTTACTGGATACGCTCCTCGGATAAAAAGAGTAGTGGGATAATCCCTTCTTGCGCGCTACCTATCGACCGGCTAGCTGACCCACGCGACCATCAAGTTGGTGGTCACCGGTCAAAGCCATTTGACTGGCCAGGACACAATTCGCAAGAAGAGTCTGTTCCCCTCCGGAGCTCAAATCCATAACGGGCCGTTGTTGCCCACACTTCAAAGAATCGAGGGGAACGGTCGGGTACCCCAGTAAGTGGAACTGGAGAACAGCCGGGTGCAGGGTTGGATTTGCGCTTCATGATCTTGGATGTGGAGATTAAAAAATTGGAGGAAATCGAATACGGACGGAATAATTGTCTTCCAACCTGTGACATCGGAATCTCAGCTTGCACTTTCCAGTGAATCTTGAACAATTTACCCGGAGTAGTTCATCGTCAAACAACACCATTCAACCTCAAATTATACAAAAAAATGAGAGGAAAATTTCGTCGAGAGGATGGGCTGGATACCGAACATCCAGCAACGGCCTATTTGTCCAACCATGGTCGGGTACCACATACATGGGACTAGGGAACTGTCAGGTACCCTGCAAGAGGAACTGGGAAACTGTCGGACACCTCGTAAGAGGAACTGGGGACCAGCCGGGTAACCCCCAAGAGGAATTGGGGAACAGTCGGATACACCGCAAGAGGAACAGGGGAGCAGCCGGGTACCCCGCAAGTGAAGCTGGGGAACTGTTGGATACCACAGCTTGGTGCGTACAAGCTGATCTTGGATTGCAGCGAGTTACTACGTTATCCCCTCCGTAAAAGCACATAATGAACCCCATACACGCAACCACAACCTTTAAATATTAAGAGACCTTGAGGTGGGTATATGGGGGAGAAGACGGCGTGTGTGCTGGCAGGGAAAGGGGAGATGTAAGTAGGGGAGTAAGTCAGGTTAGAATGGAAGGGAGCAGCCACTCTCCAAACCTTTCACGTTTCAACCGTGGTGAAATATGAGCCCAGCATTGGTTAGATGGTGCCCGATTTTGAAGTAAGCCGTATAACAAAACGCTTCTGCAGATTTCCTGTGAAAATGGACTACGGAAACGAACTAACACTTTTTTCCTATCTTGCCTGATTTTCTAAAGGTCATCTTCGTGGTCGTTTTTTTATTTGGGGGGGGTGAGAGAGCTTCCTGATAAGGTAATTGCACACAACTTAGAGCTGCTAGACACCGCCTGACGACTTTGTTCAAATCATCCGCAAATGGATCCCAGGGTACCCCTTGGCAGCGGAGCCTTCGTTAAGTATGGGACCTGACGTGCCGATACACCACGCATAACTGCCTGGACAGGTGTATTACCGAGGTTCTTCATATATCCGCGCACTACAATCTCTGAGGCCGTCTCCACCGGCTTGCGTTCGATCTCGAGCGGGTCCAGACGCGCCACCAGGTGTCCACGAATCTACAGGGTAACACCGAGTCAAACGCGGGTCACACGGGGGCGGGGGTCAGAGGTCATGCGGGGTCACCGACAGCTGGCATCACGTCAGCGTTCACACAGGTGCACACAGGTCAGGCGCCGACAGAGCGTGGGTCACATGCCAGAGATGACAATGCCGCCAGTCATATCGTGGCAAACGCGAGTCACGTAGGTTGGTTGGTTATTGGTTTTACGACACGTCGACTGTTGAGTCATATAGCGTCGCCAATCTCTCACGCCGATTGGTCGCGGGCGAAGAGTAGCGACAGGTGAGACTCGAACCCACAATCTTTCGATTGTGAGACGAGCATCTTACCCCTAGACCACTCGTCCCCTGAGTCACGTAGGTCAAAGCCAGGCTGCACAGGGATCGCACGACGACTGTAGTCAGTCCTAATCTACAGCACACAGCAGCCACGCGGCAGGCGAGCATAACACGACTATCTGGGAGCTGTTTTGCGGCGACAGACGATGCAACCGTGAGGCGGCAGCAGCCCATCGGGCGTTTTCTTCCTGCCAGGAGCCAATCAGAACGCGTTCACTTTGCAAACGCGAGCGACGTCCGCCTGTTTTTCACATCTACCTGTGGATTTAATGCTTGCACCGCGGGGAAAGACAGGCACATTTAATTGCATTTGGTTTGAAAGCCCGCATACTCCGTACAAAATACAGGCGCAAGTCAACTAACTACAATGCCATCACTGGTATCTACAACGGCCACACACTCCGAGAGAAGCAACGGAAACAAAACTGCCCATGCCAAGAGCAAGCTGAATAAATCACAAGACACGCCAAAACGACTGATACGTCTTGTGGTCTTCGCTTGGAGATATGGCTGCACTTTGACTTTCATTTGATCTCAGTCACTTCAGCAGCGCCTTGACCCGGAGAACAGAACCAGCTCCCCAGATCCGCATGAGGCGTGAGGAGCGACTGAGCCAACAGGGCACGCGCTCTAATTTAGTGACGCGTGTTGTGACGCCCGTCACACGAGCTCCAATCCACAGGGAAGAAGCTCACCAGCCATCCTCAAAACAAACAAATCACACTCAAAACTCAGTCACTACACCGTCAAAACACACTCCCCACACACTCAAAACCCACTCATTACACCCTAAACACCCACTCACTACACCCTCAAACCCCACTACCGGTCTTGAAAACTGGCCCACCACATCGCACAGCCGCCTGATAACTTCTGATCACACCCACCTGCTAGCTCCTGATCACACCCACCTGCTAGCTCCTGATCACACTCACCTGATAGCTCCTGATCACACCCACCTGATAGCTCCTGATCACACCCACCTGCTAGCTCCTGATCACACCCACCTGATAGCTCCTGATCACACCCACCTGATAGCTCCTGATCACGCCCAGCACGCTCAGGTGATCGTCGATGTTTTTCTCGTCGGCGGGCAGGCCGGTCAGCGCCGGCGCCGGCCAGGCGCTGTTGAGCAGCGCCGCCACCGGAGCAGTGTTTGCGGCCGGCGCCGCCAGCGAGGGGGGCGCCACGTACGCGGCGCCCGGCCCGCTGCCGGCTGTCGTGCGCGAGAAGTAGGCGTCCCACGACTGTGGAGTGGAGAGAGCGGCGGGTGAGATGCTGGGTGCGAAATACCGGCCTTGGACGTGTGTTGGTTATTTGGGCTTTAGGGCGCATCAACCATGTTGAGCATATAGCCATTGACGTTTGTCATCGAGGACATTATCCTCTCCGGAAATCAGCGACTCTTTTTCTTGTGAAAAGATGGAGTGGAGTTGATTGAAAATGACTGCACACGTATTGCTGCCTAATAAAAATGATGACCTGCCCGATGACTGGCAAGTACTAATCAGGGGTCCGTGATATCAGAGGGTAATCCGTGGATCAGAGGTATCAGAGGGTATCCGTGAATCAGGGGTAATCAGGGGTCCGTGATATCAGAAACGAAAGGAAGTTCCATCTGAATTGGAACGCACCGGAATTTTTGTCTCCAGCTCAATTATCCCAAAGCACACATCCAACTCTGGTAAGATGGATGGCGAGATGAAGCCTGGTTGAAATATTAAGATAGAAGTTGTTGCTTGGTAATTGATTCCTAATGCATGACTGTAAACATGCAAGGCACCTGATGGTGCATAGTTGGCGTCGTGAGTAAACAACTGCAGTCAAAGTTGGTGTGGTGAATGGTGTTCTCGATGCCCTTATTTCCATTGATTGATTATTGGAGTTTTAGGGTGCGTCAACCCAATTGGGTTACATTGCACCAATAACGGGGTCATTACTTCCAGCCAATGCTCATAAGTCCCTTGTTAAATCTCAGCAACACCGACACTGATGTGGTATAGACCACACCGGACCGATGTGGTTTCATGGTATTTTCCACCAATGGTTGGTGCATAATTGGTTTTGCCAAACTAAAAACTTTGGGTGCTGGGCATTCGGATCGACAATGTAGACTTTGAAGCAAACTGGAGGCCCGGCGGGAATGCCTGGGTCCCAGGCTCGATTTTGTGGGGCCCCGATGCGATTTTGGGGGGCCCGAATGACAATTTTCGGGCAACGTAAAGGTCGGAGTGGACGTCGAAGCGGTGGAGTGAATGGGATAAATTTATTCATGGCCGACACACACAATATGAAATGTGCCGGAGACCGCTCATGAAGAAAATCGACGGGAAGTAGACGACACAAATGACGTCATAGTCCGGCTTCTTTTTGTGGACGACTATGTAGTCACGTGCACAATGCAGTCCACATACCGGCCACAATGTAGTCCACATAGCCACAAAGTAGTCCATACCGGCCACAATGCAGTCCATACCGGCCACAATGTAGTCCATACCGGCCACAATGTAGTCCATACCGGCCACAATGTAGTCCATACCGGCCACAATGCAGTCCATACCGGCCACAATGTAGTCCATACCGGCCACAATGTAGTCCATACCGGCCACAATGTAGTCCATACCGGCCACAATGTAGTCCATACCGGCCACAATGAGTCCATACCGGCACAATGCGTCCATACCGGCCACAATGTAGTCATACCGGCCACAAGTAGTCCATACCGGCCACAATGTGTCCTACCGGCCACATGCAGTCCATACCGGCCACAATGCAGTCCATACGGCCACAAAGTAGTATACCGGCACAATGTAGTCCATACCGGCCACATGCAGTCCTACCGGATGCAGTCCATAGCAATGTAGTCCATACCGGCCACAATGTAGTCCATACCGGCCACAATGTAGTCCATACCGGCCACAATGCAGTCCATACCGGCCACAATGTAGTCCATACCGGCCACAATGTAGTCCATACCGGCCACAATGTAGTCCACACCAAAATGAGTCCATACCGGCCACAATGAGCCATACCGGCCACAATGTAGTCCATACCGGCCACAATGTAGTCCATACCGGCCACAATGTAGTCCACACTATGTAGTCGCACGCAATTGCTACGGTAGCAGCGTTATTATTGTCGTACACTGAATGGCCGCGGGTGGGGTGGATAGGTGGACAGGTGGAGGTGGACAGGTGAACAGGTGGAGGTGGACAGGTGGACAGGTGGACAGGTGGAGGGATCGTGCGGTCAGAGAGCCTCGAGCCAGCGGGACTTCGTTCACGACACGGAAGCGTTGGCCACTCCTCTACCCTGAGGGGGGGGGGGGGAGTAGCGGTCCAAGTGGGGAGGTAAAGGAAAGACGATCTCATATTCAGCTGTTATTTCCGTGGCGCCGCAATCGCGTTGAGAATTTCCTGGCGTTCATATTTACAGCTTCAAGTTTGTACGCTCCGTGGAACGTCATGCTGTCGCGTTTGTGGTTATTATGTGCGTGCACAGCTGTGACATCTGCACGCCTGTGCGTACACAGCTGTGACATATGCACGTCTGTCAAGGCGAATCCGATGTCCCCACCAACATCCACATGCCCATGCGTCAGTCACGGACAAATTCCGATCCAGAAATCTGCCCGCAGTTCTGTCATCGTCGAACGTGACCCCTATCGCGCCCCGTGGAAAGCTTGGTGACGCATTTTCGCGGGCATCGGGAACACATTCCGGCACGGAGCAACCACAATTCCACGAAACATCACGACGTAGCATACCTTGCAGTACCTGCAACAAAAATTGCAACCCGATGACGACTCGGCTTCGTCGGAAATGTACACAAGCACTCAACGCTGGCGTGCAGGAGGCGTTCTTGGTCGTGCCGCGTGCAAGGGACGTTTCGGATTACCTGCTGATGCGGCATCCTTACAGCTGCCACGAACGGCACTAGTTGCGATTTTCGCAGGAACTACGAGATTCGTCCCATGCTGCTATGATAATCGCATGAATCATGCAGTGCCGTGGTAGTGGAAGTTGCGATGCTGATGCTGCGGTATCAAAGGTGCGGAGTATACGTTGTGATACTGATATTGCAATATTAGATGTTGCGGAGTATACGTTGTGATACTGATATTGCAATATTAGATGTTGCGGGGTGGAAGTTGTGATGCGGACACCGTGGTATCAGATGTGCGGAGAAGAAGTTGAGATGCTGATACTGTAGTATCAGCTGTGTGGAGTAGGAGTTGTGACACCGATACTGTGGTATCAGATGTGCGGAGTAGGAGTTGTGGTACTGACAATATAACATAAGTTGTGTGGAGTAGGAATCGTGATACTGATACTGTGGTATCAGATGTCCGATGTCTATTGGAATTCGCGAGCTAATCTGAAACATGACATGTGGTACATAACTGACGGGAGGTGTTCTATGACGTGTAGCATGGGGGGGGGGGCTACTGTAGCTGTCATCATCCCTGAACGATGAGACACTCAGAGCAACAGACACCAATATCGGGAAACCTCCAATCGGGTGGTGCCCTGGTGTATCGGATCTCGAGCGCTGCGAGCAAAAAAAACAAGTCAACATTAACGAGATCTTAACCGATTCCCGATGATCGATGACTGGTATTGAAGGTCACGGCCACCAGCCCGCCTCGAACCACGTGACTCGATACAAGTGTCCTGGCGGAGCATGAGCAGGGCGAGGGTGGGATTAGGTGATACTGATACTGTGACCACCGTATCACTGCACCACGAGGCGAAGTCCAGTGATAGTGACGTCACGTACGTGTGACATTCAGCACCAATCACGGACGAGATTGTCTCGCCGCGGGCAGAAAGTGCTCACGGCGGCTGGACTATTGGTTGTTGACGGCACAGCTGGGGCTCGTGCGGCGAGACAATGCTCGCCGTTCAAGGTCATTGCGGACCGGGCGCCACCGCAGGTGTGGGCTTTTCGTCCCTCGTCCCTCGTCCCTCGTCCCTAGTCCCTAGTCCCTCGTCCGCAGCCAGTGGCAATGCTAGATGTTTCTCTTGTTTCGAGAGAGTACACAACGTACCTCCAACCCCTGGGCGTTCATTTTAATAATTTACTGGGGGGGGTACATGAAGGCAATGGGCAAGCCCAAATGGATTTGGGGCACAATCTATGGGATCCCATGTTAAAAGCTGAAATTATTGTGGGGAAGCCAGCGCTGAGGGGGCACTTTCCCCATCAAAGGAATATAAAGCAATACCTTTACCTCCAACCTACCGAGGCGGTTATGGCTCTGCGCCACACGGCTAGGGGCCGAACCATGGGGATCTGACGACGATCATGTACATCAATTGAATTCCTGTACACTCGATCAATGCACGGATTCCTCGTATGTAGGACGATGCTGTCAAAGAGAGGAGCTGCACAGCTTCAGGGAAATAGTATTTCGGCTGAATAGCGTATGCATCCCCCCACACTGTTCTGAAAGTTTACGTTCAAACATCTTCCCTTCCGGATCCGTAATAGGAAGTAATGAATGATGGCCAGCATTATCGTTTGACGATCCTCAGACATGTCAGCATACACAACCGCTGTCAAAATAACGCTGTCTCCACTCTCTTCTTGAGCAAAGATGACTGCCTTCTGCTTGTCTTACAGCACATTTACGCGCAGCAGCCCTGGCGGCAAACGACTCCGTCCAAGACTGCCACCGGTGGCCACGCCCAGCAACAGTGTAGCACAGGCGCGCCGCCCGTCCCCGCCTACGACAACACGCCATGGCGTGAGTCGGTCCGCCAAGGTCGAGTCGGCGCCAAGATGTAGGTCAAGGTCGGCCGACAGTTCGGGAACAACCGAGCCGGGCCGGGCGGGGCCGGGCGGGGCCGGGCAGGGCCGGGCGGGGCCGGGCGGGGCCGGGCGGGGCCGGGCGGGCCGGGCGGGGCCGGGCGGGGCCGGCCGGGCGGGGCGGGCCGGGCGGGGCCGGGCGGGGCCGGGCGGGGCCGGGCGGGGCCGGGCGGGGCCGGGCGGGGCCGGGCGGGGCCGGGCGGGGCCGGGCGGGGCAGGGCAGGGCAGGGCAGGGCAGGGCAGGGCAGGGCAGGGCAGGGCAGGACAGGGCAGGGCAGGGCAGGGCAGGGCAGGGCAGGGCAGGATGAGGCGGCTCTGACCGACTGCTGAAACGTCGGCGGGCGCGACGGGCAGGCGCGTGACTGGGACTGGGGACCGGCTGACACTTCACTGACTATGGACGGACTGACACTTCACTGGCTGGAGACAGGCTGCCACTTCACAAGCTAGACAGGCTGACACTTCACTGGCTGTGGACGGGCTGACACTTCACAAGCTAGACAGGCTGACACTTCACTGACTAGGGACGGGCTGACACTTCACTGGCTGTGGACGGGCTGACACTTCACTGGCTAGACAGGCTGGCACGTTGCCTCGCTGCCATGATAGTGGGATGGACCAGGACTGGATAACGCGGCGTTTGTGAAGATTGAACACAGTGGGAGTGACACGTCCCGAATCCATGAGATAACACGAGTTCATTAACCAAATAATTGAAACGTCCATTGTATGGAAATAAAACGAAACTACCACACGACAAATTATGGACACATGTATTTTGCGATGTATTTTGCGTGTAGGGCCAGACGGAAATAGCTGTTACATTCAGGCAGTACTTGATCAGTAGGAGCGTTACCTTCCTTCCTTTCGACACGGCTTTGGCACCACCATGACCAATCGACAGCCACGTCTACCTCCTCGCCAATAGGACAGTGGGCCTCAGTGGGCCTCAGCACGGCCCACTCGCTGCTCCAGTCTCTCCGCCGTCACCTCAAGGCCATCTCAAGGTTATCCAATACGTCACAACCGGGAGCAGAGCGTGCATTACCCCATTCACGTGGCACAAATACAGAGCAATAGCGGCGCGCCGAGTTCGTGAATTATTTGGGCTTTCGGGCGCGTCGACAACTATTGTCATATTGCGACCAAATCGGCGCGCCGAACGATCGGCGCCAACGTCAATACACGCGTGACGGACCAGTGCCCTCGGGCGGCGGGGTCATGTCGCTGCTACACAGGGAATACTGTGCTGGCTGCAGGGGCGGCTCCAGCCATTTTCATGGGGGAGGCACTCGTCTGGAGGGGCGTCATTTCCTCGAAGGGGCGCCACTGCGGAAGTTCCCGGAGGGGCGCTTTCGGCTGAAAATCGTTGAGCAAGGAGCATTTTCCTCTCAGCAGGGCACCTTGTCCTCGCAAAGGGGGCGCTTCTCCGAGGGCATTTGGCTGAAAATACGTCGATGCGGATGATACATTGATGCTCAGGGGCACGTCAACAGCAAGGCAATTTTGTACCCATAATAATGGTTACAGGGAATATATCAAGTAATGTCTTTTCAGTTAGATATTAGCTGAAGTTGAGTATTGGATCTCAAGGACATCACGTAAGTGTGCTTGTTGAAGGAATGTGAAGATGCTCCCGGACGCCACGAACTCGGAGTCGTCAGCCAGTTGCACACGCAAAGGATCGGTGTTGGCTCATCCAAAATATAATGGCTACGTATAGGTACTAACTGTGAACATGCTACAGTGACATGGTATACAGTAAGCAGGGCAGAACAACGCAGGAGTAAAGGTCGGTCACCTCCAGACACTAAGTTGCTACGGTATTTCCTATTGTCAGACGCCAGAGCGCAACTCTTTCCATCGTTCGACCCGATGCGAGGATCACCACAGTCCTAGTGTCGGCTTCAGGACCCTTAGTTTACTACACTTCGAGCTCCAGACTCGGTGCCATTCTTCAGCGTATATGCGCATATGAATATGAATACGCTGATATAGATGGATATAGATCTTATGACGGGAGTGATAAGGAAACGACGCTACCATTGTTGATGGCGGCATTCGCAGTGATGCCAACAGCTTCATTCCTATCCAACCCGATGGGACTCGGATCCAGCAGTAGTCTTACCAATAACGTTGTGATTTTACAATTCGTACGACTTTGCGAACAAGCCGTTTTTTTTTCTGGTTGCGTTGGGTATAGGTGGGGTGGGGTGGTGGAAGAATGCACTCGAGTCTGCCCAAAGGGACACGACCTTTCCATGGGGTAGGGGAGCACATGCCCCCAGTTGCCCCTGCATCCGCCCCTGATACGGCATGCTCAGCGGAGATGCACCAGAGGGAGACCACCTGGCGTTCTCTCGCGCTCAGATACCGACCTGACATCGCTCTTGACATGTGGTTCATGATGAAAGCAGGGAGAACAATAGTGCCTCCTGACGGCATTCATGCTAGCGCGCCGTGCCTACGAATGACGATTAATACTCATTGAGCACATGCATGGGGTAGGTTTCTACTGGGCGGCGGTAGTGCTCGCGATTTCGTGAGGGAGATGGAGACTGCCCCCTCCCCCCACTCCCACATGTTCAGGCAGTCTTAGAAAGTGTAGGGGACCGTGAGGAACCTAGAAAATGACCCTTTCTACAGTGCGCAGCACACCACAAAGGACCGACTGACGAAAATACAAAGATGGATTCGGACATAAGTCCTTAACTCTGATGCCATATATCCAGGTGTCCTCTCTCAACTCAGAGGACCCTCCCCAAGCTCAGAGGCCCCTTTCAAAGCTCTGAGAACTCTCTCGCGTCTCACAGCCCGAAGGACCCTCGCCCGGCTCCGAGGGCTTTCTCCAAGCTCCGAGGCTCCTCTTGCACCTCAGAGGGCCCTCGTGACACTCGCGGGTCCACGGGTTCTCCCCACAATCAGATGTCGCACTGCGGGCTCAGGAGGCCCATGTATGGTCCAGATGGCACTCTCCTGACTCAGAGGGTCTTCTCTCTCGCGACAGAAGTCGATGTACGAATACAAAACATGACTTTGATCGGCTTGGCGGCATTCATTTGCGCCCAGCGGATTGGGCGCAAAGCATGGTCCATGATTCGCGCAAAAATGCGGCGCCAAGAGTGGTGTCCCCGCACACTTGGGCTACACAACAGCTGATCAATGCAGCTGCTGTCAGCGTCACTGACGACCGTGGCTATTTACCCGGCTCTGTCCCGCCAAGGCCAAATCCCAAGGGAGGGCACTCGCTTTTATCCTTCCCCAAAGCCACATCCAGCGCAAGAGGCTTCCAAGAGACACGCAGCAAAAATAAAAAACCAGAAGTACCGGTTTGTAATCCTTGGGGTCGCCGAACGTGCATGCCCGTACGGCATGCTAACTTGGGTAATGCTAACTCACCGCCAATAACCGATGAGACAAAACGTCTATGAGCCAATCGGTGCGCCGCTCCCCGGTTGGGGGGGGGGGCACGGGCTATACAGCGAACTAAACCGCCACGCACGATATGTCACCCTGAGTGATGCCTGTGACTCATTTAGTCAGCAGGTGGCACGGGCCAAGCCTGGCTCCGTGCCTCGCCATGTTCCGCGCATCATGGTGGGACAAGTGCAACAGGTCAAACAAGCCTGACATCGACACTCAACAGCATTTCTGCTGAGATCGGCGTCAGGAAGATGGCGGCCGTGGCGGTGGCGGCCGTGGCGGCGGCGGCCCCTGCCTCCGCCCCTGTACTGCCTGTCGGGCTGCCGTGTGTCAAACAGCGGTGACAGCATAGCACAGCGTGCTGACCACACCCAGCTCATTGTTACTGGAAACAAACCCGAAGCCGTCCATTTTCTTCGACGCTTGGTTCAGTGATTAGTTTACAGGGAGCAGAGCGAAACGTTGGGTGAGGTTAAGGCTGACCTCGGGTTCTTTTCCGACATATTCAACTGCTTGGTCATACAGCGTCGCCACCTTCTCACGCCGATTGGTCGAGGGTGGACTGGGACTCGGTTATTCAAGAGGGTGCGGGATTCCAACCCACGATCCTACGATCGCGAGTCCAGCACCCTGTCGACTGAGCTACCACGGCTCCAACAGGTCTGACCTCGCTTTAGGCATTACGTGCATTGTGCCTGAATAGACTATTGTATAGTGGACAGAGGCAAAATCAAACGCTCAGTTCAGTGTTAGCGTGCACATTAGCCATATACTTGTTTCTAACCCGAAAGGTCATCTGAAGTCAAGCTAGGTCATTTATCTAGGATGACCTTGGACAGATTTATGAGTTATTTGAGTCGTATATCGCACTACATCTATTATTGATGATCTTACGACATTAAGTTAGGTTAATTTCTGATGACTCGCGATTCGCGTGGAAAAACTACCCGCGATTATCCATCATGTTGCGTCATCGGTTAGGAACCTGACAGGATAACTTCAACTTTGCTCACCATAAACTCGGCAAAGGACACGCCATAACTGGCATCAAGCTCCTCTATCCCGCAATTTCCGTATGGGAGAGACAATAGCTGAGATGACCTCTCTTCCTCCTTCGACACGATGTTGACACGATGTTGACACCAGGAATGTTTTATAGACGTCGATGAAATGACAGTCAGTTGACATCTTAAACAACAGCAAGGGGACTTGGAGAAACATGGAGGTACCGATCCCGTGCGTGAGGTGTGTCAGATCCAAAAAGCGCAGAGCGACCGACCGGACCACATGAGCGCCGATCTCGAGAGTAACTCCAACCTGGACTAGAAGGGCGCCCTATCTCATCACAGGACGATACGATCACGATCTCACCACACCACAGGACGACCTTCGACGTGCCCTCGGCGTCCACGTCCTGGGAAACAGCACGGCTTCGGCAATGAGCTCACCATTAGCCCAAGTCATGGACTGCACCATCGTCAAGTGCGAGCAGAACCTCGGGTAGCATCTCAACCGGGTGCGCAAGTGTTCACCCGGTCAAATCGGCTGGTCACCCACCCAATCGATCCCGATCATCTACTCATTTAAGATCTGCGAAATACCAAGAACACAAAGGAAAACACAGCATCCATCCGGGACGGTCAGTCACCTATCTCGCCAGCACAAACGCCTTTCCGGACAGGTGTTTGCCAGCTGTTTGCTGTTGGCGCCCTCCTGGGCCATTCGGGCACCGCTCTTGGTAATATTCGGGACATTCTTAGCTACATATGCTCTTCTCTGGCGCTGTTATGGGCGGTTGGGTGCTTTGAGAATGCTGGCGTTCTCCGGGGTCAGTCGGAATTCTCTTCACAGTCAGACGCTTTGTTGGACCAGATCAGGTCACTGTTGGAAATAGAGGCGCTGTTTGGGATAGTTAGTCTAACCATAGTGCAAACTTCGGCACCCTCCTGAGGAAATCTAGCGCCTTTCCTGGCCGTACTGGCTGAGGCACCCTCCTGGGGCACTCTAGCGCCTTTATTTGCAGTACTGGTACATACACCCCCTGGGGAACTTCAGCGCCTTTCGTCTTGGCAGTACTGGTACAGGCACCTTCCTGGGGCACTCTAGAATGTAGGCGCCCTCCTGGGCAAGGCGAGCGTCCCTCCTGATAATGTAGACACACTCTTCGCAACATAGTGCAATAACTTGCTCAGCATGACCAAAATGGCCCTCTGGAAGGCAGAGCCACGTTTGTGGATTAATTGGGCGCGTTATCTGGCAAGATATGCCAGGTTTGCTAAACTTGTACCAACACGAAATTGTATTCTTGCTGCAGAAAACGTGTAAATTACTATATCCAACGATAACACGAAATGGCATACAGTTCGTCACACTCGACACAACTTTGTCAGATCATCGACAGGCAATTCACTGGTTGAGATCGAGAAAACAGCTGTCTGATTACCACTCAGGAAAAAAACAAAAAAATGGAATATTTTTTTTACAAATGTAAAAAGTAATCCAATTTATGGGTGCAGGGGCTAAATAGTAGGAACCCGGGGAATGTGACTACTATTATTTCAATAGTTAGTAAATAGGGCATGGTAGTAAAATAAAAAAAACGTAGCTTAAAATTATCTGGCAGAAGAAAGGAGAGACCAAGGGGTTTTGCAGCGGGGAATTCGTCTGGGAGGTCGAGCACCATCTCCCCGGGGGAGCGCCACCACCAAGTGATAAACATCAGTGGGTAAACTCGAACCTCATCAAGAGGTCCATATTAATTGCTTCCATGCCATACAAACCTGGCGTGTATCCTCCGACGCGGAGGTGCCGTCGTCCTTCACCGAGATAATTCCGCCGGGTGTATGTGGCACGAGGCTCGGCTTTGAGTGATTGGCTGATGGCTGCCGCGCCTCCAAGGTCACATGCCAAAACAAGACTACGGTGGATCCTCACGCGATGAAGGATAACCCGCCCACCGACGATAGAAAACGGCAACTGCCGGCGCGGGATCGACAGAAAAGCGAAAGGCCGCTGGTTAATTTGTCTCGCTGGTGGGCGGATCTGTAGTGGGAGGGGTAAGCGAGCACAATTCTTGGTTGGTTAAGGATCGCCGACTTTCGGACACGGCACAGGGAAACTCGCCGGGAGCAGTTCAATGGAGCGCCTTAAATCATCGGAGTCCGCCAATTGCATTTCCCAGCGGACATTACCACATTCGGACGATCACCACCACCCAGGGGCAGGGACGGATCCAATGGGGGACGAGTGGTCTAGGGGTAAGATGCTCGTCTCGCAATCGAAAGGTTGTGGGTTCGAATCTCACCTGTCGCCACTCTTCGCCCGCGACCAATCGGCGTGAGAGATTGGCGACGCTATATGACTCAACGGTCGACGTGTCGTAAAACCAATAACCGACCGACCGACGGATCCAATGGAGGGGGACGGGGAGGGACGGGGCGAAGCGGGCGACCTCCAGGACCATTACACTTTTCAGCCTATTCAACTCTCAATCTACAAGGGACCTTTCAACACTTGAGCTCTATAATCCAATCAGCTCTAAAACCCCCAGAACCATTGAGCTCCTAAGTGTCCCTGAGCTTCCTGGGGTCCTTCATCTTCCCAAGGGCCGTACAGTGTTCAGGCGCCCTCAGATCTTGAGATCTCTTTGCGTGCCTAGATGACCTTTGACTCCCCTTTTTCCTTTTTTCCCTTTTTGACTTTTTCAAAGCTGACTTCTTTCAGTTGAATTTGCGTCCTTTGCTTCACTCCATTAGGTTTTTTCTCTTCAATTTGACGCTTTGCTCTTTTCACTTTTATAACCATAGACTTTTCTCAGTTGGCGTTCTGTCTTTTTTTAATTTTCACATTTTGACTTGCTCCCATTTGGCGTTCATCCCTTTTTCCTTCTTGTCCTTTAGCTTAGTGTCTTTCGACTCTTTGTCATTGCGACTTATTGTCCTCTGACTTTTCCCCTGGAGCCCCTCATAACGATGACGACTAATTTGGATTACGGGCGTGCGACAGGCGACGCCGGTGTTGACATCAACAAACTGTTGACGCGTGGGCGATACTAGCAGAGGCCGCAGCGCCCGCGCCCCCCAAACCTTGACCTGATTCATTGGACTCCACTTTCCATTGCGCGGCGTTTCGAGCACGGGCAGCAGAACACCAGCTTGGAGCTTCTGCGCTTCACCTGTTGAGCAAGCACGACAGGTTGCGAATTCCCTCAAATGCTGACGCGATTCATAACGACCGCACCTATGCTATTTATTGTTTGTGGTGCCCTTCAGATAACTGGTCTTTTAATTTCACCCGAATGTTTGCTAGGGTGACTTTAATGGATTAAACACATACTAAACCGAGATGTTACGCATCTCCTCAATGTTTCCCCAGTTCGGGGGAATTCCTGGTTGGATATGGTCGTTGGTGGTAATCGGCTTTACGACGCGTCTACTGCTTTGGGTCAACCTGTTGCCTGGGCGTTGCCAACTTCTCACACCGATCAGCCGAGGGCGAAGAGTAGCGACAGGTAGGGCTCGAACCCACAATCTTTGGGCAGGGAGACGGGCACCTTACCTAGATTACTCCCCTCCCCACCCCAGTTGAACGGCGGAAATTCACCTGGCACTTGAGTTTGCCGTCCACGCTCTGAGAAGTCCACATCACGACTACGTCCCCAACAGAGTCGGCGGGGCTTCATAGGGTCCCATGCTAAAGGTTGGAATTATTGGAGGGGGCAAAGTCCACACTGAGGGGACACTTGCCCCTCAGTTAGTTATTAGGGCTTTAGGGCGCATCGACTACATCGGTCACACTTGCCCCTCAAAAGTACATACAATAACACCTCTGACTCTAGATGGAAAGCAATCGAGGGCAGAATTGTTTTTGTCTTCTAACTTTGCGTGTCGCCTGGTTGCAGCATACTTGCCACACGCCGGCACGAGGTACGCCGCGTCAGCGTCACTTGCGCACTTGGTGCACAAGTGCACATGCAACAGGTGCATGCCACATATAACAGACGGGCGCTGCAGCTGGCTCTGACGGATGGAACCGAAATATCTCCCGAGACTGAGATTCTCGTCGCGTTGGCATGCAAGGACGGCAGATATTCTGTCAAAGTCTCCCAGTATTTCGCACAATTACGCTTTAACTTTCACTGGGTGGACGTTCTTTTGTTCTTGTGTTCTGTTGTGGACGTTCTTTTGTTGGTTGTTTCGGCTTCAGGGCGCGTCGACTGTATTGGTCATGTAGCGCCCATAACCGTTGTTTTGTTGATACCAAAGCTCCACGCTTAAACTAACATATGAAACAGTTTCCATTAAATGCCGCTCTGCGCATCAGATACTTACAAGATACAAACCAGATACATACCAGATACAGTCACATGGGACTCTCGCCAACACGACAATGTTTATAGCAGCGCAAAGCAGTGTCTCGATTTTTTTTCGCTGTACCTCTAAAAGGTGAACACATCCTCCCACAGAAAAACCCTGAGTGTGCCCCTGTACACGGGCGGACCTGCAACATGAAGGTAGCTGCATGGCCACGTCATCACCATCTCGATGGGAATGACTCGAGCTGAAGATTGCTGTGTCAGAGGTCACCCTGACACCGACACCGACCACAGCTGGCTGGTGTGCCTTACTCATCTCTCACACACTCATCATCCTGGATTGGGTCGTCACCAACCATCGCACAGCCACAGCCAAATCGCACAGCCAGCGTCCTACACACATCCATCCTGGATTGGGTCGTCACTAACCATCGCACCGCCAAACCCCCGCCAGCGTCCTACGTACATCCATCGGTGACAACTCCACCATCCTGCGCGACGCGCACATTCCCACGCACCGCCGGAAACCCACTACGAAACCCAAGCGCTTCACGGTGCTTCGAAATTGTGGCCGTGTTGACTGGGATGCTGGAAGCCATTGTCCCTGGACACGTGACAAAGGCTGGTGGACGGCCACCCTGATGATCGGCGGGTGTGCTGACGACCGAGCCATTGTCCCTGGACACGTGACAAAGGCTGGTGGACGGCCACCCTGATGACCGGCGGGTGTGCTGACGACCGAGCCATTGTCCCAGGACACGTGACAAAGGCTGGTGGACGGCCACCCTGATGACCGGCGGGTGTGCTGACGACCGAGCCATTGTCCCTGGACACGTGACAAAGGCTGGTGGACGGCCACCCTGATGACCGGCGGGTGTGCTGACGACCGAGTCATTGTCCCGGGACCAGCGTTGGAAAAATGGTCATTTTTTGGACACTTGCCTGTCCAAAGAATTATACACTCCCAAAAAAATCCACTCCTTACATTGCCAAATATCAGATGAACAACTAATGCATAACAAGCAATCCCAGCTAGTTCTGCCACCAATTAATGGTGATAATTGTGAACATTGTCTGAGTAACATGTTCTCTGTTCACATATGTTCAGCATATTCATGTGAGCAGCATGCACCATGGGCTATATGGTGACCTATGGCTATCAGTGAGAATGAGATCCACTGTAGTTCTAGTAATCATATTGCATAACCATTTGGGCCCTTGACACAACTTGGCCACATCATTTGGAATAATGTACATTTGTTATTTCAGGTGATCATCGGAGCTGCAGAAACATTCAGAGAGAATGCAAGGAGCAGAACAGAAGATAAGATGCCCATGAGATTTGAAGAATGCCATCCTACCAGCATACAGAATGAAAGCCAAAGTTGTGATTCCCATGCAGCCTGAACAACATTGAATATGTTTAATAAAATGGTGCAAGTTATGTGTGTACAATGTCATTGTCATGTCTGGTACAAGTGAATGAATAAACATCTATGCCTTAATTTGTACATTTTCCATTCATGAAAAATGCCCTGACCAGAAGAAAAGTGCTCAGAAGAATAAAAGGCCAGAACCAGAAAGCAAACTACAGTAGTCCATACACAAATGTGATTAGAGGCATGAAGGGAATACATTTCTTAATACCTTGGCAGGTGCAAGTTGTGCTTGACCACTGCATACTTTTAAAAAAAAGTGGGAGGGCAAAACAACATGGCACCTACTCAGTGTGGGATATAGACCGAAAAGTGATCATTTTCAGAGAAACTGAGTGGTCGCATCGCCTTAGTCACATTAAAATACATCATATTCCACAAATTCACAGGATCAAATTAAAATAAAAACAATCCATGAATCAAAAATCAAAATGATGAAATAAAATCAACAAGAATATAAAATAAAAGGTACAAGTAGTACCTGCCTAGGCAGGTACCTACCTAGACCCCTGCAATATATCCATACACCCGATATAGGTATAAGTGAATGAATAAACATCTATGCCTTAATTTGTACATTTTCAATTCATGAAAAATGCCCTGACCAGAAGAAAAGTGCTCAGAAGAATAAAAGGCCAGAACCAGAAAGCACACTAGAGTAGTCCATACACAAATGTGATTAGAGGCATGAAGGGAATACATTTCTTAATACCTTGGCAGGTGCAAGTTGTGCTTAACCACTGCATACTTTAAAAAAAAAGTGGGAGGGCAAAACAACATGGTACCTACTCAGTGTGGGATATAGACTGAAAAGTGATCATTTTCAGAGAAACTGAGTGGTCGCATCGCCTTAATCACATTAAAATACATCATATTCCACAAATTCGCAGGATCAAATAAAAATAAAAACAATCCATGAATCAAAATCAAAATGATGAAATAAAATCAACAAGAATATAAAATAAAAGGTACAAGTAGTACCTACCTAGGCAGGTACCTACCTAGACCCCTGCAATATATCCGTACACCCGATATATGTATTGCACGGCATTATCATAGCTAAGGCATCATGCTTTGATCATGATTGATCCTTACAAACCAACGGCAATGAGAGGCATTCAATTTCAACAACTCAATCGAGCCTAATTGCTTACGTCTGCCGACACCACACCATAGCAGTTAGTACCCTCACTTCCTTCCTCCCGGCCCATTAATTATCCAAATACCTAATCACAACACGAAAGCACCGCACAAATTACATTCACCACAAGATTCCCATCTCTGGGCTTCCAAACTCAAAACACGAAGTAATCCCTTCTCAAATGAAGGACGGCTCCATGCGTCTCACGGCTACTAAAGGAAACTACCACTGCCCGAGTCGTCTGATAAATTTACAAGCTCTTGGACGGGGGAGAATCAGGGCTCTGCAGCTGCCACTCTTTCGGGAGCTACTTAAACCGCTGCGAAAAAAGACAATAAACACTCTAATTTTTAATGATTTCTGAAAGATTGGGATGTGCTACATTAACTGACGAAGGAGAAAAGGTTTATTTCTGAAGTTTGAAGCAATCTTATCCCATATACACAAAAGATATCAACTTCAATGTACGCATGAAAATTGGCCACAACTGTCCAAAACGTTCTCCAAACCTGCTAGGACTTTGTGACCAAATAGGCACCCAAACAACCAGAAATTTCAGTGTCTTTTGTTTTCACGGCATGCGTTGGTTCGGAACACCACGTATTTGTGACACAAGTACTGTTTATGCCACTCGGACACGGAGAATCTCCAAGACCGCCCCCCAAAAAATTGACTTTGTGAACTTACTCCGATTAGCCTACATATACTTTTTTCTCAATGTGAATTCAGAATAAATATTATTTCTCTAATTTTTTCCGGGATTGGTTTTATCACATTTCAATTTTGAGCCTTTTTGTAGGTCATAATTCCCCATTATATTTTGTGTACGTCATAGTGTGGTTTGCTAATTGGGCCATAATTTCCGCTGCCCTCTCTGCCCCTCATCGTGTTATTTCCGCCGTGTGCGGTCCCTTCTGTGTCTCGTGCTCGTGAGGTGAGGTCGTGTCGGATTGATCTCGCTATTTTTTTTGTCTGGTTGCGAATTGAAAGAAAAGCGGTTGCTACTGATGTGACAGTTCGGGTAGTGACCGTATTGTGTTCCCTGTTAGCGTTGTAAATTCCAGTTATTCTCGTTAGTCTGGAGTTGCGAAGAGATGGTAGTGTAGCTCTTTGTTCTCTCCCAGGGCAAGCTCTTTGTTGTCAATCGTGACATGGTGAACGCAATGCAAATGACCTGGACAGGTTAGTGGTGGTTTCTATTACCACATGCCTTGTCACATGGGTTGATAACTTGATACTCCAATGGCATAGACGTTTAAGACCCAATTTTTTTTTTTATTGTAAGCCTTGCTTGATCGTCATGCAAAGAGAGCGTAATAATTTTGTAAGCCACTGTAGCACAGCAGAAGCTGTGTAGGATTGGAGGCGAATATGAAAAAATGATGGCCCCGACGAACAATTTCAGGACTTCAATAACCAGCAAAAAAAAAACAGAAATCGAATGTGTTTGGATATCCCATTTCCCCTGCCAGTAAATGTTGACCTGGGTAAAATTGGACTAACTTTTTGAATACATTTTAATACAGGGTTTTTATGGGCGCTGTATAACCAATGCAGTTGATGTGCCCTAAAACCCAAATAACTAACTAACTAGTACAGGGTTTTAACAAAAATGATGATTAGACAACTAATTTTCTCTGCAAATGATTACGTTTGAGTTGGCAAACAAATACCTGATCATAATCTTCACTGCAATATAGCACATGTATAACTATCCATACCTGGTGTGTCAGACATGTTTAAAAAAATAAACACTTCATGCACTCAATTTAATACTCCGACATCAAAATCCTAATGTTTCTGCTTTAATTGGACATTCATTTCCAAGAATGAATACTTGCAACCTGATGTGTCCGCAGCCAAGGCTGGAAGTTCCTTGTGATGCTGTATTATTTTATTTTGCATATATTATATTAATTATTGTATGCATATATTATTTGTGTTAGACTTGATAAAGAAGAATTCAACACTTCATGCAATCAATTTAATAATCTGCCATCTAACTTACAGAACTTAACTTCACCTCATGTTTCTGCCTTAATTTGACATTTATTTCCGAGAACCACATGCGTCCTCGGCCAAGACCGGAAGGTCCTTGTGATGCTGTATTTTTTTTTAATTTGCTGATGGCCGAAAAATTATTTTGGATGATTCTGGTTGTCCTGTTAGGTTAGACTATAATGACATAAAATATTTTATATCATGCTACGTTCTCTGCCATTCTTACACTGCATATACTGGAGAATCACCACATCCTTGGAAGTTTAGTAGATATTATTACTAAACTTACCTATGCAGATATATACAATGCGACCGGAAATGAGGACATGCAAGTTATGGGTGCTGTATAACCAATGCAGTTGATGTGCCATAAAACCCGAATAACCGACAGGACGTGAAAGCAGTACACGGCCTACTTATGGTGAAGACTTCAAAAATTACATATGAATAGATACATAATATGAAAATAACCTAACCTAGACTAAGATAACAGTGTAATATATAAAGTATATTATATGGTAACATATAACCAAACCTAACTGGGAAACTAGAATTGTCCAAAGCAAATTGTTGGGCCATGACAAGCATATGAAAAATAAAATAATACATCATTGCAAGGAACTGCCTGCATTGGCTGTGGATTGCAAGTATTCATTCTTGGAAATCAATGTTGAATTAAGGCAGAAACATACGGTCTTCGATGTCGGTATTAAATTGAGTGTATGAAGTGTTCAACTTCTTTATCACGTCTGACACACCGGGTACAGATAATAATACACAATGTGCTATATGTGCAGCATGAAGATAATGATCATGTATTTGTTTGCCAACTGAAAAGTAATCATTTGCAGAAAAATGAGTGTTTGCATCTTATTTTTACATTAAGATTCCATGCATTTCTTTTTACAAATTGAAGGAGAATTGAAATTGAAATTGAAACACATTTTACCTAGATTGTAATATATACTTTATTTTGCATATATAATTACATATGAATAGATAAATATTTTTTTATTTTACAGAATGACCTAACCTAGACTAAGAACCTAGCATAATATATAAAATATATTATGATTCATAGTATAATTGGACCTAACCAGAATACCAGAATCATCCAAAACAAATTTTTTGTCCATGACATCGCAGGAAAAATAAAATAATACACCATAGCAAAGAACTTCCTGCCTTGGCTGTGGACGAGCTTTACCAGATCTTGGAAAGGTGCAGATGACCTGACGGTGGAGCCGAGTGGTGCTGGGATTCCAAATTAAGACATTTGTGGCTTAATCAGCCAGTCCTCCAGGCGGACACTACATATACACTACAGGAGCGTTTGAGTGGTGTTCGTGAGTGAGTGCCTTCTTGCATATGGATAGTAGGTTGGAATTGTGCACTCCCTTTCACCTGTCACTACGATTTGGGGAAAACCGTGTACTATTTCAATGCGTGGAAAAATGAGCCGTGGTATAAGACTTCATGTTATTTATTCAATATCGGCAAATTTATGCACTCTTGTTTATGGAAATTTATACACTATTATATGGCTTCTCGATGTCATACACTCCGATATTTTACCGAACCCAATAATTATACACTCTCAGTCCAAGACCCAGAAGTGAAAATCCAACACTGCCCGGGACACATGACAAAGGCTGGTGGACGGCCACCCTGATGATCGGCGGGTGTGGTGACGACCGAGCCATTGTCCCTGGACACGTGACAAAGGCTGGTGGACGGCCACCCTGATGATCGGCGGGTGTGTGACGACCGAGCCATTGTCCCTGGACACGTGACAAAGGCTGGTGGACGGCCACCCTGATGATCGGCGGGTGTGCTGACGACCGAGTCATTGTCCCAGGACACGTGACAAAGGCTGGTGGACGGCCACCCTGATGATCGGCGGGTGTGCTGACGACCGAGCCATTGTCCCTGGACACGTGACAAAGGCTGGTGGACGGCCACCCTGATGACCGGCGGGTGTGCTGACGACCGAGTCATTGTCCCGGGACACATGACAAAGGCTGGTGGACGGCCACCCTGATGATCGGCGGGTGTGGTGACGACCGAGCCATTGTCCCTGGACACGTGACAAAGGCTGGTGGACGGCCACCCTGATGATCGGCGGGTGTGTGACGACCGAGCCATTGTCCCTGGACACGTGACAAAGGCTGGTGGACGGCCACCCTGATGATCGGCGGGTGTGCTGACGACCGAGTCATTGTCCCAGGACACGTGACAAAGGCTGGTGGACGGCCACCATGATGATCGGCGGGTGTGCTGACGACCGAGCCATTGTCCCTGGACACGTGACAAAGGCTGGTGGACGGCCACCCTGATGATCGGCGGGTGTGCTGACGACCGAGCCATTGTCCCTGGACACGTGACAAAGGCTGGTGGACGGCCACCCTGATGATCGGCGGGTGTGCTGACGACCGAGCCATTGTCCCTGGACACGTGACAAAGGCTGGTGGACGGCCACCCTGATGATCGGCGGGTGTGCTGACGACCGAGTCATTGTCCCTGGACACGTGACAAAGGCTGGTGGACGGCCACCCTGATGACCGGCGGGTGTGCTGACGACCGAGCCATTGTCCCAGGACACGTGACAAAGGCTGGTGGACGGCCACCCTGATGACCGGCGGGTGTGCTGACGACCGAGCCATTGTCCCTGGACACGTGACAAAGGCTGGTGGACGGCCACCCTGATGACCGGCGGGTGTGCTGACGATCGAGCCATTGTCCCTGGACACGTGACAAAGGCTGGTGGACGGCCACCCTGATGACCGGCGGGTGTGCTGACGACCGAGTCATTGTCCCAGGACACGTGACAACGCCCAGCCCTATCAGCTGACTGCCGGCCGAGATGTGTCGCTGTCTGACTGGCTCGCCTTCTGTGACGACCGAGTCATTGTCCCAGGACACGTGACAACGCCCAGCCCTATCAGCTGACTGCCGGCCGAGATGTGTCGCTGTCTGACTGTCGCTGTCTGACTGTCGCTGTCTGACTGGCTTGCCTTCACTGGCTCGCCTTCACTGGCTCGCCTTCACCTTCGCCTTCGCCGCCGACCAGCACCGACGTCTATGCAGATCAGGAAATCGTGTACAAAGCGCCCTCGTGCGCGCTCACTGCGATGCGTGTCAGCACATGGCTTCCGGCGACTCAAGGTGTTTCCGGCGAGCCACCAACCAGTTCAGCATGTGCAGCCAACCAGTTCAGCATGTGCAGGGACACCAGCCGTGGTGTGGCACTTGCTCTGCTGACCATGGCGACGGCAACTCGTACGCTTCGGTTGGTTATTGGTTTTACGACAAGTCGACTGTTCAGTCATATAGCGTCGCCAATCTCTCACGCCGATTGGTCACGGGCGAAGAGTAGCGACAGGTGAGACTCGAAGCCACAATCTTTCGATTGTGAGACGAGCATCTTACCCCTAGACCACTCGTCCCCTAACTCGTACGCTTCCGTCGTCGCAGCTCAAATTACGATGATAATGATGATGATGATGATGATCACTGGGGTTTTAGGGTGCGTCAACCCAGGTAGGTTATATCGCACCCATAACAAGCTTGTGTAAACACGCGCCGGATTGTCACGTTCGAATAGAAGACATCAGGGGAAGCCAGGTATCAGCTAGGCGGGTGCATATATTACTTGAAAACAAATCACCCATGAGGTGCATCCTGGTGCGACTAACCTGCCACACAACCACCGCATCGCGCCGAGCCCTTTCAGCTCAACTTCTACGAGCGCGTCATTGGCTCTTCCCGCGGCCGAAATCCTTGGGCGTCACGCCCGATCCGCTGCCATCCTGGGAATCCCGCGCCCTGCCTCTTGATGAAATGCAACGCCATTCTGACGTCACGCTACCGCCTTCGACGCCACCCCAGCCAGAAGCCCGGCAGCCCTTACAGGGATAATCACGACACATGCCTTCCTGCCCTTTATCTGCTGCCTGAATGGGAGGGGTGCTATCGCGTGCCACCAAAAACATCTTGATAATTGTATTTTAAATAAATAATTAATTTCGCTGTGCGCACCGCAACTGGCCTTGGGCGGTTGGACAGTCAGTAGCGCGCTTCCTTTTCTAGCCCGGGTAGGAATCAACCAACCCGCATTCAACCGCGACGTGGAAGAGCCTTCAAAACCGTGGACAATTCCACTGTTCCTGGCGCCATTCGAGCGGGCCTCGCTATCCGCTGCGATAAATCCTGCCGCGCGACGCGCGCATCCGAAGCTGCCCAACTGCATCTGCCTCGCTGAAGACTCGTCCGCACAGCTGCAGCAGCACCTGTCCCGCTGCAGACTATCGTCCACACAGCTGCACCTGCAGTTGCCCCGCTGCAGACTATCGTCCACACCACAGCTGCACCTGCCCTGCTGTAGACAATCGTTCACACACCTGCATCGTCCACACAGTTCCCTGTTCCATCGTGCGGCCACCCACTGGTAAAAGCTGCCCGCCAACACCATGCGTGCCCGGTCCCTCGCCTAGCTGAAGCGCTTGCTGCCAAGCTGAAGCGCTTGTCGCCGAGTTGAAGCGCTTGCTGTCAGTCTTCCCACCGCGTACCCGCGACTCGTTGGCCGTTCGGCTGCCTCTGCGCGGTCCCTTTCGCTCGTACGATGCCCTGGCAGAGACGCCAATCATATGAAGTGTTATTCTACTTTTGCAGCTTTGTATCAGTGTCTCCAGTCATTACTCACGCGGCCTGTGGTGTAATGTTCTCACACTGCCTGTATATTTTCTTGTCTTATCTGTCGTGTTTGCTGTATGGTACCACCATCAGCCCCGCACGCCTGGGTGGTGGTTGGTGGTTATCGACTCCACGAAGCGTGGACTGTTTTGGAGTACACAGTGTGGCCAAACTCTCACGCCGACTGGTCGCTGGCGAAGAGTATCGATGGGTGAGAATCGAACCCACAGCCTTTCGGATGGGAGATCTGCCTTATCTCAGACTGCCGGCCACCACACGGATGCTGGTGCAGAAATACATACATAGGTACACCCAAATGCATGATCCATCTCCCGTAACACCGCACATTGTAAGGCTGTTTGATGCAACGAATGTGAACTTATTGTAGCAAGGGTAACAGACTAGGTCTGACCGTGAGTTTACCAGTCACTTGTCAAACTGGGGTCACAGGGGCTGTGAAGCGGTGACATTGAAATTTAAGTTCGGCTGGCTGTCGTATGCAAACACGGATGTTAAATATTTCCTACCAACTATGTCTATAGAACGTTCAATTATACATGAGCAAAGGTAGCGATTTTTCTTCGAGCTCGACCTCCTTCCATCCGTTGACCAACGTATCGTAAAATCTACTGTACGTCTTCCGATATCATTATACAGACTAAAAGTTAAACCTTATTAATGCTTCTGATGACATGCATCCTATGACCACATCTTAGGACATGCATAGCCAGCAAACAATTAATACCTACTGACAAATGCAACAGCTGAAAAGCATAATATTGCATTCGAGATGTAAATATTGTATTCCAGATGTGAGCATTGTATTTCAGATGTAAACATTCTATTCCATATGCAAATATAGTATTCGAGATGTACATTTTGTATTCCAGATGGAAATATTGTAATCCAGGTGTAAATACAGTTCCAGATGTAAAAACAAATGTATTCCAGATATAAAAATTGTATTCCAGATATAAAAATTGTATTCCAGATATAAACATTGTATTCCAGATATAAAAATTGTATTCCAGATGCAAATATTGTTGCCGTCACGTGACATTTCCCACGCGAAACATCCCAATGTGGTTGCGCTGTTGTGAAGGCATACGTCCGAGGGCGCGGGACCGGGGGGGGGGGAGGGGGACAGCGGCACCCCAAATTTGGACAAACATTGACCCTATGTGTGCTGTATGGACAGAATCGACTTCAAAACGGCTGTAGTCGTCGTCCGCTCAACTGCGACACAGCTCCCGTGCCGTTGCACGCGCCAGACAGTTCAAGGTCGACGCGGCGCGAGGCGCGCCTTGCGCCGTCAAAACATGGACTGTGTACCGTTACCGGCCGACGCCGCGCCTCGGACGGTGACCCGGCGAGACTTCCCCGCCGCTGAGATGGCGCACACGCACCCACACACACACAGATATGGCCCACGTCACACTGCTGCTGAACTGTGTGGGTCATGGTGACCCGGTGAGACTTCCCCGCCGCTGAGATGGCGCACACGCACCCACACACACACATATATGGCCCACGTCACACTGCTGCTGAACTGTGTGGGTCATGGTGACCCGGTGAGACTGCCACGCTGCTGATATGGTGACGATACATTGGAGCCTTGGGTGTGTGTTGTCTGGTAACGTCATTTTACGCATATAACTGTGTTTACTGTGCGTGACGGTGACCCGGTGAGACTTCCCTGCCGCTGAGATGGCGCACACACACTATATGGCTCACGTCACACTGCTGTACTGTGCGGGTGACGCCTTTTTTTAATGTCCGCCACCCAAGAGCAGGTGACCAGGAGCTCCTCTTACCCAACGACTGCAAGCACCTCACGGTAACACCATAAAATCGCATAACATCATAAAGTCGCGGCACTCCCAGCTAAGAGATGGAAAACAAATAAATAAGCCGCACTGCCGAATAGCTCCGCGGCACCCAAACAAGATCACACTACAAAACTGTCCGGCAACGCCAGACACTAGGTAGGAACGGTTATTCCATGTGACGAGGCACTAGGCAGGGCCGACTATTCATGTGACGAGACACCAGGCAGGGCCGGCTACTCCATGTGACGAGACACTAGGCGGGGCCGACTATTCCATGTGACGAGACACCAGGCAGGGCCGGTTACTCCATGTGACGAGACACTAGGCGGGGCCGACTATTCCATGTGACGAGACACCAGGCAGGGCCGGCTCCTCCATGTGACGAGACACTAGGCGGGGCCGACTATTCCATGTGACGAGCACTAGGCGGGGCCGACTATTCCATGTGACGAGACACCAGTCAGGGTCCACTATTCCAGGTGACGAGACACCAGGCGGGGCCGACTATTCTATGTGACGAGCACTAGGCGGGGCCGACTATTCCATGTGACGAGACACCAGGCGGGGCCGACTATTCCATGTGACGAGACACTAGGCGGGGCCGACTATTCCATGTGACGAGCACTAGGCGGGGCCGACTATTCCATGTGACGAGACACCAGGCGGGGCCGACTATTCCATGTGACGAGACACCAGGCGGGGCCGACTATTCCATGTGACGAGACACCAGGCGGGGCCAACTATTCCATGTGACGAGACACTAGGCGGGGCCCACTATTCCATGTGACGAGCACTAGGCGGGGCCGACTATTCCATGTGACGAGACACCAGTCAGGGTCCACTATTCCAGGTGACGAGACACCAGGCGGGGCCGACTATTCTATGTGACGAGCACTAGGCGGGGCCGACTATTCCATGTGACGAGACACCAGGCGGGGCCGACTATTCCATGTGACGAGACACTAGGCGGGGCCGACTATTCCATGTGACGAGCACTAGGCGGGGCCGACTATTCCATGTGACGAGACACCAGGCGGGGTCCACTATTCCAGGTGACGAGACACCAGGCGGGGCCGACTATTCTATGTGACGAGACACTAGGCGGGGCCGACTATTCCATGTGACGAGGCACTAGGCAGGGCCGACTACTCCATGTGACGAGGCACTAGGCAGGGCCGACTATTCCATATCGCGTGTCATGCTACGTGCCATGTCATGTGGAACGCGTGTCACCTGGGTCTGGACGACGGCTGTTTGCCCATGTAGCACCTCGGCTGTACAACGAGCTTACCGACGATGTGACCATGCAAACGTCCTGCTGCCGTCAAGGCATGCATTATGCAATCATCGCCGTCCGATCGAGATTGATCTAAAGTACCGAAACTGAGTGTGAAGGTAGACATGTGTGCTATCTGTATGTAATCTCCATGAGCTTGTTCCTCCCCTCTGCCTTGCCTTTGCTCGACTCGAGGCAAATGATAGTCTGACTGGCGAACCAAGGCCGTTAACATCACATAATTAATACACAAATGAAGCGTCACGTCTCCTAGGGCGACCGTACACCGTACAGGTCACCAAGCTGTATCGGACGACGCCATCGGCGTCCGCGGCGCGTCTGGTCCAGTGTGCCGCATGACGAGGCGAGTGTTCGCCCTTCCCCCTCTTCAGGATGCCACTGCGCCACGGGTGACGGTCTGTGACCCGCTGGAGGAGCCGCCGACGGCTCTGCACGGTACGCAGTACTCACGCCCGTGGCTCATGCAAGCGATGACGCAGGCAATACCAACAAGCATGCTTACGTCAGGGAGGTGGGAGGGATTGGCATTTCGCTCCCACGTGCAGCGATCAGCTGAAGGAACCCCTCCGTAAGGTGGGGTCCAATCTCAACGCAACACGTGGGATTACAGAGGCAATCGATGGCCATCGGACGGTATGCTTAATCTGTGCGCACCCGGTCGCGCTGCGCTACAATCTGCCTACCCCAGTTACCCAGCTGGCAGACAGATATGTTGTCACGTTGCCCCAGTTCACTTTCTCAACACTAGCAAAAACCTTGTTAGAGCAGTATCGCTATCGACGGCCAACCAGCTGGCCGGATTTCCGCCCGCGACAAACAACAGCATTTGTCAACGTACCGTAACTGCTCTTTCCATTGACGTGCCGAATGTTCGTGCCTTCTGGTATTAACATCTAGTGGAGTCACGATAAATGCAATGATATACGTTAAATATGTACCTGCCAGACCTCTCCCCCGCCTGTACTTCAGCAAAGTCCTACTCTGTTGAACTCTTGCTATAAATACGCCTGATACACACCACATTTTGACCCTACAAATATGTGCGACGCAGCCTTGTCTTTGTGACCCACCCATTTCTCCTTCATATGCCGTTTTAGGCACATGACCTTTCCTTATGTCATCCTCAATGGTGTGCCGACACTTCCATCCAGATGCAGCTGGCAGCTGGCAGCTGGCAGCTGTGGCAGCTGGCAGCTGGCAGCTGGCAGCTGTGGCAGCTGGCAGCTGTGGCAGCTGCAGTGTCTTCGTCACACCCGCTTATTATGGAGTATATCGTACTTATTGCCACATACATCTATGTAAAACTATCTACGGAACCCGACTTCCCTTTGTGGTAGTCCGCCGCGTAAATGTTCCGATAACTCTGTGACGGTCTGCCCGTTGCCAGGGACCACAGCTTGGGCGGAATTTACATGTTCTTGTCATGTTGCATGTTGTCATGTTGTCATGTATACATCTTGCAGTTCCATCCTAGTAACGTTCTTCTTGTAGCTATGCTTCCACTAAGTAACGAAGGGCGAATACAAGGGTGACACTGAGGGCATGTGCCCCTCCCCCATGGGGAGGCGCCCTATGGGGAGACCCGAGTGTACCCACTCACTGGAATATTTCAGCGAAAGGAGTCTACATTTTAAAAAACCAATTGTGATTAGATCGTGACCAGACTCTGATCCGCCGGTGCGTCGGTAGCTCCTTGGTTAAGTTAAGCGTCTCGCACGCCAGAGGTACGGGGCTCGATTCCCCGCGACGCCCGCCCTTCCTGCCGGGGTGAGAGGCAGGCGACGCCATATGGCCTCAGCTGCTGAGTGCGTCGTAAAGCCACAATCCAATCCAATCAACTCTGATCCGCCCTCCCATCGGTATGCTAAGAGCCTGCACCACATATTTTTGACAATGCGCGCAAAGCACATGACACAAGGTATGCTATATTCCAAGTCGATAGCATGTGCGCAAAGCGTAACGGCTCAGGAGCTACTTTATAAAAACAAGGGGGTGATCAATTCTGACCACCAACACCACCAGATAATACAACTCATCATCATTATAATGAGCACAGAAGATCGTCACATGATCTTCATTCTTGTGTTGGCCTAACATGTGAAAATAAAAGCGCCACTTTAGAAGTGGCGAAACAAAATTCAATTTCGAATGTCATCAGGCGACAAGAGATCGTACGATTTTCCTTCAAATAAGACAAGCTTATCCGACATGAACCACTTTCCATTATCTGTTGGTGATGTGCTTCCCAGGTTTGTTTGCTCACAAATCTCCGACGGCTCACAAATCTCCCACGGCTCACAAATCTCCGACGGCTCACAAATCTCCGACGGATCACAAATCTCCGACGGTCATCAAATCTCCGACGGATCACAAATCTCCGACGGCTCACAAATCTCCGACGGCTCACAAATCTCCGACGGCTCACAAATCTCCGACGGCTCACAAATCTCCGACGGATCACAAATCTCCGACGGCTCACAAATCTCCGACGGCTCACAAATCTCCGACGGCTCACAAATCTCCGACGGCTCACAAATCTCCGACGGCTCACAAATCTCCGACGGCTCACAAATCTCCGACGGCTCACAAATCTCAGATTGGCTGACGAATCGGTGTCGTCATCGTGGCCGTGCGAGCCTGGTGTACAGAAGAGGTAGCTCCCTATCGGAAGAAAACACGCCGCGCTAACTGTACCACAACACATCCATCCGACCGGTCCTCACGACAAACAGCCATCCAACTAGTTCTCACGACAAACACCCATCTGGCTGGTCCTCACGCAACAGGGAACATAATCGCATCACGCGACCTTTCACCCGGGTATCTCATGGTCTGTTTGTCTGCTCCCGATACCAGGCACACACTACGCACCGGGCTTTCCTCTCCCGATACTAGGCGCACTAGTCGGGACTCCGTCCTGTAGGAATGTGTAGCTATCCACAGTAGAGGAGGCACGGTAGCTCCCAACGAAGCTGAGACTCGCTTCTGGCTGTTGACACCAAGTGACGCACCCCTATTTCACGTCTTATCCGAGTTGCTGGCAGTGCAAAAACTATATATATATATATATATATATATATATATATATATATATATATATATATATATATATATATATATATATATATATATATATATTATCACGCACAGCCATCATCATCTCGACGACAAAGTGAGGACCGTTAGGTGATACGAGGACCGCTACGAATGCCTCGTGCACCAGGCGACACCGGTGCAGGTGGCCGACCTTGAGCATCTCATCAGGACGGTATCCGCTGCGTCTGTACCGTTTTCAACGAGGAAGTGTCGCAGTGACGCAGCGCCTCGGCTGGTCGCAGTGACGCTGGACTGTCCGCTCCCATGTCCATGCGTTAAGGGTGGAACTTCCCTGGAATTATTCGGGAGGAGTTTAAGTGGCTTCAAACTCAATTTGAGTTGGTTCACGTCCATAAGCCTAAGGGTTCAAGTGAAAGCAATTGGGTGCTTGAGCCGCCAGTCCTCACCCCCACAAAATGCACGGAAAATTACACCACTGCAATAGGTGCGCGTTAAAAACAGTCGATGGGCTCCACAGCAAAGAACTAACTTAACATTACACCCCTGCCCAGTTGTGGTTCTCGGCATGGAAAGGATAACGGTTATGGGCTGTATTGTGGCACCGCTATCTGGCAGTACTCCTCCCACAGCAAGGGCGGATACAGGGGAACGTGCCCCTCCACACCCATGGAAAGTTGGCGCCCCCCCCCCCCATTGGGAAAAGGCCTCTCTCTGGAGAGGCTGGAACGCACCCGCCTTCAGCTTAATTTGTGTCGGATCTCATAGAAGGAAGGCGCCACCTCAGGGAATTCGCAGTGGGCACCCTCCAAGAAATAGTGCTCCTCCAGATGAGTGCCCCCGTGAATATTCCTGTATCCGCCCCTGCCACACAGGTGCTTCTCTGCCCCCATGAAGCACGTTCTGCAGAGCTGGCGATAGATAACCAGGAGCACAACATCAGATTTAATGTCAAGGTTATCTCAAAGGCCCACGAAAAGATCAATAGGTGCTTCGTCACGGCAGACTTGGTGCTGCTTCAGATTGATGTTCACTTCAGAAGCGCTCGTCCAGCATTGTATGTACCCACCGCGAGAATAGAGGCCTTAGGCCGTTTTGTACATACCACTCTCCGAGTGAGTAGAGACTTAAGGCCGTTTTGTAGGTAGCCCCTCCGAGAGTAGAGGCTTAATAAATGTTCTGGCTACTTCCTCGACAAACAAGCAACCATTTGAACTCTGCCGAAATCTGACCTGTTTTTAAAGCAATACAAGAAAGTCTAGGGCTGCTCCTACTGCCTTTACAAATTGCATGCAATCTGATATATGACAACAGCGTATTTTCGGTCACGTCTATTATTGGGTGTCACACCTGCTTACATGAATAAACAGTACATCGATGCATCAATAAACATGCGGAATAGTTATATCGTTTGCATCAATATGGAGCAATCGTTCCTGGCTAGTCAAATTCGCAGGACAGGGCAATGCAATATATCCGGATCAAATACATTGACATGTCACCGAACAATTGTTTGGGGAGGGGTTTTTAAGGTATGTTAACGCAAAACAGGGCCAGTCTGACAGACTGCAAGTGCACCACGAGATATACTGCCGAACTGACTGCCGAACTGCCGAACTGCCGAACTGACTGCCGAACTGACTGCCGAACTGCCGAACTGACTGCCGAACTGACTGCCGAACTGCCGAACTGACTGCCGAACTGCCGAACTGACTGCCGAACTGCCGAACTGACTGCCGAACTGCCGAACTGACTGCCGAACTGCCGAACTGACTGCCGAACTGCCGAACAGTACAGACTGCCGAACAGTACTTTTGAGCCCATGGCAGGGCGAGGGATGCCGTTTTATGAAAATGATTGGGATAGTACAAACGTTCGAAGGTACATATATGGTGCGATGCATGTGGAAGGAAACCTGGAAAACCGTACTGAGCACATACACATGGAAGATATTATGTCTTCATCGTGCATAAGGTGCATCAGTTCACCGCCAGAGGTATCGACTACGCAAAATACGAACGCTGCTACAGTATGAAAAGACCAGCACATAGCGATCCTGTGCTTTATTTCTATTTCCCAGCATTCCTCTTCTTGCACATACGATAATCTGAGGTTGTTGGTTGAACTCGGACTGCATCACCTCCTCGCTAAATTCAACGGCGGCACACCACGTGGTATGCGGCGAACGCGTCTCACACAATCATTTTCCTTTCTGGATCCTCCGCCACAGTCCACGAAAACGGCCCTTCTCCGACTTTAGACGAACTCTACTTACGTACCATACGCAACGAAAAGACGAACGAACTTTTGGCACATGACGGGCGAAGATTGTTAGTTTCAAGTTTCTAAAGGCAAATACATCGTGTGGTTGGTGAGGTGTTACTGATTACCAATTGCGATACATAACATGAGCAAGGTGTTTTGCGACATTCCATTAATTCTAATAATTATGGCAAGTGATATAACAAAACGTAAGCACGCGAGTTCGAAATATATATATATACTATATATATATATATATATATATATATATATATATATATATATATATATATATATATATATAGATATAAAATGGGCCATATGGATTCGTTCTTCATTCACAAATACAGCCAAACTTGACCACCACTACGGTTCAACAGGATTTTGAGACTCGGAATACCAAACAATGGTAGCCTTCGATTATGTTTGGCGGCCTATGCTGTTTGTAAAATAAGATACAAGCAAGCATGGTCTTCAACATTGCTCCGCAGAGTGGCTAATTGTATGCACAACGTAACGGTACGATCAGATGTGCTAGCTGTCCATGTCTGGCTGTGCGAGACAGTTCAACAATTCCTTTTGGAGTAGGCGTAACTGTCAGTGGCAATCACCGCAGTAATGTTAGCGGAGGCCCATTAATTATACCAAAACACAGCAGTTAAAGGGTTAATAAGTAAGAGGATCCAGATGCATGTGCAGCGTACAGAGGACATTTAAGCAAGAACAAAATTACTGGACATGCAATTATCTGGACTGCACAAATAATCATCTCTGGACATGCTTGCAATGTGCACTGTTATTCTAATGATTATTATTTTCTTCTTCAAAACCATTGGGATGGTGAAAATACTGATTGGGGTGGCTCAAAAGAAAGCTGGAGTGGCTTGAGCCATCCCAAAACTATAGAAAACGACACCTCTAAGCAGTGTTAAAATAATGGTTTTTCGTCAGGTGTGGGATGTCGAAACGAGTAAAGTAGGATGCCGAAATTCGCCATGGAAGCATGTTTCCCATCAAACTTGTATGTTCTTTAAGTACAATTCTGATCCAACAGTGTACCCATATGTGCACAATTTTCCTTTGTTTTGAAATACTTACTTTAAGGATAACTATTTTAGCGATAACGATACAAAATACCCATCCTTATCAACTGATTGTATAACAGACCACATCATGGGTAATCCCAGTACCTGGAATTGTGCAAACAGATGTTCGTGCATCACAATCTGCAATAGTGATTACAAACATGTTGCTTATCAGCAAGATACTGTTATAAATTAGATATGAAGACTTCAAAAAGACAAATCACGAAGCACGATGTCGATACTTCGTTGGTAGGAATGTCGATTCAGTGTTCAGAAAGTGGTAAATTCCACCCTATTTCACGACTAATTGATTACTGCCTAGGCAGGGGTGTAGCTTTGGATGCTTTTTGGGGAACTTTCCTCCCCCGCCTCAATATTGACTGTGCCCCCAAATTATGTCAATATATTACACGGGACCCTATGTGGTATGACTCTTAATCCATTTGAGCCTGCCCATCACCCTCATGTATTGTGTCCTAGCAATATTTTTCAGAAACACACCGGGGCGACACCCCATGCGATGACTATTAGGGGCGCCTGTGGAAAATGACAAATGAAAAAAAATTGTTTCGGAGGTGCCAGATTTTCGAAACGAAGACTACAAACGTAGAGTTAGTTATGAGGGCTTTAGGGCGCATCGAGCTACAAACGTAGAGAAAGTCAACAAAATGTGCAGTTTCGCAATCCAACCGGAAAACAGAATGCGCGCGAACATGGAGCGCAATGGCGGGTACGACTTTCCCACAAGAAGCGCAAGAAAATGTATCATTTGCATTCCGTGAAACATTTTGGGGTATACATGGTGCTGTTGTCCTCCCTATGGGCGCGCCGCTGCCCACCGACCGGCCTTAACTCGTTGCTATTGGGGGGAGTTGTTTTCTTAGTAGGTGGAAAAAAAAAAAAAAAAAAAAAAAAAAAAAACCCAAAAAAATTTAAAAAATGGTCGGGTTCTGTTATTACAGACGGACGCATGTCAGCACGTCGGAGGAGTCCATGTACGACGGTCGGGGGAGGCCATACTCGGATGGCGTCACAATGGAAAAATACCGCGCCGCCGCCGGCCGTTCGCGCGGACAACAGCCAGAAACGGCGCCCCACAAACCGAGATTAGATGCATAGTAGAGGACGAGATAGTTGGGAAGGTACTCAGTAGCGGGATTTCCCGCCACAAGATCATTGGCTTTAATTGCAGTGTTCGCCACGGCCCGGCCATAAGCCAGGGCCGCGCTAGGACCCTGACATTCACGAAGCGGGCCATGGATGGACCCGAGCCTCATTAGTCGTGTGCCTGGGCCGGGCCGAGACCGGAGGTGTTGACGGTCCAGGACCGAAAGTCTGAGCGGCTGCAACACGCGCTGCGAGGACGAAATGACGAGAGCTCACGAAGAAACGCATGTGAACTATTGTCTTCGGAGGAGAGTAGAAGTTGGTATTAGATAGTGGTGATGCGCCAGCAGCCCAGACTCCTAAACTCGGATTATTATTATATATATTTTTTTTTTTGTTTGGGGGGGGCGGCGGGAAGAATTGTGCTGACGCGTAGTGAGATATACAAGGACGCAGCAGGCAGGACACCCAGGACGCAGCCAGGTGCTGAGCCAGGTGCCTCTTGTGTCTAGAGTACATTCATTCCTCGAGCTTGTAAATAGTCCCCAGGCATGGATGAAACTACTGCATTCGTGAGTCATTCTGTACGGATTTAAAATGGCAGAATGGATTCAGCCGGATACATAACGCCGAGCTAGACATGTGTAACATATATTAGTCCTTTTGTATATTAGTCCATATTTTGTATATTAGTCCTTATTAGTCCATTGTAACATATATTAGTCCTTTAGTCCATTTGTATAACATATATTAGTCCTTGTTTAAGCACCCGCCAGTTATTCGGTATCCATCGCCGTTGGTTGGTTATCGATTTTTACGACGCATCGACCGTTGAGTCAGCTGAACTCACATTGGCCAGGGACGTATCTGAGGGGCAGAAGGAGCGACCCCCATCCCTCCCCCACTTTAGTACCCTGAAAAACGCCACTCAGCAGATAAGTCGCACCTGTGACAAGGTCGAGTGCACGCTGCACACCCTTCCTCGCTTATGACAAGGTCGAGTGCACGCTGCACACCCTTCCTCGCTTAGCGAATTTTCCAGCCGAAGGCGTCCCTCCCCCGAGTAGAAAGGCGCACCACACACCTTCGCCACCTTATTGATATCCTTAATGGTCCCTTTAATCCTTAATGGTAGCCTTGATCAGTCGGCCAGGCAGACCGGTCGTGCGCAGGATGCCACTGAGACGTTTTGCTGCCGAAATCCCGAGGCGGCCAACGTCCGCTCCGGCGATGCAGTCACAGCTGCGGTCGGAGAGTGCGCCAGCAGCCGCTGCTGCTCCGACCAGATATTCTGCATGCAGCATGCACTGCAGCAGACGTTTTGCTCGCAACGAAGCCACGGTCGCATTGCAAAACAGCACGGACCGGAGCCGCTGGCGCGAGCGCGGCTCACGGCCGCCGAAGGTGCGACAGGTAACGGTGCTGACGTAGGCGTGACACATGTGTTGATACGATCATGACACCATAGTCATATAATGCTACGGCTCAATAAGGGTCAGTGGGACCATCAGGATTATCTGGATTACCCCCGGTTTTCAGTTTCGACCAGTTTCAGTTTTTCAGATACCTTAACTCCATGGTTGGAAAATAGGTCAAACATCACATAAATGAATAATAAATCATGCATACATATAAAGAACACACACACACACATATATATATATATATATATTATAATATAACGACCCGAATGACCATTACTACAAACCGGCCGACCGTGCCAAAACGCAGAGTGCGTGTACACGCACAAACATGCGAGGTACACAAAACCGACCGACCAGTCATGCAGGGGCCGAAAGTGACCGGGTAATGACAGCAGGCGGTCACAACACGCCACAGACTGGCTATTAAAGTGCAACCACATGCGACCACAGCGGGTCGGTGATGTTTGCCACACTGAGACGGCCGCTGGGCAACGGCTAAACCGAGAAAAAACAAACACATCCGTCACCGACCATGATTCAGAGACGCTAGCTAAAATATAGACAATACCGGTGATCCAACAGCCGCCTGCAGGCTACAATTATCGTGGTCTGAGTGGCTGCAGTGGCTGTTCAGTGTGATGCCAGTCAGGCGTCTGGAGGCCCGTCACAACTTACCACACGACGTCCATACCGCACGTCACAACTTATCACACGACGTCCATACCGCACGTCACGGCTTATCACACGACGTCCATACCGCACGTCACAACTTATCACACGACGTCCATACCGCACGTCACAACTTATCACACGACGTCCATACCGCACGTCACGACTCATCACACGACGTACATACCGCACGTCACAACTTATGTGCCAGTCACGGCGTCTGGAGGCCCGTCACGACTCATCACACGACGTCCATACCGCACGTCACAACTTATCACACGACGTCCATACCGCACGTCACAACTTATCACACGACGTACATACCGCACGTCACGGCTTATCACACGACGTCCATACCGCACGTCACAACTTATCACACGACGTACATACCGCACGTCACAACTTATCACACGACGTACATACCGCACGTCACGACTTATCACACGACGTCCATACTGTACGTCACGACTCATCACACGACGTCTATACCGCACGTCACGACTTATCACACGACGTCCATACCGCACGTCACAACTTACCACACGACGTCCATACCGCACGTCACGACTTATCACACGACGTCCATACCGCACGTCACAACTTATCACACGACGTCCATACCGCACGTCACAACTTATCACACGACGTCCATACCGCACGTCACAACTTATCACACGACGTCCATACCGCACGTCACGGCTTATCACACGACGTCCATACCGCGCGTCACAACTTACCACACGACGTCCATACCGCACGTCACAACTTATCACACGACGTCTATACCGCACGTCACAACTTATCACACGACGTCCATACCGCACGTCACGACTTACCACACGACGTCCATACCGCACGTCACGACTTATCACACGACGTCCATACCGCACGTCACGGCTTATCACACGACGTACATACCGCACGTCACAACTTATCACACGACGTCCATACCGCACGTCACAACTTATCACACGACGTCCATACCGCACGTCACAACTTATCACACGACGTCCATACCGCACGTCACGACTTATCACACGACGTCCATACCGCACGTCACAACTTATCACACGACGTCCATACCGCATGCAAAGCGTGGGACATCATCCAGCAAATCGAACGCCGTGTCTCAACGGAAGGCGGGCGGGCACTTTGACACGGTACAGGCGGGCACTTTGACACGGTACAGGCGGGCACTTTGACACGGTACAGGCGGGCACTTTGACACGGTACAGGCGCGACGACGACGCTGGACGACGACGACGACGACGACGACGCTGGACATATGTGGTGTTTCCCTGTCCGCCAGTGACAGGCACATCCCGGCAGTGGGCCTCCTGTACGTGGCGATCCGTCTGCCGGTAGCACCTGCTCCGTGCTGGCGGTAATCGCCTTGTAGGCGCCGAACCGGCGGACGTTTCCAGAACAGTGGTGCTCAGTCGCTAATGGCGGTACCCATTTCCTGTCAGTGGCACTCATTCCTAACGAGTGGTGTTGGCTTTCTCTAACGGTGGTAATCCCTTTCCCGCTTGCTGGTACTTCCTGACAGTGGTGTTTTACCCATACAAGTGGCACTGCCTTCTCAAATAGGTGTTTCCCTTCTCCATTAGTAGTACTGTCTCCCTGTCAGTCCACTTCCAAATAGCAGTGGTAATTTATTCCTCAGTTCTCCATAAGTTGTTTCTATATCATCGTGTGTGGTACTCACTCTCTCCATAAGTTGTTAATCTATCATCGCGCGTGGTACTCCCTCTCTCTATAAGTTATTCATTTCTCATCATACGTGGCACTCCATCTTCGTTTCCGCGCTTTCCCCCTGCCAGTGCCGCTAAGTCCCGCCACCGACACTCCAGGATGCACCTCCATCCGGGGGCCATTCGGACTCCCACAGACCGTGCCCCCGTCCAGAGGGGGAGCTCGGCGTGGTACTGAGCGTGCCCCCGTCCAGAGGGGGAGCTCGGCGTGGTGCTGACCGTACCTCCGTCCAGAAGGGGAGCTCGGCGTGGTACTGACCGTACCTCCGTCCAGAGGGGGAGATCGGCGTGGTATTGACCGTGCCCCCGTCCAGAGGGGGAGCTCGGCGTGGTGCTGACCGTACCTCCGTCCAGAAGGGGAGCTCGGCGTGGTACTGACCGTACCTCCGTCCAGAGGGGAGCTCGGCGTGGCACTGACCGTACCTCCGTCCAGAGGGGGAGCTCGGCGTGGTACTGACCGTACCTCCGTCCAGAGGGGGAGCTCGGCGTGGTACTGACCGTACCTCCGTCCAGAGGGGGAGCTCGGCGTGGTACTGACCGTACCTCCGTCCAGAGGGGGCGCTCGACGTGGTACTACGGCCGTGGTACGGCTTGGCACTGACCGTATGCACGGTGGTCGGGTCTCGCAGCCACTGGACGTACATCTGCTCCACGTAGCTGCTGTTGGTGCCGTTGATGAACGGCTCGGCGGATGCGGCCGAGGCGGGAGGCGCCGGCGCGCTCTTGGCGCGCGCCGAGATCACCACCGGCGCCAGCCGCCGCAGCGGCGACTCCGCCAAACTGAGCAGGGTGCGTACCCGGTACATGGTGACCGGCCGCGGGCAGTACCTGGGGATACAGGTCACGTGTGGGGTACAACATGGTGGCTGACCAAGGGCAGTACCTGGAGACACAGGTCACATGTGGGGTACAACATGGTGACTGACCAAGGGCAGTACCTGGACACAGGTCACATGAGGGGTACAACATGGTGACTGACCAAGGGCAGTACCTGGACACAGGTCATGTGAGGGGTACAACATGGTGACCAGCCAAGGGCAGTACCTGGAGACACAGGTCATGTGTGAGGTACAACATGGTGGCTGACCAAGGGCAGTACCTGGAGACACAGGCCACGTGTGGGGTACAACATGGTGACTGACCAAGGGCAGTACCTGGACACAGGTCACATGAGGGGTACAACATGGTGACTGACCAAGGGCAGTACCTGGAGACACAGGTCACATGTGGGGTACAACATGGTGACTGGCCAAGGGCAGTATCTGGAGACATAAGCCATGTGTCTCCGTGTCTCTTCATATATGTCATAAATGAAGTTCTCATGTCATGTGTTTCCTCATGTATGATTATCCCTATTTTTATTTCCACATTCAGGATTCCAAAGTACAAATCAAACTCTGTATGTAACCCAGGTATTTGACATCTTTAACCTCCCTCAATGGAACAACACAAATGCACAGCTGAGGCAGCATAGCACCTTCCACATGCTTTGATCTGCATGCTTGCACAACCCTATTGTTTGTATTACATTGCCATTTCATGTTCTTCTCCAGATGTTTTGCATACCCTCAGTAGCTTGTACAACCAACATATAGGAGGTGCTAGCAGAAAATCATCTGCATACATTAAATGACTAATTTTTGCACAGCCAGCACAGCAGTCAACACTAAATTTGTTCAGTTTTTACCTAGATTGTTGATTGATTATTTGGGCTTAAGGGCGCGCCGACTACTCGGTCATTTGGCACCCAAGTTTTTACCTAGGAAATCCATCAAAATGATTAGATATGGAGAGATAATTATGTCTTGCACTACTCCATTCACTACACCAAACCATCTGATAATTGTGTACCACATCTCAACAAATCATTTCATGGGCATAGCAGTACTTCAGAACATTAATTATGCAGAAAGGCATGCTGGTAGAATGCAACACTTGAAATAAGCAGAAATGTTGTAGGTGGGAAGTCAAATATATATATATATATATATATATACATATATATATATATATATATATATACATGCATGCATGCATGCATGCGTACGTACGTACGTACGTACATACATACATACATACATACATACATACATACATACATACATACATACATACATACATACATACATACCTACATACATGCATACATACATGCATACATACCTACATACATACATACATACATACATACATACATACATACATACATACATACATACATACATACATACATATATATATATTTTATATATATATATATATATATATATATATATATTAGGGTGACAGCTAATTGGACCAAACATTTTTTTCTCTCGAAAAATGAAAAAGGCAGTTGATTTTCTGGTTCGTATTAGCCTAAAAACACCACATAAACAGTTTCATCTCGATCAAATAATTTTAAGGCGTGCCTCATCGCACTTGAATGGACACCCCGGACATTTTTTGGGACCGCCCATCCCTATTACTCCGGGTATGTGTTGGCTAAAATAGAGTCAGAACGTGTTCGTGCTGGCCGGGTGTGCTCTGAATAATCGTATTGCAACCTTATTAATTATAATTATAGTTTAATATTTAACTATAATTATTGTTTGTTCCAATTTCACAATATTAATGCCCTTTTTGGTCCTTTCGCAGATATGGCCGCTCCGGCAACGCGGAAGAAAACGTATATACCGCTCATCGGCTTCGCTGATGAGAGATTGATGAATGGAGGTCAACTGCCATCCCGCGGTGAGGCCCTCAGTCATCTCTTCCATGTGATCCGGAATGGCAACCAGACGTCGGTGAAGACCGCGGCTGACGACACCGTCGGCGAGATCCTGGAGGTTTGGAAGGTCGCCCACATCCCTACTCACGAAAGGAAGGTCTGTGTGAGTAAGCTGATTTCCCTTCATGACGGTTGGCGCAAACTCATGCGCAACGAGAAGAGGATGACGGCCGGCCCAGTCGCCCAACGCGAGACCTGGAAGAAGAGCCTGGACAATATTTTCGATATTGCGTACCAAAAGGCCCTCGAGCTCATCCAGATCGATGAAGACAAAGTGTTCCTCATTGCGCAACGCGAGGAAGGCCGCCGAGGAAAAATGATGGGCGCCGATCGGCAGCTCGCCGAGTTCGAGCAGCGGCAGTTGAATCGCGCCTCCCGGGCCAGCGATCGCAGGACTCGGGAAGCGCAGCGCATGGCCGAGATCGACACTGTTGAGCTCGAGTCTAGCTCCAGTTCCTCGAGCCCCTGTCGCAACTCGACGACGTCCAGCGCTGAGGACGAGCCTCAACCATCGACTTCCACCGCCTGCCCACCGCCGCCGAAGCGCCGCCGCGGCAGGGAGACTTTAATCTCGCCGACTGCCGCCGCTGCCCTCGACCGCACTCGCGTGACGGACCGCCAGGCAGTGTACGTCTTGTCGGCGGTGGCCAACACCCTCGGGCACGACGTCTCCGAGCTCACCATGAATCGGGAGTCCATCCGCCAATCCCGGCGGAACCACCGGAAGCAGGCCGTGCTGGACATCAAGGCGTCGTTTGCGCCGGACGTACCCCTGGTTGTTCACTGGGACGGAAAGCTGGTTCCCAACTCCACGACCGGCAGCAGGGGCAAAGTCGACCGTCTTCCGATTTTGGCCTCTGGGACCAGCTGCACCAAGCTGCTCTCCGTGCCCAAGCTCGAGATCGGCAGTGGACTGGCGATGGCAAACGCTGTCGTGGAGGCCCTGCACGATTGGGGCGTTGCAGACCAGGTCGTGGGTATGTGTTTCGACACTACGGCCTCGAACACAGGCCCGCAGTCAGGGGCGTGTGTGCACATTGAGCAGCAGCTCGGTCGTGACCTGCTCAATGTCGCCTGCAGGGCTAGGCACCACATGCTCGAGCTCATCGCCGCGAAGGCCTACGGGGTTTGTCTCAACACCCCATCGTCCGGGCCTGAAAACCCGCTCTTCAAACGCTTCCAGGACAAATGGGATTTCATCGATCAGGACCAGTACGAGACCATGCCCGATGACCACCTCACGGAGGCCATCCAGGATTCCCGGGACAACCTCATCGCGGGTTTCAAGCTCCATCTGTCGCAGTTCCAGCCACGGGATGACTATCGCGAGCTCCTGGAGCTCTCCGTGATCGTGCTCGGCGGGATGCCGGCCCGAGGCATTCGATTCCGGCGGCCTGGGGCTCACCACCACGCGCGTTGGATGGCCAAGCTGATCTACGCTGTGAAGATCTACCTCTTCCGAGGACAGGCAAACCTGACTGCCCTGGACAGCGCCGGCATCCTTCGGTACGTCAAGTTCACCGTCTCGGTATACGTCCCTGCGTGGTAGCCGCGCCGAGCCCCACATCGGCCCCTGCGAACGACCTCGCCCTCCTGAAGGATTTGGTCGGGTACGAGGACAAGTCCCTCGCCAAGGCGCTCACCGACGGCTTCGCGCGACGCCACTTGTGGTATTTGAGTGAGAGCCTCGTCCCGCTGGCGTTCTTCGACGAGAACTTACCGCTGGGAAGATAGCGGGCCATGATCGAGGCTCTCAGCTCCAATTAGGGCTCGGAGGACCTCACCAAGCGGGCCGTCGTTGATCTCAAGGCCGACTTGTCGCAGAAGACCCTCGCGGACTTCGTGACCAAGTCATCGCGAATGTTCTTCGTCACCCTGGGGATCGACGACGGCTTCCTGGAGACCGACCCGGCGGAGTGGCACGACCAGCCTCGCTACGTCGCCGCAGCCCGCAAGGTCAACGGCATCCGGGTACTGAACGACTTCGCCGAGCGTGGCGTCGCCCTAATGGAAGACTACAATTTGACCCTCACCAAGGACGAGGACCAGACGCAGTGCATCCTGCAGGTGGTGGAGGCGCACCGGGGAAGATTCCCCGACGCCAACAAGAGCACCGTCACCCAGCCTGACTGAGGCCAGGTGACCAGGACCAAGACCAGGACCAGGCCAGGATTAGCTTCGAAACTCATCGCAACGTTGGGTCCAGGAAGACCCACAAGACCGGCCTAATAGTGTATACATTCAAGTGCGATGAGGCACGGCTAAGCATTATTGGATCGGGATGAAACTTTTTATGTGGTGTTTTTAGGCTAATACAAACCAGAAAATCAACTGCCTTTTTCATTTTTCGAAAGTCGAAAAATAAGTGTCACCCTAATATATATATATATATATATATATATATATATGTAAATATACAACAAACTGAATAGTCAGCCTTCGTCACAGACTCACAGGAATGAATGGTCACATTGTCTGAATCACATTCAGAAGTTTTTTTCTGCAATTTTATGTCAAAATTGCCATATAAGGTATAAAGTTATTTACCATCAAAACAAAGAAACCAGTGCTGTTGAAAGTTGTGAACAATATTACAGATACCAAGTCATGAAATTAGATCTGCTATGAATAGCAGGTATATGAATCCATGGTAATGTCAGAATTTAGAATTGTCCACATTGTAAAAAGTTATATGCACTAATGTAGGTATTTCAATGCAGTCATATTCAACAGACATCAATTCAGGAGGACAAAGCACTGTTTGAGGTGAAAAGAAGCTTATATTATATGCTGGTTTCTACCTACATATGTATTTTGGGGGATTTCTGGTACCAAACTGCCTACCTTGTGGCAGAAGTTGCCTGGAAGAGTGTCAATGTGCTGTCAGAAAATTGTAATAATAAAGGTTCTAACAAGGAATTAACCTGTGATTTAACATCTGCATTCCAGTCACCAATAACCATAACAAACAAACAAAAACAGGAAGCATCAAGCTCTGAAAGAACGCCTGCAATTAGGTGCACTAGTTATCCATATAATAGCTCACATTATCCTGCCTTGTGAGAGGAAATATGCACCTTACGTAGTCTGAGATTGAGATTGCACTGGAAGTACGTACCCAGGTACCTAGGTAGGTACGTACCTACCTAGATACCTACCTATAATTCTTATTTCAGAATTCGATGTTCATGGTAACTGTAATAACGCAGTATTCTGAAGAGCACACTATTACTACCTTACCTTCAATGAACAAAATTCGATGAGTACAATTTCAAGACACTTCACGACTGTTTTTACAAATATATCTAGGTATCACAGAGCGACCCAATCCGAGCCCACCACCACACGAGTCACGGAAAGACAACTGAAATGCGAGGCCAAGGCGATAGGCGAGGCCTGGGCATTCATGGAAACACGCCACATCGGTCATAAAGGTGCAGTTCACGTAGCGAAACAAAATATCCTGGGCAAACGAAATATAATTACAATTAATGGGAATTTTCTATCCTTTCTCCCCAGGATTAGATTGAAAATTTCTAATTAAATCACCGTACGTTTTAGATTAATACACTGTTGCACATTTTAAATATATATTACTGGTAAATCAAGACGTTCATTGCAAGTCATTTCATATCTGGCGCCCATGCGACATTTATCGACGCATTGATGGTATATTATGGTGTTTGAAAAATACGTATTTTGTGGAAGGTGGAAAGTTTTATTTTTCTTTCGAAAATTAGACTACGTAGTAGAGTACCTATTGCATATTGGTCATTAATTCAAGTGAACGTGGTTGATCAATGGTCAAGGTATAGGACAGTTAAATGCGAATAAGTTGTAAGTCAAAGGGTGGGTGATCAGTGGAGTAAGCTGCCTGGTGATGCAGTAAGGAGTTTCTCATTGGATATGGTGGATAAATGATTTACGCCCACGATCTCATTTTGAATTATAAGTCGTGTCATATTGGAATGGAATTGGGCACGGATGGAGTCAGATTGATGATGGGTGTCTTAGATTGTGCTTATAAAAAGGGGAGCTGCACAAGTAATAGGTCGGTAAATTTGCGGCGTAAGGTAATTTTTTATTATTTGATTTATTTTTTCCAATGCAATTTTTATGAATGTGTTAGCATGATGTGACCACTCATTTTCTCTGCAAATGCATACTTTTCAGCTGGGAGGCAAAATGAGGTAATCTTTAGCCCCCTTTCGGCCAACACATACTGCCAAGGTTACTGATTTGTAAACAGGTGTACAGTGGGGAACAGTGACATCACAGGAGTCAGGGAAGTGACATCACAGGACTCGGGTGTTGGTAAAGATTACCACCTAACCTAGACTAATGATAATGTAGCATAATATACAAAATGTATCATAGCATAATATAATCTAATCTAACCTAACCTAACCTAACCGGGAAAACCAGAATCCTCCAGCAAGCAAATTTTTTTGGCCCATGACGTCATGAAATATATGCGACATTGTATGTGACACCTCTTTACAAATCACTAACCTTGGCAGTATGTGTCGAGCCGAAAGGTAAAGATTACCCGAAACCTTCCCCAAACCTTCCATAAATTAAATTTTAAAATTTCCCTTTTTTTTTTCCCAAAAAAATTTTATAATTTTTTATTTTTTACAAAATAACACCAAAAAGGGTTTGGAGTTGGGGGTAATCTTCAAGTATTACCCCTCAGACTTTCCTTATATCAACAATGCATCCAAGTCACCATCAGCTGATGGTGACGCCTCTGAATTGACACCCCACAACCGCAGCCTATAAGCGGAAGCGATGTGGTGGTGACGCCTATGAGGTTCCATTTGAAGCAGCACCCTCTGAGATCGATCCTTGGTGATGCCACTGAGATGGCTTTTCCCACAACTGCCACCCCAACCCCACCCCCCTCCCACAATCAAATTGCGACATCCTGAAGTCCATCGAAGTACCAACCCGGATGGAGAATTGTTGATAGAGTCCTTGAAGGCACATCTGAATCTCCATCCCTTCGAGAGAAAGCCCTGGTGATGCCCGTGAAATAGCACCTGCACACCCTCCCCCTAGCAGGAAATAAAAATGTCCTGTGGGGCCCTGAACGTATTCCCACAACTGCTTCCGAGGCATATATTTGTTGCTGACACCCCTGAATGAGCACCACACACTCCCTTATAAATATTCCTGGTGATGCCCTATGGTTATTCAGTGCACACATCTGGAGGTGTCTCAGTATGTTTGAGCGATGTCATCAACAGCTGACTGGCCAGTCAGCTGATGGTGACTTGGATACACTGTTGATATAAAGGAAGAGTGAAGGGTAATACTTGAAGATTACTGGAGTTGGGTAGGTACCTAGTAAATCAATCAAAATAATATTCAAAATCAAGAAAAAATATAACATAGCCTTGGCTGGCCTAGCCTAACCTTCCATAAAAGGTGAAAAAAAAACTTTTAAATGGAAATTTCTAAACAATTTGTTCTCAATTTTTCAAAGTAAATAACCTAATCCAGCCTAACCTAGCCTGAGCTGTTTTTCAAGAAAACAAATCATTTTTTAAAAGAATTTTTTAAAATCACACGTTCTCTTACTTACCACAAAATCCTAACTTAGCAAAAACTAACCCCTTTACATACTCATGGATATGGATACTCATGGAGTGTATGTACAACTTGTCTTGTGGTTACCACCCCCCCCGGGGGGCCCCCCCCCAACATGAAAAAACCCACCCCCCCAAAATCCAAAAGCCCCAGGCAAAGCAGGGAAAAAAAAAAAAAAAAATCCCCCCAAACAAAAAAAAAAAAAAAAAAAACCCCAAACAAAAAAAAAAAAAAAAAAAAAAAAAAAAAAGTTAAACTGCAATAATACCAACAGGTGCACAGGGCAGTGGATTCAGTACCTTCCTTTGGGTCACAGTAGCTCAGTCAGTAGGGTATTGAACTCTTGATCACAGTATCATATTTGGTGTGTTTCAATCCTGCAACTGGCAGGATTACCAGGTTCACCTGTGACAAATTGTGTTGATATATTGGTGAAGCTACATGATCTAGCCATTGAATGTGTCATAAATCAACCAAGGTTTCTTCTTCTTCAGTGCCTTCCTTTATGCATGTGATGCTAAGGTGCCTGACCATGGCAACACAATTTGGTGGATAGATAGTTTTCCTTAGAACTCCAGGTGTAGCATTTATTAGGTGCTTCAGTTTCTTTTTTGTTCAATGATATCTTATCTTTGTAGGTTTAACTCAGATGGCCCCTATGGCTCTTTTTTACCAGCTCCATCTCAGGGGTTCATATGTGCCCCCCCCCCCCCAATAAGGTTTTCCATGGATAGTGAAAGAATGGCATGCAGCAGCATGTCAAAATTTGGCATGCCTTTTCCTACATTAATTTGGCATGTTGTGTGAATATGTTGGTTTCAATTGTTTGAATTGTGAAAATGTCAGTGTTTGATGTCAGTTCATCTAGGGTCAATGAGTTAGTCAAGGTCAGGTGAGGTCGCCTCCAGAAAAGTTAAATCAGTTGTCTTGCTTTAACAGATAGAGATGTTTTAATAAAGCTGTTAGCATTTGCTTATCTTTAGGGAGCAAACAAAATGCACCATAATATTTGTTTTCATTTTTGATAGACTAGTTTTGCATATTTGACCATTATGGTGAAAATGAATGTTTTTCGCTAGTGTAAGCATTTTTATGAGAGTAAGTTGACTTCAAACAATGTTTTGTGGTCTGCTGTACCAATTATAAAATAAAAAGTAAAGACAATTGAACACCCTCTGAGATGGGTGTGAGGATCTGATGGGAGAGACCTTAGCCGTAGCCTTAGCGTTAAACCTTAGCATTATATTACTTTATAATTTATGCTACCTTCTCCACATTCTGTCATGTGCTTAGTTGCCACTTCTTGACATGGTGTCATGACACCATGCTGGTGTCCGCCACTGGCATGCTGGTGCCACAATGTTCCTAATAATTCTGATACATTTCAATTACAATATTGAGCTGAGCTTCATTCTTGTTTATAATTTGCTATACTTGAATACATGGGTATATATATACACTAGACTCTTGGTCAAAATTATGCTATGTAACTGGATTTTTTTCAATCTGGATGTGAGCTTAGTGCCAATGCAACAAGGTTCTGCTTTTCATTGACTGATTATGTAAATCCTCCTGAACAACAATTTGAATACAATGTTGTCGTTTGAAAAACAAGTATATGTTGCCCTATCCTGACATGGATAGTGGAACCCGGGTATTTGTTATTATTACACTTGGTAGTATAACTTGTTGGTCCTGCTATCAAGGTGCCATAAGTTGGAGTTTATGATCGGTTTTAGAGCCTAGCTTTCTTCTGATATGTGGGTGTTAAATTGTCATTGTGGTCAGTGCATCCTAACACCAAAATATCCAGCCAACCAACCTCTTCTTATGACATGCTTGGAGGTCATGCTAAAGATAGCTGACATATCATTGCCTAGCCCCTAAATGATGAGAGTTTGTCAGTGTGGGTTTGGACACAATCATATCCTGATCTAGCGTGGTCTTACCTTGCCTTGCTTTGTCCTGCCTAATCTAATCTAACCTAACCTAACTGAACCTATCCTAACCATACCCAGCTTAACCAAGCCTAGATGATCAGTGTGTCCCTGATATTCGTGCTCTGGTTTCAACCTTTTCTTGGTGTGCACAGCTAACCCTCCCACTCCAGTTTGATTCTCTCCTGTGTGGGTTGCTAACTTGCAGCCCCAGTTCCAGCCCCAGTTCCTCACTCCCCAGGTCGCTGACCCACCTGCTCCAGTTTCAGTTCGAGCTGCCGAACATGAACGCGGAGATAGTGGACCTGGTGTGCGACCTGTTCAGCACAGAGGAGGACTTTGAGGCGGCGTGCATGATGGACGTGCCGGAGCAGAGGGTAACCAGCTACCTGCGGTGTGCCCGCCGACTCGAGGAGGAGGCCAACATGCTGCAGCAGTTCGTCACTGGCGAACAGGTGGGCGTGGCCCCTACTTACGCTGTGACGGCCATGTGGGCGTGACCTCCACTTCTGCCGTGTTATCTCTGCGAATGGGGGTACACCATGGAGCTTTGCCAAAATTAGCTCCAAGTCAAATATTTCAATCTGATTGTGCACCCATCAAATATATTGTGAAATATATCGTGACACGCTCCTCTAGGCATGCTGACCAATGAAAGTAGCTGATCTCCAGCCCTCCCTCTCCCCCACGTACATGGAAAGATGCATCTCCCTTTGGGTTAAAGATGATAGTGGCCTCCCGTGGCTGAACTCCCAGCAAGGAGATTTTTGAGCATTACATGTGGGGATCAGATCAGGTATTTTATAATCCTGGATGTGGAGAGGAAAGTGTTTGTGGGAATAGAATATGGAGACAAAATTCGTATTCAAACTTGTGGTATCAGAATCTCAGTTTTGCACGAGCAAGTGAAGCTTGACCATTTTATAACAGTAGCTCATTGTGAAACAGCGCCATTACAGTGATAAATTATTGGTGAAATAGGGTGGAATATACCACTTTTTGAATGCTCAATTGACATCCTTCTCCAAGAAACACCTACATCCTGCTTCTTGATGCATGCTTATGAAGTCTTCATGTCTCTTTTCTAACAGTATCTTGTTCACAAGTACCATGCTCATGGTCTTGACAAGAGATGGTGACACACAAACATTTTACAATGCAATTTTAGGTAAAGGGATTACCTATAATGTGATATGGCATACAATACCAGTTTATTGCATATATATTGTTTATTGCTCTCCAGAATATAGCTCTTCCTAAATTATGAATATGAAACCAAATATAAAGTTACAGTCATAATTATGCCATTGACTTAACACGCGCACTGGAGGGGGGGGGGTCGAAATCCGCCCACCCCTCCGGTTTTTCGCAAATAACTGCAGATTTTACCGTTGGATATACGCGATTTTCGATGTACCTGCTTAGAAATGAACGGCGCGTCGTTTAACACTCGCACGTCCGGCGGTCCGCGCCAACTTCGCATGTCTGGGGGGGGGGGGGCAGATGTCTGCCCCCCCTAAGATCTCGAGAACTATGCTAGGTAGCGACAAACGGAAAACGGCTTTCGATAGCTGGTGACAAGCTCTATCGAAAGTATTTCGGTCATTTTCTCGCTCAGGTCAATATTTAGGTCACTGGGTCATCATATGTCAAATTCGACCAGATCGGGTGGGACCCTCAGATATTGGCACATATCTCAGGACCTGTAACAGATAGAAACAAACTGCAAATGCTATTCGACAGCCCTTGAAATGTGCTATCGACATACGCTGTGTAATTTAAGGTCAGGTCAACATATGGGTCACCGAAACAATGACCTCAGGTCAAGGTCATGGGGTGGAGTAGGGAGGTCATGTAATATATCAATCGACACGTCTTGGCGATACAAGCACAAAGACGGTAATTTCAGCCTTCTAGCTCAACGCATTGCGATATAATGCGCAGAAATGTGCTAGTGATTTCAGGTGACCTCAGCTGACCTTGGTGGGGCCACTGAGCAAAATTGTCAGCATAGCATTGCGAATAGCTTCGAACTACACGCCATAGCGGTTGGAGGTCATTCCGAGAGCAAATATGTAACCAGGAAACATTTGTATATTTTTCCATAGGCCTATAATGGGTAAGCCATGGCCACGACCTGACCTCAGGTCAACGCTACGAAAAAACCGTGATATACATATTATAGACCCTGATAAGATCATGACGTGATATAAGTTTGAAATCAATCGCCCAATTATTGTGGGAGTGATGCCACCTAGAACTCGGAGGGACGTTAGGTCACTTCGCCTGACCTGGTGACCTGACTTGAGATGACCCAGGGTCAAACATTTCTGAGGATATGCGGAAAAGACCAATGAGCAGCCATGCGAGGTTTGGCCTTGCTAACCCGATTAGCATGGCGGCAAACTAGGAAAAACCGCAGGGGGGCAGATATCTGCCCCCCCCCGGACGTGCGCGGGTTAAAGCAAGAAAAATGGAAATCGGCCGAAAATTTTTCAAGTTAGGGGCCGCTAAAGTCAAAACATGTTATAGCGCCAGACCACAAAAATCGGCGCTGATGCGCTTCCAGTATACTGACAAAAGGGAAGTGTTCTAGGCAACTCTAGCGACCTGTTTGATGCATATTGATATGCTGTATAGTTTCAAGGTCATGTTAGGTCCCCAAGGTCAAGTCAGGTCAAGTTCATGACAGGTTAATGGAACCAAACTTGATCAACTGGAATGTTGCCATAAATGCACTACTGGTTGGCATTTGTACTGTTTGTCATTGCGTTTCCATACTTTATTCATGTACTTCACTGCCTTCTTCACGAAGCCGATTGCTCCGAGCTGCCCGACGGAGCAGCCGGGCGGGTGACCGGTTCCGTTAACTGGAACAGGTAACTGACCTGATAAAGTGGTGCTATATAGGTGACCTGAGGTCAAATGTTGGGTCTAGCATCTGCATTGCATCATTAGTAATCTCCAAAACATCATTGATGCCCATTTTTGAGCATTTAAACACAATCACAGCGATCCATAACGATGACAAGCCAAGCCACGCAAAACAGGAAAATTTTGCCAATCTGACCTCATTTGACCTTGAAGATATTGACGTAAGGTCGCGAAAATTGCACACAATAGAGATCACAACCGTACCCGTCCACCCTGCGAATTTCGTTCCTCCAGCTTTACTAGGAGCCGAGATCTTAGGGGCGGAATCCCCCCCTCCGTGGCGTATTTCGAGGCCCTCCAGGGCGCGTGTTAAATTTGAGTCTGAATGACATCAAAAGCATTTGAATGACACTAATACCATGGGAAATTTCGACATCCTACTGTGCTCGTTTCGATATCTCACACCTAACGAAAAACCATTATTTTAACACTGCCATTCAACCTTTAAATGAGAAAAATGAGAAGATATATTTTGTGGGAGGACAATGCTCTGGATGACAAAACCTGGACGCAGCCTATTTTTCAATCCTGGATCAGCTTCTGTGATGCATATCTGTGTCCATCCTCAGTGCGGGCGGGCGCAAAACAGACCGGTAGATGGCAGGCCCTGAGGCACCAAGCCACCACCGAATTGGATCACCGAACTCGGAGAGGATGAGCGGATTTTTATTTTGTGACATCAGAAATCATGTTTGCACTTTGTAGTGTGTTGAGCATGTTATCAACAAAAAATAAGTTTCCATTTGATCTGAAATATGACCCAACCTTCCAGCAAGAAAAAAGTACATGATAATTTTCTGGATGAAATAATGCTTTGGGTGACAAAATCCAGTCACATATTTTTTCAACCATGGTGGCAGCCTATTCGACCACTGCTTCATGAAGAAGCGACATCTTAGTCGACTGCTGGCGTCATCTATCAGTAGTTAGTCGACTGCTGGCATCATCGATCAGTACTTAGTCGACTGCTGGCGTCATCTATCAGTAGTTAGTCGACTGCTGGCGTCATCCATCAGTACTTAGGCGACTGCAGGCATCATCTGTCAGTAGTTAGTCGACTGCAGGCATCATATATCAGTACTTAGTTGACTGCAGACATCATCTATCAGTACTTGGTTGACTGCAGGCACTATCTGTAAGTACTTAGTCGACTGCTAGCGTCAGCTATCAGTACTTAGTTAACTACAGGCACCATCTATCAGCACTTGGTTGACTGTATGCGCCATATATCAGTACGAAACACTGATGCACTGCGGCGCAAGTCCGTCTGGGCGGCACCCGAGAATGCGCCGCTCCACGCGTGACTGGTGGCTGCGAGACCTTGTTATTGGGCAGCATGTGGCGGACCTGTGGGTGGCACACACGTGGTGTGTGTGTGTGTGTGTGTGTGTGTGTGTGTGTGTGTGTGTGTGTGTGTGTGTGTGTGCGGGCTGATGTTGACCTGACCGATAGTGTGTCGGGGTCGACTGTTCGGACCCACGCGTCTCCGCAGCTATTATCGGTAGACACACACACACACACACACCAGCGGGACTCCGGCCAGCATTGATGTCTGTACCAGTACACCTGTCGGGTACGCCTGCCATGCCAGGTGGCAGCACGCCTGCTAGGTAACCCTGAACTCTGGTCTGGGTGAGGTGCAAAATTCAGGTTACAAAAGCCAAGCAAGGGTGTTCTGCGTAGCATTCAGTATTCGCAACAAATAAAGTGACGTTTGTGCACGCGAGCAGCTACAACTGTAATAATGTGACAGTTTGTGATGCCAGTTTGTGGCGAGAACAAACTGAACAAGTGAAGGAACCGAGTTCGCTAATGGACACTGGACATGACATCAGGGTTCTCAAATTCCTGCAGTTGTGTGTAAATTGGCACCTAAAATAGCTTTGTCTTTCATCACTTACGATATCATTTATCCAGCCTTATACCAAGCTACTCGTCAATTATGTGCATGTTAGGGGATGGGATCATGCAGGATGCATAGAGTTTTGCTTAGCTGTAGATATTCCATCCAAAAAATGCTTGCCTAAGCTTGTTTATTCATACATGAGGATAGTCCTTCCTTCAGTCGAATTCAACAGCTCTGGCTTCGATTCAACATTCCACGTGCCCCAACATGCACATCTATGTACCTCCATGCTGCATGCTTTCCTCGTCCCTGACATTTTTTTACATCGGACATCTAACATATAATTAATTTGAGAACACTGCACGAGATGGTCACGAGACGTATTGGCGGTAGCCGTTGGTCGCTTCATGCTGGCCCACCGTGCTGTGTGTCCGTCAGAGCGTCGACAGCCTCCACACCACTGCAGCATTGCGGCAAACTCCAGTGGTTAGTGAGAGATCCTCGGGTGCAGTACACCAACACATGAGTGAATGGTGTGAGGTTATGTTTGTGGCGTAGTGTTTGAGACAGGTTGCCTGTTGCGCGATTGACCATCAGTTCCAGCCTGCCTTACCCTGGCTAACCCTCCCCGCTCTGGGGGACGAGTGGTCTAGGGGTAAGATGCTCGTCTCACAATCGAAAGATTGTGGGTTCGAATCGCACCTGTCGCTACTCTTCGCCCGCGACCAATCGGCGTGAGAGATTGGCGACGCTATATGACTCAACGGTCGATGTGTCGTAAAACCAGTAACCAACCAACCAACCTCCCCGCTCTGGCCCATCTAACCCGATCCGGCCTGGCCTGCCACAGCCTGTCCTGTTGTACCGGGGACTGCGCGTTGTCCTGCCATGACCTGATATGGTCTGATATGACGTGCGCCACTCGGCGCTCTCTAATCTGACGGGGTTGCGGTAGCTGAATCGGTAGGGCGTTCGAATCTTGATCGTAAGATCGCGTGTTCGAATCCCACAACCGGCGGGATTGCCGAGTCCACCCGTGACCAATCGGTGTGGAAGGTCGGCGACGCGATGTGACTCAGCAGTCGAATGTGTGGTAAAAAAACAAGGAAGAACAACAAGGAAGTATCGTAAGAGGACCCAAGGTTCCTGTTCCATGACCTGACCTGAGCGGTGACCGCGTCTGTTTCGACAGGCCCCGCACGAGTCCTCCGAGCAGCGCATGTGCTCGGAGCGGCCGGAACCGAGCGGCGCGCCGAGCCGGGCCGCCGAGTCGCTGGCCGACCTCAGGCTCTCCTCCGCCACCATGTCGATCCTGCTGACGCGCCTGACGACGACGACGCCGTCGTCGGCGGCCGAGTCGGTGGCGGAGGCGGCCGGCAGCGGCGGCGGCGGCGAGAAGCGGCGCATGCCGTGGCCGGGCGGCACGCGGCGCGCCGTCCGCCGTCCGGCCGAGCAGCGCGACGCGCAGGAGCAGCGCCAGGCGAAGCTGGTCGCGCTGCCGGACGGCCCGGCGAAGCCGACGGAGAGCGGGGGCTCGGAGTCCGCCGGAGGGGTGCGCAGGAGGAGTCCGCAGGAGTCGGCCGTGGCTGGCGCTGTGACGAATTGCAGCTCGTCCTCCGGGTGAGACAGGTGGCGGCGCGGGCGGGGATTCGGTGGCCGGTGTTTTGTAGTGGTGGTAGCATTGTTTTCAAGTCGGTGGCGGGTGTTTTGCAGTGGTAGTAGCATTGTTTTCAGAGTTTCCGATAACCTTTCTTGATCCAAGTAAAGTGCTGAAAGGTTCTGTTTTTTTTTCTCATTTGCAATTACTAATTCGATGGTATGTGTAAATTACTACATATGCGAAAAAATGGCGTTGTATTGCTTTTAGTAAGCCACAAAGAGAGGGCTCATCAAAACGGAGCTCGTGTTGTGATTCGCTCATGTCTTTCACATTGTGCTCGACACAATGTGACTGTGTGACATTTTGTTTTGACAGTTCACTGTGTGACTCGGAACTGACCTATGCGACTCGACACTGACTTGTGTGACTCACCACTGACCTGTGAGTCCCCTCATTTACTTGACGCCGATACGTTCACACATGGTTTGACTGCCGAAGTTATGGGCGCTGTATAACCTATGCAGTTGATGCGCCCCTAAACCCCAATAACAACAACAACAACATTGTGCTCGACACGTTCGGGTTTTCATCAAGGTACGTCTTGAATCGAACTACATGACATTCAGTTTGTTCACGTGGCCCATCATACAACAACGTACGGACAGGGCAGGAGAGGCAGGACCATAGTGATGGACAGGACAGGCCCTCCACACGACTGCGTACTGACAGGACAGGAGAGGAGAGGCAGGACCATAGTGATGGACAGGACAGGCCCTCCACACGACTGCGTACTGACAGGACAGGAGAGGAGAGGCAGGACCATAGTGATGGACAGGACAGGCCCTCCACACGACTGCGTACTGACAGGACAGGAGAGGCAGGACCATAGTGATGGACAGGACAGGCCCTCCACACGACTGCGTACTGACAGGACAGGAGAGGCAGGACCATAGTGATGGACATGACAGGCCCTCCACACGACTGCGTACTACAGGACAGGAGAGGAGAGGCAGGACCATAGTGATGGACATGACAGGCCCTCCACACGACTGCGTACTACAGGACAGGAGAGGAGAGGCAGGACCATAGTGATGGACAGGACAGGCCCTCCACACGACTGCGTACTGACAGGACAGGAGAGGAGAGGCAGGACCATAGTGATGGACATGACAGGCCCTCCACACGACTGCGCACTGACAGGACAGGAGAGGCAGGACCATAGTGATGGACAGGACAGGTCCTCCACACGACTGCGTACTGACAGGACAGGAGAGGAGAGGCAGGACCATAGTGATGGACAGGACAGGCCCTCCACACGACTGCGTACTGACAGGACAGGACAGGCCCTTCACACGACTGCGTACTGACAGGACAGGAGAGGAGAGGCAGGACCATAGTGATGGACATGACAGGCCCTCCACACGACTGCGTACTACAGGACAGGAGAGGAGAGGCAGGACCATAGTGATGGACATGACAGGCCCTCCACACGACTGCGTACTACAGGACAGGAGAGGAGAGGCAGGACCATAGTGATGGACAGGACAGGCCCTCCACACGACTGCGTACTGACAGGACAGGAGAGGAGAGGTCCGTCATGCGACTGTATACGGACAGGACAGGAGAGGCAGGACCATAGTGATGGACAGGACAGGCCCTCCACACGACTGCGTACTGACAGGACAGGACAGGACAGGTCCGTCATGCGACTGTATACGGACAGGACAGGACAGGCAGGACCATAGTGATGGACAGGACAGGCCCTTCACACGACTGCGTACTGACAGGACAGGACAGGCCCTTCACACGACTGCGTACTGACAGGACAGGACAGGCCCTTCACACGACTGCGTACTGACAGGACAGGACAGGCCCTTCACACGACTGCGTACTGACAGGACAGGACAGGCCCTTCACACGACTGCGTACTGACAGGACAGGACAGGCCCTTCACACGACTGCGTACTGACAGGACAGGACAGGCCCGTCATTCGACTGCGTACTACAGGACAGGACAGGCCCTTCACACGACTGCGTACTGACAGGACAGGACAGGCCCGTCATTCGACTGCGTACTACAGGACAGTACAGGCCCTTCACACGACTGCGTACTGACAGGACAGGACAGGCCCGTCATTCGACTGCGTACTACAGGACAGGACAGGCCCTTCACACGACTGCGTACTGACAGGACAGGACAGGCCCGTCATTCGACTGCGTACTGACAGGACAGGACAGGCCCTTCACACGACTGCGTACTGACAGGACAGGACAGGCCCGTCATTCGACTGCGTACTACAGGACAGTACAGGCCCTTCACACGACTGCGTACTGACAGGACAGGACAGGCCCGTCATTCGACTGCGTACTACAGGACAGGACAGGCCCTTCACACGACTGCGTACTGACAGGACAGGACAGGCCCGTCATTCGACTGCGTACTACAGGACAGGACAGGCCCGTCACACGACTGCGTACTGACAGGACAGGACAGGCCCTTCACACGACTGCGTACTGACAGGACAGGACAGGCCCTTCATTCGACTGCGCACTACAGGACAGGACAGGCCCTTCACACGACTGCGTACTGACAGGACAGGACAGGTCCGTCATTCGACTGTGTACGGACAGGACAGGACAGGCAGGACCATAGGGACAGACAGGATTGGACAGGCCCCTTACACGACTGCATACGGGCAGGGAAGGATGGCCGTACCGATTGGCAAAGTTGGACAAATAGCGTACATTCGTCATATCACGTCGCGAGAACATGCACTTCGCAAGAACAAAGAATGCTGCACCACTTGAAGATGTGATTGTATCATGTATCTCCGATGTATTTTGTGACACGCCAAGCTGTAGATTTGTGTGGACAGGAATAGCATTAGCCCATTTCCAGCTGACGCAGTTGTGCATGCGATGCTAGTTCGTCAGCCTCCAGTTCAAGCAGTTCCTCCATGTTTAATCGACTTCGCAGGTAGAGCTCTCCCCACCCAGGTCTGAACACATGTATAATTGTTTAGTTGTTGTTTTTGCGGTTTCCCTGGAGCTGGACCACCTGGTTGGAACACCAGTCCTTCCATCAAGGATTGGTGTTGTCTAACTTGTCTAAGATAGCGCCGTAATGTATCACGCTGTAAATGTAACTTGTCTGTATCGTTTCTGTAATGGAAGCGTTACAATCTCAAGTCATGGAGTGTTTCTCGAGACTTTTCTGTTCAGTTCGTGTTATGCTTGGCACTTAGGCTTGTCAAGGTTAGGGTGAAGATATATTGGTCCTTTCAAGGTTGGGGTGAGGAGTTAGTGAACCCGCGAAGGTTAGGGTGAGGACTTATTGGACCTGTGGAGGTTGGGGTGAGGAGTTGTTGTGCCCGTCTAGGTTAGGGTGAGGAGTTGTTGTGCCCATCAAGGTTAGGATGATGAGTTGTTGTGCCCATCAAGGTTAGGGTGAGGAGTTGTTGTGCCTGTCAAGGTTAGGGTGAGGAGTTGTTGTGCACGTCAAGGTTAGGGTGAGGAGTTGTGCCCGTCAAGGTTAGGGTGAGGAGTTGTGCCCATGAAGGTTAGGGTGAGGAGTTGTTGTGCCTGTCTAGGTTAGGGCGAGGAGTTATTGTGCCTGTCAAGGTTATGGTGAGTTGTTGTGCCCATCAAGGTTAGGGTGAGGAGTTGTTGTGCCCATCAAGGTTGGGGTGAGGAGTTGCTGTGCCCATCAAGGTTAGGGTGAGGAGTTGTTGTGCCCATCAAGATTCGGGTGAGGAGTTGTTGTGCCCGGCAAGGTTGGGGTGAGGAGTTGTTGTACCCATCAAGGTTAGGGTGAGAAGTTGTTGTGTCCGTCAAGGTTGGGGTGAGGAGTTTTTGTGCTCGTCAAGGTTAGGGTGAGGAGTTGTTGTGCCCGTCTAGATTAGGGTGAGGAGTTGTGCACATCAAGGTTAAGGTGAGGAGTTGTTGTGCCCGTCAAGGTTAGGGTGAGGAGTTGATCGCGGCAGAAGGCAAGAGCAGGACATTCTGACGTTGATGCCATTCAGAAGTGGAATTGATCGACGGTGGTGCGTGGGGTTACAGGGTGTTCGTGATGACCCGGTCAACTTTCAGGTTGCAGCCAACAGAGCACAAGCCGAAAACCAAATGGAGGCCTAGCCAGCAGTTTTTCCAGAACATGTGCACCAAGCTGAGCGAGCTCGACTTCTGGCTGAGTTTTCACCTGTCACGCTCCACTGTCCAGGTGAGAAGGGTCGCCGGTTCGATTCCCATCCGGCGGGGACTTTTCACCAGCGGGGCGTGGCTCGCCGTGGCGGTTGTGGGGTCGCGTGCGGACGCTGCAAGAGAGTGGTAACTAGTGGTATGGGCATCAGTGTGAGTGTGGTCAAATATCCTGGAATTCAGAATTTAGGTGGGAAGCGACATCTATCAGGAACTCAGGAACTTCCTTTTACTTCCTGTGGACAGAGTTTTAGCTTCCTTAATTAATTTCCATGAAACTGAACAGCATACAACTGTAGCATCTGTTGCACTGGATTCATGTCATCTGTACCATCTCGCCAATCTTTCCAATATGTCCTGCTGGTGTGGTGTCTATCCGCCAATATCGTTATTTGTTCGCAACGTTTCCTATCGTATTTCCAAATTATTTCAACCCCATCGGGGGTTTGGTGTATTTGCCTGCTACGCTCCATTCTGCGAGAGAAAGCAAATTCCAGAGCAGTTGTGTGTTCAGCAGCAATATGGCTGGCAGCTATATCTTCGGTAGCAGTAAGGTTGTATGCAGGGTTAAAATAATGGTTTTTCGTTAGGTGTGAGATGTCGAAACGAGCATAGCAGGATGTCGAAATTTGCCATGGAATTAGTGTAATTTAAAATTATTTTGATGTCTTTCAGACTAAAATTCGAGTCCGTGGTGTAGGTACTTATGACTGGACCTCTATCATTTGTTTTGAGATTCATAACTTAAGAAGAGCTATATTCGGGACAGGGATAATAATAACTTTGCTATAAACTGGTATTGTATGCCATACCACATTATAAGTCATCCCTTTACCTGAAATTTAATTGCAAAATGTTCGTGTATCACCATTCCTTATCGAGAGCATGGACACCCATGATGCACATATGACACCCAACCTTGTTGGGTGTCATAGTTCAGTGTGGTGCAGCAATGTGGCTGGGTAGCTGTATGTTTGGTAGCAACAAGGTTGCGCGTCACGTCACGTCACGTCACGTCACGATTCACTACGGTACACCCGGCAGCAGCCAGAACGAGCCGACAGTAATAGGGCTCGCAATGATGGGACTGAGAATGACGCTGCGATTCGTTGCTGGCGACGTCGGCGGTTGGCAGTGTGAGAGTTGCTTGTGGCAGTGGTGGTGGTTTGGTGACAGGTTGGCTTGTTATTTGGGTTTATGCGTGTCCAGCAAGCTGTAACGTTTTTTTTTTCTTCTCATGTTTGCAGAAGATTCACTCCGACTTCAATTCGCAATACATGCGGCTGAAAGACATCCAGACTGGAAGACGCCGCCCATTGCTGTCGGTATGTGCGTCGTTCTGCCTTGACCTTAATTTTAAACTTAACCTTGATTTTGACCGTGACCTTGGTCAGGGTCCCTGATACTCTCGCACCCACCCCACCCCCATTCCCCACCCCACACACTGGTATAATTCGTGACATGTGTAGTTTGTGGCGTCCCTGTGACCCTCCGTGATATTGTAACGTAGCTGACCTGCAAGTGTACGCCATTTCCGTCATTTCAAGATAATTTTACACACAAGATGAAAGTGGACTGAGGGGCATTGATGGGACTCAAACTCGAGTTACTCGAGTTTCGTGCATTTTTCGTTAGTTCGCAAGGGTGTCCGCTCGACGATGCCGCACCCGGTCGCGAAAGCACGACCCGATTACGTCCTCACATTGGTCTGTTGGCACGGAACGTGCGATCGTCACGACACATACACAGCTACTGCCGGGGGTCGCCGTCACCAGCCGGCGGCGCACACGGCGACATACACACACACACACATACACCGCTGCTGTCGGGGGTCGCCACACCACACACACACACACACACACACACACACACACACACACACACACACACACACACACACACACACACACACACACACACACACACACACACACACACACACGCATACATCTGGAGGTGTGATTCATAGGGGACGGGGGGCGGCAAATCCACTGGACAGACCAGAGCACGAGAGGGCTGGATAGAAAATTGAGTCTGAATCATGAAGTGATGGAAAGCAAAGTGGTGATCCACGGTCGCCACAGCACTGTTACACACGAGTGTATCGCTCATGGTTGTATCTTTGTGCCACCGAGCGCGCCTTCAAGCCAAGATAAAGCCTCGGCGCAAACAAAAATGCCGCCGTTGGGTATCGAACCAGGGACGTGCGGGCTACCGACTGACCTGTTCGCGCAGGTGATCTTGATGTCGCTGTGGCTGCTCAACTCCAGAGAGAATCTGCACGAGATCGGCAAGCGGTTCAAGGTGCCGCAGAGCAGCATCTTCGCGGCGGTCGAGTCGTTCTGCGAGCTGCTCATATCGTGCTACGGCAACATAATAGCCTGGCCCACCGAGGACGAGGTGAGTGGGCAGCATAATTGCCTGACATGTGATATGTGTGACCAGTCCGTGACATGTGCCATGTGTGGCCAGTGTGACATGTGTGACCGCTCCGTGACATGTGAGATGTGTGACCGGTCCGTGACATGTGACATGTGTAACCAGTCCGTGACATGTGTAACCAGTCCGTCACATGTGACATGTGTGTCCGCTCCCACCGGCAGATCCCCGCCGTCCAGGCGGGCTTTCAGGAGGTGACGGAGATGGCCGACGTGGTGGCCGTGGTGGGAACCGTGCACATCACCGCCCGCATCAGCAAGGATAACCTGGAATACGAGTGAGTAGCAGGGGCGGATACAGAGCGGGGCTAGGGGTATGTGACCCGTCCATGGAAAGGTGGCGCCATTCTAGCCGGAGAAGGCTCTAGTGGAGGCTCTAGTGCACCTTCAGGCTTCAGGAAGGCTCTAGTGCACCCGCTCAACGGACTCATCCAGTGAAAAAAATTAACCATTTTGCATGGAAAATCACAGTTAATGAAAGTTTTAGGTTTTCATCCTTGGTGATGACTTTCATCTTTTCATAAACATATTACACACAGATGGTCATTGTTGTGATGGAAATAAAGTGCATGTTTGCAATGTTTTCATCCTTGTCTTTTGTTTTTCCAGCAGGTATCAATAGTCTCACTCTCAGGTGAATATAGAATGGGCTTTGAGACAAATGCATATCATCACAAAACCTAAGGGACCTGTAGTGAAGATGTTCCTGGCAGGCTGAAAATTATTGTATAATGAACTAGATGTGTCTATCTTCATGAAGCTAGGCATGAAGTTCACAGTGTATCCTCACAATCAGAGGATTATATAGCATGATGAACATAAGTGCAGCAATCTATGAATATGCATGAATCCATTAAATACACTCATACCATGCGTCTTTAAAAAAACATGTGAAGCTGTAGCATAACCAGAAATTCGGCCAAGCTGACACACTTAAGGGCTGAATCATGACATTGGCCAAACCCAAGTAATTGTCAGCTAATGCAGGGGGGATTTGGAGCAAGGGGGTGGGGGGCATCACCAGCCTAGATAGCCTGATTTGAACTAAAATTATCCTTTATTCATGCTCTTCAGAAAAACAGGGAACATTTTATGTGAAGAAAAAGTAGTGTTTTAAACTAGAGCTTGCATCTAAACTATACAAATCAGGTATTTTTCGTCAGCGATTTATTAAATCTTACACAACCCAAGCTGACTGACAACAGGCTGGCTGGATCCGCCCATGAGCTGAACCCTTAACAGCGTTAAATCTCATGACTGAGTAGTATCTCAGCACTGATTACAGACAAAGAATGCAGGTATACAAATCTACATTAATAAATACAGAAATTCCCAAACCTCGATCCTATTCAGCGACTTACGAGGGCTCCGCTTTGTTTTTCGAAGTCTTGTGTGCGTCACAATTGTAGGCATGTATTTTGAAGAAAAATATAATTGATAAAATGTTCCGATATTAATATATGATTCTCTTCAAATGTAAACAGAGAAATAAAGTTAGAATTGTTTCTTCATTTATCCTAACCTTACACTAATAAATTTCACAAATACTGCAAATATTAGCAAACATTGTTTATCAAGAACATGGGATTAAAAATTTCATCCTCAGGCTGGCACATTCCAGGAGGATGAAAAACACATGAAAATACAGGTGAATTTGTGGATGAATACTGGCGAGCATGATGGATAAATCAAAGATCAAAGCAAATATTTAAACGTCTCATCATTTTCTAAACATTATAAAAGGACAATAACGCTCTGCCGCGCGCGGTACAAGGAATTATTCATATGTTCATCTGTGGGCTTTTTCGGCCAGTCTGAAGGATGAAAAATCCAGGTAAACGCGGGGCTTGATATACGGAAGTGCTACGAATAAATCGCACAACTGGGATTTTCCAACTTTCCGTTCATTTTAGTGCGTGAAAATTAGCACAAAAACACTTCCGAAGGTCTTCCTTACGTGCCATATTTTTACAACGCAAGAGCTCCTGACGTGTGGATGCTTGGAAAGTATGCTGCAAATGGAGACCAGTTCCTTGGTGATATGGCAAGGGAATACTATAAGTGGACAAAAATCTAATTATTTCAAGTTCATTTTCTGATTTGAGCACACCAAATACTCGACATGTGCACATTTAAGTGAAAATTATGGTGTTTTTCAATCGCCATTTGTCGATAGCTCACTGGCTTTTTCCTTCGTCACAGGTAACAACATGAATACCATAATTCTCCCTTGTAGTGGAAATATTTGATCCTAGTTTTTTTCATGGCATTCTTTATATTGTTCCAAGTCCTTTCCAGTATAATAGCCTCCCAGCCGCGCAGGTTAAATATAAAAAAATAAATTACGAAGTGTACATTTTGTCCTGTGGCACTATAATTTGTCACGAAAGCGCAAAACATCGCTGCGCTGAATTTTGTTTGCATTCCATTGTTTTCATAGCCTTGCATTTGACATATACGTGCATACCGTGCAGCGTAAGTTCTATGCGTACTGCCTTGAGCGTTGTTAACCTTAAACCACCTCATCCTACATTGCACAGATGTGTGGTACGATGTAGATGATGAATATCTCAATCTAGATTGGTGATATATTAGTGGTATATCTGCGTGTGCTGTTCGAAGGAAAGCATATGATCGAGGTAGGGCGAGTGGATTCTAAGGTTGTTCTGCTTTGTTGGAAGGGGGCAGATTCAGAGCTGAATGAGGCTGAAATAGATATTGTAGGGGAGAGACAGTGTTGGATCTAAGGAGGTCGAACGGGCCGCCCCCTCATGCCAAAAGGGGAACGCCACCTCATCTGCTAGAATGCTACCCCTCTAGCCTCCTTTCCATCCCCTACTGTTGAAGTGCCATCCATCCGGGAGGTCGGAGTGCACCCCCCCTCCCCTCCCCTCTGGTCCCTGCTTCCTAGGAAGGCAAGTTAGTGCCACCCCAGCACATCTTCAGCTTCCACCAGCCCCACAGCTTAAATTCCTGTATCCGACCCTATTTGAGACTGAATTATGTGATGCTGAATATTCCTACAGGGGAGGAGCCTTAAAATGTTGCAAGGTGTGGACAGGGCAGGAATTATGGATCCAGCACCCAATTATATTGGCATGAGGACAAGTTTAAAAGAAACTATGAATTTACAAAAGAAGTAGCTAAAAGAAGTAGCTAAAAGAAGTAGCTAAAGAATCATGAAAGATAATGAAACTATGAGCCACGGGGGCCAATGACATAGGAACAGGGCAGGTCCCCCCCCCCCCCCCCTCAGGCTTTGAAGCTGGTGGGCATTACCTGCCATCTTTTCATGGTCTGAGCACCCAGATCTCTCTCCCCCCCCCAGTAGAAAACATTTGTCTCATAGCACATCCTGCCGCCTCACCCCCCCCCCCACACATAAAAAAATGTTCCTTATGGCCCTGACAGGGGCCATCTTGGTTACACTTTGTGGACACTAAGAACTAGTTGTCCACAACATTTGTCGATTAGTTATCCATGAAATAATGAAAGGAAATTCTTTTCTCCTTTTAATACCAGTCTATGCTATTTTTATAGACTGCTATGCATACTGACAATGCCAATTGTGCGTGATAGCTGGTTCCAATGTTAACTACCCTGCTGGTAAAGAAAGACTGTCTTGTCTTTATCCTGATATGGTTAACTTTGATTTTGAATTGATGGTCTCTAATAACCAAATGTATAATTTGTATTATCCTAGAGATGGATCATGGGCGCAAAATGACCAGCGCAGTCGATGCGCCCTAAAGCACAAATCCACCACCACCTAGAGATGGATCTGTTGCTGACCATTAATAAATTTAAATACCTTGATGAGACCTTCTCCCCTTATTTTTATGTATCTAAGTGTACACACATTCATATCTTTTTTAATCTTGTCTCATATGGTAGGTTGCTCAAATTACTAATCCTCGTTTGCACTCTCTCTAAATATTACCAACTTTTTCCATAGCTATAGGGGATCAAGCTCCATTATTTAAAATGTGCCCTGAAATTGTGTTATTGCTTCTTTTGTATGTCGTCCATAATTTGTGGACACAATATGATGTACACAATTTTGTGTTCACAATAACACCTAAGTCCTTCTGTTGAGTCACAGCTAGTACTTGGCAACCCATGAAGTATGGATTCCTGATGTGATGTCTACCTACATGCATTATTCGACACTTATCAAAGCTAAATTTAATTTCGCACTTTTTATACCTTTTCAATACTATTTACGAATATTGTGACCAATAGTGGTTCCAGTACTGACCATTGCAGTACTTCACTAAGAGCATCTTGTCATGAAATCTTCATGCCACCTAGCACCGTGGACGAGTGGTCTAGGGGTAAGATGCTCGTCTCACAATCGAAAGATTGTGGGTTCGAATCTCACCTGTCGCTACTCTTCGCCCGCGACCAATCGGCGTGAGAGATTGGCGACGCTATATGACTCGACGGTCGCCGTGTCATAAAACCAATAACCACAGCCACCACCGCCACCTAGCACCACTCTCTACTGTCCATCTGAAAGCCATAGCTCAAACTGATTTTCATATCAGGATTAAATCAATATGATGTCTTATCACACTTGTCTGTAGCAAAATCCAAAAAGTTCAAGATATTTGTCAGCGAGATCAACCTTTTCTAAACACATGCTGGGTGTCTCGAATCAATATGTTCCCTTCCAGAAAACAACCATTATATCCGTAATAATTGGTTTAAGCAGCGTATATCCTAAGGATGTTGGTCCTGCATTTACATAACTTCATTCAAAATGGTGTGTTCCCCGCATTGTCCCGACTAGACGCTGCCTCAATCACGCCGTGATCTAGTAGAGATCGCGGCGCCTTGCCCGCGGTATTAACTGCAAAATAATTATCGCACCTCTACCACTGACCCACACTAATCTGTATCCGTTCTTTGACCGTAACGCCGCTGCTGCCTCAATCCTGTGTGCCGGGATCCTGCTATCCTGGTTTGGTCTGGCCGCATCGTCCGTCCATCACCTACATCAGACCTTCCTGCCATCCTTCTGAGGTTGGTTTTTTTCACCTACATCCTGTCCTGTGTTCTTACGTCGTTGACTTGCTGCTTGGATCCGTGGGTATCAGGCATGGTGAAAATTAAATCTGATGAAGCTGTCGTATGCTATATATTAGACCGGAGCGTCAGAAGGCTTTTTTCGGAATTTCCAATCGGCACTGGTGGTATGACTTGGCCAGATATATGTCTAGCCAGGATACGTTCAAAAAAGTTGAAAAAAATAACGTTTACCTTTGCCAACTAGTCGCCGAACGAAACCATGCAAGTTGACTCCCGGCGTTGAAGTCTCCAACGGAATTTCACATCTAGTGCCCTTAGGATCTCGAGAACTAAGAAATACAGAGAGATGCGGTTTTCACCTGCGGGTAGGCCTATCCGTAGGTTAACCTTTGGTCCCCTAAAATGTTTACCTAACTCACACGGTTGACCTGCAAGGTCAGGTCAAAGGGGCAAAAGTGGGTCATTTGGCGAAAATCGGCTGTTTGAGGTCAAATATTGGTACACATTTAGTCTAAGTGTAACAAATAATGTTAATGATGCAATGGCCTAGTTTATACGCATTTATAACAAAGAGATTGAAGGTGAAGTTCGTACTCAGTATTTCGCATAGTCTCAGGCATAAACAGTTTTGTTTGAAAATGTTATTGTTTACATTTCCTGATCACATAATCCGCTATCAGTGCACGGTAGAGCTTCAACGAATTGTATAATGATAGATCACTAAAGATTGTTTATACAATACAGGTATGCACGTGTATTGGTTCACATTTGGATACATTTGCACGGATGATATGCAAAACAAGCTCTCGTTACATGCATACAAAACAAATTATCACATACAGCGATGCCAAGAGCAGCCAACAGACAGGGAATTGGCCGATGTTGTAGGCGGGACATATCGCGAACTAGTTCACGGCCATTCGAAGAAGTCGCGTTTGCTCTCCATGAGTGGTAAGTCTGATCTGGATCGTGCCCTCGGATGAATGAAGCGATGACGGGCATCGTGGCCAACTTTTTTGGCAGATGCCTGTGTGACCTCAGCCACCCACCTCTCTACGCTCTGTGAGTGACAGGGAACATCTGCGAACGTGATGGGCGCATCCGCTGCGGCGCAGATAGCCGTATCACTGAGGACCATTGTGAGCGGCGGCTCTGTCCGCGCCACGGCTTCCCACTGCACCAACTCTTTCAGTGACGATGCACCAAGATTGACATTATCCCTAGGAGGCTCAAATTTCCTAACATCCGCAGCATTCGCTCTACCCTCACCACAGGCCATGATCTTAGCAACAGCAAACTTCCGTACTTCCTCATCAGAGTCCGCCAGCATTGAGATCAGCACGTTTTCATGGTGAGCCCAGAAGCTGTTCCAGTTCAGAACGGCGTGTGTTACCTTCCTGTCCTTTTCGGGTAGCCCTTCAGACAGCTGCACCAAGAAGAGGAAGTGTTTTGCCCCGTCACTGACATTTTGGAACTTCCTGAACCTGAACCAGCCTGGAACGTATTGGTTCAGAATGACAAATACTACGCGACGCAACACGCTCCACGGCTTCTTGGTCGACACATACAGTCGTAGGATGCGGTTGGCTAAAATAATCCACCTGGCGTTGTGCAGAGTTCCGGGCTCCATAGTCAGAAGCGTTTTCTCGAACTCAGATGGTCCTTTCTGCACGGCGATGCTCAGTTTGTAGAGGTACCTTTGATCATGACTGATCGTGTTCTCTACTTCTGGCGGCATTTCTTCAATCAGGCCGGGTACAGGTTTGAAAGGCGTCATAGGCAGTTTCGTGAGATCCTGGCTGATTGACACTCCCATTTTGCCCTTATAAGATGCCGGACCACTCGTTTGTCCATCCACATTTAGAAACACGTGCTTCATCGTCAACTCATTCATATGCAATCCGCATATCGCGTGCTGCAGCGGTCGGCCCAAAGCTAGTTCTATCCGTCTGTTGATCCCGCGGTGTGACCCCGTATTTACGGCAGTTCCATCCGATCCGATGACTACCGGCTCCGCGTCTATGTCGGTGATGACGGACGTGATAGCTGCTGCAATGTCTTTCGCTTCATGACTCTCTGGTGTGACGTGATCGATATATCTGTGTCCAGGTTCAGCTACAACTACTTCGTGGCGTTCTTTTATCTTCCGAATTTTACCGTCTTCGGTGATCAGGCTGGTCTCGTTTCGCCCGTCATAGAAGATGCCGATGATGTTGTTCTCTTCTCGGTTCTGCCTCCGTCTTGTTTCTACCTCGTCTTCTCCCCACTTCTTTCGCTGTCGTCGTAGCTTACTACGGTCGACCAGGCCACTCAGATTTTCCTGTGTCACAATTCCGTAGTCGACCAGCGCAGCGTTCAGCAGCGCCGATCCTGCGCGGTCCGATATTCCAAACCGGTCACACATCCGATAAAAATTCCTCAGTTCGTGTCTGTTCCGCTTGACATCGCGCCCTCGCGCTTGGTTGGTGTAGGGGTCGACGGCAGGCTCTGTCACTACGCCATCGTCGTCATCTTCGTCGCCTTCGTCTGCATTCATGTCTTCATCACGATCGGAAGCCACCTCCTTTGACCCTGATGACGCAGCCTTTTGCTTCGTAGCTGATTCCTCCGACCTACTTTTTTCCCCCATCTTCTTCGTTCCTTTCGTGTCCACTGCATGCGATATTATCAGCTTGCGTTCTGTCCGCTGATCTTTTATGAAGGGAACTTCTAGGACAGGGATCCTCATCCCTGCAGGACAGGAAGAGCACGGCTTGTTGTCTTTCAGGTCGCATTGACAGAGCAGAATGTCGAACAGTTCGTCTTTCAGAGAATCAGAAACCTTGTGGAATGCCAAGCCACGCTTCTCCGCTTCCGTCCACTTTATGAGCTGTCGCGCACTGTCTCTCAGTTTCAGAATCTTTTTCACGATCGATTTGGGTTTTAAAACATTGCTTCTCTCCAGTGCATACCCGTCGCCTTCAGTTTTAACCACAGGTGTTTCTCGCTGATTGTGCTTTATGCTAAACTGAACGGCGCTTGAGCGATCCCATATCGCCAAGATCTTTTCCATCACAACGTTCGCGACCGTTACACCCGGAGTACGTTTTCCGAGCTGATCTTGTACCAGCATGAAGTATCCAAGCACTTCACTTTTCCAGGGAAGGCGGGTTTCTTTCAGTTCCAACGGACCGACTGTAAGCACGAGATGCTTTCGTTCCGTACTGCGCGTTCGATAATCGACCTGAGCCATAACTTTAAACGTTAACTATTGCTCAGAATTATTATTTGATATGTCGTGCAGTCGTGCACACTTGAACATGTAACGGATGTAAGAATCTGAAACAGAGGGTGGGTTGTATGAGACAGGCACTTGGCAGGTATAGGTACTATCATGTGAAACACATTCATTGGATGGAACTCAGAAACACATGGTTGGACAAACTTTGTGCAGAATGCGATAGTTGGGATTGGAGTTAAAATGTCGACATAGGCATCTACCAGTTTAAGTCGCTATTATCAGTTGTTCGTTTGTGGAGGCCAAGAAAAAAGATGTTCATCATATTGACTGCACTTGGCTCTGGCGGCTGGCCGGAAAGCTTACGGGTGATGAGTTTATACTGGACCTTGAACCCAATTTTGTTATAAATGTGCACACATTAGGCCATTATATCATGCATGTTGTTTTTACCGCAGATAATACAATTTCTGTGAAGCTTGGACCTCAAACACGCTGAAATTGGGCCGATTTTCGCCAAATGACCCACGTTTGCCTCTTTGACCTGACCTGGCAGGTCAACCATGGGAGATAGGTCAACATTTTTCAGGACCAAAACGTTAGCCTATGGGTAGGTCCACCCGCAGGCGAAAGCCGCATCTCTCTCTATTTCTTAGTTCTCGAGATTCTAAGGGCACTAGATATGAAATTCCGCTGGAGACTTCAACGCCGGGAGTCAACTCGCATGGTTTCGTTCGGCGACTAGTTGGCAAAGGTAAACATTATTTTTTCCAACTTTTTTTTAGCGTATCCTGGCTAGACATATATCTGGCCAAGTCATACCACCAGTGCCGATTGGAAATTCCGAAAAAGCCTTCTGACGCTCCGGTCTACTATATATGTCTTAGAAATATCAGAAAAAGTAATGCTAAGCGACATGCGCAAAACGTGCACAGGGTGGGGGAAAAAACTTCAGGACTTTAGCAAGGCATGTGAGAGAGAGACAATGCGACGGAAGAGGCGGGATCGAGATGTCCGTCCAGACCCGATCGGATGTAGCACTGCTGTGGGGACGTCTGGAGACGATGCCACGCCAACTGCACCAGCAGCAACCACTGACTCTGCCTCCCTCGACTCTGACAGTGATGTAGACGATCCAAGCCCAGCTGTTGTCGAGCCGGAAATGAATTACGAGCCCACCAGTGACCCCATGGACGAGACGAGACCGACAAGGACAGCGGTCATGGACACAGACGATACGATTATAGCGATTATATTACTCAGACTTGAATGCAATAAAACTCATATTTTATGTTCCGAGTGTGTACTACATCATTGGCGTTGAAAGAACGTGGAACGATGGACAAAGACAAGAGAAGCTGTTGCTTCAGTTCAACGAATCCAAGTTGCGTTGGGGATATGCAAAATAATTATCTCCGTGAGATAGTACGATGTTGGTTTCGCTGTTGACTGGTATTCGTAGAAACTATCCACATTTCCAGTCACACTCGCGATCATATCGATTCGAAGTTCAGCCATGCACAATTAAAAGTTGTTATTGGCTTGGTTAGTGCTTCCGTTGATGGCGTCGGTGCTGACTGTTCAGATGCCTCATTTCACTTTTATATTAAATGTTGATGGTGTGCTGTATTATTTATTTACAAAGCCCAGCTGTTTGATCGAGTTGCGGCATGGCCTTCACCAGAGATGATGCTCCCTTGAGACCAAATGACTAAGGACATAAACACATCACAAAAAGCAAAACAAAAGCAGTGTCAGTATTAGTAACATTGCCGTAGTTACGCTCCAGTTACAGCCGAAAAGCAGACGTAGAAATATGCAGGCAGATGATTCGAAAGTGCTGTCAGACACTGATACTGAACTGGTGATACGGTCGTTCTGCGGGCACCGGTTCAGCATTTGAGGACGTCACAGGTCACAGGTATGATGACAGTTATCTGGATTGCATAGGTCAGCACCGCCACCCAGGGATGTAGGCTTCGTGATCAGGTCTGCATGATGAGGACTGGTCAGCGAGGCAGTGGCCAAGGTGGATGGTACCTGTAACACAATACCAACCAATCAAATACACCCACATGCAGCTCATAGCATTTGGGTGAGGCCATCATGCACATTGTACATGCAGGTTTAAGTGGCAGGTGCTAGATGTGCGACATTTATCTTCTTCAAGGGACGGAACAGTCAATTACCTCGCATTTACCTTTGTACCTTTGCACGCATCACGGTCTGCCATCATACACATTGAGGAAAACCACAGCCATCAAGCACCCGGCATGCACAGCTGAAACAAACACGTCCAAGTATAACATGTAATGTAGGTCTTTGATAGGGCGGTGCACAGGTGTCCTTCCGCCATGTGTGGCCAGATTAATGTGAATAAGTACCGAAGAATGGAATTGCCTGTTTCATTTCAAGCACCGCGCTACATTCATGAACTCAATAAAGAAAGGAAGAAGCAAAATGAGAAGCATGTGAAGGTACTGACCCCAAAAATGTGGTTCAGGAAGAGTGGACGCAACATACAATTTGTCCAAATTTGTATGATTATGTTTGCCACTCTGGACATGTGTTTATTTTATTAGTATGATGGCGCAATCTGGGTTTTCATCATGATGCATCTATTCAGCGTTTTTCATCTTTCACTATCTCAGAGTGATTTTGTTTTTCATCCGCACAGGTATTGAAAAAGTAATTTTAAGACACTGGACTCATCAGTCACAGTGGCCCATTATAGAGACAAAGGCGCCTATTCAGTACGCTCGAGTGCACGTCCTTCCTGCGAATTTTTCCTCTGAAGGCAAATTTTTCCTCTAAGGAACTGTACCCCTCCGCATGAGAGTTAAGAATATTTGTATTTTGCATTTGCATTGATCGTCGTGTGGAAATCCTCTTGTGGTGGCCATTACTGCCCCGAGACAGACATGAAGAAATGGCTGCAGGATGCAAGCTCGCACACTCCTGGTGAGTAGGCACAGAGTGTCCTATGCTCTGGGCGGGTCATTGGCTCCACCATATTTGCTTGGTCCCACCAACGGCTAGCTCTCTTGACAGGGAGCCCAGGGTTCTCAAATTCCTACAGTAGCGTTGAATTTGACACATAGCTGTTTGAAATCGCTTCCGATAACTTCTATGCATGCATCTACATAGCTACTCGTCACGTGTGAAAGCTTTAACATATCTCACTATTGTCCATGCCTATTATAAATATCCACATGCAATACATGCAGGAACATCCCTCGGAATTCCACGATCGATTAATATGAAATATCTTCATAATACTTCCCGTTTACTTCATGGGAGGGGCTTAAAGGCAGCAGCCATATCAAGGTGTTCATGTCGGTTGCAAATCCTTCCGCGTTCATGTCATTGGACAGCTTTTTGTTTGCCCTGCCATAGATACACTGTGCACTTTCCGTGAGACGTGGGGGGGGCTAACACCAAACGAGTGTTAAAAATTATATTTTAAACAAACTCGTATGTTTCTGGTGACCTTCCAGACATGGCGGGAAATTACTGAACCATGTCGCGCTTTGCGGGGCAATCGTTTTCTGTGACAAATGTACGCACTTAATTTGAGAACCTCCCCAATGTGTGTGTGTGCATGTTAGAGGGTACGATCACGCAATGTGCACCCAGTTTTTCTTAGCTGTAGATAGGCAAGCATAAGAAAATGCTTGTCGACGTGTTTTCATTCACACATGAAAAGAGTTCCTCCCTTCAGGCAGATTCAGCAGCTCTAGTTGGGATTCAACATTTCATGTGTACCAAAATTTATGTCTAGGTACCTGCTTTTGACGTTTTTCCCCATTCCTGACATTTTTATCACATCGGACACCTATCTAAGCATGAACTTGAGAACACTGGGACCCTATGGGTTGGGCGCAGCGTTAAAATAGTGGTTTTTCGTTAGGTGCGATATGTCTAAACGAGCAGAGTATGATGTCGAAATATACCATGGAATTAGTGTTATATGAAATGCTTTTGATGTCTTTCAGATTCAAATTTGAGTCAATGGTGTACTTATGAGTATACCTTTATCATTTGTTATGATATTCATTATTTAGGAAGAGCTATATTCGGAATGGATATAAAATACCTATGCCATAACTGGCATTGTATGCAATTTCACATTATAGGTAATCCCTTTACCTGAAATTGCGTTGCGAAATGTTCGTGTATCAAAATCACTTATCGAGAGCATGAGCATGATACTTATGAACGAGATACTGTTGGAAAGGAGACACGAAGACTTCATAAGCACATATCATGAGGAAGGATGTCGATTGAGTGTTCAAAAAGTGGTACATTCCACCCTATTTCACGAATAATTGATTGGGGGCCACCAGCCCAATCAGCAGCACTCATTGTTTCCATGTCTTTGTGCCCCACCAATCAATCGATCAACAACCAATCAACCGAAACCTTCTCCACCACTGCGCGCGAGCAGCAGGACACGTGCTCACTGCCGTGCTATTGGTGACTGGCGCTGTGGAGTGATCCGGCTCGTGAGTAACACACCGTGGGCACTTTTGGCTCGCATCGGCCGCCTACTGGTCACCGGACGAGTTAGCGCTGTCCTGGTCGTTGCCTTGGTCACACCGATGCCGGCCGCATCCACGCAGATGTGTTGCTTAGTTATGCTTGTAGGGGGTGGGGGGAGTGAGTAGTCTAGCGGTAGGTTAGCCGTCTCGCAATCGAAAGATCTTAGGTTCGAGTCTCACCTGTCGCTATCCTTTGCCCGCGGCTAAAGAGATTGGCGACGCTATGTGACCCGGTGGTTGACGTGCCGTAAAACCAATAACCACCAGTTGTGCCTATAAATGTTACTTGATCTGTATATTGCATGTGGCGGATGTTGCTGGTGAGTTAGTTAGGTCCTCGGAGCGCATCGACTTCATTGGTCACATATCGCGCATGCTAGTGAGACTCATGTCACACTTTAGTAGGACAAATGTGCTAAAAATATGCTAAATAGTAACATTTACAAGCACAGCTGGTTTTACGACACGTCAGCGGACGGGTCTCGTGCTGTCTGAACGGGCTTGTTATCAGACCGTGCTGTCTGAACGGGCTTGTTATCAGACCGTGCTGTCTGAACGGGCTTGTTATCAGACAAATGTCAAGTCGGACAGTGTGTTGACGCGCGGGGCTTCTGCGGCCTGGTGCCGTGACAGACACCAGGCCGCAGCGGTGACGGGAAGCCCGGGACAGCTGGACAGCTGGACTGTCGTCGAGTCGTCGATACGTCACACATTGGCGGGTTAGGTGCTGCCCACTGCAGCGCTGTTGTCTCAGTCTGCAACGTCTGCAACGTCTGCAACGTCGTAGACCGGACAGGGATCGGTGTTCATGCTCGACGGCGGTGACCTTCGTCGGTGTGTGTGAAGGCAAAAGGTCGACAGCTGTCCGAAAGGAAGGTTGTGTCCCGCGCTACCCGTTTTTCAGACCAGAAAAAAATGTGTTTCTGGTTTGAGGATATGGCAACCCGAGTTGCAACCTAGCTGCTATGCGTTGTTGGACCTTTTCGCCCGCTGTCGCTCGGGTTTCGCCGTCGCCTACGTCTTACGTCCGTATACCTACGTCTTACGTCCGTATACCTACGTCTTACGTCCGTATACCTACGTCCTACGTCCGTATACCTACGTCCCACGTCCGTATACCTACGTCCTACGTCCTGTGGGCCTCGCACTGTGCACCGAACGGCGTACAGTACTCAGTTCACGGCGCAGTACTCAGTGTTCAGATCACGGCTCAGTACTCAACTCACGGCTTAGAACTCAGCTCACGGATCAGTACTCAGCTCACAGCTCAGTACTCAGTACTCTTCAGAGCGGTGTGCCAGCCCTAAGTCAAAGGCCAAAAGCCAGCTGGCTGCAGTGTGGCAGGACCGGTACTGAGTAGTCCGGCTGTGTCTGTGACCCGCCCCGTGGCCCGTCCAGCGCGCCCGGGGGCACCTAGCCGCCGGCCAAGTGGAAGTCGTCTCCTGACCGGATGTCTCGGAGGGGGAGGGGGTCAGCTGTGGGAGTTGTGCGCGGTCATCGCTCGGTTGACGTCTCGTGGCGTCTGGTGTTGCGCAGCACTCTCACCTTGGAGCGCCCGCCTCAGCGCTTATGTTTTGGACCGGCTGGCTTAGGCCATCTCCAGTTCATCGTCCGCTGTCCTGCAGATCGGCGTCGTTTGGACAGCCAGCGGTTGCATTACTTACACTCATCAAGGTCAAGGTCTTTGGTGGACCACGAACATTGCACCATGTGGGAGTCCCATGTAGTGGGTACCATGAGTGGGAATAGGGTTGAGTTTATGCTTTGGTGTCCTGGATTTGGAGAGAAATTGTTTTGGCTCATCCAAGTCAACACGAAATTTTATTTCGTGATGTGATATCATAAACTTCTTGTTATGCTTTCGAGTGATTTGTGGGCATTTTATTCCAGATAGATAAGACTGGAATGATTTCAAGCAGCGTCATTCAACCTCCCGTCGAGTAAATGTAGGATAATATCGCGGAGAGGATAATGTTCTTGATGGTAAAATCCAGAACCAACCTGTTTTCCAGCCGTATGTGAGAGGCTTTTTTCTAGCTGGCTGGTGATTGACTCATACCGTGTGCCAGGTGGTAACATGTGACCTTTGGTAACCTGTGGTGACCTTTGGAGACCTGTAGTGAACTTTGACGTTCCTTGGCGTTTGATAGCTTGCAATGCCTTGCAATGGCACTCAATGTCACGCGACGATCCGTCGTGATCTGCTGTGACCGGCGGTGACCAGTGATGACCTTTGGTGACCCGTGCTAACCTTTGGTGACTCGTGCTAACCTTTGGTGACCCGTGCTAACCTCTGGTGACCCGTGCTGACGTGTGTTGACCTGTACAAACAGTAGCGATCTGGCCCGGCCCGGCGACGCCACCCTGTACGGCACGGTGGCCATGCTGGCCGTGACCTGCGGTGACCTGTGTTGACCTGTACACGCAGTAACGGACTGGCCCGGCCCGGCGACGCCACCCTGTACGGCCGCAGCACGGTGGCCATGCTGGTGGCGTGCGACCACAAGATGCGCATTCGATATCTGCACCCGAACAGTCCGGGCGGCCTCACCAACACAGAGGTAAATGGCAGTCGGGGGGCCGCCTCGGTGTCGGCTGATGGGTCGGGCTCGAGTGTGCGAGGTCCGTGGTTCGAGTCTGACTACGGGCAGACTTTTCATCGGCCGGCTCCTACCCAGGAGATGGCAGTAGCTGTGTTGGTGTTGACGGTTTAAGGCTGACCGACCGGCGCCCGCGACGTCGGGTCACGAACAGCATCTGCCTTTGAGCAGATCCTTCGGTCACGTGGCACGCCCCGAGGGTGCGGGTCTCGCCTCGTGTCCTCGTCCCCGAGGGTGCGAGTCTCGCCTCGTGTCCTCGTCCCCGAGAGTGCGGGTCTCGCCTCGTGTCCTCGTCCCCGAGGGTGCGAGTCTCGCCTCGTGTCCTCGTCCCCGAGGGTGCGGGTCTCGCCTCGTGTCCTCGTCCCCGAGGGTGCGAGTCTCGCCTCGTGTCCTCGTCCCCGAGAGTGCGGGTCTCGCCTCGTGTCCTCGTCTCGTGTCGCTGAAACAGTCCTCTGTTCACTGGACGTGAGAGTAATTTGGATAGTCCCGCTGCGGGCACAACCTGCTACGGCCGGAAATCTGAGAGCAAGCGCGGGAACAAGCCTGTCCCACCATGGTGCCGAAAATGCAATCTCGGTTCGTTAGTTAGTTAGTTAGACAGTTAGTTATTTAGACAGATAGTTAGTTGGTTACTTAGTTAGTTAGGTAGACAGTTAGTTATTTAGACAGACAGCTAGTTAGTTAGTTATGTTAGTTAGTTAGTTAGGGCGCTTCGACCAGACTTGGCCATTGGTGCCCAAATGCAACCTCTGCAATAGATGCCGCGCGTGTGTGTGTATGTGTGTATGTGTCCTTGATTATGTATGTGTACGCACATAAAAAAATGTTTCGGTAGGGAATCCAAACATATTTCTTAAATGATACCCAAAGTTTAGTGCACCGACACAAAGGTATCCAGATCGCCAAATAATCGCAAGGTCCCTCCACACATAGATAATCGTTTCTACTACCAGCTAGAAGATCCACCTACCCAAAGTGGTCCCCAATGGTGACTAGGTCCACCGGAACATCAGATCCCCAATAGTCACACGATCCATCTACACAGAGGTAGTCATTCTCACCAACATGTCCACCAACGCAGATAGCCAGCGAGCCTTGGATGGATAGTGAGCAAGGTGTAGTTGGTATGTTCATCTCTTGAGATTTCGAAGTGTTTGTATGCGTCTTTTCGGTACGTTGAGCTAGCCTTGCAGCATTTTGCAATCCAGTGTAATAACTGCATTGGGTTGCTGAATCTGCAATTCAGATATTCAAGTCAGGTAGATAGATGGTGACATGCAATAGTAGTTGTTTTAGGCAAGCTGAATGATATATCCCATGTTGCCCCATATCCGCTCATCATAGAGGAATTGCGAGCGAATTACCAAGCCCAACGCCCATAATTACCCTTCCGAATACCCCGCTGTCCAACGCTCTCACTAGACATGTGCTAAAACACGAAACACGCCCTCATATAACACGATGTGAGGGAACACGTTAGACGAGCCTGAACGTCGCAACTTAGCACGCGCACTGGAGGTGGGGGGGGGGGGCGAAATCCGCCCACCCCTCCGGTTTTTCGTGGATAACTGCAGATTTTACAGGTCGATATACGCGATTTTCTGCGTACCTGCTTAGAAATGACCGGCGCGTCATTTAAAGCAAGAAAATTGAAATCGGACGAATTTTTTTTCAAGTTAGGGGCCGCTAAAGTTTTAAAAAAAATTACAGCGCTAGACCACAAAAATCGGCGCTGTTACGCTTCCAGTATATTCGCAAGAGGGAAGTGTTCTTGGCAACACTAGTGACTTGTTTGATGTATATTGATATGCTATATAGTTTCAAGGTCATGTTAGGCCACCGAGGTCAAGTCGGGTCAAGTTCATGACAGGTTAATAGAACCAAACTTGATCAACTGGAATGTTGTCATAAATGCGCTACTGTTTGTCATTTGTACTGTTTGTCCTTGCGTTTCCATACTTTATTCATGTACTTCACTCCTTTCTTCGTGAAGCCGCTTGCGCCGAGCTGCCCGACAGAGCAGTCGGGCGGGCGGCTCGGTTCCGGTAACTGGAACAGGTAACTGACCTGATAAAGTGCTGCTATATAGGTGACCTGAGGTCAAATGTTGGGTCTAGCATCTGTATTACTTCACTAGTAATGTCCAAAACATCATTGATGCCAATTTTGTAGCATTTAAACACCATCACAGCGACCCATAACAATGACAAGCCAAGCCACGCAAAACAAGAAAATTTTCACAAATGTGACCTCATTTGACCTTGCAGATATTGACCTAAGATCATGAAATGTGCACACAATAGAGTTCACTACCGTACCCATCCACCCTGCGAATTTTGTTCCTCCAGCTTTAATAGGAGCCGAGATCTTAGGGGGGGGGCGGAATCCGCCCCCCCCCCCCTCCAGTGCGCGTAATTTTCAGAGGCCCTCCAGGGCGCGTGTTAAAGTATGTCGCTCTTACGCAATGAAGCTATTTGGACCGACTTAACCGACACGCTAAGCTACAATCTGCGGCTGTTCGGTGGTGCTAAGCTGTCTCGCTGCATTTTTATATGCCTGGTGAAGAAACACAGGGCCTCGCGGGTCGTTAGATCTGCCGACGGTCACCATGTCGCCGATTCCCACCCCGATGGTTCAGTGTCGCTGGATGGTTCACAGTTGCTCCGATGGTTCAGTGTCGCTGGATGGTTCACAGTTGTCCCGATGGTTCAGTGTCGCACCAATAGTTCGGTGTCGCCCCGGTAGTTCAGTGTCGTCCGAAAGTTCAGTGTCGTCCCGGTAGTCCAGTGTCGCCCCGATAGTTCAGTGTCGCCCGGTAGTTCAGCGTTGCCCCAGTAGTTCAGTGTCGCCCCGATGGTTCAGTGTCGCCTGGTAGTTCAGCGTTTCCCCGGTATTCTAGTGTCGCCCCGATAGTCCAGTGTCGCCCCGGTTGTTCAGTGTCGCCCCGATAGTTCAGTGTCGTCCCGATGGTTCAGTATGTCCCGGTAGTTCAGTGCTGCGCCGGTAGCTTAGTTGGTTAGGGCGCTGGCCTGCATTGGTCTCCCCTGTCCTGGCAATGCGGGGTTTGTGTCACTTCGGGCGCTCGCATTCAGCTTTCCGCTGGGAGGTCAGTTGGCAGCTGGCCCGATAAGGCCGGGGACGAGTTACCGGGCGGCCGTGTCGGTGCATTGATGGCACGCTGCACTCTCGTTCAAAATGTTTCCTTTCATCTGAAATTCACGGATAGGGTAGTGGGGCCAGGATTCACGCTGCAAGCTCTGCTTAGCATATGACTCTGGTCCATGAAGCCACTACAGCAAGAATTGGGCCCAAAATTATTTTAAGAAGTGATATTGTTTTCGTATTTTTTTCGTAAGACAGTATTTGTTGTTTGCGTAACAACACGAGCAGTCTGTTCCACTGTCACACCCGGTCACTTCGTCCACGAACACAAATTCCGAAACCGGTGACGAGTAGTCTTGGATTAAGGTGCCCGTCTCACAGCCGAAAGGTTGTGGGCTCGAGTCCCACCTGTCGCCACTCTTCGCCCGCGACCAATCGACGTGAGAGATTGGCAACGCTACGTGACCCAATGCAGTCGACGCGTGTCGTACAACCAATAACCACCACGACCACACACGGCGAGATTCATGGACACACAGGAGACAGACAGACAGACAGACAGACAGACTTTTTATTGATGTCCTCCACAATTGACTCGTGGCTATTATGACATCGCGTCAAATGGATAAAACAACACAGCATAAAAGGTAAAACTCACAGAACAGTCAAACCAGTGGTCATAAACGTCAGCAAGTCGAGCAGTAAATCAGTCCGGCACGGGCGGCACGTCAAACAGGTGCCGCCGTAGGTGGCGACCAAAGATGGACACGGGAAGTCGCGTCAGCTCAGGTGGCAGTGAGTTGTACATAAGTGGCGCTCTGGAGCTAAAACGTCTCTTCCCCATCTCGGTGCGGGACCGGGGGACATGCAAGTAATGGTCTTGACGGGTGGTCCGGTCACGAATCTCCGCCATGGTGGTGAGATCGTGAGCCAGTGACTCTGGCTCACCATGACGACGCACCTTGTGCGTGAGGCAAAGGGTGTGGTATCTGGCCAGGTTCTCTGCGCTGAGCCAGCCCAGCCTCCTCAGCAGATCCGAAACATGGTCAAACTTTTTGCGGCCGAAAATTACCTTTGCCGAGTAGTTTATAATTTTGTGAATGCGAGATAAGTTCTTTTTGGCTCCGTTACCATACACAGAAATACAGTAGCGGATCTGCGAGAAGACCAGAGCATCGACCAGCGCGGAGATGACGGCAGGTGGAAGGTGTCCTCTCAGATGCGATAGACCACCCAGAACTCCAAAACAACGCCGAGTCAATTCTGAGACGTGCGAGTCCCAGCTGAGCGAGCGATCGAAAATAAGACCGAGATTTTTGCATTCCGAAATGGTGGGTAGATCGTGATCGCGAAATTTAACTGTGATATCCGGTAAGGCACGCAGATTTTGTGGGCTGCCCAACATCATCAGCTGTGTCTTAGTTACGTTAATTTTCAGTCCATTTGCTCGAAACCAGATGTCGAGGGAGGCCAGAACTGTTTCCATATGAGTGACGACATTTTGAATTTCAGATTTCTTACCACTGACCAAAATTTGGGTGTCGTCGGCGTATTGAATAACCACTGCGCCTTCGGCGAACAGGCTGAGGTCGTTGGCGAAGACACAGTAGAGGAGAGGTCCGAGAGATGATCCTTGAAAAACGCCGATGCTGTTGGGCAACGGGGCAGATTTTTGGACGACACCCAGACTGTCAGTAAGGCTGACACTCTGGGTGTGGTTCTGAAGATAAGCCGAAAACCAGGAAGTATCGATGCTGTGGAGACTTAATTTTGACAGTAGTTTTGAGTGATCTATCACATCAAAGCATTTGCTCAAAGACCTGTCAGTGCGCGGCTACCAGGTCCGCCAGCACATGTGCGGACCCACTGACCCACTAGTGCGCATTGTGCCCCATCCCTTCCCACAAGGACCAGTTTGCAGGAGTAACACGGGCGCCTCTGTCCCACATGCGGCCGGATATCAGTGTGTGTGAGACCCGTCTCTCGGCCCCGGATGCGGCCCAGGTTTCCCGGTGTGTTCAGACAGTTTGGCATATGCTCCTCATCCCCAGTTTTCACCGTGGTCTTGTTGCGTTCACGCAGTTGACTTTATTATAGACGTGTGTTCACACTCTGCGCCGGCCGTGTTCGGGACTGTTCGAAATGCGCGCATCTGCCCCTGGCATTGCTATGGTACGATTATGGTATGGCCTGGTGTGGCTCTGGTGTGATCATTGCATGGCCCTGGTGTTGCATGGTATGGCCACGGTGTGATGGTCATGGCATGACCTTGGTGTGGCCGTTCTACGGCTCCTGTGTGTTTGAGAACCTCGTCTGTGCGGCAGGTGTGGCCCTGGTGTGGCTCTGGTTCGGCTCCTGTGTGTTGAGAGCATCGTCTGTGCGGTAGTTACGGCCCTGGTATGGCTCCGGCGTGCTTGGGAGCCTCGTCTGTACGGCAGGTGTGGCCCTCGTGTGGCCCAGGTTCGGCTCCTGTGTGTTTGAGAGCCTTGTCTGTGCGGCAGGTGTGGCCCAGGTTCGGCTCCTGTGTGTTGAGAGCCTTGTCTGTGCGGCAGGTGTGGCCCTGGTGTGTTGAGAGCCTCGTCTGTGCGGCAGGTGTGGCCCAGGTGTGTTGAGAGCCTCGTCTGTGCGGCAGGTGTGGCCCTGGTGTGTTGAGAGCCCCGTCTGTGCGGCAGGTGTGGCCCTGGTGTGTTGAGAGCCTCGTCTGTGCGGCAGGTGTGGCCCTGGTGTGTTGAGAGCCTCGTATGTGCGGCAGGTGTGGCCCTGGTGTGTTGAGAGCCTCGTCTGTGCGGCAGGTGTGGCCCTGGTGTGTTGAGAGCCTCGTCTGTGCGGCAGGTGTGGCCCAGGTGTGTTGAGAGCCTCGTCTGTGCGGCAGGTGTGGCCCAGGTGTGTTGAGAGCCTCGTCTGTGCGGCAGGTGTGGCCCAGGTTCGGCTCCTGTGTGTTGAGAGCCTCGTCTGTGCGGCAGGTGTGGCCCTGGTGTGTTGAGAGCCTCGTCTGTGCGGCAGGTGTGGCCCTGGTGTGTTGAGAGCCTCGTCTGTGCGGCAGGTGTGGCCCTGGTGTGTTGAGAGCCTCGTCTGTGCGGCAGGTGTGGTCCAGGTTCGGCTCCTGTGTGTTAAGGGCCTCGTCTGTGCGGCAGGTGTGGCCCTGGTGTGTGTTGAGAGCCTCGTCTGTGCGGCAGGTGTGGCCCTGGTTTGTTGAGAGCCTCGTATGTGCGGCGGGTGTGGCCCAGGTTCGGCTCCTGTGTGTTTGAGAGCCCCGTCTGTGCGGCAGGTGTGGCCCAGGTGTGTTGAGAGCCCCGTCTGTGCGGCAGGTGAATTTCATTTTGTTATTGAACAGGAAATGGACTTAGGGGTGTTGGTTTCAAAAGACCTTAAAGCAGAAAAGCAATGTAGCTCAGCTAGGAACAGGGCATTCAGAATGCTGAGACTCATTAATAGAAGTGTGATGTATAAGAGGAAGGAAGTCATGGAAAAAAACTGTACTTAGCATGCGTGCGACCCCACTTGGAATATTATGTACAAGCTTGGAGCCCCTACCTATAAAAAGATATAGACAAGTTAGAGAGAGTGCAGCGCAAAGCAACTAGACTCATCAGTGGAATAGGTAACCTAGAATATGGAGAAAGGCTTGTGGCATTAGATATGTACTCACTCAAGTATAGGAGATTAAGGGGGGACATGATTGAAATGTACAAAATTGTTAAAGGACTAGATCAGATCAGTTTAAATGGCGCTCTTCAGTTTAGAGTATCACATGGGGGTCATCAATCCAGGTTAGACAAGTTGAGGTGTAGGACAGTTAAGCGACAACCGGTCTTCAGTCAAAGGGTTGTTGATCAGTGGAATGGGCTGCCTGCTGATGTTGTGGGGAGTTCCTCATTGAATGTATTTAAAAGTAAGGTGGACACATTTTTTAGACAGGAAAATCTTGTTTTTGAGTTCTAATTTATGATGGATTGGGTCAGATTTATGTTAAGTAAGTGTGCACGGCACAGACCTCTTTAAGCAGGCATGCATGCATTTTGAAAATTATTGATAAGGCATTCAATCCACATGTGTTCAGAGAGATCAGGGAGTAGGGCTGGAAAGCTAGGGTAGATAGGCATTGATAGGTGTGTGGGATATTGGAGGACTGGTTCTTTAGGATGTGGAATGGTTGGGGAGGGTCCTTTTACCAGGCTTATATTTTCTTCCATTTACAGACTTAACTGGATGGACCCTTGGGTCTCTTATTAAGTCTAAACGCTTCATAACTTTATATAGGGTGTACCTAGCAGTGGATTCAGCACCTTCCTTCAGGATGTGATACTGATGAGATTGTCTATGGTAGCACAATGGGAGTGTGTTGTGCAATAGCAGGTGAATTGGTGCTAGATATGGCTTCCTAGGATCTTGAGGTAAGGGATTGATTGGGGTGAGAGTATGTACATTTATAGTACCTTTTCCAGATAGGTTTAACCCAGATGGGCCCCTGTGGCTCTTATTAAGCCTTAACACTTTATGACTAGGTGTGGCCCTGGTGTGATGAGAGCCTCGTCTGTGCGGCAGGTGTGGCCCTGGTGTGTGTTGAGAGCCTCGTCTGTGCGGCAGGTGTGGCCCAGGTGTGTTGAGAGCCTCGTCTGTGCGGCAGGTGTGGCCCAGGTGTGTTGAGAGCCTCGTCTGTGCGGCAGGTGTGGCCCAGGTTCGGCTCCTGTGTGTTGAGAGCCTTGTCTGTGCGGCAGGTGTGGCCAAGGTGTGTTGAGAGCCTCGTCTGTGCGGCAGGTGTGGCCCAGGTTCGGCTCCTGTGTGTTGAGAGCCTCGTCTGTGCGGCAGGTGTGGCCAAGGTGTGTTGAGAGCCTCGTCTGTGCGGCAGGTGTGGCCCAGGTTCGGCTCCTGTGTGTTGAAAGCCTTGTCTGTGCGGCAGGTGTGGCCAAGGTGTGTTGAGAGCCTCGTCTGTGCGGCAGGTGTGGCCCAGGTTCGGCTCCTGTGTGTTGAGAGCCTCGTCTGTGCGGCAGGTGTGGCCCTGGTGTGTTGAGAGCCTCGTCTGTGCGGCAGGTGCGGCAGTTGTGGCCCTGGTGTGTTGACAGCCCCGTCTGTGCGGCAGGTGTGGCGCCGCACGACGCTCTGCTCCCGTCTGCGTAACCCGGCGCGGGCGGCCGTCCTGCTGGGCGGCGACGGCCTGCTGGTGGCCGTGCCCGGCTTCCCGCTGACGGAGCAGCTGCTGCGCCCCTACAGCCGGAACGAGCAGCCGCTCACCCCGGCACAGCAGCTGCTGCAGCGACAGCTGCTGGCCGCCAACTCGGTGAGTGTTGACCAGCTGTGTCCAGCCGCCAGAGCAGCTGTGTCCAGCCGCCAGAGCAGCTGTGTCCAGTCCCAGAGCAGCTGCCTCCAGCTCCAGAGTAGCTGTGTCCAGCCCGATACCAGCTGCGTCCAGCCGCCAGAGCAGCTGTGTCCAGCCGCCAGAGCAGCTGTGTCCAGCTCCAGATTAGCTGTGTCCAGCCGCCAGAGCAGCTGTGTCCAGCTCCAGATTAGCTGTGTCCAGCCGCCAGAGCAGCTGTGTCCAGCCGCCAGAGCAGCTGTGTCCAGCCCGAGACCAGCTGCGTCCAGCCGCCAGAGCAGCTGTGTCCAGCCGCCAGAGCAGCTGTGTCCAGCCGCCAGAGCAGCTGTGTCCAGCCGCCAGAGCAGCTGTGTCCAGCTCCAGATTAGCTGTGTCCAGCCGCCAGAGCAGCTGTGTCCAGCCCGAGACCAGCTGCGTCCAGCCGCCAGAGCAGCTGTGTCCAGCCGCCAGAGCAGCTGTGTCCAGCCCGAGACCAGCTGCGTCCAGCCCCAGACCAGCTGTGTCCAGCCGCCAGAGCAGCTGTGTCCAGCCGCCAGAGCAGCTGTGTCCAGCTCCAGAGCAGCTGTGTCCAGCCGCCAGAGCAGCTGTGTCCAGCCGCCAGAGCAGCTGCGTCCAGCTCCAGAGCAGCTGTGTCCAGCCGCCAGAGCAGCTGTGTCCAGCCGCCAGAGCAGCTGTGTCCAGCCGCCAGAGCAGCTGTGTCCAGCCGCTCTATGTCCATGAGTTCTCTGTTCACTAACTGTAAGACCGTGGGTTGGGATCTCGCAGTGGGCGATATTTTATAGTCTACCGAGACCAATGGACGCCGCCGTCCGTGGGTAGCAGTCGGGAGAGGTGGGGCGACGCTGTGTGACCGGACACGTGACCCCACCACCGTCCGTGGGTGGCAGTCAGCAGGAGAGGTGGGGCGACGCTGTGTGACTGGACACGTGACCCCACCACCGTCCGTGGGTGGCAGTCAGGAGAGGTGGGGCGACGCTGTGTGACCGGACACGTGACCCCACCACCGTCCGTGGGTGGCAGTCAGCAGAGGTGGGGCGACGCTGTGTGACTGGACACGTGACCCCACCACCGTCCGTGGGTGGCAGTCAGGAGAGGTGGGGCGACGCTGTGTGACTGGACACGTGACCCCACCACCGTCCGTGGGTGGCAGTCAGGAGAGGTGGGGCGACGCTGTGTGACCGGACACGTGACCCCACCACCGTCCGTGGGTGGCAGTCAGGAGAGGTGGGGCGACGCTGTGTGACCGGACACGTGACCCCACCACCGTCCGTGGGTGGCAGTCAGGAGAGGTGTGGCGACGCTGTGTGACTGGACACGTGACCCCACCACCGTCCGTGGGTGGCAGTCAGGAGAGGTGGGGCGACGCTGTGTGACCGGACACGTGACCCCACCACCGTCCGTGGGTGGCAGTCAGGAGAGGTGGGGCGACGCTGTGTGACTGGACACGTGACCCCACCACCGTCCGTGGGTGGCAGTCAGCAGGAGAGGTGTGGCGACGCTGTGTGACCGGACACGTGACCCCACCACCGTCCGTGGGTGGCAGTCAGGAGAGGTGGGGCGACGCTGTGTGACTGGACACGTGACCCCACCACCGTCCGTGGGTGGCAGTCAGCAGAGGTGGGGCGACGCTGTGTGACCGGACACGTGACCCCACCACCGTCCGTGGGTGGCAGTCAGCAGGAGAGGTGGGGCGACGCTGTGTGACCGGACACGTGACCCCACCACCGTCCGTGGGTGGCAGTCGGGAGAGGTGTGGCGACGCTGTGTGACCGGACACGTGACCCCACCACCGTCCGTGGGTGGCAGTCGGGAGAGGTGTGGCGACGCTGTGTGACTGGACACGTGACCCCACCACCGTCCGTGGGTGGCAGTCAGCGGAGGTGGGGCGACGCTGTGTGACTGGACACGTGACCCCACCACCGTCCGTGGGTGGCAGTCAGCAGGAGAGGTGGGGCGACGCTGTGTGACCGGACACGTGACCCCACCACCGTCCGTGGGTGGCAGTCAGGAGAGGTGGGGCGACGCTGTGTGACTGGACACGTGACCCCACCACCGTCCGTGGGTGGCAGTCAGGAGAGGTGGGGCGACGCTGTGTGACCGGACACGTGACCCCACCACCGTCCGTGGGTGGCAGTCAGGAGAGGTGGGGCGACGCTGTGTGACTGGACACGTGACCCCACCACCGTCCGTGGGTGGCAGTCAGCGGAGGTGGGGCGACGCTGTGTGACCGGACACGTGACCCCACCACCGTCCGTGGCTGGCAGTCAGCAGAGGTGGGGCGACGCTATGTGACCGGACACGTGACCCCACCACCGTCCGTGGCTGGCAGTCAGCAGAGGTGGGGCGACGCTGTGTGACCGGACACGTGACCCCACCACCGTACGTGGGTGGCAGTCAGGAGAGGTGGGGCGACGCTGTGTGACTGGACACGTGACCCCACCACCGTCCGTGGGTGACAGTCAGCAGGAGAGGTGTGGCGACGCTGTGTGACTGGACACGTGACCCCACCACCGTCCGTGGCTGGCAGTCAGCAGAGGTGGGGCGACGCTGTGTGACTGGACACGTGACCCCACCACCGTCCGTGGGTGACAGTCAGCAGGAGAGGTGTGGCGACGCTGTGTGACTGGACACGTGACCCCACCACCGTCCGTGGGTGGCAGTCAGCGGAGGTGGGGCGACGCTGTGTGACTGGACACGTGACCCCACCACCGTCCGTGGGTGGCAGTCAGCAGAGGTGGGGCGACGCTGTGTGACTGGACACGTGACCCCACCACCGTCCGTGGGTGGCAGTCAGCAGAGGTGGGGCGACGCTGTGTGACTGGACACGTGACCCCACCACCGTCCGTGGGTGACAGTCAGCAGGAGAGGTGTGGCGACGCTGTGTGACCGGACACGTGACCCCACCACCGTCCGTGGGTGGCAGTCAGGAGAGGTGGGGCGACGCTGTGTGACTGGACACGTGACCCCACCACCGTCCGTGGCTGGCAGTCGGGAGAGGTGGGGCGACGCTGTGTGACCGGACACGTGACCCCACCACCGTCCGTGGGTGGCAGTCGGGAGAGGTGTGGCGACGCTGTGTGACTGGACACGTGACCCCACCACCGTCCGTGGCTGGCAGTCAGCAGAGGTGGGGCGACGCTGTGTGACTGGACACGTGAGCCCACCACCGTCCGTGGGTGGCAGTCAGGAGAGGTGGGGCGACGCTGTGTGACTGGACACGTGACCCCACCACCGTCCGTGGGTGGCAGTCAGGAGAGGTGGGGCGACGCTGTGTGACTGGACACGTGACCCCACCACCGTCCGTGGGTGGCAGTCAGCAGGAGAGGTGGGGCGACGCTGTGTGACCGGACACGTGACCCCACCACCGTCCGTGGGTGGCAGTCAGCAGAGGTGGGGCGACGCTGTGTGACTGGACACGTGACCCCACCACCGTCCGTGGGTGGCAGTCAGGAGAGGTGTGGCGACGCTGTGTGACCGGACACGTGACCCCACCACCGTCCGTGGGTGGCAGTCAGCGGAGGTGGGGCGACGCTGTGTGACCGGACACGTGACCCCACCACCGTCCGTGGCTGGCAGTCAGCAGAGGTGGGGCGACGCTGTGTGACCGGACACGTGACCCCACCACCGTCCGTGGGTGGCAGTCAGCAGAGGTGGGGCGACGCTGTGTGACCGGACACGTGACCCCACCACCGTCCGTGGGTGGCAGTCAGCAGAGGTGGGGCGACGCTGTGTGACCGGACACGTGACCCCACCACCGTCCGTGGCTGGCAGTCAGGAGAGGTGGGGCGACGCTGTGTGACTGGACACGTGACCCCACCACCGTCCGTGGGTGGCAGTCAGGAGAGGTGGGGCGACGCTGTGTGACCGGACACGTGACCCCACCACCGTCCGTGGGTGGCAGTCAGCAGAGGTGGGGCGACGCTGTGTGACTGGACACGTGACCCCACCACCGTCCGTGGGTGGCAGTCAGCAGAGGTGGGGCGACGCTGTGTGACCGGACACGTGACCCCCACCACCGTCCGTGGGTGGCAGTCAGCGGAGGTGGGGCGACGCTGTGTGACCGGACACGTGACCCCACCACCGTCCGTGGGTGGCAGTCAGCGGAGGTGGGGCGACGCTGTGTGACCGGACACGTGACCCCACCACCGTCCGTGGGTGGCAGTCAGCAGGAGAGGTGGGGCGACGCTGTGTGACCGGACACGTGACCCCACCACCGTCCGTGGGTGGCAGTCAGGAGAGGTGGGGCGACGCTGTGTGACCGGACACGTGACCCCACCACCGTCCGTGGGTGGCAGTCAGCAGGAGAGGTGGGGCGACGCTGTGTGACCGGACACGTGACCCCACCACCGTCCGTGGGTGGCAGTCAGCGGAGGTGGGGCGACGCTGTGTGACCGGACACGTGACCCCACCACCGTCCGTGGGTGGCAGTCAGGAGAGGTGGGGCGACGCTGTGTGACTGGACACGTGACCCCACCACCGTCCGTGGGTGGCAGTCAGGAGAGGTGTGGCGACGCTGTGTGACTGGACACGTGACCCCACCACCGTCCGTGGGTGGCAGTCAGGAGAGGTGGGGCGACGCTGTGTGACCGGACACGTGACCCCACCACCGTCCGTGGGTGGCAGTCAGCGGAGGTGGGGCGACGCTGTGTGACTGGACACGTGACCCCACCACCGTCCGTGGCTGGCAGTCAGGAGAGGTGGGGCGACGCCACAGAGAGCCGCGGCGGCTAGCTCGGTTTGAGCCGGAGTCGCGTTCATTTTGTTGATACAGAAAGGACAGTCACTGGGGTGAAATGGGCAGCGGAACTATAAATGAAGAACGCAAGTATGTTGGCCAATGAGACGAATGTATCGCAGCGCAGATAATGTCAGGCACCTCCAGCTGTTTAAAATAGCCATGATATATATATATATATATATCTATATATATATATATATATATATATATATATGTATATATATATTTGTACTAGTTAGGATTGAATGACAAGTTGTGAGAACACAGAGCAATGGGAGCATAATTTGTTACCAACGTTTCGGCTCACGCCTTTCTCAGCTTCAGAAAGGTGTCAGCCGAAACGTTGCTAATAAAAGTATGCTCCTATGGCTCTGTGTTCACACACACGCGCACGCATACACCATGAGAGCCATGAGATGACGTTCTTCTCAATGACAAGAGCAATTTCACTAGGTCTGAATACCTACAAAGCACGAGCAATATCACCGAGGAAACAACTGACCAGAGGCCGGCTGCTGTAGGAACGTCACATAGCTTTGTGAGGCCGGCTGCTGTAGGAACGTCACATAGCTTTGTGGTGGCCGTTGGTCGCACATTTGCCGGTCGGCTGTCGGAGGCTGAAGCGAGGGCTGCCGACGCCCGGACCCGGCGGCCGCTCCCGGCGTCCACAAGAAGACGTGGACGTGCTGCAGCGGCAGCGGCAGTACACCGGACAGTCCGGGGGCCAGCAGTGCCGCTGCCACTGCCGGACAGACGGGGGACTGTCCGGCAGCGGCAGCGGCAGCACACCGGACAGTCCGGGGGGCTAGCGGTCCCGGCTGGAGCGCCGACTAGCCGGACCGCCAGATGTTGGCAGACATGTTGGACGAGATGTCGGCGGACATGTTGAGCCAGATGCTGGGCTCCAGGACCGACCTGGAGCAGGTGGCAGAGATGGTGCAGGACGTCAGACTTCAGGCCCGACCTGGAGCAGGTGGCAGAGATGGTGCGGGACGGCAGACTTCAGGACCGACCTGGAGGGGGCAGATGGTACGGCAGACTTCAGGCCTGGAGCTGGTGGCAGAGATGGTGCGGGACGTCAGACTTCAGGCCCGACCTGCAGCAGGTGGCAGAGATGGTGCGGGACGTCAGACTTCAGGCCCGACCTGGAGCAGGCGTCAGAGATGGTGCGGGACGTCAGACTTCAGGCCCGACCTGGAGCAGGTGGCAGAGATGGTGCGGGACGTCAGACTTCAGGCCCGACCTGGAGCAGGTGGCAGAGATGGTGCAGGACGGCAGACTTCAGGCCCGACCTGGAGCAGGTGGCAGAGATGGTGCGGGACGTCAGACTTCAGGCCCGACCTGGAGCAGGCGTCAGAGATGGTTCAGGACGGCAGGCGGCTCAGTGTCCGGTTAAGGTCGTCTGAAGACTGGTTTGATGAAGACATCCTGGTACACAATGGTACACAATGGTACACAATGGTACACAATGGTACACAATGGTACACAATGGTACACAATGGTACACAATGGTACACAATGGTACACAATGGTACACAATGAAGCACGGTTGCTTGTACTGGCTTCGGACGTACATATACTAAAATTGGAAGCACGACTGCAGGCGGAAGAAGTACCCACAAGGGAAAATTGTTCAAAATGAAAGAAAAAGGACCGCCTGACGCCGGTAGGACGACGTGCATTCAACCACCTGCTCGAGATGAAGCGGAAGGGGCACCAGGCGACTACAGCGTCCTCGATGGCCAGCACGTGGTCGTGTCGCCAGCGGACCGACCTCGGCCGGTGCACGAGCAGGCCGGACTACAGCGCCTGCTCTCGACACGTTGGCCGAGTATCTCCGGGAGAGGACTGCGGCGGCGTGGGCGCGTCATGGATCGTCACCTGACACGGCACCATCTGCGGCTGGCCAGTGCGGTCAGAGGCTGTCGCATAGGAGGCCTGAGCAGGCAGTCGAGAGGAATGAGGCAGCAGCAGGAGGGCGCGGACGGCACGCCCTCTGACGTGCAGCGGGTCCGGTCCGTGGTGGCGCGCGACAGACGACGCCCACGGCAGGGCCGCGGTCTGCGGCAGAGAGCCGCGGACGGTAGGAAGTCGCAGCCGGCTGGTGCCGCAGGATGGCTGCGAGGAGGACACTTCCGCAGCGTATGTGACAGTGGAGAGCGGCGCGGACCGACCGCTGCCCCGGCGCAGCCCACCCGGGCTGACGGCGAGCCGACCGAGACAGGGGAGACAGCTGGCGCACAGTCTCCCGAGACAGGAGAGACAGCTGACGCACAGTCTGCCGAGACAGGGAAGACAGCTGGCGCACAGTCCGCCGAGACAGGAGCGACAGCTGGCGCATAGTCTGCGGAGATAGGAAGAGACAACTGGCGCACATTTTGCACAGTCTGCCGAGACAGGGGAGACAGCTGGCGCACAATCTGCCGATACAGGGAGGGACAACTGGCGCACAGTCTGTGGAGACAGGGGAGACAGCTGGCGCAGTCTGCGGTGAGAGGGGAGACAGTTGGCGCACAGTCTGCCGAGACAGGGGAGGAAGCTGGCGCACAGTCTGCGGATATAGGAAGAGACAGCTGGCGCACAGTCTGCACAGTCTGCCGAGACAGGGGAGACAGCTGGCGCACAATCTGCCGATACAGGGAGAGACAACTGGCGCACAGTCTGCCGAGGCAGGGGAGACAGCTGGCGCACAGTCTGTCGAGACAGGGGAGACAGTTGGCGCACAGTCTGTGGAGACAGGGGAGACAGTTGGCGCACAGTCTGTGGAGATAGGAAGAGACAGCTGACGTACAGTCTGCACAGTCTGCCGAGACAGGGGAGACAGCTGGCGCGCAATCTGCCGAGACAGGGGAGACAGCTGGCGTGCTAGCTCACAAGCTCACAGCAGCCGGATTGCTCCGACAGCACTGTTGACTGGCTTGCGCAGTCAATACCATTGCAGCATACGGCGATATATGTTCCGTGGACACAGCAGAGTGGATCACGAACAAGCAGGCACGCGGAAGAGAGGGGGTAGAGAGGGTTTTGCAAAATATAGGAGGGAATAGGAGGAAGGAGAATAGGCGAGGTGGCAGTAGATAGAGATCGAGAGAAAGAGGGAGGAAGTGAAAGAGAGAGAGAGAGAGAGAGAAAGAGAGAGAGAGAGAGAGAGAGAGAGAGAGAGAGAGAGAGAGAGAGAGAGAGAGAGAGAGAGAGAGAGAGAGAGAGACAGAGGAGAGACAGAGACAGAGAGAGAGAGACAGAGACAGAGACAGAGACAGAGAGAGGGGGAGGGTAGAGTTGTGACTGGCTTGCGCAGTCAATACCATTGCAGCATACGGCGATATGTGTTCCGTGGACACAGTAAAGTGGATCACGAACGAGCAGGCACGCGGAAGAGAGGGGGTAGAGAGGGTTTTGCAAAATATAGGAGGGAATAGAAGGAAGGAGAATAGGCGAGAGGGCAGTAGATGTAGATCGAGATAGAGAGAGAGTAAGTGAAAGGGATTGAGACAAAGGGTGTGTGTGTGTGTGTTAGTGGGTGTGTGAAGGAGAGAGAGAGGTACATAGAGACTGAGGGACAGAAACAAAGAGACAGAGAGACAGGCAGATAAAGATAGAGAGAGGCACAGGATGCGACCGCAGTGACGCTCGCGATCAATATTGTATACACTCACCTGAATGAAATGTATGATCACAATATCAGCAAAGGTGTCCAAGGTGGCGTGGATTGATCACGCCAAGTGCAGCACAGACAAAGCAATGATCCGCACGTGCACCCTTGGCGCCGCTCACCAACACAGCCCATGTGCCAATGTACATCAAGCTGTTCACGCCGAGCTGTGGACCAACCGCTTTCGGGTCGTGGGATTGGCATTTCTGCAAATCACAGACCAGTCGGTCAACTTCCCCGGTCCGCCATGCCAGCTATTTGCAGCAGAACCGGCGACACCAGCAAACTGGTGTCGCCGGGTGGGTGACCGGCAGCCTCAGCAGGAAAATGACGAAACCACCACCAGCAGCTGGGTGTGACGGTAACTCAGTCGGCAGGTCGATGAACTCTTGATCGGAAGGGCGTGGGTTCGAATCCCGCAACGCGCGTGATTACCGAGTCCGTCGGCGACGAATCGGCGTGAGAGGTTGGCGACGCTGTGTGACGTAGTAGTTGAATGCGTCGTACAAGAACCCAAGGTTCGTCTTCTTTTTCTACCACAAACAGCCGAATGTTCTCCAGAGGACAACTCAACTCCAGCCCGCAAGGGTGCCGGTTTCGGCTTGTGATGTGCTTGGCAAACACGCGAACCCCAGCTGTCCAACCCTTCCCTTCCCATCTCATTGTCCGTGCATTGTCAACATCGCTGGTCCTTCATCCTTCATCCAGCCCTTCATCGCTGTCCTTCATCCAGCCCTGCAACACCATCCCCTCCCCTGTCGCGAGCAGGTAGGCCAGCGTTCCCTGGTCTACCTGCAGGGACCAGGGACCTGGTCCCTGGTCCCTGGTCCCTGGTCCCTGGTCCGCTCAGTTTTATCAGAGTAGTCGCGCCACCTCGGCCCGCCCCCCGGAGTTGACGGTGTCCGGGGGTAGGGGTCGAGTGGTCTAGGGGTTAGATGCTCGTCTCACAATCGAAAGATTGTGGGTTCGAATCTCACCTGTCGTTACTCTTCGCCCGCGACCAATCGGCGTGAGAGATTGGCGACGCTATGTGACTCAACGGTCGACGTGTCGTAAAACCAATAACCAACGACGGTGTCCGGGAGGCTGAGGTCCCCCGTCGCACGGTGCTAGTTGTGACGGGGACCAACACGCCTCTTTAGTGCCGATATCCCGGAGGGGCGGGTGGACCCGTAGGGCCCCAAATAGGCCAAGTGACAAATATCCTCTGGCTAGGGGTCTGGGTTCTGGCCTGCTGACTGCTGACCCGGCCCGCTGGGGTCAAGGGGTGGGCGGCGTTGCTAGTACGGTCGGGGTGGTGAGCCTATCTCTGGCGGCCGCGCGAAGTCGCCGCGTGCCCCGTATAGCTGCTCGGGCACCTGGCGTCATCCCGACCGCGGGACACAGGCATCCCCCAGGAGGATCACGTTGCTTGCGTTTACCAAATGGACAACACAATTCTGACGAGGTCGGAATTACGTTACTATTGCACCGCCTTGCGCAAAGTTGGATTTGTTTGCGAGTCCTGCATTCGGTGAGGATCCAGTCGGAATTCGAGGGTAGTCTGAATTCGAAGAGGATGACCGTTTTTCATCTTTCTCGCATTAAGGAAAAGGAAAAAATGTTATTCACTCCCAAGCTAACTTGAATCACGTTTCCCGAACCGCGATACGTTTGCAGTCATTTTCAAACAACTCCATTCAATTTGTGTGGATGAAGGAACTGATAATTTTCCGGAGCGAATAATGCGCCCGATCACAAACCCCACGACCAGGAGTCGTCAACCAATTACGTGTCATTACTTTTACCCCGTCTGCAACGCACTTCTAGTCTCCTCCCTGTCCGCATTCAACAAAGCGCGACGGAGGGCTTCAATCCCCCCACGCGCAAGTGTTACGTAATTTATGGACGATCTGCACGGCCGTGTTTCCAATCCCGCTCGTGTGCGTGACAAACACAGGACGCTGGTCGTGTGGACTGGGGTCAATGGACAAGTTTCACGTAATGGGTTTTTGGTTATTAAAAAAACGGTGATAATACTTCGTAGACAAAACTGTAATATTCGTATCATAAAAGAAGCATTTACAGCATAATTTAATAATTTCACTTAGGCGTTGCCATCGATCTAAAAACCTTCTCGTAACAATGACGTCACATATGTGGAGTCTCGAAGCGGCCAAGCCCGAAGCGCACAGGGAACCATACGTTGGATTGTTCCATGCAAAGTTTTTCAACCGACTCGCGTCATGGATACTAAAGCGAGGGCTTGTGATACTGAAATGTTACCCATTTTAACGAAAATATGATGCTTGTAAGGGTAGGTAATTTATTATGGTAGTAATACTAGCAACTAGCACTTTTGTTTCAAATCCGGCGCAATGTGGTGCGTATAAACAGCAAAAGCTTGTACTATGAGTATGGGTAAGATGAGTAAGATAATACATAAAATAATACACCAATTATCAATAGGTGCATGCTGACGTGGTCAATAATATGTAGATATCAACAGCAGGTGTACGCCAATGTCATCCAACATCTTCAAGCAGCATTTCGACGGTGCAAAGTGAGTAAGATGCCCTCTGCAGCTGCTGCCATATTGTATGATGTTGATGGAGATAATGCGAAAAGGCATGATTATCAAATGGAAAATTGACTTGATTCATAAGCTAGAACTGCTATGATTTTGGGAGGACAATAATTATTTGCTAAATTTTACATGGAATGTCGGCATATTGTGGAATTTCACTGAGCTTGAGAAAAGCATTACAAGTTCGAGTGCCCCGACATGAAACTTGTCCATTGCAGCACAGATCACAAGATCCACGCAGGTCACGTGGAACGTGGCGGTGGCGGCGAAATCGATCTGCAGTGAGATAAATGCCCACTGTCCGGACAAGCTCGTGATGCGTCACGATAAGCACCTCCGTGCCGAGAGGCTTAATCCGGTCGTCCAGCATTTCCGTCACCAGCCGTGCACGGAATGTAGCCGGACGTGCACGAGACTGCACGTGTGCGCAGAATTGTCGCCGCGGGCGACTTGCGCGTATACTAAATAGGCCCTTTCACTTCGCTTTCACCGCACATTTTTGTTGGGCGCGCTTTCGTGTGGAGTGAACGGTAATCCGACTGGAAATTTGTCGTTTCTCCGGCATTTCGCCAACGGACAGGTGGCTGCGACGCCAGCGACCGGCAGGACTGACTGGCGGAGGGTGGCTGGTGACGTGCACGTGACACAGCACGCTGACCTGACGTGACCTGACGTGACCTGACGTGACCTGACTGACTGGCGGAGGGTGGCCGGTGACGTGCACGTGACAACACGCTGACCTGACGTGACCTGACGGTCTGGCGGAGGGTGGCTGGTGACGTGCACGTGACACAGCACGCTGACCTGACGTGAAGTGACCTGACGTGACCTGACTGACTGGCGGAGGGTGGCTGGTGACGTGCACGTGACACAGCACGCTGACCTGACGTGACCTACTGACCTGACGGACTGGCGGAGGGTGGCCGGTGACGTGACAACACGCTGACCTGACGTGACCTGCACGCTGACGCTGACGTGACCTGACGGTCTGGCGGAGGGTGGCTGGTGACGTGCACGTGACACACGCTGACGTGGCTGGCGGAGGGTGGCCGGTGACGTGCACGTGACACAGCACGCTGACCTGACGTGACCTGACGGAGGGTGGCCGGTGACGTGCACGCGACACAGCACGCTGACCTGACGTGACCTGACGGTCTGGGGGGGGGGGGGGGAAAAAAACGCTGACCTGACTGACGCTGGCGGAGGGTGGCCGGTGACGTGCACGCGACACAGCACGCTGACCTGACGTGACCTGACGGTCTGGCGGAGGGTGGCTGGTGACGTGCACGTGACACAGCACGCTGACCTGACGTGACCTGGCGGAGGGTGGCCGGTGACGTGCACGTGACACAGCACGCTGACCTGACGTGACCTGACGGTCTGGCGGAGGGTGGCCGGTGACGTGCACGTGACACAGCACGCTGACCTGACGTGACCTGGCGGAGGGTGGCCGGTGACGTGAACGTGACACAGCACGCTGACCTGACGTGACCTGACGGGGGTGGCCGGTGACGTGCCTGACACAGCACGCTGACCTGACGTGACCTGCGGTGGGGTGGTGACCTGACGTGACCTGACTGACTGGCGGAGGGTGGCCGGTGACGTGCACGTGACAACGCTGACCGCTGACGTCTTGACCGGGATTCATAGGGTAGAACATACATTTTTAATGTGGCTTGCTCAACACTGTAGTGCCACACCTCGACCGGAATCTTTGCAATATCAGGACCTTCTTCGCTTTTATAACATGACGTCTATGTCCACTCGTCGCGTACAATCCGACATCATGTTCTTGTGAAACGTTTAATGTGGCAGGACGGACTCATCAGTGTTATTGCAGAACTTTGGATTATGTGTCCCAGTCAGGAGAAATAGGCAACCTGTTTTATTTCATGTACCGTATGCACGTGTAGAAACCATTATGGGTGGCTTATTTAACAGATTATTAAGAGAAACCAACACATTTTTAGCGATGACAGCAAGTGCGGACATATTCACGAACCCGCTGAATGCATTTAAGACGCAGGTGGTTAGATACTGTGCTGCGTCACACGCTCACATCTGAGCTCCGTAGCCATCGGGCATCGATGCAGTTCTGACAGCCGTTTACCTGTTGAAAACTGAACTGAAACTGAAAACTGTTCACCTGTTCTGTTTGCGTCTTTTTAGCTAATGACTTCTCCTGTAAAGGGCGCAATATGCTGTTGGAGATTGTGGACAATATACAATAAACAATAAACAATAAACTGGTATATGTGCCAAAGTCGACCATTTTAGTGTTGGGTGCAATAACTGCAAATGGCTGGTGGCATGCACGTAGATCTCCTGCACGTAGATCTTATGAACGTAGATCTTGAGCGCGCAGATCTTATAAACGTAGATATTGTGCACGCATATTTTATGGACGTAGATCTTGTACACGTAGATCTTGTAGCTCTTATGAAAGTAGATCTTATCACCTAACCCCCAAATGACTGTATCGAACCTGAAACCGGGATCGGACGTGACCCGTGTGTGAGAGACACCGAGTGGTTCACTGTTTAGCGATCCACTCTGCGTCTCTCGCAGGAGGGTAGCGCCAGCTGAGTCGCTGCGGCGTTTGATTCTGTTGGTAAGCTCGTGTGCTCGAATTTTGCTCGTGTGCTCGAATTCCACATCCGGCGTGATTGGTGGTGACGAGTGGTCTGGGGGTACGATGCTCGTCTCACAATCGAAGGGTTGTGGGTTCGATTCTCACCTGTCGCTACTCTTCGCCCGCGGCCAATCGGCGTGAGAGGTTGGCGACGCTACATGACTCTACGGTCGACGTGTCGTAAAACCAATAACCAACCAACCGGCGGGATTGCCGAGTCCGCCCGCGACCACTCGGTGTGAGAGTTTCGCGACGCTAGATGGCCCGCTAGTCGAGTGCGTGGTAGAAGATGCCAATGTTTGTCTTCTTCAATGTCTCTCACACCAGCGGCGCCTGTTTGTCACATCGCCGCCGCTCCGGCAAGGGTAATGCAATGGGCTTTCACTAGGTGTGCGATGTCCAGAAGAGTATAATCTGATGTCGAAATTCGCCAAGAACCATGTAATTTACAACGTTTTTAACATCTTCCAAACTCCATCAGAAAACAATGTGATACTTGTGGCGACATTTTGTCGTGTCGATGGGTAATTGCATAGCAGACCCCGCCATAAGTAGTCGCAGTATCTGGAACTGTATGATCAGACATGGCTGCCCGTGTTTCACTGTTCAGTGGCTGAGGGTGTTTCACTGTTCAGTGACTGAGGGTGTTTCACTGTTCAGTGGCTGAGGGTGTTTCACTGTTCAGTGACTGAGGGTGTTTCACTGTTCAGTGGCTGAGGGTGTTTCACTGTTCAGTGGCTGAGGGTGTTTCACTGTTCAGTGGCTGAGGGTGTTTCACTGTTAAGTGGCTGAGGGTGTTTCACTGTTCAGTGACTGAGGGTGTTTCGCTGTTCAGTGACTGAGGTGTTTCACTGTTCAGTGGCTGAGGGTGTTTCACTGTTCAGTGACTGAGGGTGTTTCACTGTTCAGTGACTGAGGGTGTTTCACTGTTCAGTGGCTGAGGGTGTTGCACTGTTCAGTGACTGAGGGTGTTTCACTGTTCAGTGACTGAGGGTGTTTCACTGTTCAGTGACTGAGGGTGTTTCACTGTCCAGTGGCTGGGTGTTTCACTGTTCAGTGGCTGAGGGTGTTTCACTGTTCAGTGACTGAGGGTGTTTCACTGTTCAGTGACTGAGGGTGTTTTTCACTGTTCAGTGACTGAGGGTGTTTCACTGTTCAGTGGCTGAGGGTGTTTCACTGTTCAGTGACTGAGGGTGTTTCACTGTTCAGTGGCTGAGGGTGTTTCACTGTTCAGTGACTGCCTGTGTTTCACTGTTCAGTGGCTGAGGGTGTTTCGTTCAGTGACTGAGGGTGTTTCACTGTTCAGTGACTGAGGGTGTTTCACTGTTCAGTGACTGAGGGTGTTTCACTGTTCAGTGACTGAGGGTGTTTCACTGTTCAGTGACTGAGGGTGTTTCACTGTTCAGTGACTGAGGGTGTTTCACTGTTCAGTGACTGAGGGTGTTTCACTGTTCAGTGACTGAGGGTGTTTCACTGTTCAGTGACTGAGGGTGTTTCACTGTTCAGTGACTGAGGTGTTTCACTGTTCAGTGACTGAGGGTGTTTCACTGTTCAGTGACTGCCTGTGTTTCACTGTTCAGTGGCTGAGGGTGTTTCACTGTTCAGTGACTGAGGGTGTTTCACTGTTCAGTGACTGAGGGTGTTTCACTGTTCAGTGACTGAGGGTGTTTCACTGTTCAGTGACTGAGGGTGTTTCACTGTTCAGTGACTGAGGGTGTTTCACTGTTCAGTGACTGAGGGTGTTTCACTGTCCCGTGGCTGAGGGTGTTTCACTGTTCAGTGACGTGGGTGTTTCACTGTTCAGTGACTGAGGGTGTTTCACTGTTCAGTGACTGAGGGTGTTTCACTGTTCAGTGGCTGAGGGTGTTTCACTGTTCAGTGACTGAGGGTGTTTCACTGTTCAGTGACTGAGGGTGTTTCACTGTTCTTTTACTGTTCAGTGACTGCCTGTGTTTCACTGTTCAGTGGCTGAGGGTGTTTCACTGTTCAGTGGCTGAGGGTGTTTCACTGTTCAGTGACTGAGGGTGTTTCACTGTTCAGTGACTGAGGGTGTTTCACTGTTCAGTGACTGAGGGTGTTTCGCTGTTCAGTGACTGAGGTGTTTCACTGTTCAGTGGCTGAGGGTGTTTCACTGTTCAGTGGCTGAGGGTGTTTCACTGTTCAGTGGCTGAGGGTGTTTCACTGTTCAGTGGCTGAGGGTGTTTCACTGTTCAGTGGCTGAGGGTGTTTCACTGTTCAGTGACTGCCTGTGTTTCACTGTTCAGTGGCTGAGGGTGTTTCACTGTTCAGTGGCTGAGGGTGTTTCACTGTTCAGTGACTGAGGGTGTTTCACTGTTCAGTGACTGAGGGTGTTGCGCTGTCCATTGGCTGAGGGTGTTTTTCTCTGTCCATAGTAGTGAACAGATGCGTGTCAGCTCTGCGTACACAACAATGTTCTGAGCACGAAATGCAGACTGTCCCAGCACGCATCCATCATCGGGACGGTACAATTTGGTGGGTAAGAATGTCCATTCAGTATTCGATAGGCGCTGTGTCAATTTCCACGACAAATGAATCGCCGCATTCCGGTGACGGTAAACCGACTTCGCTGATCAGCAGTGATCTCCACTGATCAGCAGTGATCTCCACTGATCAGCAGTGATCTCCACTGATCAGCAGTGATCTCCACTGATCAGCAGTGATCTCCACTGATCAGCAGTGATCTCCACTGATCAGCAGTGATCTTCACTGATCGGCAGTGATATACACTCATCAGCAGTGGCTTTCACTGGTCAGCAGTGATCAGCAGTGATCTTCACTGATCAGTAGTGATCTTCACTGATCAGCAGTGATATTCACTGATCGGCAGTGATCTCCACTGATCAGCAGTGACTTTCACTGGTCAGCAGTGACCTTCACTGATCAGCAGTGACATTCAGTGATCAGCAGGGACATTTGTGGGCTGTGCTCCGGCGATCCACGGCTGCCATCAACTGCAGCGTCTCCTGATCTGTTTTTCTGCAGCGTCTCCTAATCTGTTTTTATCTTAAGCCTTCGCCGACCCCATGGGGTCTGCGTGTGCCACTGGTGGGGGCGCCGACCCCATGGAGTCGTGGGGCCGAGGGTATGCCAGTTCTGCGTGTGCCACTGGTGGGGCGCCGACCCCATGGAGTCTGCGTGTGTGCCACCGGTGGGGGCGCCGACTAACAGAGGCTGATCCAGAATTCGCATGGGTTAACTCGTCTGCAGGGGCGCCATTGCGACCCTGGAGAGCGCCTTTTCCTCCAAGGGAGGCACCTATTCCTTTCAGAGGGCGCCTTTGGCTGGCAAATCCATTGAGCCAGGGATGAGGAGTGCACTTGAGTCTTCCGGAAGATGAGTCGTTCCCATCCTGGGGTACGCCAATTTTCCATAGGGAGAGGAGCATGCCTTAGTTCAGTGATAAATTATTCGTGAAATAAGGTGGAATATGCCACCTATTGAACAATGAGGAGACATCCTTCCCAAAGAAGTATCGACATCGTGCTTCATGACGTGTGGTTATGCAGTCCCCATGCCTTGTTTCTAATAGTGGTTTGTGTGTAAGTATCATACTTATGCTGACCATTGCATATTGTGATACATACACATCTTGTACCTAACGCGATTTCAAGTAAAGATATTACACATGATATGATCTACTGCTAAATATAATTTGCTGATAGTATGGCATTCTTATCATTCGCATTAACATAAGTATCCCTATATTAGGTGTATCCCAAGATAACGAGAACGATGCACAAATACGCAAGCAATGGGCTCAAAATGTAGTTTGAAGGACTTGACGATATTCTAAACGACATCGTTTCCATGGGGAATTTCGACATATTAGTGGACTCGTTTCGACATCTCACACCTAACGAAAAACCAATATTTTAACGCTGTCTTAGTTCCCCCCTCCCTGTATCCACCCCTGTGTCATGACGCATGTGCTGCACCCCGTGCTCAAGTGTTCGTCGACAAGTTCGGCCTAAGCCTGTTGAGTAAGATCGTAGTTTTGTTGCGGTACGCGCCGGCTCGTGCGGGCAGGTGCCCCCCCCCCCCCCCCCCCCCCCCACCAGCCCTCTCCCCCAGCGACAGCCGCGCTTATCCGAAACACGCTGGAGATTAGGAACGCTCTGGCGCGCCCAGCCGCCACGTAACGTGACAATGAAGGCAGCTGACAGAACCGGTGTCAACGCCGGAGAGTTTTCTGCGCGTCGACTGGCTTGCGCAAACGGCTTGATTTCTTCACGAGGTGAATGGACTTAGTTTTCATCATGGGTCATGGGATCGGTTGTTGGGAAACGCCGCGTTCATTTTGGTCCGTTTGCCGCACGCATTCACTTGTGAAACTGGCTTAATCCATTGATCCTTAATGATATCCATTGATCCTTAATGATATCCATTGATCCTTAATGATATCCATTGTTCTGTTATATTTTTGTGTTATATACTGTTCTTTTTTTATATTGTGGCACTATCCGGCTGAATATTTCCATTCATATATATATATATATATATGGGAAGTTTGCGGTGTTTTACTCGAGTGACAACCAGTTGGGAACTGTTCCGCAGTATGGAAATGTTTCTGAGTAGAGTTTTCACGCTGGAGCCAGATCAAAGTAAAATCACCGGTTCAGAAAAGTATTTTTTTACGTTGCTTTTTCCAAGTGCTGTCAATAATAGTGTATGAAATATGCCTAAGCGTTTTCATCCCGACTAATAGGTGTTCGTCAAGCGAAAATTACAAAAATGGTTTGGGTGACCTCAGGTCCTGGTCAGAACTGCATGTATGTTCCCATGCTCGGAGCTTCCAACTATCGATCAGAGCGGAAACATCTCACTGTGTGATAAGAGAGCGTTTTCCTCTCTAAGTGTACAATATTTCAGGTCGCTGTAAGGTGACGGAGGCATTACCAGAACTGTACAATTTCTCAAAATGCCATTGATCATCCTTTGTACGCAGATAACGACGCCATGTGCTCTTCTTACATGAGTTGACATGTCTTCTACGTCTATTTCAATCTGCACCCTTTCAAGGTCATTCTAGATCAATTACCCAAGTGACTTGGGCTGGACTAAGTTGATGCTCTTTTCGCGAATGATTGTTTTCCAGGATGTTTTCAACTCTGGAATCAAATTGAGCACGGTTTTTCCACCTATATATAAAATTATAGTAATCATGCATAGGGCATCCCAGGTCAATGACGCAGGTGACCTGGTGTCGTCTAAGTTGACCTTTTTGCAACAAATTGTTGTTTTCTAGGGTAGTTTTCTATGTTGACTTCGAATTGGTTGAGTCGGTGACCTTGCCCTGCCAAATGTTCCCATCTGACCTATCATAAGTTATGCGGGCACCATGTGTTGCAGCGCATATTTCCAAGTTGTATCTTTGTGTATTCGATTTTTCGTTCGTACCTCGGCGGTTACGGTACAATGGCGCTCGAACGCACTGTACAGCGCCTATGTTGCTTCCCACACCTCTTGGGGTGTGACGTTCACCTTGAATTTGCCTGTCGGTAATGGCATGGTGTTCGCCAGAAGCTCAGCTGGCTGTGCAAGATCGTGGGTTGGAATGCCACAACTGGCAGAATTGCCGAGTCCACTCGCAACCAATCGGCGTGAGAGGTTGGCGACACTATATGACGTGGCCGTTCGCGACACTATATGACGTGGCAGTTGGCGACACTATATGACGTGGCAGTTGGCGACACTATATGACGTGGCAGTTGGCGACACTATATGACGTGGTCGTTGGCTACACTATATGACGTGGCAGTTGGCGACACTATATGGCGTGGCAGTTGAATGCGTTGTAGAAGAGCTCAAGGTTCTTCTTATTCAGCTGGCTATGTATGCCAGGTTTTACCCAAAATTATCATTTGGTTAGCGGCTACCCTCAGTCGAAAACTGGCAAAATAGACGTGCCAGTCGGCGATATCTCGACTTTGACCTCTTTGACCGGACCTGGGAAGTCAACGGTAACAGGTAGACAAAATGTCCGTGCAAACCGCGTGTCTATAAATTGTCCAGAAGAAACATTCGAGGGAAGAAAATGTACCCCGCCCCCTTCCCTCGGACAGAAGTACTGTCAGCACAACAGTCAACGCAACTGTCAACGCAACAGTCAACGCAACTGTCAACGCAACTGTCAACGCAACTGTCAACGCAACTGTCGACAGAGCTGACAGGGAACTGGTCGCTGTTGAAGGCGGCAATGTGTTGCGCACGTGCGTGGCTTGACGTCGCAGTTGCAGTGGCATGTGTAACAATGTTAGATATAATTATACCGTTCGGTCCTCATCGTTCGAGAATACGCAGTTATATTACGTCGCGTGTCGCGTGAATCATGCCACCGCTGTTGACGGCCGGCTGGGCGCGTCTTAATGCATGTTGTGATTTACGGCCGATACCTGAGCCACCGACGACGACCGCGACGAATGCGCAAAAAAAATTCGCTCGGGAAACCAGATCTAGTGAAGTCTCGTTCGTTGGCTGCGTGATGAAGTCTAGGAGGCTCGCGTGGCGATAACTCCGTTCCAAAGTACAGCGGAACTTTTCGTTATATTTGAACTAATTGAAGACGGCAAAATTAGTATTAAACAGCTCGTTCCAGCGTATGGATGATGACAAGCGTACAGTCGAATGTTTGTAAGTACTGGCAGTTAATTTAGACGCAGCTGCCAGCACTACAGACAACAGTCCAGCGTACGAGAGAGCTCTATCTCTTCTGCCTCCAGCCTTCGATCCCTGGACTATATATATACTGGTCGTCCAGACGAGGGGCGTAAACTGGTATGTCGGCCTTATCTACTCTAGATACAGAGGCGCCGTTTGGTCAGCGACCGTCGGCTCTGGTACCAGCATAACCCATAACATTTGATAAGCATTTCCTACCTACAGTTGACAGTGGCATTCCGAAGCTGTCTAGTGGGGACGAGTGGTCTAGGGGTAAGATGCTCGTCTCACAATCGAAAGATTGTGGGTTCGAGTCTCACCTGTCGCTACTCTTCGCCCTCGACCAATCGGCGTGAGAGATTGGCGACGCTATATGACTCAACGGTCGACGTGTCGTAAAACCAATAACGAACCAACCGAAGCTGTCTAGTCAGGATGCAGAGTCGTCGCAGTACGGCTCTGCTCGCCATCATAACCCATAACATTGCTTGTCAGCATTCGTCGCGGTCGTCGTCGGTGGCTCAGGTATCGGCCGTAAATCATAACATGCATTAAGACGCGCCCAGCCGACCGTCAACAGCGGTGGCATGATTCACGCGACACGCGACGTAATATAACTGCCTATTCTCGAACGATGAGGACCGAACGGTATAATTATATCTAACATTGTTACACATGGCTTGATGTTGCGGTGCACATACTTGATGGCACGCACGGCACAGTCTCCTCCGCCCACCTAAATGCGAATGGTTTCGCATGCATTACAATGCCAACGTGTCCGAATCTGCATGACAGGTGGTGCTTGCAACACCAACTGCTGTGGCCCCCACATCAGTTCTTGAGAGGAGTGTTGTGTTGCTTAGCTGGCAATGCCAACTTTCCCTAGCATTCACACTGCCTGCCAGCTGGTGATGCTGACCTGCCCTTAAGCCGCGTATATAACTGCAGCGTCACAAACTATTCTTGGCAAATGTTGGCATCTCTACTGACAGAACTACCCAATATGAGTTCGACGAGTGACGAACCACCATCACGGGGACGAATGGTCTAGGGGTAAGATGTTCGTCTCACAATCGAAAGATTGTGGGTTCGAGTCTCACCTGTCGCTACTCTTCGCCCGCGACCAATCGGCGTGAGAGATTGGCGACGCTATATGACTCAACAGTCGACGTGTCGTAAAACCAATAACCAACCGAGCCATCATCACCAATTGTGTCGACCCAGGGGCATCATGTTTTTTTGCTTTCGATTTTTTTTCCACATGTACACTTCCCCCTCCTCAAATGCTGCTACGGTCTATCAAGAGATCGATAAGCTTTGACTGAAGCGCAACCCCCACCGGCGATCATTTAGGACACGTTTCACCCCTGCCCCGGGCCAGAAGATGCTGTTCCGGGAAAGTCGGCAACCACAAGGTCGCCGGTTCAACACTCGCTCCACACCGGACATTTTCCAATCCCGCGGCCCACCGGCGAAACGGTGTGGGCGGCGCCATTAGCCGCGATCGTGCATGAAGTGCGTCGTAAACCGCCCAACAAACAAACAAACAAACAAACAACAAGTCGGCGGCCAGTCGGTGTGAAACGCGCGCCATTCTCAGTTGTGAGAGCAGCCGTCTGCAGGTGCAGGCGTGTGCAGAAACGTCAACGCCTGGCGCACCACCTTCACACGGATCGACCGCGGCGGTGGTCGGCGTCGGCGGCCACCGGAAATAGGAAAACCCAGGAATCGAAGCGGACCGGTCCAAGCTATCGGAGCGGACCGGTCCAAGCTATCGGAGCGGACCGGTCCAAGCTATCGGAAGAGAACAGCCTGTCCCGGCTGTCAAGCTGCTGAAGCCAGAGGCGGATCCAGGGTTTTCATCCGCGAGGATCCGTAAATTTTGAGGTTCCGTGAATTTTGACCGGGTGGCGCTTGTTCTGCAGGAGCGCCATTTCTCCTCAGGCGGCGGCTCCTCTTTTACTCTGGGAGCACGACCGGCTGAGCAACCCGTGGAGTGGCGGAGTGGGTGCACTCGGGCGTCCCGAAGGGGCGCTTTTTCCAGTGCTCAGAACATACTGAAAAATTGCACTCCTGGTACGTGTACGTAGGTACGGGAAAATTGTACCTCTGTTACACAGAATATACGGGGAAAATGTAACCCATGGTACACATAATATACGGGAACATTACACTCCTGGGAGTGTACGAAATTGTGTCAGCATGCTCTGTCCGCTGTCCGCTGTCCTCTGTCCGGGAGAAAGCTGGACTCAGTCAGATCATCCGAAAGGTGCTGAGTATTTTTCTTCTTATTTAACCTGTAGTTCTTGGCGACGTTAATGCCCTCCCACTAGATTGTTTAGCTCACATACCCGAGAAAAAAAAACGTAAGGATCCTTCTGTGAACTACTTTTCCGTGTCCTCGTAAGATATGCTAGTTTGTTGTTGCCTGACATTGTGTATCGGAATGCTACGTTGAGTCATCGTTTTCAAACGTTATGCTTGCGCCTTGAGTGCCTCGTGGCAACCATGGCCTCGGCTCAGAATGTTGTCAGCGAGTATCGAACGCGGCTGAAGATAGTCGTGTTGGTGGTACCTGGTGCGCGGCGTGTGAAGGGCAGCGCAGTAGTGCCTGGTATCGTGTTGGTGGTACCTTGTGCGTAGCGTGTGGAGGGCGGCGCAGTAGTGCCTGGTGTCGTGTTGGTGGTACCTGGTGCGCGGCGTGTGAAGGGCGGCGCAGTGGTGCCTGGTGTCGTGTTGGTGGTACCTTGTGCGCGGCGTGTGGAGGGCGGCGCAGTAGTACCTGGTGCGCGGCGTGTGAAGGGCGGCGCAGTAGTACCTGGTGTCGTGGTGGTGGTACCTTGTGCGCGGCGTGTGGAGGGCGGCGCAGTAGTGCCTGGTGTCGTGTTGGTGGTACCTGGTGCGCGGCGTGTGAAGGGCGGCGCAGTAGTACCTGGTATCGTGTTGGTGGTACCTTGTGCGTAGCGTGTGGAGGGCGGCGCAGTAGTGCCTGGTGTCGTGTTGGTGGTACCTGGTGCGCGGCGTGTGGAGGGCGGCGCAGTAGTACCTTGTGCGCAGCGTGTGGAGGGCGGCGCAGTAGTACCCGGTGTCGTGTTGGTGGTACCTTGTGCGCGGCGTGTGGAGGGCGGCGCAGTAGTACCTGGTGTCGTGTTGGTGGTACCTTGTGCGCGGCGTGTGGAGGGCGGCGCAGTAGTACCTGGTGTCGTGTTGGTGGTACCTTGTGCGCGGCGTGTGGAGGGCGGCGCAGTAGTACCTGGTGTCGTGGTGGTGGTACCTTGTGCGCGGCTGTGGAGGGCGGCGCAGTAGTACCTGGTGTCGTGGTGGTGGTACTTTGTGCGCGGCGTGTGGAGGGCGGCGCAGTAGTGCCTGGTGTCGTGTTGGTGGTACCTGGTGCGCGGCGTGTGAAGGGCGGCGCAGTAGTGCCTGGCGTCGTGTTGGTGGTACCTTGTGCGCGGCGTGTGGAGGGCGGCGCAGTAGTGCCTGGTGTCGTGTTGGTGGTACCTGGTGCGCGGCGTGTGAAGGGCGGCGCAGTAGTACCTGGTGTCGTGGTGGTGGTACCTTGTGCGCGGCGTGTGGAGGGCGGCGCAGTAGTGCCTGGTGTCGTGTTGGTGGTACCTGGTGCGCGGCGTGTGAAGGGCGGCGCAGTAGTACCTTGTGTCGTGGTGGTGGTACCTTGTGCGCGGCGTGTGGAGGGCGGCGCAGTAGTGCCCGGTGTCGTGTTGGTGGTACCTTGTGCGCGGCGTGTGGAGGGCGGCGCAGTAGTACCTTGTGCGCAGCGTGTGGAGGGCGGCGCAGTAGTACCTGGTGTCGTGGTGGTGGTACCTTGTGCGCGGCGTGTGGAGGGCGGCGCAGTAGTGCCTGGTGTCGTGTTGGTGGTACCTGGTGCGCGGCGTGTGAAGGGCGGCGCAGTAGTGCCTGGCGTCGTGTTGGTGGTACCTTGTGCGCGGCGTGTGGAGGGCGGCGCAGTAGTACCCGGTGTCGTGTTGGTGGTACCTGTGCGCGGCGTGTGGAGGGCGGCGCAGTAGTACCTGTGCGCAGCGTGTGGAGGGCGGCGCAGTAGTACCCGGTGTCGTGTTGGTGGTACCTTGTGCGCGGCGTGTGGAGGGCGGCGCAGTAGTACCTGGTGTCGTGTTGGTGGTACCTGGTGCGCGGCGTGTGGAGGGCGGCGCAGTAGTACCTGGTGTCGTGTTGGTGGTACCTTGTGCGCAGCGTGTGGAGGGCGGCGCAGTAGTGCCTGGTGTCGTGTTGGTGGTACCTGGTGCGCGGCGTGTGGAGGGCGGCGCAGTAGTGCCTGGTGTCGTGTTGGTGGTACCTGGTGCGCGGCGTGTGGAGGGCGGCGCAGTAGTACCTTGTGCGCGGCGTGTGGAGGGCGGCGCAGTAGTACCTGGTGCGCGGCGTGTGGAGGGCGGCGCAGTAGTGCCTGGTGCGCGGCGTGTGGAGGGCGGCGCAGTAGTGCCTGGTGTCGTGTTGGTGGTACCTGGTGCGCGGCGTGTGGAGGGCGGCGCAGTAGTACCTGGTGCGCGGCGTGTGGAGGGCGGCGCAGTAGTACCTGGTGCGCGGCGTGTGGAGGGCGGCGCAGTAGTACCTGGTGCGCGGCGTGTGGAGGGCGGCGCAGTAGTACCTGGTGCGCGGCGTGTGGAGGGCGGCGCAGTAGTACCTGGTGCGCGGCGTGTGGAGGGCGGCGCAGTAGTACCTGGTGCGCGGCGTGTGGAGGGCGGCGCAGTAGTACCTGGTGCGCGGCGTGTGGAGGGCGGCGCAGTAGTGCCTGGTGTCGTGTTGGTGGTACCTGGTGCGCGGCGTGTGGAGGGCGGCGCAGTAGTACCTGGTGCGCGGCGTGTGGAGGGCGGCGCAGTAGTACCTGGTGCGCGGCGTGTGGAGGGCGGCGCAGTAGTGCCTGGTGTCGTGTTGGTGGTACCTGGTGCGCGGCGTGTGGAGGGCGGCGCAGTAGTACCTTGTGCGCGGCGTGTGGAGGGCGGCGCAGTAGTACCTGGTGCGCGGCGTGTGGAGGGCGGCGCAGTAGTACCTTGTGCGCGGCGTGTGGAGGGTGGCGCAGTAGTACCTGGTGCGCGGCGTGTGGAGGGCGGCGCAGTAGTACCTGGTACGCGGCGTGTGGAGGGCGGCGCAGTAGTACCTGGTGCGCGGCGTGTGGAGGGCGTCGCAGTAGTACCTTGTGCGCGGCGTGTGGAGGGCGGCGCAGTAGTGCCTGGTACGCCGGTGATAAGCCAGCCTCAGTGATCCCTCTGTGCAAGTTGATGAAAAACGGGACGAGTTGTAGCAGAACATGAATATACACGGACATAGACAGTGTGCACACACACACACGCACGCACCCCCCCCACCCCCCCCCCCACACACACACGCACACGCACACGCACACGCGCGCGCACACGCGCACACACACACACACACACACACACACACACACACACATATATATATATATATATATAGGCGCCGCACACAACGTTATGAACAGTGTTGAGAGACATATGCAAAGTGCAAAAGCAAAATGTGAAAGCAAGGCAAGTTTCCATAAAACTGGACGATCAATGCTCACTTTCACCACTCTTTGTCCGGCGTGACAGGCGTTTCGTCAGGCGCGTTTTAATGGTGCCTTTTCTCAGGCACGTCCCGCGCCTCTGCTTGGCGCCGGTTCCATGCCAAACTCGAACGGTATGGGAAAGTATGCTGCGTTAGCTCAGTCGTGTTCTGTGCAAAAGGCGGCAGGAGGCGGGCGTCAACAGCGCCGGTCTCACCACACCTGCCATATTGATGTTATTGTGCGGTAGCCATATTGATATTACGTCGGCGACGCTAGAGTCGCGGTAGCCATATCGATATTACGTCGCAAACAATGTTGTAATAGCCCAATGTTTGGACAAGGTCTGATCCAGGGGGCATCATAGGGAGCACATGTCCGGAGGAGCGCCACTTCGAAAGTACCCAGACTGTCGCCGGGCGGCTTCGCCTTCCGAGGGGTGCCTCTGGCTGAAAATGTTGTGGGGCGAGGTGAACTCGAGCTTTCCCGAAGGGGAGCCTTTTCCAGGCGGAGGGGCGCCACCTTCCCATGGTGGGCACGTGCCCCCAGTGCCCTCCCCTTGTATCCGTCCCTGCGTTTGGATTACCCGAATCCAGGATCCAGGAACTGGGGACGAGTGGTCTAGGGGTAAGATGCTCGTCTCACAATCGAAAGGTTGTGGGTTCGAGTCTCACCTGTCGCTACTCTTCGCCCGCGACCAATCGGCGTGAGAGATTGGCGACGCTACATGATTCAACAGTCGACGTGTCGTAAAAACCAATAACCAACCAACCAGGATCCAGGAACACATTTGTTCGTATGCCGCCTTTTGTTCAATAAAATCAGAACCTAAAGCTTCAGCAACGTTCTAGAGGCTGTGGCCACAGCTGTTCGACGAATGTTTCTGATTTGTCTGAACATGGTTAGCTTGCTCGCTGCACCCACCGAATTAGGCCGCTGCGTGGTAATGAGTCGCTTACTATGGCTGCCAGTGCCGCCGCCTCGCCGCTTGGGGAACGAATGGTGCCGAAACGCACAGTGCGTTCTGGCTTTAGGGCCGCGCGGTCTGCTCGCTCACTCCAACCGTCTAAATAATGCAATGACTACCAATGATAAAACATATTTCTGCAAGATCTGGAACACGGCGATGCCTGTAATGCATTCTGACTTCTGAGTGCGCTTGCATTTCCCCACGTGCTGTATGCTGTGACGTCACTTGCGACTGCTCAACTCACGTTGATGGTGGTACAGTAAGGCAAACTACGCTGCGTTCTGTCTGTTGCAAAGACAAAGTAACATGTCTTGCACGCACAGTAACCCTCGTAATGCTGGCGAGGGTAGAGTAGGTAGGGTGCCCGTCTCCCAGCCGAATGATTGTGGGTTCGAGTCCCACCTGTCGTTGCTCTTCGCCCGCGACCGATCAGCGTGAAAGATTGACAACGCTATGTGGCCCAAAACAGTGGGCTCGTCGCAATCATCAGCATAATGTCTTCAACAACCGCGAAATTCCAGCAACAACGTCAGCAGCCACAAAAGATGTCATCACGATCATGGATGCAGAATGAACACCGTAGGAGTCCAGCTCACCACCCACCACAACCCAGCACCGTCACAGCCCTATCCGAAACATCGCCAGATCTCTGAAAAGTCGCAGGAACCCTCTGTTGCCACATCGCCAGATCTCTGAAAAGTCGCAGGAACCCTGTGTTGCCACATTGCCAGATCTCTCAAAAGTCGCAGGAACCCTCTGTTGCCACATTGCCTGATCCCTTGTCAGGCCCTTGTCATCCCCATGCCTTCCTGCGTGTCGCCTCGAATAGTACAAATGACGTCATCTAGGGTACACCTTTAGGGCCGTTTTAATGGTTTGGTGTATATTAAAATCAAAATATTTTCAATTCAACTCACTTTCTAAATCTTCTAATATCGCGTCTGTGCACTTAGAATCTTGTTCAGCTGGTATTTTATAAGTTTCAGTTAGGCTGCGAATTAGACGACCACCATCACGAACCGCAGCGTTTTAGGGGCACACTTTTTCTCAAATTCTTAGATGACGCGGTTGAGTCATAAATGGCGCAGTTGTTTACATAGCTCTCTTGTAAGTTCTGTGCTTCATTTCACACCTTGTGTTCGCTGTCCCCGCGTTTTGGTTGAATTTTGTTTTATTGTGTTGTGTTATGGTGTATCTTGTGTGTAGTTGCACGGTTAGCTGCAGATTTTGCTGTCGTTAGTTAGTGATAGAAATTGAGATGTGTTCCGTATTAGGTATCTAATATGTTGATGCCGCTTATCCTGTAGATTTGCAGTTTCAGGTAATTTCTGATTTCACGGAATGTCTTTTTCTAGTGCAATGCTTGTGAATGTGCTGAACATGATGTGAACACTCATTTCCTCTGCAAATGCATATTTTTCAGTTGGGAGGCAGCATACCATGTAAAAATGGGCTTGGAGTTGGGTAATATAGCATAAAAGGTAATGTTCCGAATGAAGAAAAATGATGTAGCATAACCTAAACTAACCTAGCTTAGCTATGCAAGAAAGCAATTTATTTTTGTTAAAATGGAAAATTTCTGAACATTAAAAAAAAATTGTTCAAATTCATTTTTTTTTAACATAACTTTGCCTAACCTATCCTGAACCGTTTTTGAAGAAAACTCAATTAAAAGAAAATCACCCACACCCCAATTTTTTCAAACTTCCCACAAAACCCTAACCTAGCTGAAATTAACTAAACATAAACCCCCTTGTATGCTTCATGGAGGTATAATGTGTGTAAAACGTGTTCAGTGTTTACCTTAAACTGTAATAATATATCCTACATATTGTGCTTATCCTACATATTGTGATTGAGATAGATAAGGTGGCCTAAAATTCAGTGTCAGTATCCTAGGGTTTATTTTTCAAATATCTGGAAGAAACATCTGGAAAGAATAGAGTTTTTCAATCAACATGCTGAAGTTTCCAAGAAATGGAAATACATGCAAGACTTAGTTGACAAAGTGAAAAAGAGCTGATGGAGTTCATCAAACCAACTCATTAATTTGGTGCAACCACTTTACCTCTGATGATTATGATCCTGGCTATCTGATGCAGCTGAAGCTGATGCTGCAATGGCAATACCTGCCTCTTCCGAAACCTGGTGCCATTCCATGAATTAACCTGCGTACCAGATTTGTATGGTATGAAGTGTTGAATCATGCGTGTCTGTTGTGCTTGGTGTATTGTGGAGAATCTTATCCTTGTATAGCTAAATGAAGAACCAGTTCAACTAGTTTGATGCCACTTCAATTCACATGAATATAGCACGACCACCATCAGTAAACTGGGACTGGAGCGTGACGGCCTTGCTGTCGTTGCCGGCTTCGTCACCTACAAAATGAGGCGTGTCAATACAGCGCTTGGCTGTTCGACATCTGAACCACCGGAGGCGCTCCTGACAACTGTGTCCAGCTCTTGGCTCACCACCATCGGTTGCGGCCGGCTCTACGTGCCACAGACTTGGTAGACGGTGCTGGTAGACCAGTTGAATTCTTATTTCTGCTCCATCCTGTGCCCAACCTGCACCGGCGAGGCCAGCATTGCGAGGCGCCTGGTAGGCGTCACCAGCAGCCAGCGGCCGAGGCTAGATGTCTGTGTGGCACGGAGGCTGACTCGAGTTGGGATGCATGTGCGCATCGGCTGGTTGCACTAGAATTCTGCTCGTCAGAGCGCAAAGAGGCGGGCATCTAGGCAGGTGCGACAGCATGTCACCAGCCAGCGATAGGATGTCCACCCTCACACTGCCGGTCATCTGTCACCGTCCCTGCTGTGTATCGTGTCGTGTCGCCCGGTTCTGCTCCTTTCTCCGTGTTTGCTGCTGCCGCCGTGACCGCCAGTTAGCGGACTGGCGGCGCCCCCCGTGCTGCCCGTCCTGGCGGCACATGGCACTGCTTTCGTGTCACCCGATCCTGCCGTATTGTTAGCGTGTTTTGCTGTTGGACTGTGAGATTGACGGGTTGGCGGCGACCTGTACGGCCCGCCTGGGGATAAATCGTATCGCCGGTCGTCTTGTGCGCTGTGACCAGGGGCAGGCTAGCGGCGCTCACTATGCTTGCCCGTTCTGGCTGCACTTGGCACTGCTCTTGGCTCTGGCAGTGCTATGTGGCAGGTGTGACGTATGCCACTTCATTGTTGCTTGCATCTATCATTTGGCCTATGAACATTGATTGGAAAGAACGACATGCAAAGTCCCTTTGCTCCACGAACTTTGATTGCGATTATTCATTCATGCTCTGAACCGGAACCAGCACAGAAGCCGACTAGGTCGACTACGCCGACGCGTAGGAGCGTTTTAGAATGATACAGATCTAGTCCTGAACGCATTGCTTTGGAATGCCACCAATACATGCCTGGCCGCTTTTGGAGCCCCATGTTTCCAGTCCGTCCGTCGAATGTAGCCTCCTAACTAGAGTGAAACTTTATTTACTTTTGGGAGCGGTTAGCCCCTTTAAGACTGACGTGAGCCCACCTTCCCCCAATAAATTCATATTTTAGCATGCGGTGCTAATGTGGCCTCTCGACTGAAGGTCTTCCTGTTACCTCCAGGCATTGCGTCCCCCAAATCATTTTTCTGAAAGTTCCACCCCCGTTGCTGAGCTGGCACGGGGGCTTACAGATGCCCCCATAAAAAGGAATGTCTGACTCTCACGTGCTCCTTATGGTACTGTCGGTCTGAGAGAGAAAACAATTGTCACCTTCCTTGACATCTAAATCAGGGTCGCGAATGATCAATTCTGGTCGAAGCGCCCTAAAGCCCAAATAACTAACTAAATCAGGGGCGTTCCGCATGTAGAGGGGGATGAAAAGGTGCTTCGGTTAATTACTTTTGCCATGCAACACCACAAGCACAATGCTAAATTTGATACAGATTGGGGCTCTCCCCCACCCTCCACCTGGTTCCATCATGGCGACGACCACGCTTCAGATACGTCCTTACTGCATCCCGCCGCGGTAAGATGTTAATTATCTGCCGTATTTGACTTGTCCTACCTTCCTTTGCACGCTCTTTCGGGTATAATATGCGCATGAAAGGTATTGGAGATTCCTTCCGAGACTATGACGCTCTAAATTTTGCACCTAAACCTCTAAACCCTCGTTTTCTCCCCCGTAGTGCACACACGTTGCGTATCTTCGAAGCGTGTAAGCGGCTTGCCCATGTTAAGTATGTACCCCTGATAACGTCATTTAAGGACCTGCGCAAAAAGCTGCGCAGTAGGGATGACGCCACCTGGTATATATCGCCTTGGCCTGATCTCTCAAAAGTCGCAGGAACCCTCTGTTGCCACATCGCCAGATCTCTTAAAGTCACAGGAACCCGCCGTTGCCATATTGCCAGGTCTCAAAAGTCACAAGAACCCTCTGTTGCCGGCAACACCAGTCGAGCGAGAGGGTCACAAATTTGACAGACCGTGTGGCAACGTGAGAGCGCCGAACGAAGCTGACCGTTTGGATGGGGGCCTCACCGCTCAGTGTCCTGAAATTGGATTTTTAGTTGAGCAGTGTAGGGGGAGGGGGTGATGTCGAAAAAACGAACCAATTTAACAAGCAGTCCCACATATTCGTCGATAATGTCTATTGCCGAGTGATTGCAGCAGCCTTTGTTGATTGTCACCAGCTCATCGTTCACAAACTGAAAATATCGATATCACCTGCATGAATCCCTGCTATCGATATCGATATCGATATCGATATCACCTGCATGAATCCCTGCTAAAATGGGCCGTCTCGTATCTGTCCGACAGGCGCCAGAGGGTTGTCGCGAACGGAAAACCTCTGGTTTGAAATTAGTGAAGTCTGGCGTCCCAGGGAATTGCTAGCGCCTTTATTATGTTCAATATATATTATCGATATTCCATATAGGATAACTTCCAGCTGCCTTCTTTATGCTAACGATGTCAAAGTTGTCCGCCATAGTCGCTGTCTCGCTGGCCAGCTAAAGCTCCAGGAAGACATAAATCGTCTCAGTTCCTGGTCTATCAGTTGGGGCTTCACATTAAATCCATCACAGTGCAGAATAATCGCGATAACCCTCAGGCGCACACCTGTCCAGACAAGGTATGCCATGGGCAACGAAGAGCTGGAAACAGTTGATCAGATCAAGGATCCAGGTGTCATTGCTTCGAAACTCGTGTTTGCTTCTCATGTGCATCACACAGCAGGGTTAAAATAATGGTTTTTAATTAGGTGTGAGATGTCGAAACGAGCACAGCAGGATGTCGAAATTTCCCATGGAATTGGTGTTATTTAAAATGCTTTTGATGTCTTTCAGACTCAAATTTGAGCCACTGGTGTAGGTACTTATGACTGTACCTTTATCATTTGTTTTTAGATTCATAATTTAAGAGCTATATTCGGGATAGGGGCAGTAATAACTGCTATAAACTGCTATTGTGTGCATATCACATTATAGGTAATCCCTTTACCTGAAATTGCATTGCGAAATGTTCGCGTATCACCATTTCTTGTCAAGAGCATGCACATGCTACTTATAAACGAGATACTGTTAGAAAGGAGACACACAAACTTCATAAGCATGCATCAAGGAGAAGGATGTCAATACTTCTTGGATAAGGATGTTGATTGAGTGTTCAGAAAGTGGTATATTCCACCCTATTTCACGAATAATTTATCACACAGTGACGCGCGCAAGAAGATCACTTGGCATGCCGATTAGTTCCTTCCAGTTGTACCCCGCAAACGCTTCACTTGAATTAATTGCTGCTCTAATTGCAGCCTACTGTGCAAATGTAAGATCAATTGTTTAATGTTGCAGTGTTATATGGGTGGGTGTGGCTGAAGCCCCATGGTGCGCGTCGATCATCTGGAAAACACGTTACTACTTTGGCTTCAAAATCCCACCAACGGATCTTCCACTTCTCTGTCTTACGATGCATTTCACCATCGCTTCAGTATAGCACCTTTCTCCGCTCGCATAATTCAGTACGATCTTTTGTTCATATGCAGCACCTTCCGGGGTAAAATTGACTCAACTTGTCAGATGACTTGCCTCTCCCTCTATGTTCCGGCACGACCGACCCACACACGCCAACTTTTCTACGTTCCTCGTGCGCGCATTAATTCTGTGAACTGTGGATTTGTGTGTCGAGTGGCAAAGACAGCCGACTCATTTTAGGTTCTGATCTCGGGGCAGTTGTTTTGTATGACTATGTCAGTATTTAGGAAACATGTTGTGAGATATGTGGAGCATACAGCAAACCTATAGCACCCAGTGATTTGAAATGCTTGTTTTTCATGTTTATATGTAGCTTTCCTGTACTTCAGTTTTTATACATATATTTAGTTGTATGTGTATTTTATATTACTGTGACTTCGTTTATAATTAAACGCTATAATAAATAACGATGTGGGACGGTACGGTACGCTACAGTATGCTTGTCCTGTTGTAATTTGACCCATAAAGAAAGAAACAAATCAATTATTATATGATGTCGGTAATGTTTCTGCTGCCTTCACCGCAGCCGGCAGCCCTGCTACCAGAAGCCATAAGCGCTTTTAAGAATAAAAATATCACGCATAACCTGTATTAAACAAGCAGGAGGGGGACCGGTGGCCTAGGGGTAAGATGCTCGTCTCGCAATCGAAAGATTGTGGATTCAAGTCTCATCTGTCGCTACTCTTCGCCCGCGACCAATCGGCTTGAGAGATTGGCGACGCTATATGACTCAACGGTCGACGTGTCGTAAAACCAATAACCAACCAACAAACAAGCAGGGGGCACATAATGTAAAAACGTGGGGAAAACGTGACAATTGCCATCGAGTGTGGTCTCCACTCAAATTCCACAGTTTCAGGACATCGTCACCACTTGACCAGATGGTTGCGACAATGCTGGCAGGCTGTGGTGTTGTGTCGGCACCAGACAGTCCTATGATCACACTCCTGCTAATCTGGAAAAAGCTCACCTGCCGCGCCGAGTGCCCGGCGTGCCGTGCTGGAACCTGTGGCAACACCAGCCGCCTGATCCGCGCGGCGGGTATAAAACGGCGCCGCGCCGACACCCAGCATCCACAGCCACAGCCGTCGTCTCGTCTGGTGGCAGTGTACGTCCGCCCCTCGTCAGTCAGTCGTCAGCCAGTCTGTCGTCTGCCCCTCGTCAGTCAGTCGTCAAGCACACGGTGGTTACCACCGGACATCGGCGCACCCGAGCCGTCGGAGATGTTCCACAGCGGCTTCAGCATGTTCTTGATCGGCGCGTGCGCGCTGCTGGCGCTGCTGGCCGGCAGCGAGGCAGCCGCTCCGTCCGACCGCCGCTCGAACGCCCGAGGCCTGCCGTTCCTGCTGTCGTCGTCGCTGTGCGGCTACCGCACGTGCCCCGCCGGCAGCACCTGCTGGATGGGCAGGTGCTTCGCGCAGTCGACCGACAGCGTCAGCAAGAACGTGCACATCATCATCATCAAGAAGCCGGAGCCCGCTCCGCCAGTGGAGCCGCCAGTGGAGCCGACCACGCCCTCCTGCCTGGACAGCGCCGGCTGCCTGGCCATGCAGTTCTGCGACAGAATGAGCGGCCTGTGCCAGACCCAGCGGGCGCCGGGCGCCTTGTGCGTCAGCAACTTCCAGTGCGTCTCCAACAGCTGCATTATGGTGGCACCCAACATGGTCTGCGCCTGCACTGTTAACGCCCAATGTCTTGCCGACATGGTGTGCAACGCCGCCACCAGCCAGTGCGAGGCCTCCGAGTGAAACGTGCGGCAAGAACCAGTGCGTGTGGGCACAGTTCGCACGTGTGGCGATGTGAGGGGAGGGTGACGATGTGAGGCGAGGTAGTGGTGTGGCGATGCGAGGGGGAGGTGGGGGTGTGGCGATGTGAGGGGAGGTAGTGGTATGGCGATGTGAAGGGACGAAGGGGTTTAGCGACGTAGGGGCGGTAGGTGTATGGCCACGTGAGGGGGGGGGTAGAGCTGTGGCGGCTGCAGGCATGTGTGTTCGATTCGGTGGAATTGCCGGGAAATGTGTCCCTCTCCGGCACTGCCAGGTGCGCTGATGACTCCCTCCTCGGTTTGACGTCGGTGTGACGTCGGTGTGATGTCGGTGTGATGTCGGTGTGACGTCGGTGTGATGTCGGTGTGACGTCGGTGTGACGGTGGTGTCGAGTGTTCCCACAGTCCATGGTGTCCGTCACGCTGGGTGACGCACTACTGACGGCTGACGGTCCGGGAGCCCAGTCGCCAGTCGCCAGTCGCCAGTCCGGGAGCCCAGTCGCCAGTCGCCAGGTCGCCAGTCGCCAGTCGCCAGTCGCCAGCCGCCGACCTGCGTGGTCGCCATGCGCGACTAGTTTTTTTCCCCTGCAGCGTACCGAAAATTGGTTTGAAAATGGCATCGGTATGATCAAAAACTGCGGACTGTACCAATTTATATCGAAAGAAAACGAAACGTGGACATCGCATTTGCTCACCGGCCTGATTTACCGGGCGTCCGACGGCGTGCCGGTCGACCGTACCCATCGGTGGGTGAGTTCATTGTTTACCGACATACAGGGCGCCTCTGTGTTTGATCAGTGTATGTGTGTGTGTGTGTGCGCGCGTTTGCTCTGTCTGCCGCACGCCGCACCTTCGATGCATCAGCAACAGCAGCTGTATCAACGGACCACCGGCATCAGCGGCACGTATCATGCTGGTGCCGACGTCAACGATACCTGACACATTTGGCTGCTGCCTATGCCAAGTGCTATCAGTCCGCCTGGAAACTCCGGTGTTCTCGATTGAAGCATGGTGCTGCTTTTGCCGAAATATATCGTGTATCGGTGATAAAAGCCGTGTGGTGTCTGGCAGCGGTTGAGGGTGCTGGCATTTGTGGACGATCGAGATAATTGCAGCGGGGCCCAGATGTGTCCAAGTTACAAAGTCAGGAATTAGGAGACGAAATGAGGTGTTACGGGAGTGTCCGGGCACCAGTAGGATAAGGTTCTGTAGAATTCGAGTTGGGCCAGGCATTTGATGGGACTCGGTCTGGAACTACTTCAAGTGCGCTGTCGTCTGACGGGGAGACGGCTTCATGTGCGCTGTCCTCTGACGGGGAGACATCTTCAGGTGCGCTGTCGTCTGACGGGGAGACGACTTCAGGTGCGCTGTCGTCTGACGGGGAGACGAGACTTCAGGTGCGCTGTCGTCTGACGGGGAGACGACTTCAGGTGCGCTGTCGTCTGACGGGGAGACGACTTCAGGTGCGCTATCGTCTGACTGGGGAGACGACTTCAGGTGCGCTGTCGTCTGCCGGGGAGACGGCTTCAGGAGCGCTTTCGTCTGACGGGGAGACGGCTTCAGTTGCGCTGTCGTCTGACGGGGAGACGGCTTCAGGTGCGCTGTCGTCTGACAGGAGACGGCTTCAGGTGCGCTGTCGTCTGACTGGGGAAGACTTCAGGTTCGTGTCGTCTGACAGGGAGACGTCTTCAGGTGCGCTGTCGTCTGACGGGGAGACGGCTTCAGGTGCGCTGTCGTCGGACGGGGAGACGACTTCAGGTGCGCTGTCGTCTGACGGGGAGACGACTTCAGGTGCGCTGTCGTCTGACGGGGAGACGACTTCAGGTGCGCTGTCGTCTGACGGGGAGACGGCTTCAGGTGCGCTGTCGTCTGACGGGGAGACGAGACTTCAGGTGCGCTGTCGTCTGACGGGGAGACGAGACTTCAGGTGCGCTGTCGTCTGACGGGGAGACGACTTCAGGTGCGCTGTCGTCTGACGGGAGACGAGACTGCAGGTGCGCTGTCGTCTGACGGGGAGACGAGACTGCAGGTGTGCTGTCGTCTGACGGGGAGACGTCAGGTGTGCTGTCGTCTGACGGGGAGACGACTTCAGGTGCGCTGTCGTCTGACGGGGTACGGCTTGCGAGTCTCCCGCCGTGTATATGCGGCAGCAGTCCGTCTGACCGGCCCGGTCCATCCCAGCCCGGCTCTAATGGCTCACAGCGTTCATGTTATGTGAATTCGGCGGTTTGATGTCATTAAATTGCTTTATTGTGTGACAGCGTTCCGATAAGCAGTTAACGGTAGCGTAGACAACTCTCGGTGGTTCAGTCGATTGGGTGTTCGACTCTTGATCGTAACAGGGTGGATTCAACTCGCATAATCGCCGGATATTACAGAGATCATCCGTGATCAATCGACGGAAGAGGTTGGCGACGCTACATAGCCTAGCAGTTGAATGGGTCGCAAAAGAGCCCAATAACTGGAGGATAGCGTCAATCTGAGGGAGGGTGCCGCGCAAAACGGCTATATGCAGGGAAGCTGAGCGGAAGCGCTTTGGGAAAATTGACCGTGACACGGCGTGCCACATATGACAATGACACGGTGTGGTACCAATGACCGTGACACGGTGTGGTACCTATGACCGTGACACGATGTGGTACCTATGACCGTGACACGGTGTGGTACCCATGACCGTGACACGGCGTGGCACCTATGACCGTGACACCATGCGGTACCTATGACCGTGACACGGCGTGGCACCTATGACCGTGACACAATGTGGTACCTATGACCGTGACACCATGCGGTACCTATGACCGTGACACCATGCGGTACCTATGACCGTGACACGGCGTGGCACCTATGACCGTGACACAATGTGGTACCTATGACCGTGACACGGCGTGGTAGTAATGACCGTGACACGGTGTGGCACCTATGACCGTGACACGGCTTGGCACCTATGACCGTGACAAGGTGTGGTACCTGTGACCGTGACACGGCGTGGCACCTATGACCGTGACACGGCGTGGTACCTATGACCGTTGGGCGCTGTATGACCAACGCAGTCGATGCGCCCCTAAGCCCAAATAACCAACCACCTATGACCGTGACAAGGTGTGGTACCTATGACCGTGACACGGCTTGGCACCTATAATCGTGGCACAGCGTGGTGCCTATGACCGTGACACGGCGTGGCACCTATGACCGTGACACGGCTTGGCACCTATAACCGTGATACGGCGTGGTACCTATTACCGTAATGACCTATGACCTATGCTAATTGAACAATTCAGCATAGTGCATGTGTGTTTTAGATACGTCACGTGCCGCATATATATCATGTTTGCGAAACACGTTCGCCATATTTGGAGGACGAGCCGGGTGGCGGTGAGATTGCAGCGAAGTTTGATAAAATTGGATTTTGTTCATTTCGCCGAAATTGCAGCCCGGTGGCCATAATCGTGTCCGGACCCGTATCACGCGTCACACATTGGAACGTATTGTGCTGAATGTGGAGATAGGCTGTACTTGTTCTACGCCACTTACCCTGGCTCGCGCAGCGTTTGTGATTTTAAGTGACCGGCTCGCAAACCGCGGTAGCTCAGTCTTTGGGGCGTTCTACCCTCGATCGTACAATCGTGGGTTCGAATCCCGCAACCGGCATGATTACCATCCGAATCCACCCGAGATCAATCGAGTTGTGACTTCGTCTTTGAATATGCGCTTCGATACGGCACGGTACGATACGCACCAGCATGCTTGTCCTGTTGGTAATTTGACCCATCAATAAAGAAGTATATCAATTATTTTATGATGTCGGTAATGTTTCTGCTGCCTTCGTCGCAGCCGGCAGCCCTGCTACCGGAAGCAATAAGCGCTTTTAGGAAATAACATATCACTCATAAACTGTATTAAGCTAGGAAAAGTACCACTTAATGGAAAAAAAAAACGAAGAACGTGTTGCAATCACGGTTGTTGATTTCTGAAAAGTATTGGGAGATGGGGGCATATACATGAAGGCAATGGGCATCCCCAAATGGATGGGGGCTCACTCCATAGTGTCCCATGTTAAAAGTTGAAATTATTGGGGGGAGACAAAGCCAACATTGAGCGGGTAGTTGCATCCAGAAAAGTATATAACACAGCCCTGGGTACAATTGCCATGAAGTGAGGGTCTCCACCCAAATTATGTAGTCAAAGACGTCGTCACCACATGAACAGATGATTGCGGCAATGCTGACAGGCCGTGGTGTTGTGTCGGTACCAGACAGTCGTATGACCACACTCCTGCTAATCTGGAAAAAGCTCACCTGCCTCTCGGCGTGCCGTGCTGGAACCTGTGGCAACACCAGCCGCCTGATCCGCGCGGCGGGTATAAAACGGCGCCGCGCCGACACCCAGCATCCACAGACACAGCCGCCGTCTCGTTTGGTGGCAGTGTACGTCTGCCCATCGTCAGTCAGTCGTCAAGCACACGGTGGTTACCACCGGACATCGGCGCACCCGAGCCGTCGGAGATGTTCCACGGCGGCTTCAGCATGTTCTTGATCGGCGCGTGCGCGCTGCTACCGCTGCTGGCCGGCAGCGAGGCGGCCGCTCCGTCCGACCGCCGCTCGAACGCGCGCAGCCTGTCGGTGTTGATGTCGGCGTCGCTGTGCCGCTTCCACACGTGCTCCGCCGGCAGCTCCTGCTGGATGGGCAGGTGCTTCGCGCTGCCAAAGGCCAGCGTCAGCAAGGTTCTGCCTATCATCGTCATCAAGAAGCCGGCGCCCGTTCCGCCAGTGGAGCCGCCAGTGGAGCCGACCACGCCCTCCTGCCTGGACAGCACCGGCTGCATGGCCATGCAGTTCTGCGACAGATTGAGCGGCCTGTGCCAGACCCAGCGGGCGCCGGGCGCCTTGTGCGTCAGCAACTTCCATTGCATCTCCAACAGCTGCATTATGGTGGCACCGGACATGGTCTGCGCCTGCACTGTTGACGCCCAATGTCTTGTCGACATGGCGTGCAACGCCGCCACCAGCCAGTGCCATCCGGGAAAGGGTTGTTGAAACGTGCGGCAAGAACCAGTGCGTGTGGGTACAGTTCGCACGTGTGGCGATGTGAGGGGAGGTGGGAGTGTGGCGATTTGAGGCGAGGTAGTGGTGTGGCGATGTGACGGGAGGTGGGGGTGTGGCGATGTGAGGGGAGCTAGTGGTGTGGCGATGTGAGGGGACGAAGGGGTGTAGCGACGTGGGGGGGGGGTATGGCGACGTGAGGGGTGGGGGTAGAGCTGTGACGGCTGTAGGCATGCGTGTTCGATTCGATGGAATTGCCGGGAGATGTGTCCGCCTCCGTCACTGCCAGGTGCGCTGATGACTCCCTCCTCGGTGTGACGTCGGTGTGACGTCGGTGTTGTTTCGGTGTGATGTCGGTGTAACGTCGGCGTAGTGTCGGTGTGACGTCGGTGTGATGTCGGTGTGATGTCGGTGTGACGTCGGTGTGATGTCGGTGTGACGTCGGTGTGACGGTGGTGTCGAGTGTTCCCACAGTCCATGGTGTCCGTCACGCTGGGTGACGCACTACTGACGGCTGACGGTCCGGGAGCCCAGTCGCCAGTCGCCAGTCGCCAGTCGCCAGTCGCCGACCTGCGTGGTCGCCATGCGCGACTAGTTTTTTTCCCCTGCAGCGTACCGAAAACTTGTTTGAAAATGGCATCGACATGATCAAAAACTTCGGACTGTACCAATTTCTCTCGAAAGAAAACGAAACGTGGACATCGCATTTGCTCACCGGCCTGATTTACCGGGCGTCCGACGGCGTGCCGGTCGACCGTACCCATCGGTGGGACTGAGTTCATTGTTTACCGACATACAGGGCGCCTCTGTGTTTGATCAGTTTGTGTGTGTGTATGTGTGCGCGTTTGCTCTGTCTGCCGCACGCCGCACCTTCGATGCATCAGCATCAGCAGCTGTATCAACGGACCACTGGCATCAGCGGCACGTATCATGCTGGCGCCGACGTCAACGATACCTGACACATTTGGCTGCTGCCTATGCCAAGTGCTATCAGCCCGCCTGGAAACTACGGTGTTCTCGATTGAAGCATGGTGCTGCTTTTGCCGAAATATATCGTGTATCGGTGATAAAAGCCGTGTGGTGTCTGGCAGCGGTTGAGGGTGCTGGCATTTGTGGACGATCGAGATAATTGCAGGGGGGCCCAGGTGTGTCCAAGTTACAAAGTCAGGAATTAGGAGACGAAGTGAGGTGTTACGGGAGTGTCCGGGCGCCAGTAGGATACGATTCTGTAGAATTCGAGTTGGCCCAGGCATCTGATGGGACTCGGTCTGGAACTACTTCAAGTGCGCTGTCGTCTGACGGGGAGACGGCTTCAGGTGCGCTGTCGTCTGACGGGGAGACGTCAGGTGTGCTGTCGTCGGACGGGGAGACGTCAGGTGTGCTGTCGTCTGACGGGGAGACGTCAGGTGCGCTGTCGTCTGACGGGGAGACGTCAGGTGCGCTGTCGTCTGACGGGGAGACGACTTCAGGTGCGCTGTCGTCTGACGGGGAGACGACTTCAGGTGCGCTGTCGTCTGACGGGGAGACGGCTTTAGGTGCGCTGTCGTCGGACGGGGAGACGGCTTCAGGTGTGCTGTCGTCTGACGGGGAGACGGCTTTAGGTGCGCTGTCGTCTGACGGGGAGACGGCTTCAGGTGCGCTGTCGTCTGACGGGGAGACGGCTTCAGGTGCGCTGTCGTCTGACGGGGAGACGGCTTCAGGTGCGCTGTCGTCTGACGGGGAGACGACTTCAGGTGCGCTGTCGTCTGACGGGGTACGGCTTGCGAGTCTCCCGCCGTGTATATGCGGCAGCAGTCCGTCTGAGCGGCCCGGTCCATCCCAACCCGGCTTTAATGGCACACTTTTGAAACCGTAATACCTTCTTTTGGCACAACGTTCATGTTATGTGAATCCGGCGGTTTGATTTGATTAAGTTGCCCAATCGTGTGACAGCGTTGCGGTAAGCATTTATCGGTAGCTTAAGCTGTATCGGTAGCGTAAACAACTTTCGGTAGTTCAGTCGATTGGGTGTTCGACTCTTGATCGTAACAGCGTGGATTCAACTCGCATAATCGCCGAATATTACAGAGATCATCCGTGACCAATGGACGTAAGAGGTTGGCGACGCTACATAGCCTAGCAGTTGAATGGGTCGCAAAAGAGCCCAATAACTGAAGGATAGCGTCAATCTGAGGGAGGGTGCCGCGCAAAACGGCTATATGCATGGAAGCTGAGCGGAAGCGCTTTGGGAAAAATGACCGTGTCACGGCGTGGTACCTATGACCGTGACACGGTGTGGTACCTATGACCGTGACACGGTGTGGTACCAATGACCGTGACACGGCGTGCCACCTATGACAATGACACGGTGTGGTGCCAATGACCGTAACACGGTGTTGTACCAATGACCGTGACACGGTGTGGTACCAATGACCGTGACACGGTGTGCCACCTATGACAATGACACGGTGTGGTACCAATGACCGTAACACGGTGTGGTACCTATGACCGTGACAGGTGTGCCACCTATGACAATGACACGGTGTGGTACCAATGACCGTAACACGGTGTGGCACCTATGACCGTGACACGGCGTGGCACCTATGACCGTGACAAGGTGTGGTACCTATGACCGTGACAAGGTGTGGTACCTATGACCGTGACAAGGTGTGGTACCTATGACCGTGACACGGCGTGCCACCTATGACAATGACACGGTGTGGTACCAATGACCGTAACACGGTGTGGCACCTATGACCGTGACACGGCGTGGCACCTATGACCGTGACACGGCTTGGCACCTATGACCGTGACAGTGTGGTACCTATGACCGTGACACGGCGTGCCACCTATGACAATGACACGGTGTGGTACCAATGACCGTGACACGGCTTGGCACCAATGACCGTAACACGGTGTGGTACCAATGACCGTGACACGGTGTGGTACCTATGACCGTGACACGGTGTGGTACCTATGACCGTGACACGGTGTGGTACCAATGACCGTGACACGGTGTGGTACCAATGACCGTAACACGGTGTGGTACCAATGACCGTGACACGGCGTGGTACCAATGACCGTGACACGGCGTGGTACCAATGACCGTGACACGGCGTGGTACCAATGACCGTGACACAGCGTGGTACCAATGACCGTGACACGACGTGCCACCAATGACAATGACACGGCGTGGTACCAATGACCGTAACACGGCGTGGTACTAATGACCGTGACACGGCGTGCCACCTATGACAATGACACGGTGTGGTACCAATGACCGTAACACGGTGTGGTACCAATGACCGTGACACGGCGTGCCACCTATGACAATGACACGGTGTGGTACCAATGACCGTAACACGGTGTGGTACCAATGACCGTGACACGGCGTGCCACCTATGACCGTGACAGTGTGGTACCTATGACCGTGACACGGTGTGCCACCTATGACAATGACACGGTGTGGTACCAATGACCGTAACACGGTGTGGTACCTATGACCGTGACACGACGTGGCACCTATGACCGTGACAAGGTGTGGTACCTATGACCGTGACAAGGTGTTGTACCTATGACCGTGACAAGGTGTGGTACCTATGACCGTGACACGGCGTGCCACCTATGACAATGACACGGCGTGCCACCTATGACCGTGACACGGTGTGCCACCTATGACAATGACACGGTGTGGTACCAATGACCGTAACACGGTGTGGTACCTATGACCGTGACACGGCGTGGCACCTATGACCGTGACAAGGTGTGGTACCTATGACCGTGACAAGGTGTGGTACCTATGACCGTGACAAGGTGTGGTACCTATGACCGTGACACGGCGTGCCACCTATGACAATGACACGGTGTGGTACCAATGACCGTAACACGGTGTGGCACCTATGACCGTGACACGGCGTGGCACCTATGACCGTGACACGGCTTGGCACCTATGACCGTGACAGTGTGGTACCTATGACCGTGACACGGCGTGCCACCTATGACAATGACACGGTGTGGTACCAATGACCGTGACACGGCTTGGCACCTATGGCCGTGACACGGCGTGGCACCTATGACCGTGACACGGCTTGGCACCTATGACCGTGACAGTGTGGTACCTATGACCGTGACACGGCGTGCCACCTATGACAATGACACGGTGTGGTACCAATGACCGTGACACGGCTTGGCACCTATGGCCGTGACACGGCGTGGTACCTATGACCGTGACACGGCGTGCCACATATGACAATGACACGGCTTGGCACCTATGACCGTAACACGGTGTGGTACCTATGACCGTGACACGGCGTGGCACCTATGACCGTGACAAGGTGTGGTACCTATGACCGTGACACGGCTTGGCACCTATGACCGTGACAGTGTGGTACCTATGACCGTGACAAGGTGTGGTACCTATGACCGTGACACGGTGTGTCACCTATGACCGTGACACGGTGTGGCACCTATGACCGTGACACGGCGTGGTACTAATGACCGTGACATGGTGTGGTACCTATGACCGTGACACGGCGTGGCACCTATGACCGTGACAAGGTGTGGTACCTATGACCGTGACACGGCGTGGCACCTATGACCGTGACACGGTGTGGTACCTATGACCGTGACACGGTGTGGTAGTAATGACCGTGACACGGTGTGGTACCTATGACCGTGACAGTGTGGCACCTATGACCGTGACACGGCGTGGTACTAATGACCGTGACACGGCGTGGCACCTATGACCGTGACAGTGTGGTACCTATGACCGTGACACGGCGTGGTACTAATGACCGTGACATGGTGTGGTACCTATGACCGTGACACGGCGTGGCACCTATGACCGTGACACGGCGTGGTACTAATGACCGTGACACGGTGTGGCACCTATGACCGTGACACGGTGTGGCACCTATGACCGTGACACGGTGTGGCACCTATGACCGTGACACGGTGTGGCACCTATGACCGTGACACGGCGTGGTACTAATGACCGTGACACGGTGTGGTACCTATGACCGTGACACGGCGTGGTACCTATGACCGTTGGGCGCTGTATGACCAACGCAGTCGATGCGCCCCTAAGCCCAAATAACCAACCACCTATGACCGTGACAAGGTGTGGTACCTATGACCGTGACACGGCTTGGCACCTATAATCGTGGCACAGCGTGGTGCCTATGACCGTGACACGGCGTGGCACCTATGACCGTAACACGGTGTGGTACGTATAACCGTGATACGGCGTGGTACCTATTACCGTTATGACCTATGACTTATGCTAATTGAACATTTCAGCTTAGTGCATTTGGGTTTTAGATACGTCATGTGCCACATATTTATCATGTTTGCCAAACCCGTTCGTCATATTTGGAGGCGGTGAAATTGCAGCGAAGTTTGATAAAATTGGATTTTGTTCATTTCGCCGAAATTGCATCCCGGTGACCACAGTCGTATCCGCCAGCCGGACCCGTATCACGCGTCACAAGTTGGAACGCGTTGTGCTGAATTGTGGAGATAGGTTGTACTTGTTATATGCCATTTACCCTGGCTCGCGCAGCGTTTGTGATGGCGGTTTATAATGGTTTTAAGTGACCGGCTCGCAAACCGCGGTAGCTCAGTCTTTGGGGCGTTCTACCCTCGATCGTACAATCGTGGGTTCGAATCCCGCAACCGGCATGATTACCATCCGAATCCACCCGAGATCAATCAACGGGTTGTGAGACTGAGTTGTTCGATTTACAGAGATGCGTGGTCGGGTCTGTCTGCCGGCTCGCAGGAGACTATGCATTGTGTTCAGGCACAGATCAAGATGTTGCCGGCTTGCAGGAGACTATGTGATTTGGTCAAAGTCTCACAGATCCAAATGTTGCCGGCATGCCGGAGACTATGCGATGTGGTGAATGTCTCACAGCCCCCGAGGCACGTGAATTGCGAAGCGATATATCGGCTCAAGGTAGCACCAGATTGATATGTTTGGAATGCTTTGATCTGCCCGCAATTGTAGCAAAGGTCGCGTACTGTTCTATGGTATCTACGTGGGCTCGAGTTCCTCCAGAGAGATAGAACTGCACTTGTTAGGTATGGTGGTTTGGAACTGACATTATATCCCGGCTGTTGACGTGTGAGAAGCCCAAGTAACCATTGTGATGTTCGGACGGAGGTTGTTGTTGGGGGTTTAGTGTCATTGTCATGTTCTTTAGTGTCATTGTCATCGGTTTAGTGTCATTGTGATGTTCGGACGGAGGTTGTTGTTGGGGGTTTAGTGTCATCGGTTGTGTCGGTGGTGCGACGCCCTTCCAACGGAGGCACAGCAGGCAATTGTGTCACCTGCCCATGGGAGCCTGGAGCGCATCCAACAGATCTGCGGTTTCAAACCGAGGTGCGGCAGGTCGTTGTTTCACGTGATCATGGAAGCCACGGGCGGACTCAGAAACGTGCATAAGGGGCACAAAGTCCCTGGAGGCGCGCCTTCTGCTGAAAATTCGTTGGGGGGGGCGGGGGCGTTAGTATTTCCGAGCATGTTGAAGCCGCTGCAGCCTTTCCGCTGACAGGGCAGCCTTTGGCTGAAGAATCCGTGTGCGTGTGTGTCTGCATATGTGTCTGTGTATGTGTGTCTGTGTATGTCTGTCTGTCTGTCTGTCTGTCTGTCTGTCTGTGTGACGTCACACCGTACCTGTGCCGGCCGACAGGTGCTGCTACAGACGCTCGGCTACCTCCGCTGCCGTTTCCCCCGGCTGGCGTTCCCCAACATGTCGCGGCTGGACCGGCTGGGCTCGGTGTTCCACGCGTGCTGCGTGCTGCACAACCTGGCCATCGACGAGGAGGCCGAGCACGCCTTCGGGTACGGAGATGCGGCATGGGGAACGGCGCCGGCGTGGGTGGACGGTGCTCCGCCCACCCAGAGTGGAACAAGGCTTCACTCTCGCCCACCAGCTCTACCTTTCCTTCCATCCATAATTTTCCACATTCTGTTCGTAACGGTTATTAAATGTCAAAATTACCCCTACAAAATTGCCCCTACCCTACTGGCTCTATGATCAACATGGTCGATCCACCCTAAAGCCCAAATAACTAACTAACCCACTACCTCTTATGCATCTTCATAGCAAACTATCAAATTGTATTGTATTTGATTGTGTAACATTGAGTTGGTGCCCTTTGCTTGTTTCTTGTGATTGTATAGAGGCGCGGGTAGCTTGTGATCTTCAAATGTTCATGCTTTGTGGGTGAGCGAAGTGGTTTTTCAGACGACGGACTTATCCCGTGAAGCAGCGCTCCGGATCTTGACCCGGTTTCAGTCGACGTTCCCACCGTTGCGCCACCTTTTGACAACGAATTTTCCACCTTGCCACCCTGGTGCCGAATCAATTTGGCACGCTGCCAAGACGAGGCTGCGTCGGCTATGGAGTTAGGAGGTCGGGGCTTTTAGTAGAGAGTATACCGGAGCCGGCTTTTGGTAGGGAGTAGGGAAGTCACGCTTTTGGCCAGTAGGGTGGAGATCGGGGAATTGAGCACGACACGGGGCGATGAATCGCGTGGAGACCCCGGAGAGGCTTCGTCTACGAGGTTGGGTTCCTGGGGCAGGTGACAGGCTGGTGCTGACTGATTGGGGAGATATTCTCCGGGCAGTGGAGAGGGATGTTACCATCGCATAGTGAACAAGAGAATCACGGATTTAGGAAGGAAATGGGAATGCCCCTGGGTCTGAGAAATGCAGCCTTGATTTTGAAGAATGTTCCATAGTAGTCTGTGATAAATTCACTTTGCTTCACTTCACTTAGCTGAATGTTTGCTCAGCTGGGTTGGCTTTATGTCCTATGCTAAGCCTAGGTCGTTCCGTGGGCCCCGACCCAGCCACCATATGTAGACATTCCACTTGATCTGTTGGGCGCGAATGATCAACTCTGGTCGAAGCGCTCTAAAGCCCAAATAACTAACTAACAAACTAATTAACTCGAGTTCATCTGCAGAGTTCTGACGGATAGTTTCCGCGCCGCCAATGCTCGGAGACTTCTGCTCCGGTGCCGCGCCCCCGGCCTCATCGGGCCAGTTGCCAACTGACCCTCACAGCCGGAAGTTAAATGGGAGCCCTTGAAATGTATCGTACCCTGTCTTGCCAGAACAGGGGAATCAGATGCAGACCGGCGCTCTAACCAACTGAACTATCAGGTGTTTTGAGTTTGAGAACAGATCTTGAGGTTAAGGAAAACCGTCAAAGAACTGGAGTCCAGATCCTGATCAAGATACGATCAAGCGACATGGTAGTATTTTTTAGCAGTATTTTTGGCAGTATGGGCATGTGGCTCGAAATATTTAGAGCGCAAACATTAATCCCTTCAGTATTTCGATGAAATAGTATTAATTGTCAAGGTTGCCCAGGTTTCCGGAAGCGTGCAGTGTGTTACCTGCCGATAGGATTTGAACTCGAGGTTAAAGTCACGCATACAATGACAAACATACACACACTTGCTTTGGCATACACGCATGCAATGACAAACAGGTCGCTTGGATCCTGGAACATCCGTCCAGGAACATAAATATGTAGCCGAAACGAAAAATCATTCGAGTGCATGTGCCTTCAATTTGCAATGTAACATTTCGTGTGTGCATTGAGAAGTGTCTGATGTTGCTGGCCCACTGATACAACTCGGGTTTCCTGAGATTCATTTTGCAGGAGCAGTGTCACACATGTGTCTTCGTCGTTCGCGCAACATAACGAAAACACCAAAACAGCGCCGTTTCCTGTCCCCGGCGCGCCGGCGGTAATCCGTACCTGTAGTGTGCACGTCCGCCGCCAGGGGCCTGCACGTGGTTGACCCGCCGGTCGGCGTGGAGGCGCGACAGCCGTCCGTGCCGCCCGTGGAGCACTCGGCGCGCCGTCACCGGCTGGTGGCAGCCCTGCAAGCCCGCCTGACGTCATCAGACAGGTCGTGACGTCATCGCGGGTGACTGGTGACATGGCGCGGCACGACTCGTCGCCGGCGGCTTCTGACGACGAGGAGGAACGACCCGCGTTGTTGTTCGGCGAATGACGCACCGTTCTGTCATTCAGCGTCTCATGACGTCATCACGCGAGTGGTGATACCACGTGAGTAGTTGCGTCATCAGTGACGTAACTGCCCACGTGATGTCGACGCTGACGCTGATGTCATGTCGACGCTGATGTACGCGGCGAGACGCCCTTAGACGTCGAATGGGGAGGGAAAATGTCATCGGGGTGGGGTTGGGGCCAAATGTCGTGGGGTGTGGGAAGATGGGAGACGATGTCGTTATCTCCCTCTCTCTGATTGGGAAGGGATGTAGGAGGGCGTTTGTGAAGGAGTCAAATGGAGAGCAATAGCTCGTGTGTCTTCTCACTTTTGTGCGTATTCACGCCATGTGAAAATATCTCTGTCTTACCGCTCCCATATTGGGATTAGAATGTTCATTGCAATGTTCATTCGAACAGGAGTTCGCATTGGATGATGATACTCAGATGCTGATGGTATGTTCTGATTGAACAATTGTTAACAACTGATTGAACAACAATTGTACTGATTGAACAATGCACCGGCAGTACAAAAGCCATGCACATGTGCTGCAAATACAGAATGCATCCTGCTTCTCTCCGCTCTGCTTCCAGTCAACTCTCGGAGGACATCTTGACCATCTTGGGACCTTCTTGTGAAACGACTACAATATCGTTTTCTAGAAAGGGGTTAAGTATTATATCCATATAACTTTGATTCGGGTATATGTTCAGATCAGCGAACGGAATGCACTCTATAGGAATACTTTTTTCGCTGAAGAGATACTTTGCTACAAGGATTCGTTGCTTATAAACATCGTATCGTTTCATAGGTTTTGCAGTTTTGAATATGGCGTTTGAATGACTTACTATCAGAAGTGGGAAAAAAATCCTAAGCACCCGTGTTTTAGGTTCCTTTAACACGCGCACTGGAGGGGAGGCGAAATCCGCCCACCCCTCCGGTTTTTCGTACATAAGTGCAGATTTTCGGGGCGATATACGCGATTTTCTGCGTACCTGCTGAGAAATGACCGGCACGTCGTTGAAAGCGAGGAAAATTGAAATCGGCCGAAAATGTTTTCATGTTAGGGGCCGTTAAAGTAAAAAATATATCCTAGCGTCAGACCGCAAAAATCTGCGCTGATGCGTTTCCCGTATATTCGCAAAAGGGAAGTGTTCTTGGCAACATTAGCCACTTGTTTGATGTATATTGATATGCTATATAGTTTCAAGGTCATGTTAGGTCACCGAGGTCAAGTCAGGTCAGGTTCATGACGGATTAATGGAACCAAACTTGGTCAACTGGAATGCTGTTATAAATGCACTACTGTTTGTCATTGCGTTTCCATGCTTTATTCATATACTTTACTCCTTTCTTCATGAAGCTGATTGCGCCGAGCTACGCGACGGAGCAGTCGGGCGGGCGGCTCGGTTCCGGTAACTGGAACAGGTAACTGACCTGATAAAGTGCTGCTATATAGATGACCTGAGGTCAAATGTTGGGTCTAGCATCTGCATTGCATCATTAGTAATCTCCATAACATCATTGATGCCCATTTTGGGCATTTAAACAGAATCACAGCGATCCATAACAATGAAGCCAATCCACGCAAAACGAGAATTTTGACAAATGTGACCTCATTTGACCTTGAAGATATTGACCTAAGGTTATGACAATTGCACACAATAGGATGCAATAGGATTGCACGTACCCATCCACTCTGTTAATTTCGTTCCACCAACTTTAATAGGAGCCGACATTTTATGGGGGGGCGGAATCCGCCCCCCCCCCCCTCTTTTTTTAGTTGTCTGGGCGCTTTCAAAGATCCCGATGTGTTTATTTAGTGCTCGGTCTTTTTGTTCGTTTTGGGACCATGCTGCTTTTTGCGGCCCCAGCCTCTTTTTTAGGCACTTGTGCAGTCGCATGGCCCCTGTGTGCCTTGAGAGCTTCAGGTTAATTTTTTGGAGCTCCCGGTATGTTTATTTCAGGCTGCAACGCATGTTTTAAGGCCCTGTCGCTTTTTGCGAGACCGTGCGCTTTTGAGGGCCAGTTGCACTTTCGGCCCCCGTTGTGCTCTTTGGGTCCCGCTGTGTTTATTTGGGGCTTCTGACGCACATGTGTGGGGTCCGAGTGCAATTTTGGGGCTTCGGTGCGATTTGTCTGGGTCCCAGCGCGACTTATCGCGACTTAGCGCGACTTATCGCCCCAGGCGCGTGGTTACGGGGACCCAACTCTAGATTCCTGGGCTCAACGCGATTTTTGTGGATCTCTTCTGAATTTGCTTTAAAGTCCGAATCCCGGCATGACTTTTCGAGCCCCTGGCACAATGTTTTTGTATCTCACCACGATTTTTTTTCTCGAGATCCGGTATGTTTTTGCTGGACCGTACGCGATTTGTGAAGGCATCTGATGATATGTTCGGTGCTCCAGAGCCATTTTCCTGACCCGCACAGTTTTTTTTGTAATCGCTCCTTATTTTGGAAGGCTCCAGCTTGATTTTTTGGGGGGCGATACCGATGCGATTTTTGGGGTCACACTGCTTATGTGGGGCCCTAGAGGCCAATTTTTGGGAGCCCCGACGTGAATGTTTGATGCCCAGACCAAGTTTTTGGGACTACCGATGGGAATTGTGGGTCATGAGTACGATATTTGGGGAACCGCTTCGAGTTTGGCGGAGCGCTTTGTACTTAGCTGTGACCCCAACGCGATCTTGGCGGTTCCTGTTGCAGATGTTCTGGCATCGGAGCTAGTTTTCTGGGCCCGCCGTACTTATCGGGTCAGTCCCCTGCGCGAATTCTGGTGGACCGACGCCAATTTGTGTGGCCCCAGCTCGACTTTTTTGGGCCCCGGCACGATTCTTGGGAGCTTATCCCTCTTAGGAGAGAGGGTACATTTGCCCCTTTGATATGCCACTGCGGCCACCGAAGGGTTTTTCCCAGCTGATGGCACCTTTCGGGGTGTAAAATCTCTCCGGGTAATTTTTTCTGGACCTGTTCTTAATTTGCCGGTGATGGGGTCGATTCGATCGAGTCTGGGTGTGAACTTTTTGGACATCGAGTTCTATCTTTTTAAAGGTCCTTATGTGATATTTTTGGGTCCCGGTACGATTCTTCGATCTCCCGGTGAGATTTTTTTATATCGATGCCCTGACACTTTTTTTTCGGTGCCCAACGGGTTTTTGGGGGACTGACCCGATTTTTGAAGCCGTAGAGTGACATTCCGGTTCATAATTGATTTGTGAGGGCAGCTGCAACTTTTGGGGCCCGGCGCGACCTTTTGGACCCCCAGTGTGATTTTCAAGGGATGCGACGCGACTTTTTTTAGTCCAATGCAATCTTTTGTGACTCGACGTAATTTGCTTGGATCCCTAGCGAGAGTTTTAGCTACCTCGACACTTTTTGGGCGTCCAACACGTTTTGGAGGCTTCTGGCGTCATTGTTAGGGCCCCAGAGTGATTTTCCATGTCTGGATTGTTTTTTCGTCGCCCCGGCTTCATTTGTGTCCCAATGAGACTGTTAAGGAATGGTACGACCTGTCGTGCCCCTGGCGTGATTTTCATTGTCCGGGCGTTACTTTTTGGTATCCCCAGGCTCAGCGGGATTTCAGGGGTCCCGGCCGGCTCTTTTTGGGACCATGTCCTTATTTTCAAGTACCCCAACACGACTCCTACAATTTCTTAGGTGCTTCTTGCAAATTATAAGCCTCCTCTCGCCTCCTCTCGTCCCATTTCCTAGAGCCTCTCTACCGGTTTTCGATGTCTTCTCGTGTCCTACCCTCCTCCATGTTAAATGGCCCCCTCTCCCGTCTTGGAGGGCCTCCTCCTACATCCTGGGACCCCTTCAACATGGCATGGGCCTCCTCTCATGTTCCAGGGGCATCCTCTGCCCAATTAGGAGCCTCCTGCCATGCCTCGTGGGCCTCCTCCTTTGTCCTGGCAAAGCCTACCCGTCTTGGGGGCATCTTCAATTTTGGAAACCTCACCTCCTTCCATACCTGCTACCACTCACATCTTAAGGGCCTCCTCTCATTTCCTGGGAACTCATTCCGGTCGTCGGGGCCTCATTCGGCCCTGGAGACCTCGTATTCCGTCTTGAGGGACTCCTCTCGTGTCTGGCAGGGGCCTCCTTTTCTCTTCTAGAGGCCTTCTTTTTCAAATTAGTGGCTTCCTCTCACGTCTTGGGGGCCTCCTGCTCTGCGTGTTGATTCTATCTTTGCCCATCTTAAGGGTGACCTCTTATCTCCTGGCGGACTGCTCTTCTCTCCCAGGTGCCTCCTCTTCCAAATTATAAGCAACCTTTCCTATCTCAGTTCCCTTGTCATCTCCTGGATGACAAGGGAATCATCATCTCCTGGGGACCTTCCTACCCGTCTTGGAGCATTGTTTCTCGCCTGGGAGTCATCCCTCTTAGCTAATGGCCTTTCTCTCCTATTTTAGGGGCCTCCTCGTTCATCATGGGGTCTCATTTCCAATCTTGTGTCGTCCTCTTCCGAATTACGCCTGTCACGTTTCTGGATCATCCTTTTCTATCTTGGTGGAACCTTACCCGTTTTGGGGCCTGTTTTTGCGTCTCCGAACCCTCATTTCATATCCACTGGCTTTCTCTTCCGTCTTAGGGCCTCCTCTCATTTTCTGGGGCCTATTTTCCGGTATTTGGGCCTACTTTGCAATCCTGGGGGCCTCCTTTGCAATCCTGGGAGCCTCCTTTACAATCATGGGGGCCTCCTTTGCAATCATGGGGGCCTCCTTTGCAATCCTGGGGCATCCTTTGCAATCCTGGTGGCCTCCTTTGCAAACCTGGGACCTCCTTTGCAATCATGGGGCCTCCTTTGTAATACTGGGGCCTCCATTACAATCATGGGGGCCTCCTTTGCAATCATGGTGGCCTCCTTTGCAATCCTGGGGGCCTCCTTTGCAACCCTGGGGGCCTCCTTTGCAATATTTAGGGCATCCTTTCCAACCCTGGGAGCCTCCTTTGTAGTATTTGGGGCGTCCGTGCCAATTGTCGGCACTCTCTTGACTTCTGGGGCCTCCTATCCTCTCCTAGGCGACTCCTTTTTCAAATTAGGGGCTTCCTCTCACGTCTTGGGGCCTCATCACCTGTGTTTGGAGCCTCATTATCCTCTTAGCAGAGTGTTTTTGTGTCATTGTCCCAAATCTTCTCTCCTAGGGTCCTCCCCTTCCAAAATATGGGCCTCATCTGGCTGGTCTCGGCATCCTTCTCTCATTCCTGCGGAGACCTCACCCATCTTGGGGCTCCCTCCTGCGTCCGGAGAAATATCTCGTATTTTTCCCTATTTTATATTATAGGGGCCTACTCTTGCACCTTGGAGGCCTCGTTTTCCAAATTAATAATATCCTGCCGCCAATCGGAAGCCTTCTTGTCTAACCTAGGTGGCTTCCTGCCCGTCTCGGTGGCATCCTTTTCGTCCTGGGGCCTCCTCCCAATCTCTGTCCCACGTCGCTTATTAGAACCTGATTAGATTTCGCGGGAGCTTCGTTGCCAGTCTTGGGGCCTCCTTGACAGCATGATCTTCTGTCTCGTCGGCCTGCCTGCTCACCTTTTTCCTGTGCATTTCCGGATAGGGGCCTCCTCAAATTTCAGGGGGGCTGCGCCCCCCAGTCTCACGGCAGGAGGGGCGACTTTCGTACGATTTACCCGGTCCTCACTCCCAGGGAACGAGGATAGTCGTGGCGGTTAAGCACAATTTCAAACAAATAGCTAACGGGACATGAAAAGGCGGCAATTGTGTGATGGGAGAGCTGTGTCTATTATCCTGCCTAGAAGCATGTCGGGATGGATTTGTACAACTTCTTCAACGGAAGGTCGTCGCTGGAGCAGATCGCTACGACGGCTGACCTGACGCTGCTCCCTGGTGGTGAAGTGCGGAACTCACGTCTCGCGACCGAAAAAAGGTGGCGCTGTAGTCGAAACCACCGGCCGATCATAATTCCCAGGTTGGATATCCAGCGCATTGTCAGAACCAGTGTCGCATCCAGGGGATGGCGTCCATCCCCCCCCCCCCCCCCCCCCCCCCCCCCCCCCCAGCAAACACAAATACACCAGATTGAACACGAAGTTTTGAGATTTCAAGCATGCAAGTCCGTAAGTTTTCTGCTCGCCGATAGTTCCCTATTTCATCACGTATTTTCTCGTCGCACCCCCTCCCCCTCCTTGAAAGAATATCCGTGCTGCGCCCCTGCTCAGAGCACTCATTTTTATTCCAAGAAATTGACAGTGTTCAAGTAAAAATGGCCGAGTGTCACGCACTATATTTCCGAATGAATGAATGGATGCAGTTGAAACTCAGATAATGCGTGCACTGCCATTTTAAAAGTACACCTCTCGCTGAAAGTTGTCCCGATTCGGGTCGTGTCAGCCAAAGATGGACTCGTCTCATCCCCTCCACAAATTCTTTGAGCACGCGTGCACACCGATAACTCGGTGCATGTGATAAGTGCGAATATCCCATGTCTCGTGCCTGGCAAGCTGTGATCTCAGCACACCGACACTGTACATATGATCAGTGACAATATCCCAGATCAGGCGCATGGGAAGCTGTTATTTCAGCACAATGACTCCATACATATGACGTGATGAGTGATAATATCCCAGATCAGGCGCCTGGGAAGCTGTGATCTCAGCACACCGACACGGTACATATGATGAGTGGGAATATCCCACCTGGGAAGCTGTGATCTCAGCACACCGACACGGTACATATGATCAGTGGGAATATCCCACCTGGGAAGCTGTTATCTCAGCACACCGACACGGTACGTATGATCAGTGAGAATATTCCAGATCTGGCACCTGGGAAGTCATAATCTCAGCGCAGTGAATCGATATAAATGATGAGTGATGACACTCCAGATCTGGCACCTGGGAAGTCATAACCTCAGCACACTGAATCGATACAAATGATGAGTGATGACACTCCAGATCTGGCGCCTGGGAAGTCATAACCTCAGCACACTGAATCGATACAAATGATGAGTGATGACACTCCAAATCTGGGCCTGGGAAGTATAACTAGACACTGAATCGATACAAATGATGAGTGATGACACTCCAGATCTGGCGCCTGGGAAGTGGCGGCGCCGGGGCTGTGAGCCACTGAATCGACACATATGATGAGTGATAGTATCCCAGATATGCCGCCTGGGAAGCTGTGACCTCAGCACAGACACCGGCATGAGCACCGGCATGGCATGGCATGGCATGGCATGACACCGGCATGCACAGCCATGTTTTTTATATGGGGGTAGAAAACCACAACAATGCTCCGCTAATTGCATGCAGGAGTGGAGGGGAAGGGGAGAGCGGATTGGGAGGGGGGCAACTACTCCATATGCTAAAAAAAAACACCGGATGCCGACTACTGCTTTTCAAAGGACCTTATTTTTATTATGGATCGTCTGCAAAATGTTCCCAGCGTTCGAAAACAGGGCTGTATCTTCGACATACGAGCACCCGGTATCTTTATGGAAAACTTGGAAAAGAGAGCCATGACCCTGGATTCGGCACCATTCATATGGCACCGATACGTTGATTACATATAGTAGCTGCGATGCGTCCTGCTTACATATAGCCATTCTTGATCAGTTTGAAAACTTTGAGCCCGTCTATCAAGTTTACGGCAGAGGTAGAAGTGGATTGTAAACTACCATTTCTAGATATGCTCTCGGTTCGGACATCAGATGGACGATGGCACTACAAACCCACAGCTAGCGGACAGTACCTGCACTATGGAGGTCACCACCTGCCGGCACAAAAACACACCGTAATACAGGCGCTCGTACAACGAGCACCGTACAACGAGCACTGACTCTTGGCCGATACGAATACATTGGTCACATTGGTCACGAATACATTGGCATTGGTCACACGTATCCAACGCATGGATATATTCTTTGTGGTGATGAGGCGCCCATGTGCACCAGATGCCAAGGAGGCCTTTCAGTGCGTCACATCTTAACCTCATGCCATCAGCTTTCTGATGTTTATAGGTTTTACTTTGGACGATCGCAGCCGTTCTCAACTCGTGACGTTCTGGAGGATGAATCGGACGCAGTAAATTCTGGTCAATTGTTCCATTTTCTTTTAAAGGTAAACTTCCATGCTATATATTCCCCTGTCTAATGTACGTGTGTAGGCTTGCATATTGTTTTTGTATAGGAAACTATACAAAAACACATAACGAACCTATTTAAACTGGACACAGTTTAAATAGGTTCGTTATGGGCGCTGTATAACCAATGCAGTTGATGCGCCCAAAAACCCTAATAACTAACTAACGATACGAATACACTGGATTCAGAATTTCAACACATCAGAGCCATGCTGAACGATAATGACTATCCCACTCCACTGGTAAATAAAGTAGTTGGGGACACGACTGACGGACATATAGCGGACACCAATGATCAGGTCACAAGTTCTCAGGACGACAGGAATACGACAGTCAACACAGACAGGACAGAGAGGACAGACACCAGAGACAGTACAGGTGGGACCAACAGAAACGATGGGGCACCACAGAACGACAGAAGACAATGGTTTTACCATACGTAGACGGTTTATCACAAGCTCTTCGACGAATTAATGCCACGTGCAATATCAAAACCTTCTTTAACCCGCACAAAACAATACGAAACCCACTCGTTCATCCCAAGGACAACGTCGACAAGATGAAACAACTAGGACCGGTGTATGGAATCACTTGCAACGATTGTACGAAAGTGTATGTCGGTGAAACTGGCAGGAACGTAGACGAAAAAGAAGAAGAGAAAATGTGGAGCGCATTGATTTGCGGCGAGATCGATGCGCCGCGCCGAATTAATCGCTCTCCGCACTCCCGACTGATTTTCCGCCGCTGCTTCCGCGCCACATCTGCCGCGCGGTCCCGCGGCCAGCCCGCCGCGTTCCGTGGACGATGTCAGAGGCTGTCGGAGTGGTGTCAGAGGCTGGACGTTGAGATGTCACAGGGTGCCGTTAGCGTGGTCAAGCAAAGGTAGGATAATTGTATCGGTTTGGGGTGCTTGGGCACACTTTGACTTTGCCAAACATTGTACCCCGCTAAGCAAGGGTACCACAGGGCAGGGTACCGCAGGGCAGGGTACCACAGGGCAGGGTACCGCAGGGCAGGGTACCACAGGGTATCGCAGGGCAGGGTACCACAGGGCAGGGTACCACAGGGTACCGCAGGGCAGGGTACCACAGGGCAGGGTACCGCAGGGCAAGATACCGCAGGGCAGGCTAACGCAGGGCACGATACCGCAGGGAAGGGTACCGCAGGGCAAGGACCGCAGGGCAAAAGGACTATATAGCAGGGTAACGCAGGGCATGAACCGCAGGGCAGGGTACCGCAGGGCAGGGCATCGCAGGACAGGGCAGGATACCGCAGGATACCGCAAGGCAGGATACCGCAGATCAGAGACACACCTCTATGGTTAACCTGACACGCTATATGTGGGTACCACTGGGCAGGGCATGTGTGGCGGGAAGTACTGCGGGGCCAAATCCCCCACCCCCCTTCCAGTCCCTTCTAAGGCCCAGCTGCCTATGGTTTTCCTACACTGGGGGTCATCGAATAAAAATTATAATTTTCGCAGGTCATGGTGCCCCACTGTTAAATCAAGATGCCCGTGACAAAGAGCAAAACAATGTCTAGGCCACCTCCCTCAAGCAGCCTTAGATGCACCTAATACATGTCAATCTGCCCGTCGGACAGGTCATGTTGCCCTAAATTGAGGGATCATTTTGTCATTCCAAAGCCTATGAATTCCCCTTGGACAACTCGTTGGGCCCTTCTTGCAGCTCAGTTTGCCCATTGGACGGCTAGAACGGATCTTGGAAATATCAGAGATGCCTTTCATAGCTCTGAATGCCTTTCAAAGAAGTTGGATGTCCCTGCTGCCCTCCAAGGTGTCGGAAGCTCCAAATAAATACAGCGCGGCCCCGAAAACTCGCGTCGGGGCCCTCAAAAATCGAGCTGGGATTCCCAAAATTTCCGTCAGTATCCATAATTAGCTCGAGTGTCCTAAAAAAGCACAGCAAGGCAACAAAACTCGCGTCACGGTCTCCAATATCGCACCGTGGCCTAGGAAACCGCGTCAAGGGCAATCAGAATTCCGTCAGGTGCGTGAAATAAACACACCGGTCCTCTAGAGGCATGCCGGAAGGCAGAAAACGTATCAGGAGACTTCAATGCACACCCGATCTCGCAAAAGGTGACCGGGCCTTAAAGTACGTGCCGAGCCCCTAAATAAACACACTGGGAGTCCTCCAAGGCACACCGGAAACCCCCAAAATACACCGGGGCTCTTAAAGCACATCGGGGTCAAAAAGATGGCATGAGATCCTCAAAAGCAGGCTGGGCACTAAAAAAACGACGTGGCCCCAGTGTCGTGCCGAAGGGGCCATTGGCCCCAATTCGACCCAACCTCGATGACAGTATCTGGCAAATAGCAACAGGGAACATTTATAAAATGTGCAAAGCGTAAATCGGTAGGTTTTATCGATGCTCATGTTTAATTGCGATATGTCGATAACATGCCTAGGCGTGAACACTGAACTACTGAACGATAAAAACGACTGAAATTTTGTCACAGTATTTCTTATGGGACGGTGTAAGGTGTACCACCGGTGGGCCGCTTTGCTCCGCATTTTTTTGTCGCGCTCAATGTTCTAGCCGTTTCTTCGACTTCAATTTATGCCAATTTATCTCCGCCTTAGAGGTAAATCATCCAAGTAAAAAGAAAGCCGAAGTGTGAACCTACCTCGCCGGAACATTACATTATAGATGCCATCCGCCAATTCAAAAACTACATGCCATTATTTCTGAGGTAGTCCACTATACCCCACCGTCCCCTAGTTTCTGAGGTAGTCCACTATACCCCACCGTCCCCTAGTTTCTGAGGTAGTCCACTATACCCCACCGTCCCCTAGTTTCTGAGGTAGTCCACTATACCCCACCGTCCCCTAGTTTCTGAGGTAGTCCACTATACCCCACCGTCCCCTAGTTTCTGAGGTAGTCCACTATACCCCACCGTCCCCTAGTTTCCGAGGTAGTCCACTATACCCCACCGTCCCCTAGTTTCTGAGGAAGTCCACTATACCCCACCGTCCCCTAGTTTCCGAGGTAGTCCACTATACCCCACCGTCCCCTAGTTTCTGAGGTAGTCCACTATACCCCACCGTCCCCTAGTTTCCGAGGTAGTCCACTATACCCCACCGTCCCCTAGTTTCTGAGGTAGTCCACTATACCCCACCGTCCCCTAGTTTCCGAGGTAGTCCACTATACCCCACCGTCCCCTAGTTTCTGAGGTAGTCCACTATACCCCACCGTCCCCTAGTTTCTGAGGTAGTCCACTATACCCCACCGTCCCCTAGCTTCCGAGGTAGTCCACTATACCCCACCGTCCCCTAGTTTCTGAGGTAGTCCACTATACCCCACCGTCCCCTAGTTTCCGAGGTAGTCCACTATACCCCACCGTCCCCTAGTTTCTGAGGTAGTCCACTATACCCCACCGTCCCCTAGTTTCTGAGGTAGTCCACTATACCCCACCGTCCCCTAGTTTCTGAGGTAGTCCACTATACCCCACCGTCCCCTAGTTTCTGAGGTAGTCCACTATACCCCACCGTCCCCTAGTTTCTGAGGTAGTCCACTATACCCCACCGTCCCCTAGTTTCCGAGGTAGTCCACTATACCCCACCGTCCCCTAGTTTCTGAGGTAGTCCACTATACCCCACCGTCCCCTAGTTTCTGAGGTAGTCCACTATACCCCACCGTCCCCTAGTTTCTGAGGTAGTCCACTATACCCCACCGTCCCCTAGTTTCTGAGGTAGTCCACTATACCTCACCGTCCCCTAGTTTCTGAGGTAGTCCACTATACCCCACCGTCCCCTAGTTTCCGAGGTAGTCCACTATACCCCACCGTCCCCTAGTTTCCGAGGTAGTCCACTATACCCCACCGTCCCCTAGTTTCTGAGGTAGTCCACTATACCCCACCGTCCCCTAGTTTCTGAGGTAGTCCACTATACCCCACCGTCCCCTAGTTTCTGAGGTAGTCCACTATACCCCACCGTACCCTAGTTTCTGAGGTAGTCCACTATACCCCACCGTCCCCTAGTTTCTGAGGTAGTCCACTATACCCCACCGTCCCCTAGTTTCTGAGGTAGTCCACTATACCCCACCGTCCCCTAGTTTCTGAGGTAGTCCACTATACCCCACCGTCCCCTAGTTTCTGAGGTAGTCCACTATACCCCACCGTCCCCTAGTTTCTGAGGTAGTCCACTATACCCCACCGTCCCCTGGCGTGTCAGTGTAGCGAGAAAACAGCTCCCCAGGCGCCAGATCTGGGATATTTCCACTCATCATATGTATCGAGTCATATGTGTGAAAGAGTGCTCAAAGAATCTGGGAAGGAGATGAGACTAGTCCATCTTGGGCTGATATTACCTGAATCGGACACAACTTTCAGCGACAGGTGCGCTACAAAAATCGCATTGCACGCATTATCTGAGGTCCCACTACATTTATTCATTCATTCGGAAATCTAGTGCGTAACACACTTTTTAGTTGAACATTGTCAATTTCCTGGAATACAAATGAGTGCTGTGATCAGGGCCGCAGCCAGGGTATTCTTTATGGAGGGGGAGGGGGACGGGGTGCGACGGCAAAATACGTGATGAAATAGACAGCTATCGACGCGCGGAAACTTAAAACATCAAAACTTCTTGTTTTACTTGGTGTGTTTTACTTTAGGGGGGGGGGGGGGCACGGCACCATCTGGCTGTGACTCTGATTCTGACAACGCACTGGATATCCAACTGGGGAACTGTGAGTGGTCAGTCGTTTCGACTGCAGCGCCACCTTTTCCTGGTCAAGGAACATGAGTTCCGCACTTCACCACCAGGGAGCAGCGTCAGGTCAACCGTTGTGGCGATCTGCTCCAGCGACGGCCTTCCGTTGAAGAAGTTGTACAAATCCATCCCGACGTGCTTCTAGGCAGGATGAAACACGCAGCTCTCCCATCACACAATTGCCGCCTTTTCGCTTCCCGTTAGCTGTTTTTTTGAAATTTTGCTTAACGGCCACGACTATCCTCGTTCTCTGGGAGTGAGGACCTTTTCATAAAGTCATAAAAGTCATAAAGTATTAAGGCTTAATAAGAGCCACAGGGGCCCATCTGGGTTAAGCCTATCTAGAAAAGGTACTAGAAATGTACATATTCTCACCCCAATCAATCCCTAATCCCAAGTTCCTAGGAAGCTACATACCCCAGCCTATCTAGCACCACTCACTTGCTACCGCATAACACCATCAACAATCACAAGCTCCTCCCATCATACCCATCGTGCCACCATAGACAATCTCATCAGCATCACATCCCGAAGGAAGGTGCCGAATCCACTGCTAGGCACACCCCACCCAAATTCATAAAGCGTTCAGACTTAATAAGAGACTCACTTGCTATTGCATAATACACTCAACAATTACAAACTCCTCCCATCATACCCATTGTGCTACCATAGACAATCTCATCAGTATCACATCCGGAAGGAAGGTACTGAATCCACTGCTAGGTACACCCTATATAAAGTTATAAAGCGTTTAGACTTACTGTCTTAACCTTGTCCTGCTGTGATTAACTTTAATTTTGAATTGATGACCTCTAATCGCATCATTTCTGTTAAATTCAAACATTTCCCCAAGATATCCCTGTTCCTGACCATGAACAAATTTAAAAACCTCGATGAGATCTCCTCTCAGCCTTCTATATCTAAGTGAAAACATATTCAATTTCTTCAATCTTTCCTCATATACCAGGTTGCCTATACCATTAACCATTCGTGTTGCCCTCTTTTGTACTCTCTCTAAAAGCCAACAATCTTTCTCATAACTAGGGGACCAAGCTTGGACACAGTATTCCAAATGTGGCCTGACATATGCACAGTAAAGCTTCCTGATGACCTCCTCACTTTTGTATGACATATTCCTCTGTATTGCCCCAAGCATTCTTAGTGCCTTCTTTCTGGCTTCTTTGGTCTGTTCTGATGCCCACAATTTTGTGTTCAAAATAACACCTAAGTCCTTCTCCTGCTCAGTCACAGATAGTACTTGGCCACCCATCAAGTATGGAGCCTTCACATGCTGCCTACCTACATGCATGACTTTGCACTTATTAAAATTAAACTTCATTTGCCATTTTTCGGACCACTTCACTAGTTCGTCTAAGTCTTTATGCAGCAAAACCTGCTCATTGTGCCCTGTTATTGCCCTAACGATCTTCAAATCATCCGCAAATTTCAAAACCTTACTGCTTAGGCCACATTCAATGCTATTCACATATATAATGAACAATAGTGGCCCCAGTACCGACCCCTGGGGGACTCCACTAAGAACATTTTGCCATGATGACTTTGTACCATTTAGCATCACGCTCTGCTGTGTATCTGAAAGCCACAACTCTATCCATTTTAGGATGCTACCTGCAATACCATGGACCTGAAGCTGCATCATTAACCGTTTGTGGGGTACCTTGTCAAAGGCCTTACTAAGGTCAAGATATGCTACATCAACCTGATTTCCCTGATCAAATTGTTCTGTAGCAAAATTCAAAAAGTCCAAGAGATTTGTGAGACACGATCGCCCTTTTCTAAACCCATGTTGAGTATCTTGAATCAATCTGTTTCCTTCCAGAAAACTAACTATTCTATCCTTGATAATTGATTCGAGTACCTTGCAGACTAGGGATGTGAGGCTTACTGGCCTATTGTTTTCAACTTTCCCTCTTTCTCCCTTCTTGAAAATAGGAACTACATTCGCCCTTTTCCAATCTGTTGGAATTTCATTTTGTGAAACTGATCTACAAAATATTATACTAAGTGGAATTGCCACTTCCTTTTCAGCTTCCCGCAATACCCTAGCATAAATTCCATCAGGTCCTGCTGCCTTGTTTGGCTTTATCTTTCTGATATAATTGAAAACAATATCACTATCAATGAAATCAACATCGTGTATCTGATCACCTGTCACTGAACTGTGGTTCACGGTTGGCAGATTAGTCGCATCCTCCACTGTAAACACTGATTTAAACTGCTTGCTCAGCTCCTCAACCATCTCACCACCAACCAACCAACCAAATCCCACCAACAAACCAACCTCTCAACCTTTTCGGGGTAAATCGGAGGAAAACAGTTTGTCAACCGTAACGAATATCTGGTCAGCCACAGGCAACCAGCCCGGCAGACTGATCTTACTCAAACTTCCGGCCAGAAACTCTCACAACAGATGAGGAGGAGGAGGAGGAAGAGAATAGGTGGAGGATCAGGAGGAGGAGTAGGGGAGGAAGAGTGGGAGAAGGCTGGAACGATTTTAGCTATAATCTTCCGCGATCTGGTTACGATTACAAAGTACAATATTATATTCATATATACCTATATTTTGGTCCATTCCTCCGACTAACAAAATCTGGAAGAATGACAGATGAAAACGTATTCCCTATTACTAACATATTTTATAATATACAATTTTTGTTCAAGGTGCAATCTGTTGCAGTACTCTTCAGATAATTCCAAATGAGGAGGATGAGGATGAGGATGAGGAGGAATAGGAGGGGAGGTGTCTGGGATAATTTCAACTATAATCTTCTGGAAATGGTTCCGATAACAATGTACAATATTATATTAACATATAACTTTTTTGGTTCATTCCTCCGACTAATAAAACCTGGAATAATGACAGTTGAAAACTTATTCCATATTGATAACATAGTTTGCAATATATTATTTTTGTGAAAGGTGCACACTGTTGCATTACTCTTCAGATAATTCCACGATATTTGCAACATTTGTCAAACGGTCTGTTCGCCGACAAATAAATGAACACAGACATCATTGGATTATTATAAAGTTCCCAAGTAGGTATCCTTATATACTAAATCGCCAAGTTCGAGCAATTATTGAATGAAGAGGAATCGAGCACAGGATTAACCAACACTTTAAAGGAAGTAACGTAACACATTATCATTCTTAGTGAGATGAATGGAAGCAAAACGCCATCTAAACTATGGACCCCACTCGCAATCGTCATCTAGTGGAGGACATCGGTTATTTGTAATGAATGCAAAATTCCACAACATCTTATCTACACCAGTGCAACGCATGCCACACCATTATGAATACCAGTGGTAGATTAGCGAACGAAACTACTTTGAAAACACAATAGACGAGCGGAAAATGACCTCAAAACGCTGTGGAAAACACCTAACTTCCTCACAAAGGGAAATCTTAGTCGCCGTTCTTATCATCTGAATTCCCTTGCTGATACAAACGGCAATGGTCGTGATGAAACCAGTAGGGGAAGTTGAGGTAAGTTGAGCCAATTTTTACTTGAGAGTGCCTTGGGTGCATGTGGTAAGACATAGTGGTAAGACATTTTTTTTCTCGAACAATTATAAAGAAGTGATAGTTTGAGTTGTTCAGACGTATCACCATTGTCTCAACTTACCCGGGTCGTGAGGAAAGTTGATCCTAGTGGTGGGGTACGTTGATCAGAAACCTTACTAAGTAAACAAATGCTGTGACGTCTACTGGGGAGTGTTACCTATAGTGTTGCAGGCCTTTTGTGGTCACTTCTCGTCTTATCGCATGTTCTGGCTGGAAAACATGAAATCCATCAGAATATACTATGTAATATATTTCGACCTAAATTTTCACCGCCTATTCTCTGGTAATATCACACCATAGCTTATCACAGAACAATCTGTTCTATGGCAATAGGCTGAAAGATACTTCATACTTTTATGCCAATTTATGTCATGTTTCATGAGAAAAACATCAGCAGCGCGCAACACATGAACAGACCACTGCTCATCCACGGCTCATCTTGCCCCAGTCGCGATTGCTCAACTATCCCCATGCTCACCTCATTTCAGATGCAATATGGCTGCCCATCTCATGACAATCACAGCCCAAAGTGGCTTTGGTGGATAGCAAGAGAAAGTACATGCCGACAATTGTGCACTATGATCCGAAGCATACCTGTTACAAATTAAGGAAAAAATAAACATTTCCAAGTCAAGGAAAGATTACTTCAGATCTTAAAACACATTTTCGTTCAGGGTTCACTAGATATCTTCCGCTCCCGCCCTGCCGTCTAACCAAAATGAAGACTCTTCGAAATGTCGGTAGCTGGCTTATAAGATCTCACGACACCCATCAAGATAATGGGGGTGGCTCAACTTACTTGTAGGCTCAACTAACTTCACTTTCCCCAACTGTTGAAGAATTTGTTTTTTTTACCATCAGCCAAAAGCTTGAACAAAACATCCCTATCTTGGATGAAAATCCAAGCTAATTTATTTCAAGTTCAAATGAAAACATTTGTACCTTAGAGTTGAATTAATTTCCGACAATGAAGCTGGTCTTCAACAACGAGGGAACTGCTGGTGCTGGGCACGATAATATTAATGCCAGCATCTTTACCACGCTACTTCCCGACTGATGTGTGCGTACTTATATGTAGTGTTCACCACCTTGCCGTTTAATGTATGTACCGTAGTTCAGTGAGGCACCGTACCACAAATAGATGTCGCTGCGGTTGGTCACGTGGTGTGGTCAGGGGAATGCACGAGTTGCCGACACAAGGTAGCAGTGTACACCAGGTAGCAGTGTACACCGGGTAGCAGTGTGCACAAGGTAGCAGTGTACACCAGGTAGCAGTGTGCACAAGGTAGCAGTGTGCACAAGGTAGCAGTGTGCACAAGGTAGCAGTGTACACCAGGTAGCAGTGTGCACAATGTAGCAGTGTGCACAAGGTAGCAGTGTACACCAGGTAGCAGTGTGCACAAGGTAGCAGTGTGCACCAGGTAGCAGTGTGCACCAGGTAGCAGTGTGCACCAGGTAGCAGTGTACACCAGGTAGCAGTGTGCACAAGGTAGCAGGCTAGATATAGTTTGGCCATTCATTTCTAAAATTCGCTAAATGGTTATTAAACCAGGGAATGTGACGTGCGTAACAATTTATACACTTTATTCATATCACAGCATACCTTCAGATAGGATCATTTACAGATATGACTGTTCTTTTGCTTCAATATTTCTAACATGGAAGATATCTATGCTTCATTCGGCACCCATTTAGATATTGCGAAATAATCATACTACTCACTATATAACCTTACTTAGAAAGCTACTAAAGACGAGGATTTTGCGGTACTTGTTTTCAGAGGATCGAAACATGTCTGCATCGCATCGCCTGCGCCCATGTCCGGTGCTAAACATGTGCCATGTCCGGTGGTAAATACCGCGTGCTTGGCGAATGACTGACCGTGGGCAAACGACAGATTGGCTGACGACTGACTGACGGTGGTCAGACGACAGACTGGCTGACGACTGATTGACTGTGGACAGACGACAGACTGACTGACGACTGACTGACGGTGGCCAGACGACAGACTGGCTGACGACTGACTGACCGTGGGCAGACGACAGATTGGCTGACGACTGATTGACGGTGGCCAGACGACAGACTGGCTGACGACTGACTGACGGTGGCCAGACGACAGACTGGCTGACGACTGACTGACGGTGGCCAGACGACAGACTGGCTGACGACTGACTGACGGTGGCCAGACGACAGACTGGCTGACGACTGACTGACGGTGGCCAGACGACAGACTGGCTGACGACTGACTGACGGTGGCCAGAGGACGACTGGCTGACGACTGATTGACTGTGGACAGCGACAGACGACTGACGACTGACTGACGGTGGCCGACGACAGACTGGCTGACGACGACTGACCGTGGGAAGACGACGGACTGGCTGACGACTGATTGACGGTGGCCAGACGACAGACTGGCTGACGACTGACTGACGGTGGGCAGACGACAGACTGACTGACGACGGACGAGCACAGCCGGACAGTACACCAGCACCAGACGTCACGACAGCTGTGGTGCTGTGCTCGTCAGTACTGTCACGGTGCGAAGCTGGGTGTCGGCGCGGCGCCGTTTTATACCCGCCGCGCGGATCAGGCGGCTGGTGTTGCCACAGGTTCCAGCACGGCACGCCGGGCGGCAGGTAATGTTTTTTTTCCAGATTAGCAGGAAATGTTGTCATACAACTGTCTCGTGGCGAAACAGCCAGCCAGCCAGCATTGCCGCAATCATCTGGCCATGTGGTTGGTTATTGGTGTTACGACACGTCGACCGTTGAGTCATGTAGCGTCGCCAATCTCTCACGCCGATTGGTCGCGGGCGAAGAGTAGCGACAGGTGAGACTCGAACCCACAACCTTTCGATTGTGAGACGAGCATCTTATCCCTAGACCACTCGTCCCCTTGCCATGTGGTGACGACGTCTTTGGACAACAAAATTTGAGTGGAGACCCTCACTTCATGGCAATTGTACCCCGGGCTGTTCTTTTATATACCTTTGAGAGGGCAACTTCCCCCTCAATGTTGGCTTTGCCTTCCACAATAATTTAAACTTTTAACATGGGACACTATTGAATGTGCCCCCAATCCATTTGGGGCTGCCCATTACCTTCATGTATTTCCCCCTCCCCCTCTACCCCTAATAATTTTTTTTCACAAATCGACACCCGCGTGATGGTGTCATTTTTTACATTAAGTAGCATTCTTCCTTTTTTAATACAGGTTATGAGTGATATTTGGGTTATTAAGAGCGCTTATTGCGTCTGGTAGCAGGGCTGGCGGCTGTGGTGAAGGCAGCAGAAACATTACCGACATCACAAAATAATCGATTTAATTCTTTATTTATTGGTCAAATCACCAACAGGACAAGCATACGTATCGTATCGTATCGTACTGTACCGTATCGTAGCGCATATTCATAGACGAAGTCACGGTAATATAAAATACACATACGACTAAAATTAACAATTGAAACATAGGAAAGCTATAGATGACCATGAAGAGTCACTTCGAATTTCGAATCACTGGGTGCTACAGGTTTGATGCATACCCCACATATTTCACAACATGTTTCCTAAATACGGGCATACAGTCACACAAAATATCTGCCCCGAGATCAGAAGCTAAAATCCGTTGGCTGCTTTTGCTACACGACATAAAATCCACAGTTCGCAGAATTAATGCGCGCAAGGGTAACACAGAATAGATAGTACGTGCGTGTCTGTCGTGTCTGTCTGTCGTGTCGTGTCTGTCTGTCTGTCGTGTCGTGTCTGTCTGTCTGTCGTGTCTGTCTGTCGTGTCGTGTCTGTCTGTCTGTCGTGTCTATCTGTCCTGTATGTCTGTCGTGTATGTCTGTCGTGTCTGTCTGTCGTGTCTGTCTGTCGTGTCTGTCTGTCGTGTCTGTATGTCGTGTCTGTCTGTCGTGTCTGTCTGTCGTGTCTGTCTGTCGTGTCTGTCTGTCGTGTCTGTCTGTCGTGTCTGTCTGTCGTGTCTGTCTGTCGTGTCTGTCTGTCGTGTCTGTATGTCGTGTCTGTCTGTCGTGTCTGTCTGCCGTGTCTGTCTGTCGTATCTGTCTGTCGTGTCTGTCTGTCGTGTTGTCTGTTGTCGTGTTGTCTGTCGTGTCTGTCTGTCGTGTCTGTCTGTCGTGTCTGTCTGTCGTGTCTGTCTGTCGTGTATGTCTGTCGTGTCTTGTGTCGTGTCTGTATGTCGTGTTGTGTGTCGGTCTGTATGTCGTGTCTGTATGTCGTGTCTGTCTGCCGTGTTGTATGTCGTGTCTGTCTGTCGTGTCTGTATGTCGTGTCTGTCTGTCGTGTCTGTATGTCGTGTCTGTCTGTCGTGTCTGTCTGTCGTGTCTGTCTGTCGTGTCTGTCTGTCGTGTCTGTCTGTCGTGTCGTTGTCGTATCTGTCTGTCGTATCTGTCTGTGTATTGTCTGTCGTTGTGTCTGTGTGTTGTGTGTCGTGTCTGTATGTCGTGTTGTATGTCGGTCTGTTGTCGTGTTGTTGTCGTGTCTGTCTGTCGTGTCTGTCTGTCGTGTCTGTCTGTCGTGTATGTATGTCGTGTATATTGTCGTGTATGTCTGTCGTGTATGTCTGTCGTGTCTGTCTGTCGTGTCTGTGTGTCGTGTATGTCTGTCGTGTCTGTCTGTCTGTCGTGTATGTCTGTCGTGTCTGTTGTCTGTGTGTCTGTCTGTCTGTCGTGTCTGTCTGTCGTGTCTGTATGTCATGTCTGTATGTCGTCTGTCTGTCGTGTCTGTCTGTCGTGTATATCTGTCGTGTCTGTCTGTCGTGTCTGTCTGTCGTGTCTGTCTGTCGTGTCTGTCTGTCGTGTCTGTCTGTCGTGTCTGTCTGTCGTGTGTGTCTGCCTGTCGTGTATGTCTGTCGTGTATGTCTGTCGTGTCTGTCTGTCGTGTCTGTCTGTCATGTATGTCTGTCGTGTCTGTCTGTCGTGTCTGTCTGTCGTGTCTGTCTGTCGTGTCTGTATGTCGTGTCTGTCTGTCGTATATGTCTGTCGTGTCTGTCTGTCGTGTATGTATGTGGTCTGTCTGTCGTGTCTGTATGTCGTGTCTGTATGTCGTGTCTGTCTGTCGTGTATGTCTGTCGTGTCTGTCTGTCGTGTCTGTCTGTCGTGTCTGTCTGTCGGTCTGTCTGTCGTGTCTGTCTGTCGTGTCTGTCTGTCGTGTCTGTCTGTCGTGTATGTCGCCGTGTCTGTCTGTCGTGTCTGTCTGTCGTGTATGTCTGTCGTGTCTGTCTGTCGTGTCGTCTGTCGGTCGTCTGTCGTGTCTGTCTGTCGTGTCTGTATGTCGTTTGTTGTGTCTGTCTGTCGTGTCTGTCTGTCGTGTCTGTCTGTCGTGTCTGTTGTCGTGTCTGTCTGTCGTGTCTGTCTGTCGGTCTGTATGTCGTGTCTGTCTGTCGGTCGTCTGTCGTGTTGTTGTCGTGTCGTCTGTCGTGTGTCTGTCGTGTTGTTGTCGGTTATCTGTCGTGTTGTCTGTCGTGTCTGTCTGTCGTGTCTGTCTGTCGTGTCTGTATGTCGTGTATGTCTGTCGTGTCTGTGTTGTCGGTTGTTGTGGTTGTATGTCGTGTGTCGTCTGTCTGTCGTGTCGCGTGTCTGTGTCGGTCGTTGTGGTTTGTCTGTCGTGTCTGTCGTCGGTCGTGTCGGTCGTGTTGTCTGGGTTCTGTCGGTCTGTCTGTCGTGTCTGTCTGTTGTCTGTCTGTCGTCGTGTCGGTGTCTGTCTGTCGTGTTGTCTGTCGTGTCTGTCTGTCGTGTCTGTCTGTCGTGTCTGTCTATCGTGTCTGTCTATCGTGTCTGTCTGTCGTGTCTGTCTGTCGGTCTGTCTGTCGTGTCTGTTGTCGGTCTGTCGTCGGTCTGCTGTGTTGTCGTCGTTCTGTCTGTCGGTTGTATGTCGGTCTGTCTGTCGTGTCTGTCTGTCGTGTCGTCTGTCGTGTCGTCTGTCGTGTCTGTATGTCGTGTCTGTTGTCTGTCTGTCGTGTCTGTCTGTCGTGTCTGTCTGTCGTGTCTGTCTGTCGTGTCTGTCTGTCTGTCGTGTCTGTCTGTCGTGTCTGTCTGTCGTGTCTGTCTGTCGGTTGTATGTTGTTGTTGTCTGTCGGTTGTGTGTGTTGTTGTCGTGTGTTTCGTGTGTCTATCGTGTTGTCTGTGGCTGTCTGTGTTGTCTGTTGTCGTGTCGTCTGTCTGTCTGTCGTGTCTGTCTGTCGTGTCTGTCTGTCGTGTATGTATGTCGTGTCTGTCTGTCGTGTCTGTCTGTCGTGTCTGTCTGTCGTGTCTGTCTGTCGTGTTGTCTGTCTGTCGTGTCTGTCTGTCGTGTCTGTCTGTCGTCTGTCTGTCGTGTCTGTCTGTCGTGTCTGTCTGTCGTGTCTGTCTGTCGTGTCTGTCTGTCGTGTCTGTCTGTCGTGTCTGTCTGTCGTGTCTGTCTGTCGTGTCTGTCTGTCGTGTCTGTCTGTCGTGTCTGTCTGTCGTGTCTGTCTGTCGTGTCTGTCTGTCGTGTCTGTCTGTCGTGTCTGTCTGTCGTGTCTGTCTGTCGTGTCTGTCTGTCGTGTCTGTCTGTCGTGTCTGTCTGTCGCTGTCTGTCTGTCTGTCTGTCTGTCGTGTCTGTCTGTCGTGTCTGTCTGTCGTGTCTGTCTGTCGTGTCTGTCTGTCGATCTGTCTGTCGTGTCTGTCTGTCGTGTCTGTCTGTCGTGTCTGTCTGTCGTGTCTGTCTGTCGTGTCTGTCTGTCGTGTCTGTCTGTCGTGTCTGTATGTCGTGTCTGTCTGTCGTGTCTGTATGTCGTGTCTGTCTGTCGTGTCTGTCTGTCGTGTCTGTCTGTCGTGTCTGTCTGTCGTCTGTCTGTCGTGTCTGTCTGTCGTGTCTGTCTGTCGTGTCTGTCTGTCGTGTCTGTCTGTCGTGTCTGTCTGTCGTGTATGTCTGTCGTGTCTGTCTGTCGTGTCTGTCTGTCGTGTCTGTCTGTCGTGTATGTCTGTCGTGTCTGTCTGTCGTGTCTGTCTGTCGTATATGTCTGTCGTGTCTGTATGTCATGTCTGTCTGTCGTGTCTGTATGTCGTGTATGTCTGTCGTGTCGTGTCTGTCGTGTCTGTCTGTCGTGTCTGTCTGTCTGTCGTGTATGTCTGTCGTGTCTGTATGTCTGTCTGTCTGTCGTGTCTGTCTGTCTGTCTGTCTGTCGTGTCTGTCTGTCGTGTCTGTCTGTCTGTCTGTCGTGTCTGTCGTGTCGGACATGTAGGGAGTGGCAAGTGAGTCACTTTCCTCATCTAATGACTTGCTGCAAGTCATTAGATGTGGTGAATCAATTATACCCAAGGATATGCTGCTATGAACAAAAGATCGTGCTGGATTATGCGTGCGGAGGAAGGTGCTATGCCTATGTGCCGGTGAAGTGCATCATAAGATAGAGAGGTGGAAGATCCGCTGGTGGGATTTTGAAGTCTAAGTAGTAATGTGTTTTCCAGACGATCGACCAGCAAGCACCCTGTGGGCTTTAACCGCACCAGCCCAGATCATACTGTACCATTCTAAAATTGATCTTACACTTAAGCAGTAGGCGGCAATTAGAACCCAGCGTTTAAATGAACCGCTTCCACAGGACGAATGGAAGGACCACATCAGCATGCCAAGTGATCTGCTTCCGCGCTTCACTGTGTGTTGCACATGAGAAGCGAAAGTGAGTTTCGAATCAATAATGACACCTAGATCCTTGATCTCACAAGCGGCTTGCAGCTCTTCGTTGCTCATCACATATTGTGTCTGCCTGAGGGTTATCGTTATTGGTTTGCACGTAATGATCCTGAGACGTTGTGAGCTTTCAGCGTTATGAACATTGGTAGAAAATGGAACTTGGGTGTTATGTTATGGCCCCATGCTAACGATGTCCAAATTTTCTGCCAGATTCGGTGCACCGCTGACCAGCTAAATCTCCAGGATAACGTGAATCATTTCAGATCCTGGTCTACGAGTTGGAGTTCAACATGAAATCCTTCAAAGTGCAAATCAATATCGATAACCCCCAGGCGCACAAAAGTCCAGACAAAATATGTGATGGGCAATGAAGAGCTGCAAGCCGCTTGTCAGATCAAGGATCTAGGTGTCATTATTGATTCGAAACTCACTTTCGCCTCTCATGTGCAACAGTGAAGCGCGGAAGCAGATCACTTGGCATGCTGAGGTGGTCCTTCAGGTCGTGCCGTGGAAGCGCTTTATATACACGCTGGGTTCTAATTGCCGCTTGCCGTACAAAAGTAGGATCAATTTTAGAATGGCGCAGTGTGACCTGGGCGGGTGCGGCTAAAGCCCACATGGGGCTGGTCGATCGTCTGAAAAAACACATCACTACTTTGGCTTCAAAATCACACCAGCGGATCTCCCACTTCTGTATCTTATCATGCACTTCACCGGCACTTGAGTATAGCACCTTCCTGTGCACGCGGAATCCAGCACGATCTTTTGTTCATAGCAGCATATCCTTGGGTATAATTGATTCACCACATCTAATGACTTGCATCTCCCTGTATGTCACGGCGCCACCGACCCGCACACGTTATCTATTCTATGTTCCCCTGGCGCGCATTAGTTCTGTGAAATGTGGATTTTATGTCGTGTAGCAAAGGCGGCCAACTCATTATAGCTTCTGATTTCGGGTCAGATATTTTGTGTGACTCTATGCCAGTATTTAGGAAACATGTTGTTGGATATGTTGGACATGCATCAAACCATAGTGATTTGAAATGTGCACCATAGTGGACATAGTGATTTGAAATGCTTGCCCTTCATGTGTATCGGTAGCTTTCTTGTATTTCAATTTTTATGTTTAGTTGTATGTGTATTTTACATTATTGTGACTTCGTCTTTGAATATGCGCTTCGATACGGCACTGTACGATACGCACCAGCATGCTTGTCCTGTTGGTAATTTGACCCATCAATAAAGAAGTATATCAATTATTTTATGATGTCGGTAATGTTTCTGCTGCCTTCGTCGCAGCCGACAGCCCTGCTACCGGAAGCAATAAGCGCTTTTAGGAAATAACATATCACTCATAAACTGTATTAAGCTAGGAAAAGTACCACTTAATGGAAAAAAAACGAAGAACGTGTTGCAATCACGGTTGTTGATTTCTGAAAAGTATTGGGGGATGGGGGCAAATACATGAAGGCAATGGGCATCCCCAAATGGATGGGGGCTCACTCCATAGTGTCCCATGCTAAAAGTTGAAATGATTGGGGGGAGACAAAGCCAACATTGAGCGGGTAGTTGCATCCAGAAAAGTATATAACACACAGCCCTGGGTACAATTGCCATGAAGTGAGGGTCTCCACCCAAATTATGTAGTCAAAGACGTCGTCACCACATGAACAGATGATTGCGGCAATGCTGACAGGCCGTGGTGTTGTGTCGGTACCAGACAGTCGTATGACCACACTCCTGCTAATCTGGAAAAAGCTCACCTGCCTCTCGGCGTGCCGTGCTGGAACCTGTGGCAACACCAGCCGCCTGATCCACGCGGCGGATATAAAACGGCGCCGCGCCGACACCCAGCATCCACAGACACAGCCGCCATCTCGTTTGGTGGCAGTGTACGTCTGCCCATCGTCAGTCAGTCGTCAAGCACACGGTGGTTACCACCGGACATCGCGCACCCGAGCCGTCGGAGATGTTCCACGGCGGCTTCAGCATGTTCTTGATCGGCGCGTGCGCGCTGCTGGCGCTGCTGGCCGGCAGCGAGGCGGCCGCTCCGTCCGACCGCCGCTCGAACGCGCGCAGCCTGTCGGTGCTGATGTCGGCGTCGCTGTGCCGCTTCCACACGTGCTCCGCCGGCAGCTCCTGCTGGATGGGCAGGTGCTTCGCGCTGCCAAAGGCCAGCGTCAGCAAGGTTCTGCCTATCATCGTCATCAAGAAGCCGGCGCCCGTTCCGCCAGTGGAGCCGCCAGTGGAGCCGCCAGTGGAGCCGACCACGCCCTCCTGCCTGGACAGCACCGGCTGCATGGCCATGCAGTTCTGCGACAGATTGAGCGGCCTGTGCCAGACCCAGCGGGCGCCGGGCGCCTTGTGCGTCAGCAACTTCCATTGCATCTCCAACAGCTGCATTATGGTGGCACCGGACATGGTCTGTGCCTGCACTGTTGACACCCAGTGCACCTTGGACAACGAATGCAACGACGGAATATGCACGCCCGACTATTGAAACGTGCGGCAACAACCAGTGCGTGTGGGCATAGTTCGCACGTGTAGTGACGTGGCGGGAGGTAGTGGTGTGGCGATGTGAGGCGAGGTAGTGGTGTGGCGATCAGTGGCGTCGCCACGAAATTCTTCCAGGGGGGCAATATTGATAGGGGGCCTCCTGCTCCCGAAAGAGGGCCTCCACTGTGTTAGGGCCTCCTATTGCTTTTTTAGGCTCTTAGTATGGTTCCAGAATGGGGAACATGGCTTCATATTGACGTCTTGCTTGTTCTTGGCATGGTGCATCATTTACGGAAAGCGCAATAGCAAGAATCATTTTCTTTCGCTGAGACCTGAGCCATATCAGGGTATAAATAAGCAAACGTGCATAAATACGTCAGTACCAAAACAAACCAATATCTTTATGCTTTATCGACGAGAAGAATCTTCCGGCCGGCCTCTAGATTACAGCGGGCTGGTGGGGCTGGTGCTGAGCATATCTTAATGATATCTCCCATTGATCAACCCATTTCTATGTCCACCAAGTTTAACTGAATATCGCTAGGTTCATCACTACTGTTAGTAATTCCCACCAGCTTGATCTCATAAACAAGCTTAAACGATCATTTCTCAGTCCTAGGACGACAATTTCGCGAAGGTGACAACGAGAAGTGGATTGAATTGGTTTTCTGATCGTCATCTTAGGAATTTATTTACTTTTATAACATTTGGTGCTGGCTGCAAGGCACAAGGCACAAAGGCTAAAGTCATAAATCCTCCGCGAAGAAATTCACGACAAGAACAAGCATTGAATAACTATGCATCAATGGCAATGCAACAATGTAACAATGACAATGCGACAATGTAACAATGACAATGCAACAATGTAACAATGACAATGCGACAATGTAACAATGACAATGCGACAATGTAACAATGACAATGCGACAATGTAACAATGACAATGCACAAATAATAAAAACTTTCAAATTCCACGCCGTCACGCCCATAGCACTGTGCTATACCGTTTTGTAAATTATGTCGTTGAGAAGGTATTGAAGCTGGGAAGCTCTAATCATACAGGCTGTAATCACAGAAGACATGTTTGTAGGAAGAAAATACATTTAAGAACTTCATTTCTCCCATTTAATATCTGGCATCGGTGCTGTTTTGTATGCTTGTGAGGGGGAATTTGCCCCCTCAATGTTTGCTTTGCTCCATGTGCGTATGTTTCTGAAAATTATTGGGGGACCAGTGACGTACCTATATTTGCGTCAAGGGGAGGGGGGCAAACATATTTGAATGGGTCCACCTACTGAATAAAAAGTCTTCCGATTTCGACCACTATTTTGTCAAAGGGGACCTTTTATATAAAATAATTAGTGACCAACTAAATTATCCTGTCGAGGGGCCTAATCTACCACTATCGTTTCTGTTTCGTCGGATTTCAACCCTGGCTCCCCCACCCTGTTCGAATGTATTATTTTGGTATCCCTTGATAAGTCACCGTGCACTGCTGAAATTACACCTACACAGATCACTTTAAAATGTACAATTTACCAATTTCAGACATTCCAGTTCATAGTGTCCGGTCGCCACGACGCCAACTTTAGTGCATGTGCACATCCATCTTGCGCATTCGGCGCATTCGCCACACTTCGTGCGATGCTACGGATTCTGCTGGGCCTCCTACGCTTTGCTAATTGCTGCCACATGATAGACTAGCGCCTTATCTGACGTGATGAAATGCTTTGTATGGGCGTTCGCTGCGAAAATTCGATTAATTAAGTTCGATCATTAGTTGTCTACTTCCCATATTTTATCATGCAGAAATGCGGATACCCGCTGAGCTTTGATGCATCTCATATCTTTGATTAAACATGCTTCCAGGTTGGCTACCGAACCGAGGCCCTGCCTGAGTGTACTTCTTTGGACTGGTTTCGTATTTCTTCGTCTACGGATGTGTCTTAGGGCTCCAATCCATTTTTGTTCGAGGCCCAACGCATTTTCGAAACCCGTGCTCGTTTTAGGGTTTGTTGCTTCTTTGTACACCGATGATTTTTCTTAGTTTTCGGGTCGCTTTCAATGATCTCAATGTATTTATTTAGTGCCCGGTATTTTTTTCCGTTCTAGGACCATGTTGCTTATTCCGACCCCAGCCTCTTTGCAGGCCTTTGTGCGGTCGCATGGCCCCTGTGTGCCTTGAGAGCTTCCGGTGTTTTTTTTTTTTTTTTTAGAGTTCCCGCTATATTTATTTAGGGCTGCAACGCATGTTTTAGGGCCCTGTCGCTTTTGTGAGACTGCGGTTTGGAGGGCCAGTTACATTTTCGGTCCCCGTTGTGCTTTTAGCGTCCCGCTGTGTTTATTTGGGGCTTCTGACGCACATTTGTGGGGCCCAGTACGATTTTGGGTCTTCGGTGCGATATTTCTGGGTCTTAGCGCAACTTATCGCGCCCAGGTGCGTGGTTCCGGGGACCCAACGCCAGTTATCTGGGCTCAACGCGATTTTTGTGGACCTCTTCTAAATTTTCTTTAAATTCCGAATCTCGGCCTGATTTTTCGAGTCCCTGGCACCATGTTTTTCCATCTCACCTCGATTTTCTTCGAGCCCCGGTATGTTTTTCGATGCCATACGCGATTTGTCAAGGCATCTGATGATATGTTCGGTGCTCCAGAACCATTTTCCTGACCCGGACTTTTTTTTGGAATCCCTCCTTATTTTGGAGGGCTCCGGCTTTCTTTTTCGGATACCGATGCGACTTTGGGGGTCACACGGTGCTTATGTGGAGCCCTAGACGCAAATTGTTGGCAGCCCAGACGTGAATTTTTGATACCAGACCAAATTTGTGGTACAACCGATAGGAATTGTGGGTCCGAGCGCGATATTTGGTGGGACCGGTTCGAGGTTGCGGGGCGCGTTGCACTTAGCTGTGGCCCCAACGCGATCTTGGCGGTTCCTGTTGAAGATTTTCGGGCCTCGGAGCAAGTTTTCTGGGGCCCGCCGTATTTACTTGGAGCCCCTATGCGAATTCTGGTGGACCGACGCGAATTTTTGTGGCCCCAGCGCGACTTTTCGGGGCCTCGGCTCGATTCTTGGGAGCATATCCCTCTTAAGAGGGAGGGGGAATTTGCCCCTTTGATATGCCACTGCGGCCACCGAAGGAGTTTTTTGTTCAGCCGATGGCACCTTTCCGAGTATAAAAGCCTCCGGGTAATTTTTGCCGGAACTGTTCTTAATTTTCCGGTGCTGGGGTCCATTCGATCGAGTCTCGGTGTGAATTTTTGGACATCGAGTTCTATTTTTTTAAAGGTCTTGATGTGATATATTTGATGTGATAGCCTCCTTGACAATCCTGTAGGCCTCCTTTGCAATCCAGGGGGCCTCCTTGATAATCCTGTGGGCCTCCTCTGCAATCATGTGGGCCTCCTTTGCAATCCTGGAGGCCTCCTTGACAATCCTGTGGGTCTCCTTTGCAATCCTGAGGCCTCCTTTGTAATCCTGTAGGCCTCCTTTGCAATCCTGGGGGCCTCATTTGCAATCATGGGGGTCTCCTTTGTAATAACGGGAGCCTCCTTTGCAATCCTGGGGGCTTCCTTTGCCATCCTGGAGGCCTCCTTTGCGATCATGGGGGTCTCCTTTGCAATCCTGGGGCCTCCTTTGCAATCCTGTGGGCCTCCTTTGCAATCCTGGGGGCCTCCTTGATAATCCAGTGGGCCTCCTTTGCAATCCTGGGGGCCTCCATTGTAATCCTGTGGGCCTCCTTTGCAATCCTGGAGGCCTCCTTGACAATCCTGTGGGTCTCCTTTGCAATCCTGGGTGCCTCCTTTGTAATTATGTGGGCCTTTGCAATCCTGGGGGCCTCCTTTGCAATCATGGGGGCCTCCTTTGTAATCACGGGAGCCTCCTTTGTAATCCTGGGTGCCTCCATTGCAATCCTGGGGCCGCTTTGCAATCCTGGTGGCCAACTTTGCAATCCTGGGAGCCTCCTTTGCAATCCTGGTGGCATCCTTTGCAATCCTGGGGGCCTCCTTTGCAATCCTGGAGTACTTTGCAATCCTTGGGGCCTCCTTTGCATTCCTGGGGGCATCCTTTGCAATCCTGGGGGCCTCCTTTGCAATCCTCAGGGCCTCCTTTGAAATCCCGGGGGCCTCCTTTACAATCCTTGGGGCCTCCTTTGCAATCCTGGGGGGCCTTCTTCGCTAGCCTGGAAGCATCTTTCGCAATCCTGGGGGTCTCCTTTGCAATCCTGGGGCCTCCTTTGCAATCATGGGGGCTTCCTTTGCAATCCTGGAGTCCCTTGCAATCCTGGGGGCCTCCTTTGCAATCCTGGCGGCCTCCTTTGTAATCCTGGGGGACTCCTTCGCAATCCTGGGGCCTCCTTTGCAATCCTGGGGCCTCCTTTGCAATCCTTGGGCCTCCTTTGCAATACTAGGGGCCTCCTTTGTAATCTTGGGGGCCTCCATCGCAATCCTGGGGGCCTCCTTTCCAATCATGGGGCCTCATTTGCAATCCTGGGGTATCCTTCGCTAGCCTGGAGGCATCCTTCGCAATCCTGGGGGTCTCCTTTGCAATCCTGGGGCCTCCTTTGCAATCATGGGGCCTCCTTTGTAATATTGGGGGCCTCCTTTGCAATCCTGAGGGCCTCCTTTGCAATCCTGGAGACCTTTGCAATCCTGGTGGCCTCCTTTGCAATCCTGGGGGCCTCCTTTGTAATCCTGGAGGCATCCTTTGCAATCCTGGGGGCTTCCTTTGCAATCCTGGGGGCCTCCTTCGCAATCCTAGGGGCTCCTTTGCAATCATGGGGGCCTCCTTCGTAATCACGGAGGCCTCCTTTGCAATCATGAGGGCCTCCTTTGCAATCTTGGAGGCCTCCTTTGCAATCCCGGGGTCTCCTTTACAATCCTGGGGGCCTCCTTTGTAATCACGGGGGCCTCCTTTGCAATCCTGTGGGCCTCCTTTGCATTCCTGGGGGCCTCTGCGCCAATTGTTGGCACTCTCTTGATTTCTGGGGCCTGCTATCTTCTCCTAGGTGACTTCATCTTCGAATTAGGGGCCTTCTCTCACGTCTTGGAGGCCTCCTCTCATGTCTCGTCGGCCTCCTTGTTCACTTTTTTTCCTGTGCATTTCCGGATAGAGGCCTCCTCAAAATTCATGGGGCGGCGCCCCCCCCCCCCCCGGTGACGACGCCCTTGGTGGCGATGTGAGGCGAGGTAGTGGTGTGGCGATGTGATGCGAGGTGGGGGTGTGGCGATGTGTGGCGAGGTAGTGGTGTGGCGATGTGAGGCGAGGTAGTGGTGTGGCGATGTGAGGCGAGGTAGTGGTGTGGCGATGTGAGGCGAGGTAGTGGTGTGGCGATGTGAGGCGAGGTGGGGGTGTGGCGATGTGAGACACTGGCAGTCGTGTCAGTGGCCAACTGGCATCAGTAGCACGTATCATTATGCTGGCGCCGACGCCCACCGTACCCTCGTCATTACTGGCTGTGCTGGCGCCGACGCCCACCGTACCCTCGTCATTACTGGCTGTGCTGGCGCCGACGCCCACCGTACCCTCGTCAGTACTGGCTGTGCTGGCGCCGACGCCCAACGTACCCTCGTCAGTACTGGCTGTGCTGGCGCCGACGCCCAACGTACCCTCGTCAGTACTGGCTGTGCTGGCGCCGACCTCAACGATTATTGCCGCATTTTTGCTGCTGCCTATGTGAAGTGCCATCAGCCTGCCTTGAAACCCCGGTGTTCTCGATTCAAGCATGGTGCTTCTTTTGTCGAAATACATCATGTATCGGTGATAAAGCCGTGTGGTGTCTGGCAGTGGTTGAGGGTGCTGGCATCTGTGGATGATCAAGCGAAGTGCAGTGTGGCTCAGGTGTGTCGAAGTTACAAAGTCAGGAATTAGGAGACGAATTGGGATGTTACGAAAGTGTGCGGGAGCCAGTAGGGTAAGGTTCTGTAGAATTGGAGTTGGCCCATGCTTTTGATGGGTCTCGTTCTGAAACGACTACAGGTGCGCTGCTGTATGGGGAAGATCGTTTCAGGTGCGCTGTCGTCGGGTGGGGAAAACACCAATTGTCCGACTGACTGACTGACACTGAATGACTGACTGACCAGGGCTCACAGCTGACTGGCAAGGGCTCACAGCTGACTGACCAGGGCTCACAGCTGACTGACCAGGGCTCACAGCTGACTGACCAGGGCTCACAGCTGACTGACCAGGGCTCACAGCTGACTGACCAGGGCTCACAGCTGACTGACCAGGTCCCACAGCTGACTGACCAGGTCCCACAGCTGACTGGCAAGGGCTCATAGCTGACTGACCAGGGCTCACAGCTGGCTGACCAGGGCTCACAGCTGGCTGACCAGGGCTCACAGCTGGCTGACCAGGGCTCACAGCTGGCTGACCAGGGCTCACAGCTGGCTGACCAGGTCCCACAGCTGACTGACCAGGGCTCACAGCTGGCTGACCAGGTCCCACAGCTGACTGACCAGGGCTCACAGCTGACTGACCAGGGCTCACAGCTGACTGACCAGGGCTCACAGCTGACTGACCAGGGCTCACAGCTGACTGACCAGGTCCCACAGCTGACTGACCAGGGCTCACAGCTGGCTGACCAGGGCTCACAGCTGACTGACCAGGGCTCACAGCTGACTGACCAGGTCCCACAGCTGGCTGACCAGGTCCCACAGCTGACTGGCAAGGGCTCACAGCTGACTGACCAGGGCTCACAGCTGGCTGACCAGGGCTCACAGCTGACTGACCAGGGCTCACAGATGACTGACCAGGTCCCACAGCTGACTGACCAGGGCTCACAGCTGACTGACCAGGGCTCACAGCTGACTGACCAGGGCTCACAGCTGGCTGACCAGGTCCCACAGCTGACTGGCAAGGGCTCACAGCTGACTGACCAGGGCTCACAGCTGACTGACCAGGGCTCACAGCTGGCTGACCAGGGCTCACAGCTGACTGACCAGGGCTCACAGCTGATTGACCAGGGCTCACAGCTGGCTGATCAGGGCTCACAGCTGACTGACCAGGGCTCACAGCTGACTGACCAGGGCTCACAGCTGGCTGACCAGGTCCCACAGCTGACTGACCAGGGCTCATAGCTGACTGACCAGGTCCCACAGCTGACTGACCAGGGCTCACAGCTGACTGACCAGGGCTCACAGCTGACTGACCAGGGCTCACAGCTGACTGACCAGGGCTCACAGCTGACTGACCAGGGCTCACAGCTGGCTGACCAGGGCTCACAGCTGACTGACCAGGGCTCACAGCTGACTGACCTGGTCCCACAGCTGACTGACCAGGGCTCACAGCTGACTGACCAGGGCTCACAGCTGACTGACCAGGTCCCACAGCTGACTGACCAGGGCTCACAGCTGACTGACCAGGGCTCACAGCTGACTGACCAGGGCTCACAGCTGGCTGACCAGGTCCCACAGCTGACTGGCAAGGGCTCACAGCTGACTGACCAGGGCTCACAGCTGACTGACCAGGGCTCACAGCTGACTGACCAGGGCTCACAGCTGACTGACCAGGGCTCACAGCTGACTGACCAGGGCTCACAGCTGACTGACCAGGGCTCACAGCTGACTGACCAGGGCTCACAGCTGACTGACCAGGTCCCACAGCTGACTGACCAGGGCTCACAGCTGACTGACCAGGGCTCACAGCTGACTGACCAGGGCTCACAGCTGACTGACCAGGGCTCACAGCTGACTGACCAGGTCCCACAGCTGACTGACCAGGGCTCACAGCTGGCTGACCAGGTCCCACAGCTGACTGACCAGGGCTCACAGCTGACTGGATGGCTGGCGGTAGGCCTCTGCCAGTGGACGTCAGGCAGGGTAAATGTGCGCAGCGCCTGCGCCGTCACGCCTAGCTAGCCCGCGTGCCGATCATGCGGTTCGCTTCAGGTTCAACTCCCATAATCGCTGGAATTACAGAGACCATCCGCGACCGATCGGCGTGAATGGTTGACGACGCTGCTTGACCTGGCAGATGAATGAGTCACAAAAAGCCCAATAACTCAAGGGCAGTGTCAGTCGGAGGGAGGGTGCCGCGCGAAACGGCTATGCGCGCGCGAAGGCTGAGCGGAAACGCTTTGGAAAGAAAACAACCGTGACACGGCGTGGCACCGGTGACCGTGACAAAGCGTAGCACCTATGACCGTGACACGGCGTGGCACCTATGACCGTGACAGTGTGGCACCTATGACCGTGACACGGCGTGGCACCTATGACCGTGACACGGCGTGGCACCTATGACCGTGACACGGCGTGGCACCTATGACCGTGACACGGCGTGGCACCTATGACCGTGACACGGCGTGGCACCTATGACCGTAACACATATCTCCATGACACAGCGTGACACCTATGATCGTGACACGGCGTGGCACCTATGACCGTGACACGGCGTGGCACCTATGACCGTGACACGGCGTGGCACCTATGACCGTGACACGGCGTGGCACCTATGACCGTGACATGCACCTATCTCCATGACACGGCGTGGCACCTATGACCGTGACACGGCGTGGCACCTATGACCGTAACACATATCTCCATGACACAGCGTGACATCTATGACCGTGACACGGCGTGGCACCTATGACCGTAACGGGGCACATATCTCCATGACACAGCGTGACATCTATGATCGTGACACGGCGTGGCACCTATGACCGTAATCACCATATCACCGTGACACGGCGTGACATCTATGACCGTGACACAGTGTGGTACCTATGACCGTGACACGGCGTGGCACCTATGATCGTGACACGGCGTGGCACCTATGACCGTGACACGGCGTGGCACCTATGACCGTGACACGGCGTGGCACCTATGACCGTGACACATATCTCCATGACACGGCGTGACACCTATGATCGTGACACGGCGTGGCACCTATGACCGTGACACGGCGTGGCACCTATGATCGTGACACGGCGTGGCACCTATGACCGTGACACGGCGTGGCACCTATGACCGTGACACGGCGTGGCACCTATGACCGTGACACGGCGTGGCACCTATGACCGTGACACGGCGTGGCACCTATGACCGTGACACGGCGTGGCACCTATGACCGTGACACGGCGTGGCACCTATGACCGTGACACATATCTCCATGACACAGCGTGGACACCTATGACCGTGACACGGCGTGGCACCTATGACCGTAACACATATCTCCATGACACAGCGTGACATCTATGATCGTGACACGGCGTGGCACCTATGACCGTAACACATATCTCCATGACACAGCGTGACACTTGACCGTCACGGCGGCCCTATGACCGTGACAGTGTGGTACCTATGACCGTGACACGGCGTGGCACCTATGATCGTGACACGGCGTGGCACCTATGACCGTAACACATATCTCCATGACACAGCGTGACATCTATGACCGTGACACGGCGTGGCACCTATGACCGTAACACATATCTCCATGACACAGCGTGACATCTATGATCGTGACACGGCGTGGCACCTATGACCGTGACACGGCGTGGCACCTATGACCGTAACACATATCTCCATGACACAGCGTGACATCTATGATCGTGACACGGCGTGGCACCTATGATCGTGACACGGCGTGGCACCTATGACCGTAACACATTCTGAAGTGACATCGTGACACGGCGTGGCACCTATGACCGTAACACATATCTCCATGACACAGCGTGACATCTATGACCGTGACAGTGTGGTACCTATGACCGTGACACGGCGTGGCACCTATGACCGTGACACGGCGTGGCACCTATGACCGTAACACATATCTCCGTGACACGGCGTGGCATCTATGACCGTGACACGGCGTGGCACCTATGACCGTAACACATATCTCCATGACACAGCGTGACATCTATGATCGTGACACGGCGTGGCACCTATGACCGTAACACATATCTCCATGACACAGCGTGACATCTATGACCGTGACAGTGTGGTACCTATGACCGTGACACGGCGTGGCACCTATGATCGTGACACGGCGTGGCACCTATGATCGTAACACATATCTCCATGACACAGCGTGACATCTATGACCGTGACACGGCGTGGCACCTATGATCGTGACACGGCGTGGCACCTATGATCGTGACACGGCGTGGCACCTATGACCGTAACACATATCTCCATGACACAGCGTGACATCTATGATCGTGACACGGCGTGGCACCTATGACTGTGACAGTGTGGTACCTATGACCGTGACACGGTGTGGTACCTATGACCGTGACACGGCGTGGCACCTATGACCGTAACACATATATCCATGACACAGCGTGACATCTATGATCGTGACACGGCGTGGCACCTATGACCGTGACAGTGTGGTACCTATGACCGTGACACGGTGTGGTACCTATGACCGTGACACGGCGTGGCACCTATGACCGTAACACATATCTCCATGACACAGCGTGACATCTATGATCGTGACACGGTGTTGCACCTATGACCGTGACAGTGTGGTACCTATGACCGTGACACGGTGTGGTACCTATGACCGTGACACGGCGTGGCACTTATGACCGGATTTGCAAATGTCAACTTCATTCAAGATGCTTTCGCTTACCTCACTTCGTCGGCGGCGCTGGAGGCGTGGTAGCCATATTGATATTATTTCGCAAACAGTGTTTTAAGAGCCCAATGTTTGGACAGGTGCGGATCGAGGAATTGTCATACGGGGACATGTCCGGAGGGGCGCCACTTCGAAAGCACCTGGAGGGGCGCTGGGTGGCTTTGCCTTTCGAGGGGTGCCTCCGTCTTTTTATTGGGGAATTCGAGGCGTTGAACTCGAACCTTCCCGAATGGGCGCCTTTTACTCTCAGATCGTTAGGGACTGATGGTTTGAAGGACTATTTGCTGGATATTATATATTTATTATTATATCAGGCAACTTCTTGAGCAATTAGCCAAACATTACACGAATATTTATCATGCCTTCCATTCCGTGTCTCATTTTCCTCAATCCGTACTGTACATACTTCGCAAGAAGTCAACAAGTTCAAACTTTAGTGGATTTCTGAGCGATCATGAGTGGAATGTATTGGTAATGAGTGAGTTTTCGCCTGCCCTTCCCTGCAGGCAGGCTTCTACATTTCAGGCGCGCGTGCGACATTCGCTGTAGTTGTGCGTTTCTGCTGGAGCCATATGATGAGGCACCTTTGTTAATTGTACGTGTACCGCGCGTCCTTCCTTCATTGATGTGTGGAGATAGCGAGTATTATGAATTGACGTAAGTAGCCAGAGGTTTTTTTTAACTTGCTCTCAGTGTTAGGTATGCTAGACCGAGTTTGAATGGGAAATGTTCTTGGAAAAGACTGAGGTAGGTAAGGTGTTTAGCAATCCTGAGGTCAGAACTATCTTCTCGTGACTTGGTTTGTGACGAACTTGAAATGATTATGCATATTACCAAATCAGCATAGTATGAGACAAGGCTTAATAGATGTTAATTTATTGTGAAATCATATAGGCTTATTTATTTTTATCAAAGCTCAGGACTGATCACAAGAAGCCAGGACCTATTTTAAGAGAATTTCACTGGGGTGGAACATATGTGGTCCGCCACAAGTCTGAGGTTGGGGGACGCACTTGCGGCCCCAGCTGAACCCAACCTACCCCCATTTTCAATTTTCTCCACGGATTTAGGCCACTTTATTTTCGATCTACCAAAATTTGATATTTATTTTTATTTTGATATTTTATAATAAAAATTTAAAAAAACGGCTCTGGGGCTGACCGGAAGGGAGACGACTCGGGAGGACTGTCCGGGAGGGGGAGGCGAGGTCCCACTGAAAAGTATATGAATCGACACAATGCCGATCGGATGCCGAACAGCAAGCCGATCGGAGCGGTGGCAAGCACACATCTCTGCAGCTCTACTTCACACGGCCCCAGAGCGATAGAAGCCCTTTGCGAACTCCTGCTTCATGTACACTTCAGGCGTCGGGTTTCCCCAACGGCGTTCTTTCTTCTGCAGGAAGTGAGCGACGGCAGGTCTCGGGTCATAGCGGCCAACTCCTGTTCCATTCATTGACACAAGCATACGGCCGAGAACTGTGTCCATCATAGTGTTGAGACGATGACTTGACTTTATCTGGTTATAGTGTGATACGGCTCGTTCAGTTCCCATGCTGTGAGGGGTGAAACACATGAATGCAGCCAGGAGTTTCTGGCTGACACCGGAGCTGGTAGCCACCATAGCTTGCAGCTTTGCCCCGTTCGACACACAGCCATCACGAGCGCCACACATGCGTCGCCAGTTGTCAGCCACAGCGACTGCGGATTCGGCCACAGCTTCTTCTCCGAACAGCATCGACACCAGGCCTCGACCTTCCTTTATAAACTCCGTCACGGACTCGGCTGTGAGGAGCGTCATCAGCACTTTTACTTGTTCCTCTTGGTCAATGTTGAGTCGCTCACACAGGAAGCTTTTGGTTGCTGCCGCGATCTCTGTGCGGACTGCTGCTATCGATCGGTTCGAGGTTGTCACGTACTTGTTTTTACGTTCCGATAACCTTTGTCTTCCCCGTCGGTCTGGCTGGTCCCGGCTTCTCCCGCGGTAGACGCCAAGAGAGCCTCCTCTTTGTCATCTGGCACGGGAGCGGCGTCCATCAGCTCCAGATAGTTTTTCGTTCCATCACGTGCTTCCAAGACGTCGGGGATTGTCAGGCTGTCCTGCTGAAGGCGCTTCTGCAGATGGCGGACTGACGTCATCACGTCCGCCATGACCGCAGTCAGGTAGTGGGATCTCCCTCCGTCCTCCAACTTCGCCAGGTACCCTCGTGCCTCCGACTTGGCTTTCTTCTCTTGCGAGGCAGCGATTTCTCTCCAAACTTCTCGACACGCTGGAAGGTTTGCTAGCACGGCGTTGACCAGACTGAGAAGATGCTCAGCGAACCGCACCTCGAAGTATGCTGGAAATGCATACTTTGCTCCCGCTTTCTTTAGCATCTTCGTCCTGGACTTCGATGAGCGAAAGTATGTGGCCACGCTCAGCAAGTCAGACTTCCACAGCCGAAGCTCCGGGACAGAGTTTTCAGTGCTCTCAACAGCCAGATCGGAGCGGTGGCATACACACCACATCACCAGCAGCTTGTGCTTGACATGGTCTTCCAGGCGTTTCCAGAGGCCACTGGACCGGCCAGTGTTTGCGGCTTCCCCATCTGTCGTTATGCCGACCAGCTTTTCGGTGTCCGCCTTGGCATGGTTCAGGGCGAGCGTAGTGGCTTCCAGCAAGCCCTCTGCACCCCCGCTCTCAGACTCGACTACGCCTAGAAAGAGAGAGGTGAGCCTGCCGCTCTCTGAGACTGTGCGGGCCGTGACGAACTTGGTGTCCAGCTGCATCCGATCCACGCTTCCATCCACCTGGATACTGAAACAGATGCCTGCGTTGATGATGTCTGCTAGCTTTTCTGCCTCCACAGCTGCAACTGACTCTAGCATATCCCGGTACACGGCTGGATAGAGGTAGTGTAGCTCTGTTCCAGAGGGAGTTGTGGGTGTGAACTCCCACTCCCACCCATGGTCTGACATGGCGGACAGGAGCCGACTACTGTGCATTGTGGCCAGCGAACGACACGGCCATGACCACGCCGACGGAGTTTCGATCATGGAATCGCTGTACACGTCTACAGCCAGCTTAATGAGGGTCTCTATGGTGGTTCACTTGTGCCGCTTGATGATGCTGAACCACGGGTGTTTGTCGGTTTGTCTGTTCCACATCTCTTCCAGCTTCTGAGCTTCAGCAGCTGCGTGGTGAGGACGACCAAGAAGGTGGTCCACAACACGGCGGAGTTCTCCACACCTTCTGCAAGCATGTCTGAGGCCGCACCGACGACTCCGTTGGCAGACGCTTTGTTTGCCGCATCCTGCTGGCTCTGACAAACCTCACAAACGATGTAGGCCCTGTTTTTACCGCCGTTTGGTCCCCTTCTGCTCTCCCTTCGCAGTGACTTGCAGTTGGATATCAGCCATTGCAGGTCGAGTTTGTACCCTTTGTACCAGTTCGATCCTGCAGGAGATAGATCAATGACAGTTTTTGCGGAACTAGCCAAACTCTTAATTTATGGAGGATAATTTACGTTATAAATAGGTATGTTGGGCATTTTTGTGCTATAAGTAGGTAGGTACCTAAGATACGAAAACCATTGACCTTATATGTCGCACCTACAATCAGCAGGTCAGCACAAGTCCGCAATGAATTATTTTCGTATTTTGAATACTTTGAAGACAAAAATATGTAGGTGCCCATGTCAGACTATCAGGCGGCAAACAGCATCCCCTCACATTAAACATTTATCTTAGTGTTACTTATTGTTATGATATGGAACCGACTACCGATAACATTGTTGTATGTATGGGCGTAGCCACAGCCCCCCGGCCCCTCACAGGTTTTCGGATTTGAAGCATTACGCCTATGGGCGTTGCATAGAAAGAATTGACTTCAAAAGTCCTTCACCTCCCCCTCACCTGTTTCCGCCTCGTGGCGACACCCTTGCTTATGATGATTATGCTTTTGGTTTAAGAGCGCCGCAACGGTACAGTTATATGGTATATAGGTGTGTACTTACCAGTACAGTGACTGAGAGCGGGCGTGGAGCCGTCACCAGCAGGACGGGCAGAGGCTGACGGCTGCTGGGAGCCGTCACCAGCAGGACAGACAGAGGCTGACGGCTGCTGGGAGCCGTCACCAGCAGGACGGGCAGAGGCTGACGGCTGCTGGGAGCCGGCACCAGCAGGACGGACAGAGGCTGACGGCTGCTGGGAGCCGTCACCAGCAGGACGGGCAGAGGCTGACGGCTGCTGGGAGCCGTCACCAGCAGGACGGGCAGAGGCTGACGGCTGCTGGGAGCCGTCACCAGCAGGACGGGCAGAGGCTGACGGCTCCCCCCCCAATGAGGCACCACCTTTTCGTGGTGGGGGGGATTGAGTGCCCAAGTACCCGGATTCCCAGTCCATCGGTGAGCCGGCGAGGGGCAAGACTAGGAGTGCCTCACTCGTCCTTCCATCCATACGCTCCCATTCCAATGCCCATCTCATCTCAACATCCATGTCCTTCCCCTGGCCCTGCAACACCAACTCTCCCTATCATGAGCAGGTAGGACAACTTCCCCGGTCCTGCCCTCCAGCTCAGTTTTATCGGGGTAGCCGCGCCCCCTCGGCCCGCCCCCCGGGGTTGACGGAGTCCTGGAGGTTGAGGTCCCCCGTCGCACGGTGCTAGTTGTGACGGGGGACCAACACACCTCTTTGGTCCCGATATCCCGGAGGGGCGGGCGGGCCCGTGGGGCCTCACGCGGGCCAAGTGGCCGGTCGCCTCGGGCCGGGGACCTGGGATTCGTTCCAGTGTCTGCCGGCCCCGCCGGCTGGGGTCAAGTGGTGGGCGGCGCTGGATCCCGGTCGGGGTGGTGAGTCTCTCTCTCCCGGCCGGGCGAAGGCGCCGCCCGCCCCGTATAGCTCCTCGGGCGCCTGGCGTCCTCCCGTCCGCGGGGCCCAGGCGTCCCCCCCGTAGGGCCCCTATGTGGTGGGGCGCCCGAGGAGTGGAAACCAAGTCGCACTACATGGCATCCACAACACAAAAAAACACCCCTGGTCCCTCTCGTCAGGGCCAGACCAACCCCCATATACGCCGAAATCGGAGCTCCCCTTCGTATGGTGCCCCGGTACCTCGTGTGCTAGTTTTCCGTGGAGTTAGCAAGAGTCTTGCGTCCCTGTCCCCCTTCCAAAGGCGGGACGGATGCGACAGGTTCGGTGAGATTATGAGATGTGAAAAGCTGAAGGACGGTGCTTTAGAGGTTGAATTTGCGGTAGCAGAGCAGGCGGATACGGCTCTGCGATCATCTGAGTTTGTGTATGGCGTGCGGAAGAACGGGAAAAATGAGGACGAAACAGTCGCAATCACCGTGGAACCCCATAGTACAAAAACACCTCGCGTGGAGTGATAAACTGCTTTGACTTGAGGGATGTTACAGAGGATGAGATCGTTGATGGGCTGTCAGCTTTCGGGGTTATTGCCGCCAGAAAAATGAAAGTAAAGAGAGGTGCAGACTTTGTTTTGACCAACAACGTTATTTTAACCTTCAACACAACGGATCTTCCCTCAGAGATCAGAGTGGGCTACGTGCGTGTGAGAGTGAGGCAATTTTTACCAAACCCAATGCGTTGCTTCAGATGCCAAAGATACGGACACACGACTCAATTTTGTCGTGGCCGCCCAGCGTGCAGCAGATGTGCCTCCCATGACCACTCGAGTGAGCAGTGCTCTTCTGAGCACCCTTTCTGCGCGAACTGCGATGCAGGACAGGTACCCCATACGTCGTATGACCGTGCGTGTCCAAATTACATTAGGGAAAAGGAAATTATCTCACTGAAACACGCGCACAAAATATCGTTTAGAGAGGCCAGGGACATCTATGAAAGGTCGCACCCAAAAATATCGTACTCTTCCAGAACCAAAACCAGCATGGCAACCACACCAAACGTACAGCCCGACAAGGCGTGCGAGTTGATAGCGCAACTCGCAGCTCTACTTCGAGCTTTTGGGGTGCCTCTCGCCTCGCCTGCGAGGAATAGGCAGCCCACTGAAAAGGAAGACAGAACAACGGAAGCCCCACCCACTACAAACGATTGCGCGGAAGATGCTTTGCAGGCCTCCCCCCGATCTACCCCTGACGGTGGGGAGTGGATCCAAGTCCATCGGTCTAAGAGGCCGGCTCGGTCCTCCCCTTCGAAACCCAGTCCATCCCCGACTACCACATCTACCTATACCTCATCACACAAACCCACGCCTACCCCTTCCAAAGACTTCCTCGTTAACCCAATCCCTCCAGTCATCTCGGAAGGCGGTAGTGCCGCCTCCCGCCGCGTCCCGGTAGTACCTCCCCCGGCATCTCGTCGTTCGCAGATGACCGGGGTTCGACCAGGAGCTCCCGATATGGCAGCATCGGGTCGAGCAGGCCGTGACGGGTCGCGTAACCCCTCGCTTTGCGTGCGGCCTGCCGGTCCGTCACAGGCCGATGGCCTGCCCGAATCCCTACCTGGGACCTCTCGGGGAGTCCCCGTGACGGTTCCTGGCGATGTGATGGGACCACCTCCCGTTCCCCCTCGTGAGAGCCAGACACGCTTTTCCCCTATTGCCGGAAGAAAGAGGGCATCACCCTGGGTAGTTTCGTCACCGGGCGGTGGAAGCCCAAGAAACCGTCAGCGAGCGCATTCTGCGTCCGCGGAGGCTAGGATCCACACTGGTGGATCCTAATCAGCTCATTGCACTCGTCGTTCTCTTATTTTTTTCCTTTTTTTTGTAGCTGAAACTTGGATGTCTTGAGCCAGGGAAAGTTTGTACGCATGAACAGACTTACCACTTTTAAATTCAAGACACTTGTATGACGGCTACATCAACCGTTTTACAATGGAACTGTCGAGGTTTTAGAACTAGCGCCCAGGACCTCCAGATGGTTTTAAATCGGCACGGCCCAGTGGCGGTATGTCTCCAGGAAACGAAGCTTTCACCTGACTACATGGTGTCGTTGAGTGGGTGCTCGATAATCCGGAAGGATGTTGTGACTGATGCTGTGGCACACGGTGGAGTGCTACTGGCGGTCCACAACAGTGTCCCCACGAGGGAGTTAACCCTGCGTACTAAACTCCAGGCGGTTGCCGCTCGAGTGCTTTTTGGCCACCGACACATAACAATATGCTCCGTATATCTGCCTCCAGGGAATGTGTTCCCCACCGTGGAACTCGCCAACTTGGTGTCTGAACTGCCTCCACCGACCTTACTTTTGGGCGATTTTAACGCTCACCACACGCTGTGGGGATGCGACGATATCAACGCCCGTGGTCGCTATCTGGAATCTGTGATCCTTAACGAAATGCTCTGCATTTTAAATACAGGGACACGAACACACTTTTCCACACCCTCAGGAAGCACTTCCACCTTAGACCTCAGCCTGGTCAGCCCACAGCTAACTCAGTGCCTCGAGTGGATGGTGGACTCCGATCCATTGGGGAGCGATCATTTCCCAATCTGGCTAAGTTACCTGGACGGCTCAGTTTTAGGCCCGCGCCCGCAGCGATGGAATTTTAAGAAAGCGGACTGGGTTAAATTTCAGGAGAAAGCTGAAGCCGCTTTCCGCTCCGAACCAAGGTCTCTACCACTACCAGTGACCTAATTCACTGCACTTCTGTTGGAATGCGCCTCCTCAAGTATCCCCAGGACATCTGGATTTCCTCGACGCACCCCTGTGCCGTGGTGGACGGAGGAATGCCGTGACGCTATTCGTGCGCGAAGACGCGCGTTTCGAACCTTTAATCGCAACAGCACCACTGTCAACTTAATAGAGTTTAGGCGTACCCGGGCCCGCGCCCGGCGCACCATGAAGGAGGCCAAGCGTGTTTCATGGCGTGAGTATGTTAGCTCACTCAATCGATCTTCGCCAACCTCATTGGTTTGGTCTCGCATCCAGAGTATTTCTGGTCGATTCAGTGCAGGCCCGCTTCCCACGTTGACGGTTGGTAGCCGTGAGGTGACGCACCCTATTGATGTGGCCAACGAGATTGGACGTGCTCTGTCAGACGTCAGCCACGCCGGCAACGGTCACCCACAATTTATGCGCCATAAAGCCCGCTGTAAATCGACTTCGATGGACTTTTCCACTCCAGAGCACATGTCGTACAACAGTTGTTTTACCCAGGCTGAGATGGAATCAGCAATTAACTCGTTGCGTAGTGTTGCCGAAGGACCCGATGAAGTGCACAATGAGATGCTGAGACACCTGCCTGCCTCTGTGGTCGCGGAGCTTTCACGCACTTTTAACCACTTATGGACGAATGGCGAGTACCCTCCATCGTGGAGTCAATCTACAATGGTCCCACTCTTGAAATCTGGGAAATGCGGCCGGGACCCCTTAGATTATCGCCCAATCTCTCTGACGTCTGCATTAGGTAAACTAATGGAGAAACTCGTAAATGGACGCCTATCATGGTTTTTGGAAAAACATGACATCTTCGCGAACACGCAGTGCGGTTTTCGCAAAAACCGGAGTACCATTGACCATATTTTAACACTGGACACCGAAGTACGCCTCGCTTTTAAGAGGAAGCGACATCTAGGCGCGGTGTTCTTTGACATCGAGAAGGACTACGACACTACGTGGCGAAGGGGAATCCTACTGAAGATCCACAAGCATGGGATCCGTGGACAACTTGGCACCTTCTTACAAAACTTTTTAGCAAATCGCTGTTTTCGTGCACGAGTCGGCCACTGCCTCTCGGATTGGTTTATCCAAGAGGACGGAGTTCCACAGGGAAGTGTCTTGAGTGTGACCCTTTTCGGGGTGATGATTAACGATATTGGGGACTCGCTTCCTGAGACCGTTGGGCGATCCTTATATGTCGATGATTTTGCCATATGGTCATGTGCCTCACGTACACCGCCGATGGAGCGACAGCTACAGCTAGCCGTCAGGTGTTTGGAGAAGTGGGCAAATACGAACGGATTCCGCTTTTCTACAGCGAAGACCGTTGCCGTACTTCTGTCGCCGCCGCCTATGTCCCAATATGGAAATCCTACTGTACAGGCAGGCGATACCGGTGCAACCGGTAGTCAGATTTCTGGGGGTGGAATTTGATACGCGCTTAACATACCGACAACATCTTAAAACGCTACGAGATAAGTGTGCAAATACTTTGAATATCTTAAAATGTGTGGCTCGTGCGACCTATGGAGCAGATCGGGCATCGCTGCTCCTGCTATACCGATCGCTCGTACGATCAAAGCTTGACTACGCGTGTTTTATTTATGACGGAGCTTGTTTGACGAGCAAACGCACCCTGGATGTAATCCACCACTCTGCCCTTCGTATCATTACGGGGGCATTTCGTACTTCTCCAACGGCGAGTCTCCTTGCGGAAGTTCACGAGTGTCCACTCTCTCTGCGGCGTGAACAGCTCGGCATGCGATATGCCTGCAGGCTACGTCAATACCCGGACCACCCAGTTTACGTCCATGTATTTTCCCACCGCATGCTAACGCTGTTCTCAAACGATATAAGAGCCATCCCGTACGGAGTGAGAATGCGACGACTTTTTTCTGAGAGCCGTCTCCGGTTACAGGGAGTTCGACGGACTGAATGCATTTCAACGCCTCCCTGGGAACTGATCGTACCGGAGGTGGACACATCCCTCGCCTGCACAAAGAAAGGCAATATTACACCGCATGAATTCAGAGCACTTGCCATGGAGCACATTGAATGCTACACTGGATTTGTTGCAACATACACCGATGGATCCAGAACGGAGACCGGCGTCGGCAGTGCTTTTATTACAGGTACTGTGGTTAGAAGCTTTTCACTTCCAGCACATGCTTCTGTGTATTCTTCCGAGCTTGTTGCCATTTTGAAAGCTCTCTGTTTCATTGAAGTATCAGACGATCTACTCCACATTATTTTGACGGATTCTTTAAGTAGCCTTGCAGCGATGAGGACACACAATCCGTCAAATCCCATTTTGCGGGACGTTTTAACTCGTCTTACCAGTGTGTACCAGACAGGTAAAAGAGTTGTGCTGTGTTGGATCCCGAGTCACGTGGGCATCTCTGGAAACGATCTGGCCGATGCTGCTGCAAAACGTGCGTCGCTAGCTCCTTGCTCACGAACTCTACCACTCACTGCCCGTGACCACTTCCGAACTATTTCTGACTCTGTGCTCACAAAGTGGCAAGGTTCTTGGAACGCAATACCTGATAATAAGTTGAAAGCGATCAAGCATCGCCTCGGGAAATGGAGTTCGTCCTCACGTAGGAATAGGCGAGATGAGGTAGCATTGTGTCGCTTGAGAATTGGGCATACATATGCCAGTCACTCGTATTTACTAACTGGTAATGATATACCACGCTGCCCCAAATGTCACGCCCGCTTATCTGTGCGTCATGTCCTGCTTTCCTGCCCCGGCTATGCGGATGAGCGTAGACGTCACTTTGGGCGCCTTCAGTCAATGTCACTCAGTGCGGTCTTAGGCGACGACTCCGATATTGTTCGATCGGGGCGACTTTTTAATTACTTCGCCGAAGTATCATTTTCAGTAATATATGCACCACGTTGAAAATGTTGAATGTTGCCATGTTTTATTTTACCGTTCGTTACTTTGACTAATATTCTGCAAGATTAGCTAGCTAGGCATGGCTGATGTATCGACGTGTAAATAAGTTATGTTGTTATGGGCGCTACATGACCGATGTAGTCGATGCGCCCTAAAGCCCAAATAACTAACTAACGAGGCTGACGGCTGCTGGGAGCCGGAGGATGCAGGCCTACAAACGAGTCAATTAGCGATCAACGAAATGTGAGAGATCCATGACATTTGCTTTGTATTTCAGTGCAGTGAAAGAAATGATTTTAATTTTGGGTCAGTATCGTCATTTCATGAACGAAATACTTAGGTACTTGCCCAATGTTACCGGTAGCTTTCAGGCGCCACAGGGTGAATTTGTCCCGAATGTTGAGAATTCTCTTGGATCCCCTCCCCCGCAGAACTGGACTGTGAACTTATTTGCTAGACCCAGGGCATCGTCGACTGGTACTTACTTGAAAAATTTAAGGATTGATGGAGTAGAACAAGACCGGGCTGCCGACTCCCACTGTTTTTGGACCTGCGCGCCTGACGTCTTACGTTTCTTTTTAACGGGCCCCGATCCTTCCATTGTTAGTACTTGTATATGCAGTCTTTATGTAACGTGTAAGTGAAATAATTTCAATGGAAACTTCCACACACTACTTTCGCTGCTGTATTTGATTCCACAGCAAACGTAGCAACTAGCAGCCACCGACAGCTCTCTGGCGGCACCGGCAACACAAATGAATGAGCATAGGGCGCGCAGATAATTCACTCGCAGCATCACAGCGGCACGCCGCACGGATGAATTTGAGAGGCATGCGCTTGTTTGTATTACGCACCTCCTCGCGAAGGATTTTGTAATAAAATACCATGCTCGGGGAGGCTCGGCGTGGTACCGTGCAAAACTTACGGGTATCTACAGCGTTGCGAGTGTAAGTGCATACACAATGGTGTAGGTACTGTGCTTTAATACATCAAAGTGATAAAAAATATCACAGTGAGCGTTGGATGGCTCATTGATTGTACGGATCAAGTACAAAAAAATGTAGGTTTCTGATGGTTCCAACGACTTCTGAGGCAGCCAGGTTCTCAGAAAGATACTTCAGCATGGGCACTCACTGGGGTGGAAAGTCTCGACGACTGGGGTGGAAATCTGGGCGACTAGGGTGGAAGCTTCCACCCCAGTTAACATGTTAAAATAGGCCCTGCAAGAAGCTACATACCTTTTGACTTGTATAAGTGTAAAGCTTTTAATTTTTGAAGAACACATTTATTTTTGAATGGCAGCCTTCTGAGTTTTGAGTTTTGCAATCCACTTGCGCACAAGCCACAGGCATTCTGCATGCTCACAAGCTGCAGACTCTGCATGCTCACAAACTGCAGGCTTTTCACATGCTCACAAACTGCAGGCTTTCCGCATGTTCACAAACAGCAGGCTTTCAACATGCGCACATGCTGCAGGCTTTCCACATGCTCACATGCTGCAGACTTCTGCATCCTCACAATTGCAGGCTTTCTGATTGCTCACAAACTGCAGCCTTTCCACATGCTCACAAACCGCAGGCTTTCCACATGCTCACAAACTGCAGGCTTTCCACTTGCTCACAAACTGCAGGCTTTCCACATGCTCACAAATTGCAGTCTTTCTGCATGCTCACAAATTGCAGGCTTTCCACATCCTCACAAACTGCAGGTTTTCCACATGCTCACATGCTCACATGCTGCATGACCGCCGCAGTCGATGCGCCCATGAACTGCACATGCTCACATGCTGTATACTTCTACATGCTTACAATTGCACATTTTCTGATTGCTCACAGGCCACAGGATTTCCACATGCTCACAATCTGCAGGCTTGCTGCATGCTCGCAAAGATGCAAGGTTTCTGCATGCTTAAACGCTACAGGCTTCTGGCATGCTCGCAAGCTGCTGCCTTTCTGTATTCAAGCATGGTGTTGTGTTCTCGATTCAAGCATGGTGCTTCTTTTGTCGAAATACATCGTGTATCGGTGATAAAAGCCGTGTGGTGTCTGGCAGTGGTTGAGGGTGCTGGCATTTGTGGACGATCGAGATAATTGCAGCGGGGCCCAGGTGTGTCCAAGTTACAAAGTCAGGAATTAGGAGACGAAATGAGGTGTTACGGGAGTGTCCGGGCACCAGTAGGATAAGGTTCTGTAGAATTCGAGTTGGGCCAGGCATTTGATGGGACTCGGTCTGGAACTACTTCAAGTGCGCTGTCGTCTGACGGGGAGACGGCTTCAGGTGCGCTGTCCTCTGACGGGGAGACGTCTTCAGGTGCGCTGTCGTCTGACGGGGAGACGGCTTCAGGTGCGCTGTCGTCTGACGGGGAGACGGCTTCAGGTGCGCTGTCGTCTGACGGGGAGACGTCTTCAGGTGCGCTGTCGTCTGACGGGGAGACGGCTTCAGGTGCGCTGTCGTCTGACGGGGAGACGGCTTCAGGTGCGCTGTCGTCTGACGGGGAGACGTCAGGTGTGCTGTCGTCTGATGGGGATACGTCAGGTGTGCTGTCGTCTGACGGGGAGACGTCAGGTGTGCTGTCGTCTGACGGGGAGACGTCAGGTGCGCTGTCGTCTGACGGGGAGACGTCAGGTGTGCTGTCGTCTGACGGGGAGACGTCAGGTGTGCTGTCGTCTGACGGGGAGACGTCAGGTGTGCTGTCGTCTGATGGGGAGACGTCAGGTGTGCTGTCGTCTGACGGGGAGACGTCAGGTGTGCTGTCGTCTGACGGGGAGACGTCAGGTGTGCTGTCGTCTGACGGGGAGACGTCAGGTGCGCTGTCGTCTGACGGGGAGACGTCAGGTGTGCTGTCGTCTGACGGGGAGACGTCAGGTGTGCTGTCGTCTGACGGGGAGACGTCAGGTGTGCTGTCGTCTGATGGGGAGACGTCAGGTGTGCTGTCGTCTGACGGGGATACGTCAGGTGTGCTGTCGTCTGCCGGGGAGACGACTTCAGGTGCGCTGCCGTCTGACGGGGAGACGTCAGGTGTGCTGTCGTCTGATGGGGAGACGTCAGGTGTGCTGTCGTCTGACGGGGAGACGACTTCAGACGGGTTCTATTTCATACTACAGTCACGCAATGCATGTATCGTGGCAGTAATTGTATGCTTCAATCATCAAAATACATGTAAATGTTCAAGTGTATGGCAACTAAGAGTAAGGCCATATATAATACATGGCTATGTAATATCAAGGCAAGGAACTTGCACTTGCAAATTGTACGTCTTACCTTGATTGTGTTCCGTTACTACCTTCAGCCTTTATGATTTTCTACTGTAGGCAATATCAATGAAATCGATGTTAAATATGCTAACAGTAAAAGAACCACAGTGAAACTCTAGTATGAATGTATGTTGGTACTAGCTGGCACATCATCTGCTTTATAGTCTTTGCATAGCATAATATAAGGTGTGAATATCCATACATATATTGCATTACATGAACTCCTGGATTAGTTGCGTTGTTGTAAGGTCATGTCCAAGTGTGTATGACTTAAAAAATGAAGTGCTACCATGTCATATGTGCAACTTTTATTTAGTTATGGATTGTAGGAATTTATTCACATATTCAAATGTGTGCATGCTGACTTTTATTAAATTTAAATGGCTCAAAAGTGGGAGGGCCAGCTACCATTGCTGCCCCCCCAACACACACTTTGAAAAGTGGGAGGCCCATGGCCCCCCTGCACCCCCCCTCCTGCTCCTGCGCCTATGTCACCCAGCGATTTGAAATGCTTCCTGTTTATGTTTATCTGTAGCTTTCCTGTAGTTCAATTTTTGTTTAGTTGTATGTGTATGTTATATGACTGTGACTTCGTCTGTGAATAAGGGCTGCCATGCGATACAGTACGATACGATACGTATGCTTGCCCCGTTCGTGATTTGACGAAGAAGTAAAGAGACAGATCAATTATTATATGATGCCGGTAATGTTTCTGCTGCCTTCATCGCAGACGCCAGCCCTGCTACCAGAAACGATAAACGTTTTTAAGAACCAAAATATAACTCATAACCTGCAATAAACAAGGAAAAATAGTTTATTGGTACGATAGTAATAGTAAAATAGAAAAAGTACCTCATAGTTTATTTCCTATCCTATCCTATCATACCTATCTATATTGCCTATTACGTATTTGTTCCATTAGTTCTAGTAGTCAAAGTACCTGCATGGTCCAAGGCTTCCCGATAAAATACTGGGCTGATGACGTAGCATACACTCCAACAAGCCTATTTTTCCCAGTGCCATTGCAGACACAGAGGAGGCCGGCCATGGTACGATGCGCCAGGTTGATGCATCACAAACCGATATTTTCAACAGATAGCTTTGTCGTTCGAGTTCTAACGGGTAGTCTCGGGCCCTTAGGCAGTCCTCAGGCCCGTAGGCAGTCCTCAGGCCCGTAGGCAGTCCTCAGGCCCGTAGGCAGGCGAAATCTGCATCAGCCACTTCTGATCCCATTTTACCCAGTGCACCCCATAGGCGTGTTGCCAAAGCAACTGGGGTGCGTGGTTTGATGGGTGGGGAGCACGTGCCCAGTTCCCTAGCCTGGATCCGGGCCAGAACAGCTTGCCAATACATGTGTGATTTTCACTGAATCTCCGCAATTTTAACATCGAATTGCACCTCTCAACGGGACGAGACTTCCAAAGTTCAGCATTCATTATCACTGGAAGGGGGAGAGGCAGTGTTTTACTGCGAAGCTAATGACCGTGCAGTTAACATGTTAAGCGAAAACCTTGCTGCCATCTGCAAAACGTTCAAAATGACTCAGAAGGCTCGTGTCCATGAATATCATAATGGGGTAATTCATATATCTACTGGTAACTGCTTCTAAAAATACGCGAGAGAACATGTATAGTATCCGGATAAAAATATTCCCCTCCGGTTGAGCTAAGTCACTGTTCCCCGGGGTCTAGCCCCCCCCTCCCCCCACTGCTGCGGACCGTTTCCCCAGCCCCTTGCACCCACTAGCATGCCCTGAGATCACACCTTCCCAGACGCCAGATCTGGGATATTTTCATTCATCATATGTACCTTGTCAGTGTGCTAAGATCACCCCTTCCCAGGCACCAGATCTGGGATATTATCACTGATCATATGCACCGTGTCAGTGGGTTGAGATCACAGCTTTCCATGTGCCAGATCTAGGATGTTCTCACTCATCATATGTATCGAGTCATGGGTGTAGTAGTGTGTTCGAAGAATTTGGGGAGGAGATGAGACAGGTCCATCTTAGGTTGACATGGCCCGACCCGGACACAGCTTGCAGCGAGAGGTGCGCTGCTAAAATCGTTTGGCCCGCATTATCTGAGTTGGAACTGCCATTCATTGGGAAATCTCGTGCGTGTTATTCGCCACATTTCGCCACATTAGGGCAGCAGCGAGGATTTTCTTGAGGGAGGGAGGTGGCGACGATAGAAATGTGATGAAATATAGACCTCTGTCAGCACGTGGAATACTTCAGGTTTGACATTTTGAAAATCTCAACATTTCTCGTTTCATCTCGTGTATTTTTGGTTGCTAAAGTAGGAGGGGCCATTCACTCAACTAAACGCCACTCCTTAGCTACGACTCTGGTTCCGACAACGCGTTGGATATCCAACCTGGGAACTTTGAGCAGCCGGTGGATTTGACTACAGCGCCACCTTTTCCCGGTCGCGGAACATGAGTTCCGCACTTCGCCACCAGGGTTCAGCGTTCGGCCAGCCGTTGTGGCGATCCGCTCGAGCGATGGCTTTCCGTTCAACAAGTTGGACAAATCCATCCTGACATGCTTCCATGCAGGCTGAAAGACACAGCCTTTCCATCACATAATTTCCGCCCTTTTTGCTTCCCGCTAGCTGTTTGTTTGAAATTTTGCGTAATTGCTTAAGTCCCGGCCTGAAACTCCCACAGCAGGGGAGGAGGAGGAGGAGGAGGAGGAGGAGATGGAGGAGGAGGAAGAGAAGGAGGAGGAGGAGGATGAGGAGGAAAAAGAGGAGGCGGCACAGGAAATGGCGAAGTGTAAGGGGGAGTGCGAGAAGGCGGGGATGATTTCAACTATAATTTTCTTGAATATGGTTCCGATAATAAAGTACAAGATTATATTAATATACACCTGTATTTTGGTCCATTCCTTCGACTAAGAAAACCTGAAAGAATGGTCGATGCAACGTTCTTCCTTATTGATAACATATGTTGCAATAAATTACAGTTTGTTGATTGTGAAGACACTGTTTCATTACGCTTTATAAAATTTCACCATATTCCCAACATATCAAAAATGGTCGGTTTGACGACAAAGAAAGGAACACAGACATCATTGTATTCAGGGGTGTCGATTTTTGAAAATTATTGTGGGGAGGGGGGCAAGTGTCAACGTACTAGACCACCGCCTCCCCAACCAAAAACTCATCGGATTTCGCCTACTATATTTTCAGACTTAAATAATTCCGATTTTTTATTTGACGATGTATATGTTTATGTTTATCCATCATCCTCGCCAACGGACAAAATCGTCCAGTAACAGGTGAAGTCACATAAGGAAAAGAGCAGTACACAGTACATGTCAACATAAAAACTTTGAGTCATAGCATGCGACTACAGTGTCATACAGTGAACTCGGGTCCATCGTCATCGTCATCGTCATCGTCATCGTCATCGTCATCGTCATCGTCATCGTCACCGTTACTCCCTCCCCTGACTCCACACGTAACAAACACACACCGGCTTAAATAAAATATTTCCGTGCCCATATGCAGGCTAAAACACACCGGTCATGATGGAGCATCGGAGCACAGCAGGCCTGAACTGTGATGACGATGGGTGAAGGTATTTCCTTGGTGCCTAACATTAGAGAGGGGCGAAGCCAAAGTTTTGGTGGGGCGAACTCAGTGTCGGGACAGCCTCCACAAAAGCATAGAAATCGAGAACAATATCCTCTGATCAAAAATGTGCAGTGATGTAGTCATCGTGATCGCCGAGTCTTGTCAGTCACCATACACGACACCAAGCAAACTAAATTGCACAACGGATCACAGACATCAATGAGCGTAATCTTCCTACTATTTGCTTTTTTTTACAACAGTAAAAACTCGGTCCGTACCCAATGGCGCAGCCAAGAGCAAGAGTAGGACGCACTGTGTATTTGCCTCTCCGGTCACGGCCAAGGAGTCAGAAAAGATCAGCCCAGGAGATTCCCAGAAGGGCCATCCGACGGTTTTGAAATGGATATGTCGGCTCAAATGGTTTCTTTGCTAGAGTCGAAAATAAAAAGTACAAAACTTCGGAAAGTGGGAATAATGGCAAAAATCAAAACAGTTTTCATCTCGGCGGAAGGGGAATGGTCCCCGCCCCAGGTGTGTCGCAACTAGAGCATTTTTATTGCAACCCTGTTAGTAATTGTAATCATTTCCCTCCAAAAGGTTAAGTGCGGAGTTTTCTATACCTTTGGTGATGCTTGAACCCCACCATATTTGCCTTCTTGACCTCATTGACCAATTTGATTTCTAATTTCCCTTGAAATTGACTTGGGACGGTACAAGGAGGATAATATTCAAAAATCTCCAAAATACCGCCATTCGCAGTAGTTGCAGCATAGCAACACCAAATCCAGATCATAGTGTTCTTTCATGAAATCAAATAACTCTGCGTTCCCGAAATTGTAATCAAGGTCAAGGTTACTAAACTGAGGTCAGGTCAAATTCTCTTTTCTGATCGCATTAAGGGGAAAACTTTTCGTGCAGAACATGATAAAAGAATGATATAGACATTCTGCTTTCAAATATGTGACAAGTTCAATGGCGTTAGATCAGGCCAAATATTATGCATATTCTACATTGCCGTCTTGTATGTGGAGTTGGATTTTTGTGCGCGTCAGCTGCCTTGACTATATTGCGCCCGCAATGTATTCTTATGTCGAATGCTACTGTTCCTTGTGAATATAAATTTTAATTCGGTTTTGAACCACCGAAGTCGTACACCATGGCATTGTGTGAACAAACAATGATCCGAGATGACTCGACTTCGTGTGACCGGACCTTATTATATAAAGTAAATATATAGCATATAAAGAGCAAATATAAAGAGGTGCAAAATATCGGACAGTAGGAACACATGGTAGACGAAAGGAGTCTTCATATAGGTGCGAGGGACACGAATGAGGCCACAAGTGTGCCGCACCCAAAAGCATCTCTGGCCGCATTGCTGTCAGTACCTGTAATCGTTACCCTAGTGGAGGTAAGGTCAGTCTCGCTGCTGACAGAATTTGCTTTTCTGATGTCATCAATATCATCGATCGAAATGTGTAACAAAAGCAGCTATGTCTCAGGAAGATTCAATGGCTGTGACGAATTGGGAAATAATACTTAATGGGTGACATTGGTACCTAATAATGGTAAGGTGAATGGTAGAATGCGGAGAAAGTGACAACTAATATTCACAAAACTGCTCGGAAAGATGATGCAAAACCGTGACTAATCCCACACCGTCCGCCGTGGCTGATCAGGGCCGTGGAGTACACACCGTCTACCAGGGTTGGATTTATACTTTGGAATCCTGGATAAGGAGAGGACAATTTCTGAGTGATGGAATATGGAGAGGATATTTTCCTTCAAACCTTGACATCAGAATCTCACTTTGGAGTTTCAGGTGAATCTTGAGCACTTTACCACAGGGCAATTCATTGTCGAACAATACCACCAGTCGTCCAAATTGAACACACATGGAGGCAACAACATGGAGGATAATTTTGCGAAGAGGATAATGCTATGGATGGAAACAAATACAGGAAAAACCCATTTTTTCGACCCCGACGTCCACTGGGCGAACCAGGACCGTGGAGCACACCGTCCACTGTGGCGGACGAAAGTCGAGGAGGTCACCGTCCACTATGAGTCGGCGGAGTACCGACCGAGTGGAGTCGGTGGAGTGGAGTCGGTGGAGTCCACCGTCCACTGTGGCGGGCTAAGGTCACAGAGCACACCGTCCACCGTCCACTGTGGCGGGCCACGGTCGCAGAGCACACCGTCCACTTTGGCGGACCGAGGCTGTGGAGCACACCTTCTACAATGGCGGACCAGAGTCGCGAGGCACACCTCCACTCTGGCGGACCAGTGCCGCGGAGCACATGGTCCACCGTAACGGACCGGAGCCGCGGAGCACACCTTCCACTGTACCGGACCAGGGCCGCTGGGTACATCATCAACTGTGGCAGACCAGGGTCGCGGAGTTGCAAAAGTCGTTTGGACTCTATATACGATGCGATAGTCTAGGGGGGGGGGGGCAGCTCGCGTTCGCTTCACTCCGGCTGTCCAACACAGAACGCCCACTGCATGGTATATTGTGTAATTGCGTTACTCGGCACGCGAACGTTCATTCAAATTTGGAAGGGGACAGATGCCAGCTGAGATTACGAGAGAACGACTGTCATTCGAAAGAAACACACACACGCCAGCGCACGAACCGACCGCAGAACTGCGTCGCTCGACTGTCTCCCGGCGACTGCCAGTCTGGCGGCAGTTCACCTAGGTCCTGCCAGCGGCTGTGAAGCACACGTCACTGTCGTCGGGCGCCGCGCGGTCGTCGACCCGGCACCGGCCCAAAGTCGCTGATCCAGCTCCGGCCGCGACCCGGCGACGGCGGCGGCCGGCCGGATGGAAAGATATTGGGCGCATTCCAGTTACGGGACGCGGTAGGTCGGCTGGCTTACGCGATCACAGCACTTACAGTTACTGGACAGCGTTATAGTACTATGCCAGTGCATACCCATTTGACGGCCGAAAAGCACATTTATGGAAACTTTATTACAACACATCGCAAGGCCCGTGGATCGAATTACATTTTCAGATTAATTCTGAGCTTCACTCAGACAAATCACGGCCTTCTACAATCATACTCGAATCTACAAATACTCACGATACAACAGCAAATTAAAACGGGTTCCTATTACAAACATAAAGTCCTACGCTGGTTAGTCTACGGGTCTTTAAGGACGCCCATGACCATGGTCCTTGTTAATAAAATAAACAAATCCTATTACACAACGCACGCTACACTATTGACACAACACATTCTCGGCGATCATTGTCACGCGTGCACTACACTGAAATATTAAGTCCGGTTCGGGGAGGGGGACGTCCGAACATGGGTGACCTCGCCATGCGGTCGGTCGTCGGCCCCTTGGTACGGCACTCGCCGGCACCGCTCATTCGATTCGTAGTCGCAGTCACTGGTCGGGAAGCGAGCCCGACCTGTTCCTGCGGCGCTCTAGGTACTCTTCTCGTTACGGCAGCACGACGCAGCGCGGGTAGCGAGGGCGGCAGGCTGGGTGTCAGCCCGCCGTCAGTAGCCACCTGCGTGCTGCCAGACAGTTCAGGTTCCGCCGTGTCATCATCATCATCATCATCGTCATCATCGTCATCATCGTCATCATCGTCATCATCGTCATCATCGTCTGGGCCGCCAGCCGTATTCCCGCCGACGGCAGTGACGTTCTCAGGAACGCCCACGGTCTCGGCGTCGGTGGTTGGTTCCTCAGGGATTACGCTCGTTGGCGCCGGGCCAACGGACCAGTCGTCGAACTGGCCGGACGAAGCGTCATCATAGAAGCGATAGGTGAACGGTTTCAGGAACCGCGGTCCTGGCCGTCCTTGCGGCCCGCACCAATCGATGGGAAGCGCGTTCCCAGCGATCTCCGGCCGTAGCAGGAGGTCCTTCGACATTTAGACGGCCTGTTCCAAAATCGCCTCGTGCGATGGGAATCATTGCCACTCCACTAGATATCCGGCGCCCTCGTGGCCCCACTTGACCGCGAGGACAGGTGAAATTTCGAAGTCCATGATGGGTCCAGAGATTGGAGTCGGGGTGCGGTGGTGAGCGGTGGCGTGCGCACGGTCGGAGTCCCGTGGCAACTGGCGTGATCGTCTCGTCACGCCCGATTGTCAGCTCGTGTTGATGCTGGCTCATGACCAGCACGGACGACGTTGATGTCTTCACCGACCGGGAAGGGTTGGAGGGTTGAAGGTTGCGTTGTGCGACATGTTGGGACAGAGCTCTGTTTTCGTTGCACAAGACAATGCACGACAACACCTGTTGCGGCTAGCAGTATCAATACCATATGGATAAACAATGCTGAATGTCCTAGCACTGTATGATAGCGGAATTCTCGTGTTGTCTGCAGTTGATAGCTGAGGCGGTTGATAGGTCATTGTTAGCACGTAACAGCTGTTCTAACAGCTGTTACGTGCTCTCAACACTTAACAGCTCTTTGCCAGCGCCAGTCAGGTGAGCCAGTTTGGCCTGCTCGAGCGGGTCAGAGGGTGCGGACGGCGGTGTCAGCTCAATGTTTTGGGTCATGTCGATCAGGTTTTCTAGGTCGGAGTCGTTTATAGTTTCAGCGAATGCGATCACCTGCTCTGGGTACTAGGATAGCTCTCATGTAGTGACGTTGACAATTCGAACTGGTGGGCGTTTATGCTGGTCAGGTTTTGCTACTATTCGGCTATGAACAAACCAAGTTCCTCGGAGATCAGCGGCATATTATCCAGCGAGCGTGCATGACAATTTTGATCGATTAGTTGGACACGGTTGATGAAGGCTGGGCATTCCACGACAGTGTTGGCGGGAATGTGAACCCTTCCTTTGACTCGGCGAGTGAGCTCGCCTGCTCACTGGTCTGGCGTTGCGGTCTGAATGGAATCATGTTTCCTTCGGTGCAGATAGCTTTTTTCTCAAATTATAAGTTTGCTCCAAACTCAGTCAAAAAAATAATTTCCCAACATGCATTCCTGTGTCAGGTCCTCTACTATTAGGAATTCTCGAGTTGGCCTGAGCGCGGCGCCGCGAGCAGACGCGTCTCGGTCGCTCGTCCAACCTGTCCCTCGCCCTCTGTGTTGCCTCTGTACATAGGGTGTGTGAAACTCTGAGTGAGAAGTGAACCAGAAAGAATGAAAAGTGTACCAGAAAAAGAAGAAGTGAAATATCAAACCAAAATCGGCGTACCTATGCGCTGCGCGTGCGCGAAGTGACTGGACTCATTAGTGGAAATTTCTGCTGGTTATTCCTGACGGTAATTGTACAGCACAGTGCTTGGACGCCTGAAAAACTGAGAGAGTGAAGAAGTGATAGCGCCTTGCTCTATAGTGACTTCCCTTGCATCAAGCATCAGCTACTGCCCGTGGTTATTCTTCTTTCCGACACTGCAACGGAGAAGGCAATGATCTGACTGACGCCTTGGTGCCGCTCGAAACTCCTGTTTCTCCAGCAATAGTGTTCTGCATCGTCTATGAACAGGACTACCAGCTTTCATCATGCATACAGACATCATCAGGCTGCTGCCATCCATCGTCCTGGTTCAAATATTCACCGCCATCACGCCCCCCGGTCACCCGGGTTCGCAACGCACACGCAGCCGTCCCGTATGTGACGTCATCACCGCCGCGGCCTTCGCCTCCGCCAGTCACCAGCTTCACCACTCCCTGGCGGCCAACCCGACCGATGGGAGCGTCGCCGTCACAAAAACAGCGCCAAAGAAAACACGCTGGGGCAGGCGTGGCGCCAGGGACGGCAGAATATGCGGATCGCGGGGGCGGAACAAGCCATGTGACAGCTCAGCAGCGCAAAGGGCAGCTTCACATGGGACTCATCAATGTCCAATATATCAAACCTAAGCTACTTGAGCTACACCACAACCTTCGTTCTTACTCTCTGGACCTAGCTGTGGTGATTGAGACATGGCTGCGACCTAGCACCCCCACGCGTATCATTAACTTCCCCGGTTACCAAGTAAAACGCGCGGACCGGCCCGACTCTAGTGGTTACGGTGGGGTGGCAATTATCGCCAAGTCAGCGCTAACTATTACCGTTTTGAAAATGCTTACGCCTCCAAACTCGAGCTCCAAACTAGAATCTCTCTGGGCGAAAGTGAAAGGGAAAAGCAGAACATATTTCATTCTGGAGGCAATCTATCGGCCTCCTCGTAACACTCTTCCTGCCTTAAATGATGACTTCGCTGAGCTCGAAAAACAGGTTCTATTGGCGACACTGAACTTTACCGGCACTTTCTACCTCGCATGTGATTTCAAATACTCTGGTCAACAGCGTGCCTAGCCAGACCGTGCATAGCGAATACAGAGACGGTGATCGTACCGTGCATTGATAGCAGACCGTGAGGACTGAGTGTGCACTACCACAGTCTCCCCGTCAGAGGACAGCGCACCTGACGTCTCCCCGTCAGACGACAGCACACCTGAAGCCGTCTCCCCGTCAGAGGACAGCGCACCTGAAGCCGTCTCCCCGTCAGACGACAGCACACCTGAAGTCGTCTCCCCGTCAGACGACAGCGCACCTGAAGCCGTCTCCCCGTCAGACGACAGCGCACCTGAAGCCGTCTCCCCGTCAGACGACAGCGCACCTGAAGACGTCTCCCCGTCAGACGACAGCGCACCTGAAGCCGTCTCCCCGTCAGACGACAGCGCACCTGACGTCTCCCCGTCAGACGACAGCACACCTGAAGACGTCTCCCCGTCAGACGACAGCACACCTGAAGCCTTCTCCTCGTCAGACGACAGCGCACCTGAAGCCGTCTCCCCGTCAGACGACAGCACACCTGAAGACGTCTCCCCGTCAGACGACAGTGCACCTGAAGCCGTCTCCCCGTCATAAGACAGCGCACCTGACGTCTCCCCGTCAGACGACAGCACACCTGAAGACGTCTCCCCGTCAGACGACAGCACACCTGTTCCTCGTCAGACGACAGCGCACCTGAAGCCGTCTCCCCGTCAGACGACAGCACACCTGAAGCCGTCTCCCTCGTCAGACGACAGCGCACCTGAAGCCGTCTCCCCGTCAGACGACAGCGCACCTGAAGCCGTCTCCCCGTCAGACGACAGCGCACCTGAAGTCGTCTCCCCGTCAGACGACAGCACACCTGACGTCTCCCATCAGACGACAGCGCACCTGAAGCCGTCCCCTGTCAGACGACAGCGCACCTGAAGCCGTCTCCCCGTCAGACGACAGCGCACCTGAAGCCGTCTCCCCGTCAGACGACAGCACACCTGACGTCTCCCCGTCAGAGGACAGCGCACCTGAAACCGTCCCCCTGTCAGACGACAGCGCACCTGAAGCCGTCTCCCTGTCAGACGACAGCGCACTTGAAGTAGTTTCAGACCGAGTCCCATCAAATGCCTGGCCCAACTCGAATTCAACAGAACCTTATCCTACTGGTGCCCGGACACTACCGTAACACCTCATTTCGTCTCCTAATTCCTGACTTTGTAACTTGGACACACCTGGGCCCCGCTGCAATTATCTCGATCGTCCACAAATGCCAGCACCCTCAACCACTGCCAGACACCACACGGCTTTTATCACCGATACACGATATATTTCGGCAAAAGAAGCACCATGCTTCAATCGAGAACACCGGAGTTTCCAGGCGGACTGATAGCACTTGGCATAGGCAGCAGCCAAATGTGTCAGGTATCGTTGACGTCGGCGCCAGTATGATACGTGCCGCTGATGCCGGTGGTCCGTTGATACAGCTGCTGTTGCTGATGCATCGAAGGTGCGGCGTGCGGCAGACAGAGCAAACGCGCGCACATACACATACACACACACACTCACACACACACACACACACACACACACACACACACACACACATACACTGATCAAACACAGAGGCAAACAATGAACAATCGGTAAACAATGAACTTAGTCCCACCGATGGGTACGGTCGTACCTCCAGTTGCGACACCCCTGGGGCGGGGACCATTGTTTGTTCACACAATGCCATGGTGTACTACTTCGGCGGTTCTAAAACCGAATTAAGATTTATATTCACAAGGAACAGTAGCATTCGACATAAGAATACATTGCGGGCGCAATATAGTCAAGGCAGCTGACGCGCAAAAAAATCCAACTCCACATACAAGATGGCAGTGTAGAATATGCATAATATTTGGCCTGATCTAACGCCATTGACCTTGTCACATATTTGAAAGCAGAATGTCTATATCATTCTTTTATCATGTTCTGCACGAAACGTTTTCCCCTTACTGCGATCAGAAAATAAAATTTGACCTGTGACCTCAGTTTAGTAACCTTGACCTTGATTACAATTTCGGGAACGCAGAGTTATTTGATTTCATGAAAGAACAGTATGATCTGGATTTGGTGTTGCCATGCTGCAACTACTGCGAATGGCGGCATTTTGGAGATTTTTGAATATTATTTATTTATTTATTTATTCGGTTTGCCACACACAGGAACAGTGCCCCAATTATGGTGGTCCTCATACATACACTCACACACGCCGCCCACTCGTGACACTCTACTTCAGAATGGTAAAATGGTGACTGGTTAAAAACAATACAGTAAAAAATGAACATGTACGATATATAATTATGGCCTGATGAAAGAGGTGAGAATGTTTATGCTAAGATATCGTACAGATGTGTGACGAAACACTACAATCACCTTACAGCAGTTGCATGTAGGAATGCAAACATAGTGCGTCTGGAGTCCCGAAACATATCCAGTGCTGGCTGCACGGCGGTTAATGCGTTCGCAGCTCGGGGTAAGCGGGAGAACAGGCTGGTTGCAATAGCGTTGACGCGGGCACGGGGTACCGCAAACAGGTCGACTCTTCTGGTCCGACGAGACGCGACGCGGAGCGGAAACCTGCCTAGGAGGAGCGGACTCTGGCAGCGGCCGTTCAGCAGCCCGTGAAAGAACGACAAATCGAGTAGCGCTCTGCTCCCAGACAGCTTCGTTACGTTGTATTTTTGACAGAGTTCATCGTAATTTCCTAGGTTGTACCTGTCACGCCTGGTTCCCGCCAGAAAAGCCAATAATTTGTGTTTGATGCGCTCCAGCCGATCTAGGTGAGCGCGCGCCGCTCCCGCCCACACTACGCTTCCGTACTCGAGTATGGACCTTAGGTTGGCGTAGTAGGCCACTACTACAGCTGTCTTGCTGTAGTTCCCTCTAATCCCCTGTAGGCTACGGATTAAGAGGCCCAAGGCTCTATTTCCCCTTATGACGATGGAGTCGATGTGATGCGAAAAAGTTAATTTGGTGTCAAGAATGATGCCGAGATCTCGTACATGTGTTACTAATTCGAGTTGAGCTGATCCAATCTGAAAACGTATAGGCAATGGTTGAGTTTTGAGAGTGACTTGAAAATGAAAGCACTTGTTGGTACACAGGGTCAGTTTCCAGGTTTTGCACCAATTTTCCAGAGAATTTAGATTACGCTGTAACCCGATGCCGTCTTCCTGGCCCTTGATTGTACGGACAATTTTGAGATCGTCACAGTACAGAAGGCAAGACGATTCTAAAACGTTGGGAAGATCGTTGATGAAGGCCAGGAAGAGGCTCGGGCCCAACAGGGAACCCTCTGCAACCCCGCTCAGTACCTGGGACCATCCTGACGTCAAACCGTTGACAAGCACACGTTGGCGTCTGTTCATGAAGTACGATCTAAAAAGTGAGAGAACTGGGCCAGAAATGCCGTACGAATTTTCCAATTTGTGAAGCAGAAGTCGATGATCAACACTTTGAAACGCGGAACTAAAATCAGTATAAATTATATCAAGTTGTTGATTTTCCTCCAGAGCCGAAGTGGCATGCGCCAACAGTTCGCACAGGTTCGTCACACAGGACCTCTTTGACACGAATCCATGCTGCGAGTCCGAAATTACGGGCCGAATGTGGGAGATGAACGCGTCGCACACAACTTTTTCAAAGACTTTAGAAATGAGCGGGAGCAAACTAATGGATCGGTAATTACTAGCCAGGTCGTGACGCCCCTTCTTGTGTACCGGAATGATATTCGCTTCCTTCCACTTTTCGGGAAACATGCCAGTAGTCAAACACTGGCATTTAAACAATGACACTGGTCAACATTATCCTCCTTGTACCGTCCCAAGTCAATTTCAAGGGGAATTAGAAGTCAAATTAGTCAATGAGGTCAAGAAGGCAAATATGGTGGGGTCCAAGCACCACCAAAGGTATAGAAAACTACGCACTTAACCTTTTGGAGGGAAATGATTACAACTACTAACAGGGTTGCAGTAAAAATGCTCTAGTTGCGACACACCTGGGGCGGGGACCATTCCCCTTCCGCCGAGATGAAAACTGTTTTAATTTTTGGCATTATTCCCACTTTCCGAAGTTTTGTACTTTTTATTTCCGACTCTAGCAAAGAAACCATTCGAGCCGACATATTCATTTCAAAACCGTCGGATGGCCCTTCTGGGAATCTCCTGGGCTGACCTTTTCTGACTCCTTGGCCGTGACCGGAGAGGCATGTACCCAGTGTGTCCTACTCTTGCTCTTGGCTGCGCCATTGGATACGGGCGGAGTTTTTACTGTTGTAAAAACAAAACAAATAGTAGGACGATTGCGCTCATTGATGTCTGTGATCCGTTGTGCATTTTAGCTTGCTTGGTGTCGTGTATGGTGACTGACAAGACTCGGCGATCACGATGACTACATCACTGCACATTTTTGATCAGAGGACATTGTTCTCGATTTCTATGCTTTTGTGGAGGCTGTGCCCCCTCCCCGACCCTGAGTTCGCCCCACCAAAACTGTGGCTTCGCCCCTCCCTAATGTTAGGCACCAAGGAAATACCTTCACCCATCGTCATCACAGTTCAGGCCTGCTGTGCTCCGATGCTCCATCATGGCCGGCGTGTTTTAGCCTGCATATGGGCACGGAAATATTTGATTTAAGCCGGTGTGTGTTTGTTGTGTGTGGAGTGAGGGGAGGGTGACGGTGACGATGACGATGACGATGACGATGACGATGACGATGACGATGACGATGACGATGACGATGACGATGACGGTGACGATGACGATGGACCCGAGTTCACTGTATGACACTGTAGTCGCATGCTATGACTCAAAGTTTTATGTTGACATGTACTGTGTACTGCTCTTTTGCTTATGTGACTTCACCTGTTACTGGACGATTTTGTCCGTTGGCGAGGATGCTGGATAAACATAAACATATGCATCGTCAAATGAAAAATCAGAATTATTTAAATCTGAAAATATAGTGGGCGAAATCCGATGAGTTTTTTGTTGGGGGAGGGGGTGGTCTAGTACGTTGACACTTGCCCCCCCTCCCAACAATAATTTTTAAAAATCGACTCCCCTGAATCCAATGATGTCTGTGTTCCTTTCTTTGTCGTCAAACAGACCGTTTATGATATGTTGGAAATATTGTGAAATTTTATAAGGCGTAATGAAACAGTGTCTTCAACATCAACAAACTGTAATTTATTACAAAATATGTTATTAATAAGGAAGAACGTTGCATCGGCCATTCTTTCAGGTTTTCTTAGTCGAAGGAATGGACCAAAATACAGGTGTATATTAATATAATCTTGTACTTTGTTGTCGGAACCATATTCAAGAAAATTATAGTTGAAATCATCCCCGCCTCCTGCCACTCCCCCTTACCCTTCGCCATTTCCTGTGCCGCCTCCTCTTTTTCCTCCTCTCCCTCTTCCTCCTCATCCTCCCCCCCTCCTCCTCCTCCTCCACTCCTCCCCCTCCTCCTCCTCCTTCTCTTCCTCCTCCTTCATCTCCTCCTCCTCCTCCTCCTCCTCCTCCCCTCCTTCTCCTGTTCCTCCTCCTCCCCTGCTGTGAGAGTTTCTGGCCGGGACTTACGCAATTACGCAAAATTTCAAACAAACAGCTAGCGGGAAGCGAAAAGGGCGGAAATTATGTGATGGGAAGGCTGTGTCTTTCAGCCTGCATGAAAGCATGTCAAGATGGATTTGTCCAACTTGTTGAACGGAAGGCCAACGCTCGAGCGGATCACCACAACGGCTGGCCGAACGCTGAACCCTGGTGGCGAAGTGCGGAACTCATGTTCCGCGACCGGGAAAAAGGTGACGCTGTAGTCAAATCCACCGGCTGCTCAAAGTTCCCAGGTTGGATATCCAACGCGTTGTCAGAACCAGAGTCGTAGCTAAGGAGTGGCGTTTAGTTGAGTGAGTGGCCCCTCCTACTTTAGCAACCAAAAATACACGAGATGAAACGAGAAATGTTGAGATTTTCAAAATGTAAAACCTGAAGTATTCCGCGTGCTGACAGAGGTCTATATTTCATCACATTTTTATCGTCGCCACCTCCCTCCCTCAAGAAAATCCTCGCTGCTGCCCTAATCAGGGCACTCATTTTTATTCCACAAATTCACTGCGCTCAACTAAAATGTGGCGAATAACACGCACCAGATTTCCCAATGAATGGCAGTTCCAACTCAGATAATTCGGGCCAAACGATTTTAGTAGCGCACCTCTCGCTGCGAGCTGTGTCCGGGTCGGGTCATGTCAACCTAAGATGGACCTGTCTCATCTCCTCCCCCAAATTCTTCGACACACTTCCACACCCATGACTCGATACATATGATGAGTGAGAACATCCTAGATCTGGCACATGGAAGGCTGTGATCTCAACACACTGACACGGTGCATATGATCAGTGATAATATCCCAGATCTGGTGCCTGGGAAGGTGTGATCTCAGCACACTGGCACTGGTGCGAGCATGTACGCAGCCATATTTCTGATGGCTGGCCATATTTCTGTAGTGGGGTGGGGGCCTTGCTGCTGGATAAGCTACTTGGGAAGCCAAATACGACTGAAAGTGTGACTATTGAGATATGTATGCACCTGAGTAATTTCAAGGATGCACCTGAGCTTCATATTCTGACGGAGCTGGGCCTCCACATGGTGACACCTCCACATGGTGACACCTCCACATGGCAGTGCTAGTGGGTGCAAGGGGCTGGGGGAAACGGTCCGAAGCAGTGTGGGGGGGGCTGGACCTTGGGGAGCAGTGACTTAGCTCAACCGGAGGGGGATATATTTTATCAGGATATAGTACATGTTCTCTCGCGTATTTTTAGAACCAGTGACCCGTAGATGTATTAATTACCCCATTATGAGATTGCATGGGAACGAGCCTTCTGAGTCATTTTGAACGTTTTGCAGATGGCAGCAAGGTTTTCGCCTAACATGTTAATTGCAGGGGCATTAGCTCCCCAGTAAAACACTGCCTCCCCCCTTCCAGTGATAATGAATGATGAATTGTGGAAGTCTCGTCCCATTGAGAGGTGCAATGCGATGTTAATTTGCTGAGATTCAGTGATAATCGCACATTTATTGGCAAGCTGTTCTGACCTGGATCCAGGCTGGGGCACTGGGCACGTGCCCCTCCCCCACCCATCAAACCACGCACCCCAGTTGCTTTGGCATGACGCCTGTGGGTGTGCACTGGATAAAACTGGATCAGAAGTGGCTGATGCAGATTTCGCCTGCCTACGGGCCTGAGGACTGCCTACGGGCCTGAGGACTGCCTACGGGCCTGGGGACTGCCTACGGGCCTGAGGACTGCCTACGGGCCTGAGGACTGCCTACGGGCCTGAGGACTGCCTACGGGCCCGAGACTACCCGCTAGAACTCGAACGACAAAGCTATCTGTTGAAAATATCGGTTTGTGATGCCTCAACCTGGCGCATCGTACCATGGCCGGCCTCCTCTGTGTCTGCAATGGCACTGGGAAAAGTAGGCTTGTTGGAGTGTATGCTACGTTATCAGCCCAGTATTTCATCAGGCAGCATTGGACCATGCAGGTACATTGACTAATAGAACTAATATAACTAATAGGCAATAGGTAATATAGATAGGTAGGATAGGATAGTATAGGTAACAGACTAATAGGTGATATACATCGGCGCATTGACTAATAGAAAGAATCCTAAGGTGCAGTCAATGGGTATGGGCTGGGGCTCGCCTCTCCCTTAGCACCCAAAAATTAAACTAGATCAAACGAGATATTTTGATATTTTCACCACGCAAAACCCAAAGTTGTGAGTGCACCGGGAGCTTTCTCTGCTTCATCGCATCTGTCTGGTATCCCGATCCCCTCAAGCAAATAATGGCTGCGCCACTGTATGACTCAAAGTGATGTGGTCGCTCCCATTGAAGACAGGGACAAAGAAAGATAGGAAGAAAGAAAGAAAGAAAGAGAAGGTGGATGACGAGTATCTGCCGTCTACAGTATCTGTCCTCAGTCAATCGTCCTCTTATATATTGGTGGAGAATTGGAAAATGGAGGAGGGCTGCTTGAAAATGGGGAAAATGGGGGAGGGCGGCTTTTACATAGCTATATGGGGCACTTAGCGGCAGTGCACTTTTTAAAGATTTTTCACTGCTGGTTGCATCAACCAAATGGCAACAGAAATCTCTGAACAGGGCACTGGGAACGCGAAAAGGGCAATTTTGAAGACTATTGTGCAGAAGTGCACGCACAATTTTGATTAGGGAAGTACCAAAAAAGCATAGCTGTCCTCAAGATGAAATCTGCTTTCTTTGCGTCATTTTATTTTGAGATCCAGAAACTTGCAAACTATGCACCCACCCACTAGCGGAGTTTCCCAAGGTCTTCCAAGAATGTCGGGTGGTGCTTCTTAGCCAGTGATGTCCCGAGGATTTACATCAGGGAGCAAATTAACGAAGTTATCTTCGGACCCATCTTTCGAATATTATAATCACGGCTGTTCCCATATGTCCAGACTTGTCGTCGACTTATCGTCGGTCGGTCGGCTCACGCTGATGCTGCAATTGATGCCTCGAGCCTCGGCTGCGACGAATGTTATGCTTAGTCAGTTCCGGCGCGGCAGCGGCCGACCGACCCTCTCCTATTGTGCATCTATATGTACATGGTGGCATTTCAAGGTAAGTTTAATTCGCCTGGCAGTGATAGTCTAGCGTTTGCCTGGCTTGTACGATAACTGGTCGCCAATTCCAATGACTCCTCCAAACCACCAAGTCTTCAATTCCAAGAGCCGTTCTTCAAGCCACCAGCCGTTACTGCTCTTGTATTGACCGGGCTGATAAGTAACCAATACGGCGACAACTTGCACAACAGTTTCAGGTGGTTATTCAAAGGAAAACACCAACGCGTTCCTTTTTAAGTCGGTGCCTTTAGATCACCAGGCACATGACGCACAACGACGGACAGCCGTCCAACAAGACGGTTCGCTCACCTCTGTCTCTCAGTACGTCCCACCGCGACGACCGTCCAGTCGCGTCTGGAAGAGCCTCGCGTACGAGAGGGAAAGCAGTCGCTCATGGGGCAGGGGGCGGGGGGCAAAACCCCGGCCTGACGACATCACATATTGCACCACACCGCGCAGGGAGGGTCCGGTCATCGCACTTCAGACCAGCCCTCCACCCAACATGTGCCGCATCGTGCAATGGCGACACGGATGTCACAATGATGACTCCCGGCTGTGTCATGTCGCCATGACACAGCCTGTGACGATGACTCCCGGCTGTGTCATGTCGCCATGACACAGCCTGTGACGATGACTCCCGGCTGTGTCATGTCGCCATGACACAGCCTGTGACGATGACTCCCGGCTGTGTCATGTCGCCATGACACAGCCTGTGACCATGACTCCCGGCTGTGTCATGTCGCCATGACACAGCCTGTGACCATGACTCCCGGCTGTGTCATGTCGCCATGACACAGCCTGTGACGATGACTCCCGACTGTGTCATGTCGCCATGACACAGCCTGTGACGATGACTCCCGACTGTGTCATGTCGCCATGACACAGCCTGTGACGATGACTCCCGACTGTGTCATGTCGCCATGACACAGCCGGTGACGATGACTCCCGACTGTGTCATGTCGACATGACACAGCCTGTGACGATGACTCCCGACTGTGTCATGTCGCCATGACACAGCCTGTGACGATGACTCCCGACTGTGTCATGTCGCCATGACACAGCCTGTGACGATGACTCCCGACTGTGTCATGTCGCCATGACACAGCCTGTGACGATGACTCCCGACTGTGTCATGTCGCCATGACACAGCCTGTGACGATGACTCCCGACTGTGTCATGTCGCCATGACACAGCCTGTGCCGTTCGGCCGGGCGTTCGGTGAGAGCGGATGCTGACTGAAGCATTAGAAACTGGAGGCGTCAACTGCAGGGAGGCGTCCAGTCCCGACTGCCAGGACTGGAGGCGTCAACTGCAACGTCAGCGTGAGCCGGTGTCCGCCAAATGGCTGGGATACGCTCGGAGCCTGCATCCCAGGATACAATAGAGCCAAATGCATTGCGAAAAAGAGAGGTCCAAAATTAACTTCGTTACACATTCCACCGTCACACGAGACGTCACCGTTGCACATGCAGGGCAGGGGGCTGGTCGGAGTCGTCGACCGAAGTCCTCCCTTCGCGGTGTGATGCAATAGGTGCTGCCGGCCAGTGACAGGGCAGGGCGTTGGCCGGGCCAACCCCTCCCCATAAGGATTGGTACTCTTTTGGCGCGCGCGCGGCTCGTCACGCGACTGAACGTTGGAGGTGGTAAGCTGCAAGATGTTCATCTTACCTAAGATGTAGTACGATGTAAGAGCGGGTGAGAGTGAGCTGGCGCATAGACGCGGACGGTTGTCGGTCATGGAGGTCTGGTGATTTTAAAGCACGAACTTAAAACGGAACGCGCTGGTGGTTACCTTTGGAGTGACCGTTGAAGCTGTTTTTCTCCTTTTCGCCGTATTGGTTAAAAGGTGATCAGCCCGGTAACTTAAAACAAGGGCATTAATGGCTGTTTGATTTGAGAACTTTGGTGGATTTGAAGAAATTGAAATTGAGAACCAGCTGCCGCAAAGCGAGAAAAACGCTAGAAAATCACAACCACGCTCTGCTACTTGCATACAGGAGGGGAGGAGAGCGAATTGGCAAGAGTGCCACCTGTTCTATTTGGTAAAAGGTCATCGGATGTCGAGTACTGTGTTTTCAAAGGTTTCTTTATGTTGTATTTAAATAGTTCGTGACAAAATAATTTTCGTATGAAGGGGGCCCAGCGTACCACCATCATTTCTAAGTCATCGGATTTCAACCCCCTCCTAACTGTTAAAATGTGTTCTTCTATTCCTTGATAAGAGTTATCACACTGCCCAAATTAGGCCTGCACAAATCACTATAAATTGTAAAATGTTCCGGTTTTACCCATTTGAGTCCATGCGCCCGGTTGCTATCACGCCAACGTTCGTGCACGTATTCACACGCCTTGCGCATTCGCCACATTTCGTGCTATTCTGCAGTTTCTGCTAGACTCCGCACGCTTTGCTAATTGCTGCCATATGATTTTCTGGTGCCATGTTTAACGTCATGGAATGCTGCGTACGGCTGTTGGGAAAAAAATCGATGAATTCAATTTCAAGATTAGTTCTCGGCCTCCCACAACTTCTGGTGGATAATTATTCCGAACACCACAGTGAGTTTTGATGTAACTCATGTTTTTGCTTATATGTGCTCCCAGATTGGCTACCGAACCGAGCCGCTGCACTAGTTTCTAGTGTGTTTCTAGTGTTTTTCTAGTGTGTCAGGCTGCACTAGTTTTACTAGTGTGTTTCTCAGGGCCCGTTGTGTTTTTGTGTACCCATGAGTTTTAGGGTTTCAGCACATTTCTAAAGGTCCCTGTGCGCTTTTGAGACCAGGGTTTTTTTAGGAGTTGCCGCTTTTTGTGGACCCAGTGTGTTACTGATGGACAGTTTCGTTTTTAAAAGTGTGTTTATTCAGTGCCGAACGTTTTTATAGAGATCATGTCACATTTGCGGGCACTGGCCTGATTGTGAGTCCATCGTGCTGTCTTTGCAACCCCGGTATGCCCGGTGGCCCTCGCGCGTTTTACGATTCTCCGCTGGGTTTCGGAGGGCTCCCGGCGTGTTTATGCAGGGCCCCAGCGCATGATCCCTGTTGCTCTTTGCCAGACACTGCGTCTTCGAGGTTGGGTCGAGATGGGGCAATGCCCACTTCGGTACGCCACTGGGGCCACGCCGCTTTTTGAGGGCCCTGGCCCGCTTTTGAGGACCTCATGCCGTCTTTCTGACCCTGATGTGCTTTGAGAGCCCCGGTTTGTTTTGAGGGTCTCCAGTGTGTCTTGGAGGGCTCCCGGTGTGTTTATTTTCGGGATCGGCGCGTACTATAAGGCCCGGTCATTTTTTAAGGGAACGGGTGTGTCTTGGAAGGGCCCCGATACGTTTTCTGTCTTCCGATATGCTTCTAGAGGACCGCTGTGTTATTTCACGCACCTGGCGGAATTTTGGCTGCCCTTGACGTGATTTCGTAGTCCTCTGTGCGATTTTGGAGAGTTTTGTTGCCCTGTTGTACTTATTTAGGTCACCCGAACTAATTTTGGAGACTGACGATAATTTTGCATCACCAGCTGCATTTTTTAGGGCCCCGGCGCGAGTTTTCGGCGTCGCGCTGTATTTATTTGGTGCTTCCGATGCGATATTTTGGGTTGTGGGCGCCGACGGGAATTGTTGGGGCCCAAACACGATCTTGGGAGTCCAGGTGCAGTTTGGAGGGGGGGACGGTGCGAACTCTAGATAAACCCCTACGCTGGTAGGGTAAAATTCCTGCGCTGGCTCACTAGCGGGGATGCTGCTCTCTACGACCTTTCATCCTGAGAATCTGGTTAAAGATGTCGGCTTGGACTACGAACCGAGCCGCACATCACAGTGCTCTGGCTAGAGTTAGATACCATTGCCCGGTGCCCGAAATAGCTTTCTGACGGAATCTCGGCGCTGGTAGATAACCAGCAAAGGCGCCAACATGTTGGTACATCATTTTAAGGAACTCGACGACAGCAGGGACACTGAGCTGGTTGAAGTCAACTTAGCCTGTTACGGATGCATCTTAGTTTATCTGTGGGCACTTCGACTTACAAGAGAGGCGCTGTAAAGTCAGCAAGGTGCACTTTGAGCAGAATCAGTGATATTTCACTCTGTTTCAGGGCACGTTGAGCTGTGCATTGCATCCCTGATATCACTAATCCCCCGCCTTGGCCGCCAAATAGATAACCTGAGCTGGAAAATGGGCACAGCAAGCCGTCAAGGGACATTCGAAGACTTCGGAAGGACACTGATCTGGATTAAAGACATCTTATCTGCTGAAGGCGGCTCTGTGTTATCTATGTGAATTTCAACTTGCGAGGGAGCCACTGAAAAGTCAACAAGGGCACTTTGAGCAGTGGCAGGGGCAGTCCACTATGCTTACGGGCAGGGGCACAACCACGATTTTCTTAGCTGATGGTGGGGGGTGAAAAAGATGTCATGAAACAGAGATCGCTTTGATTGTTTGGGGTTTTGAAAAGTGATTTTTTAAAAACAATCTTCGGTCTAGTACATATTCTTAGGAGGGGACGGGTCCCCGCTCCCCCTCCCACTTCCACCCCTCCTCCTTGGCTGCGCCTCTGCTTACGGGCAATGCTGGGAAGTGCATCCCTGATACTTCCAAGTCCTCTCCCAGCCGTCCAGTGGGCAACTTAAGCTGCCACAATGACAGCTTTAGGGGCACAATGAGCTATCAAAGGGGCACTCGAAGGCTTCGGAAGGAAACTCTGAGCTGTACTGAAGGCAACGTACTTAACCTGTTAATGTCGTATCTATATCATCTCAGAGCATTTCGACTTCTGAGAAGGGTGCTGTAACGCTAGCAAATGGAACTTTGAACAGTAGCAGGGGCATTCCACTTTGTTGAAAGGCACTCAGAGCTATGAAGGGCAGCTCTCATATTTCCAAGATCCGTCCTAGCCGTCCAACGGGCAATCTGAGCTGCAAGAAGGGCACAGTGAGTCGTCAAAGGGGAATTCATAGGTTTTGAATGGCAAAATGATCTCTCAATTTAGGGCAAGCATATCCCTCTTAGGAGGGAGGGGCATTTGCCCCTTTGATATGCCACTGCGGCCACCGAAGGAGTATTTTGTTCAACCGATGGCACCTTTCGGAGTGTAAAAGCCCTCCGGGTAATTTTTGCCGGAACTGTTCTTAATTTTCCGGTGCTGGGGTCCATTTGATCGAGTCTCGGTGTGAACTTTTGGACATCGAGTTCTATTTTTTTAAAGGTCTTGATGTGATATATTTGATGTGATAGCCTCCTTTGCAATCCAGGGGGCCTCCTTGATAATCCTGTGGGCCTCCTTTGCAATCCTGGAGGCCTCCTTGACAATCATGTGGGGCTCCTTTGCCATCCTGGGGGCCTCCTTTGTAATCCTGTGGGCCTCCTTTGCAATCCTGGGGGCCTCCTTTGCAATCATGAGGGCTTCCTTTGCAATCCTGGAGTCTTTTGCAATCCTTGGGGCCTCCCTTGCAATCCTGGGGGCCTCAATCGCAATCCTGGGGGCCTCCTTTGCAATCATGGGGCCTCTTTTGCAATCCTGGTGGACTCCTTTGCAATCCTGGGGGCCTCCTTTGCAATCATTGGGGCCTCCTTTGCAATCCTGAGGGCCTCCATTGCAATCATGGGGGCCTCCTTTGTAATCACATGGGCCTCATTTGCAATCATAAGGGCCTCCTTTGCAATCCTGGGGCCTCCTTTACAATCCTGGGGGCCTCCTTTGCAATCCTGGGGGCCTCCTTCGCTAGCCTGGAGGCATCCTTCGCAATCCTGGGGGTCTCCTTTGGAATCCTGGGGCCTCCTTTGCAATCATGGGGGCCTCCTTTGCAATCATGGAGTCCTTTGCAATCCTGGGGGCCTCCTTTGCAATCCTGGGGGCCTCTTTTGTAATCCTGTGGGCCTTTGCAATCCTGGGGGCCTCCTTTGTAATCCTGGGGGCCTCCTTCGCAATCCTGGGGGCCTCCTTTGCAATCTTGGGGGCCTCCTTTGCAATCCTGGGGCCTCCTTTGCAATCCCGGGGGCCTCCTTTGCAATCCTGGGGACCTCCATCGCAATCCTGTGGGCCTCCTTTGCAATCATGGGGCCTCTTTTGCAATCCTGGGGGCCTCCTTCGCTAGCCTGGAGGCATCCTTCGTTAGCCTGGAGGCATCCTTCGCAATCCTGGGGTCTACTTTGCAATCATGGGGCCTCCTTTGCAATCATGGGGGCCTCCTTTGCAATCCTGGAGGCCTCCTTTGCAATCCTGTGGGTCTCCTTTGCAATCCTGGGGCATCCTTTGCAATCCTGAGGGCCTCCTTTGCAATCCTGGGGGCCTCCTTTACAATCCTGGGGGGCCTCATTTGCAATCCTGGGGGGGGGGCCTCCTTCGCTAGCCTGGAGGAATCCTTCGCAATCCTGGGGGTCTCCTTTGGAATCCTGGGGCCTCCTTTGCAATCATGGGGGCCTCCTTTGCAATCTGGAGTCCTTTGCAATCCTGGGGGCCACCTTTGCATTCCTGGGGGCCTCCTTTGTAATCCTGTGGGCCTTTGCAATCCTGGGGCCTCCTTTGTATTCCTGGGGCCCTCCTTCGCAATCCCGGTGGCCTCCTTTGCAATCCTGGGGGCCTCCTTTGCAATCCTGGGGCCTCCTTTGCAATCCTGGGGGCCTCCTTTGCAATCCTGTGGGCCTCCATCGCAATTCTAGGGGCCTCCTTTGCAATCATGGGGCCTCCTTTGCAATCTTGGGGGCCTCCTTCGCTAGCCTGGAGGAATCATTCGCTAGCCTGGAGGCATCATTCGCAATCCTGGTGTCTACTTTGCAATCATGGGGCCTCCTTTGCAATCATGGGGGCCTCCTTTGCAATCCTGAGGGCCTCCTTTGCGATCCTGGAGACCTTTGCAATCCTGGGGGCCTCCTTTGCAATCCTGGGGGCCTCCTTTGCAATCCTGGGGGCCTCCTTTGCAATCCTGGGGGCCTCCTTTGTATTCCTGGGGCCCTCCTTCGCAATTCTGGTGGCCTACTTTGCAATCCTGGGGGCCTCCTTTGCAATCCTGGGGGCCTCCTTTGCAATCATGGGGGCCTCCTTCGTAATCACGGGGTCCTCCTTTGCAATCCTGGAGGCCTCCTTTGCAATCCTGTGGGTCTCCTTTTCAATCCTGGGGGCCTCCTTTGCATTCCTGGGGGCCTCCGTGCCAATTGTTGGCACTCTCTTGATTTCTGGAGCCTGCTATCTTCTCCTAGGTGACTCCTTCTTCGAATTCGGGGCTTCCTCTCATGTCTTGGAGGCCTCCTCTCATGTCTCGTCGGCCTCCTTGGTGACTTTTTTCCTGTGCATTTCCGGATAGGGGCCTCCTCAAATTTCAGGGGGGGCGGCGCCCCCCAGTTTCACGACAGGGGGGGGGCGACTGCCCCCCCTGCCCCCCCGGTGGCGACGCCCTTGGCCACATCATGTTGACCACATTCATGAACATTGCACTGGAAAAAGAAATTCCAAGAATTCAAAGGTTACCCTAAAGCACAAATTTCCCAAATGTGTTGCCATCTTCTACAATCAGCTAGAAAATGTCAATTCTCTTCACTTAATGTTAATAGCAAAGGGTTGTGGACAACCATGTTTCCAACAAGACGGATACCAACAAGTTGTAAAAAACATTTATATTTTGTGGGTGTTTTCACAAAAATTGAAGATAAAATCAGTGTTTTCAAGCTAAACCCTGATGTGAAAAACATCAATGTTTACACTTATGAGGAAAGCACGCCCACACCTATCAAAATACTCGTACCCCTGTCTACCAGTGGTACACATACATAGAAACGTTCGGCGCAGCAAGCGGGGCCACTAGCAGATATCAGCGGACTGTCTCGGCGTGCAGAATCGCTCCACAACGTCCTCATCTGGTCGGCCGTCGGGGGCCGATGAGCATTGCTTCTGGCTGACTTGCAGTTGCATTTGTATACATCGGCACAAACAAGAATAATATAGCGCCGTTTTCTAGGATCCATTTGCCCCTGACGATCGGATGTGATACAAGTTAAAACTGTTGCGATTATAACGTACTGGCAGCGTCCCAAATGGAAGATATAATGGGCGGCAGTCAAGCATCGCTGAACTCTACATACGTGACGTTACATATATTTTGACCAATCACAAAGCAAGGCATTCTGTTGCGCTTCTTGGAATTGTTGAAGTAATTTATGGATTTAAAAAAATGAATGCCACCTCGTCTTTAGAAGAAAAAATCACAAGTGAAACTTTAAAAAAACGGTCGGTCCCGACATGAAACTTGTCCATTGTCCGCCTTCATTTGACCTTGCTCATGGCAGCCTGTGACATCTCAATGTCCAGCCTCTGACATCACTCCGACAGCCTCTGACATCGTCCACGGAACGCGGCGGGCTGGCCGCGGTACTGCGCGGCAGATGTGGCGCGGAAGCAGCGGCGGATAATCAGTCGGGAGCGTGGCGAGCGATTAATCCGCCGCGGCGCGTCGATCTCGCCGCAAATCAATACCAGCGCCCCTGGCGGCGGCCGGCACAAGCTGGCGGCATGTGGCGAACGCCGGCTGCCGGCGCCCGCAGCTCGCCCGCGGCGCTGATTGGAGGGGGGGGGGGGGCAACAGGTGTTCCAGGCGACCAGTCAGGGGTCGGATTATGAGGAGCTGTCCACACGCGCCCATGTCGCTCCTGTGAGCGGAGGTCGGCGTGTGTCATCGCCGGTCATCGCGAATCGCGGCAGCCTTGCGAGGTTGGGTCCGGAAGTGTTGTGAGATGCGGGGGATGCTGCGGTTGCAGACGGGAACAGGTCAGGATATGTTCACGGGGAGGTGCACTTGACTGGAGGGACGCCATTTCCTCGGAGGAGCACCACTGCGAAAGTCCTTGACGGGACGTCTTCGGCTGAAAATTAGTCGAGTGGTTGGTCGAGTGATGTGAACACTCGAGGGTATTGAAGTGGCACCGTATCCCCTTGAGCGTTGAGCGGAGGGGACGGCCCTCCCCTGCATCCGTTCCTGATTACAGATGCCATATTTTATATAAATGTAAAGCTCTGACCAGCAGTGGCGCAGTCAGGATTTTGTTCAGGTGGCTGGCAAAAAAGAATGTCCGTTCAAAAGGAACGCCTTCGGCGCGTTTTGCGAGCGGACAATTTTCGTTTTAAGACGTGGTAAGAGTCTCAAAAGTGCTTGTTTGAACTAGTGTATTTTTGGTTGCTAGGGGGATGGGGGCGAGCCCTCCCCCTGGCTGCGCCTATGCTGACCGGCTTTGGTCTCCGTTGTTCCGGCAAGGTCTTGAGTCGTTTGCGTGGTTGGCATAGCTGGGATAGCTTGACTGGCATCTCGCGGCTGGGAGAGTCGGCTGACAACACAGGTGGCATATGCTGACGATGTTGGGACCGAAGACCGGCTGAGGCTAAATATTTCAATGAACAATTATAAAACGCCAAAACCGCCAAATTCGCTACGCCAAGAACTGCCAAACATCCACCGTGGTGTGACTGCAGCCAAGGTGACAACCAAGGTCAGTCGAGTCGAATGTAGGGCGCCATCCAAGCACCAATAAATAGTCACCAGATTTTAACGACGATTTTTTTTCTTCAAATGGGTCTTTTTCATTAATTTTTTTCGGACGCCATTTTTTCAGGGCTCGACGCGTTTTGGGGGCGGGGGGCATCTGTCGCAATTTCAAGGACCGCAGGGACTTCCCGGTTCAGGATTGATATGTTAGTTTTTGCGGGGGCCATAATGTGACTGGGCCCTGACTATATGTTTGGGGCCTGGCGTCATTTTCACGGGACCAGGTGACATCTTGGGGCCCCGGCGTGACTCCCTCCTCCCCTCTTGTTCCATATTTGTTTCTCATTTACTCTCCATTTGTTCCCCTCTTGTTCTCCTCTTGTTCTCTTCTTATTCTCCTCCTGTTCTGCTCTTGTTTCCTCTTCTTCTCCTCTTCTTCTCATCTCGTTCTCGTCTTGTTCTCCTCTTGTTCACCTCTTGTTTCCCTCTTGTTCCCCTCTTGTTCCCCTCTTGTTCCCCTCTTCCTCCCCTTTTGTTCCTCTATTCTCCTCTTCCTCTCCTCCCATCCTACCACACTCCCATCCTCTCCTCCTCCCCTCCTCCCTTAACTCCCCTCCTCCAGTGCAGATTTTGAAATTCGTGCTCACCCACAAATAATGGTGTTTTTTTTCTTCAATGAACAGGTTTCAAAGGTGCTGGAACCCATTGTAAGTAGACCGGTGAGGGAACATTGGCTACGAGAGATGCCGAAATTCAATTACTTCGCGAGTAATTGCAAAAGGCCACTGAGCAGCTCAACGAAATCCATGAGTGCCTACTCTCGAAGATCATACCTAAACATCAGCGGAATTCCTCAGGCTACGCATGAGGATACTGACAAGATCGTCCTTCAGCTATGAAAATCACGGGAACAGACATTCGGTCAGAGGATATTGATATGTCACCTTGGGTCAGGAAGCCGAAGGAGAACAAAACCAGGACGATCATTGTTAAATCTGTTACATTTATGAAGCGCCAGGCGCTCTAAAGAGCGTGCCCAGAGTTGCGTGGTGCAGTGGTGGCAGCAGACCACCCTTCCAGGGAGGACGTCCTTAAGAATGTGCATAATTCGGATAACCTGGCCCAGTAAAACGAGCATGTGCCATGCATATATGAGTATGACCATGCACGCAGCTAGCTCAGGAGAAGAGGTAAAATGTTCTCAGTCTGGTCAGACAAGGGGCAGTTGAAACTGAGAATGGAGACACAGGGGGCTCCAGCCAAGTTCTTCAGATTCACACATGATCTACGACGGCTCGTGGGCGAAGACGTTACCCTGAGCACGCTACTGCCCAGCCACGGTGCTGAAACCGCCTCTGGCGATTACCAGGACGCCTTCCACACCGCCCGTGGCCGCCACAATAGGAGTAAAGAAGACCTGACAGAAGAAGCAGAAGATCTGGCAGAAGAAGCAGAAGAAGCAGAAGCAGAAGAAAACCCGACATAAGAAGCAGAAGAAGACATCAAATGGCTGCACTCGCAAGACTCGAGTGCCTGCAGTGAAGGAGTCTGCTCCGCGGACCATGCTACCTCCTCGGTGACCTGGGTGCGCCCCTGCTGGCGCCGGGTCGGGCGGTCACCGGTCCTGCCCGGCTGTGGCGCGACGCACGCGAGCGCCCCTAGCGGCGACCTCTGTCAACAATTGGCGTGACAGAGGTCGGCCCGTCAGTGAGTACAATGAGGTCGGCCCGTCAGTGCACTCACGATCAGTTTGAACTCATACATGTTGACAACAGCATTAGAATATGCATCACATTGCTTCTTCTGATTCAAGCGTTGTTATTATTTGCACTGTATATTGTAACATTCTTCAGAATCGAGCTTAGCTCACATTATTTTGGAACGTAGGGGTGACTTGGGGTTAAGTTTCGGGATGCCACAGATCGATATTTGCCGTGTCCTGCCATGCACTCTATGTTGCGAAGTTCGAAAAGTCCGGGATGCGCGTGCATCACCGACCAACATTAATTTCCCACCTTTGTCTCATCCACAATGAAACGTTCTTGGCCTACGTTCTACGTTCTTGGTCAGTTGTTCAGTTGTTTTGCCGTGTATTTTTGCGCATGAAATTACTGGTCTGGTCTATGATTTTTCAACCGTACACATTGCCTCCGTAGTTTGACGCGATCTCGTTACAAAGCAGATTCACATCCAAGTGTAAGGCTACCACTACCAGCATGCCTATTCACCTTTCAAGGCGAAAGAATTGCAGCCAATCGGCAGTCACGTTGAACTACTGTGTGCGAGATAATAGTATGACAAATCTGGCGCGCTACCAAAAAGATCGCTTTCTGCCTAAGTTCCCAGTGGAAAACTTGCAGTATAAATCTATATAAGGGTGAAATTCAGCTCAAATCGCAGGGTAAATATCAATATGATTTTCACAATACTCCACCAGTGAATACACATGGAACTTGGCTGCATGTTTGAAAAAAAAATGACGACAGTGTTGTGATTAGTAACTACCTACACAAAATGTGCAGCAAAAGAACAAGGCAGGGCAAAATCATTCAATTTTATATTGTATAATCACAAAAATTCAATATATCTGGAAGGGCACTCAACTCAATCTGGAATATTTTCAGAAGCTGGTTGCAGAAGCAGAAGCAGAAGCAGAAACTGGTTTGGCCAGGTTATGTTCGGATTTTAAGTTTAAAAATGTGAAAAAAAAACGGTTTAGTATTTTCTTTTTTCAGTTTTTGTCCCTTATATGGAAGGTTAAGCTAGGCTAGGTTAGATTAGGTTACATTGTATTTTTATTATATTCTTCAATCATTTTTATGCTATGTTACCTACCTCAATATCCTTTTGCTGGTGTTATTTTGCCTGCAAACCGAAAAGTTAGCATTTGCAAAGGAAATGGGTGGTCACATCATGTTGACCACATTTACAAGCATTGCGTTGGAATAAGAAAGTCCAGGAATTTATCAAACACGACATCAGCGATAACACATTTATCGCCGATATACTCGGAGATTTACACAATTGATACTTTCGGTATGGTATAATCCATCTGTGTTACTCTGAAGTAAGCTCAGACAACATCACGCAATACGGTACGCGCATTGTTTATTCTTCACAGAACCGCCATCTTTGAATTTTTTTACTGCCATCTAGCGGCAGGTTGAACAGCGAATTGCTGTAAATCATCCTATGTGTTCTTGAATCATTTCCTTTCCGCCTCATTACCATTATTTGCATCCTGCGATTGGTATTGCTTCCTCCCCCACTACTTGACGATTAGTTTGTATCTTGTGTGTCGCTCATCGCCGCCGCTCTGGGGAGAGCCGAGACCCTCTTCCCTCTCTCGGGAGAGCCGAGACCATCTCGGAGGAGAGCCGAGACCCTCTTCATGCCATTGGCTCACCGCTGTAGTACCAACGGCTTCGGGGACGCAAATTTCGAACGACTGTGTCGCCGTGTCCGCGCGACGGTGGCGCCATCTGCCCGCGACAATCGAACCAGTTGTCCGCACGATCTCCAGCGCTTACGGTGTCCGCAAAACTTTACATCTTACCTCCCTTGTACATTTTTCATCCGACATAACCATCCCATACCAGCGTAAGAATAACAGCATCTTCAATCAGTGGGCATTGTAAAGAAGGTCGCGCCTCCTCACAAGTTCCATCTTCCTCAGACCCGTGTCACTAATTCTCAGTGGGCACATCTAGAAACACCGAAATTGCAGTATTTTGTTCCTCATTGGAGGTATTGAACAAAACCCGGGACCACACCAATACTTGCAAACACGGCCGCTAAATATATCATCAACAGCGAACGGCGAACGGCGTAGCGACGTAACGGCAGCAAATAAACTTGGCGAACTTCATCGGTTTGTACAAAGTAGCGACATCAAGATGCCAGCGTTGCCAGAAACAACATTTTGTGATAGTGTACACTCACGTCATCATCTGGAAGATATACCATGGAGTATTCAATATTGTAAGCTCATACCCCACCAGAGCAATTGTTTACTCCGCACTGCCAGTTTTGGCACGATTGACTGCTTGTCGCCGCAGTTCTTATTGTTCATTTTCGTGGGGCGACACCCGTCGCTCTTTTCGTTCGTTTCTTGGCGTGACACCCGTCACTCCGCGTGGATTTGTTTTTCCTCTCATCGTATTTCTGTTCCCTGTCTTTCTGTGTCCTTCTTATTTCTTTAAGTTACGCTTGGTAGGGTTTTTTTCCCCACGATGGGGAAAAACGTAAAAAAACATGCTCACCAGCGGACTCGGACTCGGATCTTCCTCCTCTGACTCCTCTGACTTTCCTCCTCTGACCTTCCTCCTCTGACCACACCCGACGACCATCGCACGAACACGGACTTGGCCCCTGATGCTCCCTTGATTGATGGAAGTGTTGGTGACCCGCGCCGAACTATTCCCCTCGATGACGCCATGGAAGAGCTCTTTGCGCCTCGCCGACCCCTGCTCGTCCCAAGACCACGACCTCGCCTCGCAATCCAGACCAGACCATCACTCTCCACGCCGCTGACCCACGCTCGAACCAGACCACTTCATCCCAACATGAACCCATTGAACCCTACCTTGACAGTGCTGGATCATACATCGTAGTAAATCCTGTCGAGTAGTCCGTCTCCTTTCGTCGTGTCAACGTTTTCTGGCCAATCAAGCAGCTCCTCGCCATTTGTTCCTTAGCCAATCCTGACATTGAAGCCCCAACCAACGGAACCCTCGTCATCAAAACCCAAACCCGAGCCAAGACCAAAGCCCTCCTCCGTACCACCACATTTTGTGGTAAATCGGTGACCATTTCACTCCACTCCAACCGCATTTCCACCAAGGGCACCGTCTTCGCGCCGGAGCTCCGCTTCATGTCTGAGGAAGATATTCAAGCGGAGCTCAGGCCGGAGGTGGTGACCCACGTCCGCCGCATCACATCCTTCATAGATGGCCAGAAACGTGACACGAGTCTCCTAGTCCTTACCTTCAACTCTACAACTCTTCCCAAGACCCTCCTCGCCGGCTACATCCGATTCCAAGTCCGTGTCTTTATTCCCAATCCTCTCCGCTGTTTCAATTACCAGCGCTTTGGGCATGGCAGCAAGACTTGTCGCCAAACAGCACGCTGCCCAAAGTGTGGTGAATCACCCCATCCTGATTCCACCTGCTCCAAACCTGTCCACTGTCTCAACTGCAATACATCCGACCACCTGACCACATCACCCCTCTGTCCAGTATGGCGCAAGGAGAAGGTGGTCTGCGCTGTCAAGGCCACGACCGGGGTGTCATACCCCCAGGCCCGACGGTCTGTCGAGGCCGCATCTCCATCAACTAAAACTTACGCCCAGGCGGCCACCGTTGCTCCCCCCACACGTCGCGTCAACACTACTTCTGCCTCGATGCAAACAGACATGAATCCAGGTTTAGCTCCACTCAAAAAAACTTACTCCACTCACCACACCGACACAAACCACCCTGGCTCCCAACACTCAGACCACTCCGACACAAACCACCCTGGCTCCCAACACTCAGACCACTCCGGCTCCAAACAAACGGACCACTCCAGGGAGGAGTGATAGGCCCCGCAGTCACTCCGCTGCGGGAGCAAATTCTCGTTCCCCGTCAGCGGGCCGCCGGTCCAACGCGGCTTGTCCAGCGCCGGCCGGCGCCCACGTGACCCGACCGACTCCCAGCCGGCGGGCGAACCCCGCGGCAGTGGCCGGCCGGCGTGATCCTGCCAAGGTCACCGGTCGGCCGGACGGCTCGAGCGAGCCAACCAGCGCCGGCCGCACTCAACACACGTACCCACCTGAACTGCACTCCTGGCTCCGACATGCACCGAAAGGTGCTGACAAACATTAACTCTTCCCGATGTCTACTTTTTTGCAATGGAATTGTCGTAGCTTGATATCAAAATGGGCCGAAATGAAAGCTTTTTTCAATATTCTCGCACCTATCCTCATAGCACTTCAAGAAACATGGTTTTTCCCTACAGATACATATAACTTCAATATTTCCAATTACTCACTGTACCGTCACGATGAGGTCCGTGGACCACATAGCAGTGGCGGTACAGCACTGTACATCAACAATGATTTTACACATACACAAATTACACTGAATTCACCTTTACAGGCCGTAGCTTGTACTTTACGTTTGCATGGCTGGAATGTGGATGTATGTTCTATTTATATTCCACCACAAACAGATAACACAAACATTTTGATACAATTAGACAACCTCATAATACAATTCAAGAATCCTTTCATATTACTTGGCGATTTTAATGCCCATAGCCCAGCGTGGGATAGAACACGCACACTTACAGACACTCGTGGCCGCATCATTGAACAAATTTTAGACCGACATAATTTAGTATTACTGAACACCGGAGAACCAACCTTTTTTCACCGTGGACATAATACAGAAACAGCTATTGATTTATAAATATGCCCTCCGACTCTGGCCAATGATTATGATTGGACCATAGACACTGATATTCATGACAGCGATCATTACCCCATTAAATTAACACCCACATTTTCAACTGCGGCAGATACGACACCCAGTTTTATCCCTCGCTGGAAAATTTCAAAGGTCGATTGGACAACTTTTCAGGAACTTTCACATATTCAATACAACCCCAACATTTCTCCCGTCGAAAACATCAACCAAGTTACCAAAACACTTTTCGAAGCAGCTTCCACCGCTATTCCACTAACAAAACCTTTCACAAAAAGAACACCGGTCCCCTGGTGGTCGATAGAAGTTTCCCGAGCAATAGCCGCAAGAAAGAGAGCATTTACAAAATATTTACGCCATCCCGACCAACAAAATTTAGTCAGCCGTAATTATGAACGTGCGAACACACGCCGCATCATTCGCGAAGCTCGTCGCCGTTCGTGGTCACTATATTTACAACAACTCACCTCTCGAACACCTTTAAGCAAAATCTGGCAGTTAACCCGCCGATTATCAGGACGCACTCCATTTAAATCACTCCCGGCACTCAAAATTCAAAACACCACAATTACAGACCCACAAACAATAGCAAATACAATAGCGGACACCATGGCTCACAATAGCTCTGACAACAACTACAGACCGGAATTTCTACAAAATGCACAGCACACATTTCACACCGAATTGGCACAATTCGATTCGGACAACACTGAAACATACAATATCCCGTTTCAAGTTTCAGAACTAGATACTGCAATTTCCTCAGCCGGTAATACTTCTGTAGGTCCCGACAATTTACATTATTCCTTTTTCAGACATTTATCCAACGACACAAAACATTGCATCTTACAAACATTTAATGCATTATGGTCTGGCCATACTTTCCCCGAAACCTGGAAGGAAGCCCTTTCTATACCAAAACCCGGCAAAAACCACAGCAATCCCAACAATTTCCGACCCATCGCTCTCACCAGTTGTCTAGGAAAACTTTTAGAACGTATGATTGTAAAAAGACTGACCTGGTATTTAGAAACAGATCATCTGTTATCTCCAATTCAATGCGGCTTTCGTCATGGCCACAGTACAATAGATCATCTCATTCGATTAGAAACTGACATACGCCTTGGTTATAAAAAAAAAACAAGAACACACCATTGCAGTATTGTTATACATTAGTAAAGCGTATGATATGGTATACAAACCGGCATTAATTTCCAAACTTCTTCACTTCGGCGTCAAAGGAAATTTAGCTCATCATTTGATATGATTTTTGTCCGGTTCCCGTCCTTTTCATCTCCGGCGCAGGTCAGCGATTTCCGAGTTACATTTCATGAAAAATGGATTACCACAGGGAAGCTGTTTATCACCAGTCTTATTCAACATCATCATTAACGATATTTTCACCGACATGCCACCTCAGATATCACACTCCCTTTTTGCAGATGACAGCGCAATTTGGTGCACAGATAAAAATGAAACACATTGCTTATTTAGACTCCAAAACGCACTTGACCGGATACACCAACGGTCCATCAAATACGGTTTCACATTTTCAGCTCCAAAATCTGCCACAATGATATTCAGCAAATCAACTCCGTGCCCAAATCCAGACACACCGCTTCACCTCGGTAACAACAACATACCTTTTGTAAATTCATTTAAATTTATAGGCATTATTTTTGATCGTAGGCTATCCATGTATCAACACATCAAACACGTTCAGACCAAATGTTTTCACAGACTCAATTCATTTCGCTGTATTACTTCTTCCTCATTCGGAGCCGATCGTCATACGCTTTTGCATCTCTACAAATCCTTAGTTCTTCCCATCATAGAATATGGGTCGCTAGTCTACGCCGGTGCCAGTACCTCCGCTTTGAAACTTTTGGACACCTTACAAAATAAATATATTCGCATAGCACTCGGTGCAGTGACCACGTCTCCCATTACTTCTTTACAAATCGAATCAGGAATTCCACCATTAGGTCTCCGAAGAATTGAACAAGCACTCAGAGATATGCCGCAAAATTCAATTCAGAGAACACATTACAAATTCTCCCAAATCTACACCACGAATATTTAGGTCGCGCCGAAAAGCGAACCGGGCTTACCATAGCTTCACGCATTAAAACATTTTCTACACAGCTCCAATACAACATTCCACATATTACAGCTCTTTCTTCACCAACTACACAACCGTGGCAGAAGGCCGAGATACATATTTTCTATCTCACCACCACTCCAAAATCACAGCTTTGTCCAGAATACGCCAAACAAAAATTCCACCAGTTTCGTTCTCGATATCACCATGGTGATATCACCATATCACCATGTTCCTTTTGTTTTCACCGTCGGATCCAAAGCCGCAAATTGCACAGGAAATGCCATTGTTTCCGGTACATACACACAACAACATCGCTTGCCAAACGGGACCTCTATTTTCATCGCCGAATTACACGCCATTCTCACTGCCCTTCGCTATGTCCGCAACCGTTCAAATTGTCACCCTATGCGCCATGTCGTCATTTGTTCCGACTCAAAATCTGTTCTTCAATCTCTTTCTTCACTTTCCTTTTTGCACCATTGCCATATTTCCATTTATAAGACACTTGAAACACTTCATCTGATGGGCATGAAGGTCCGTTTCCTGTGGGTGCCCAGCCACTGCGGCATCCCAGGAAACGAAGAAGCCGACAAATTAGCCAAAGCATCATTACACCTCCAAAACAGCACAGAAATTCCACCACATTTTGAAGGCATTAAATCATCAATACAACAGAGCATTCGACATTTTTGGAACCAAACCTGGACACAAAACACAAATCATACACAATTACGTTTCATCAAAACTGCTATCGATACCTGGATCACATCATATAAAAATCCGACACGAAGAAAAAGTCCTATCACGTTTACGCATCGGCCATACTCTTACCCATCGATATATATACACGGCTTCACCTCGACCTTCATGCCCATCATGCAACACATATCTTACAGTTCCACATATTCTCCTTCATTGTCAGAAGTACCAAGGCCCACGAAAAACACTGACGGATTTTTGCCATACACACAAAATTCCTTTTACTCTGCCTACACTATTAGGGGATGATCATTCAACTCTCATCAAATTACTTTTCAATTTTCCCCGCAATACAAACCTGTTCCAAGATTTATAAACTGAATTATTTAGCATAACACAAGATACATTTTCTCAATTATGGCACGAAATGGCCTGATGAGGCCGAAGTTCCCAAACCAACAAAACTGAAACGGAAGATGTACACTCGCCCTCACACCACATCGCACCATGGAGTGTTCAGTACTATCTGAGCCATACATACCTACCAAAGCTCACTGAACTCTCCGTCGTGTCATTTCTGGCCAGACTGACTGCAGGTTATTGCAGTTTATTTTTCATTTTCGTGGGGCGACACCCGTCGCTCCTTTCGTATTTTCGTTTCCCAGTGGGGTGACACCCGTCGCCCCACCTGGTTTTTCCTCGACGTACTTTTGTTCCCTATTTTCTGTCCGTCCTTCGCGTTTATTAGATTTTGTTAGGTAGGTTTTTTCCCCGCGAAGGGGAAAAAACGCAAGAAGGACGCCGACCCCAACTCGCCACCTGACTCCGAATCGGAATTCCCTCCACTGACCACGCCTGCTGACCATCGCTCGACACCGGACCTTGCGCATGATGCCCCACCTCTCGATGCAACTGTTGATGACCCGCGCCGAACTATTCCCCTCCATGACGCTATGGAAGCCCTCTGCGCCTCGCCGACCCCTGCTCGTCCAAAGACCACGCCCTCGCCTCACGATCCAGACCAGACCATCACTCTCCGCGCTGCTGACCCACGCTCGAACCAGATCATGCCCTCCCAACCTGAACCAATCCAATCCGTCGAACCCTACCTCGACAGTGCTGGCTCTTACATATTAGTCAAGCCTGTCGAGGAATCCGTTTCCTTCCGCCGTATTAACGTTTTCTGGCCGACCAAGCAACTCCTCGCCATCTGCTCCTTAACCAATCTCGACATCGAAGCCCCTGCCAACGGAACCCTCGTCATTAAAACCCAAACCCGAGCCCAGACCAAAGCCCTCCTCCGTACCACCACATTTTGTGGTAAATCCGTCACCATTACCCTACATTCAAACCGCAACACCACCAAGGGCACCATCTTCGCGCCTTAGCTCCGCTTCATGTCCAAAGCAGATATCCAGACGGAGCTCAGGCTGGAGGGGGTGACCCACGTCCACCGCATTACCTCATTTAAAGACGGCCAGAAACGCGATACAAGCCTCCTTGTCCTTACCTTCAACTCTACAACTCTTCCGAAGACCATCCTTGCCGGCTACTTCCGATTCCAAGTCCGGGTATTTTTTATAAATGCTCTCCGTTGTTTTAATTCCCAGCGCTTCGGGCATGGCAGTAAGACGTGTCGCCAAACCGCCCGCTGCCCCAAGTGCGGAGAACCACCCCATCCTGATTCCACCTGCTCCAAGCCTGCCCACTGCCTCAGCTGTAACACGTCCGATCACCTCACCACTTCCAATCAATGTCCAGTTTGGCGCAAGGAAAAGGAAGTGTGCGCCGTCAAGGCCACGACCGGGGTGTCCTACCCCCAGGCCCGGCGGTCTGTCGAGGCCACCTCCCCCTTCACCAAAACGTACGCACAGGCGACCAGCATTGCTCCACCCACCCCTCGCGTCAACACCACTTCTACTTCGATGCAAACCGACATCATTCCCGGCTTAGCTCCACTTAAAAAAACTCACACCACTGACCACACCGACACAAATCACCTTGACTGGCAACACACAGACCACTCCGGCTTCCAACAAGCAGACCACTCCGGCTTCCAACAAGCGGACCACTCCAGCGAGGACTAACAGGCCCCGCAGTCATTCGGCTGCGGGAGCAAATTATCGCTCCCCGTCAGCGGGCCGCCGATCGAGCCCGGCGGGGGGGGGGGCAAGTTGTTCCGGGTCTGTGACGTAGCCAAGGCGATACTCGGCAGCACTTTACGTGCGTCTCAAGCCAAAATAGCCAATATTTTCCACGGCTTTACGCTGACAATTTGTATTGTATATAGGCAAATTTGATACCATGCGAATTCCTGAAGAATTATACATACGAATCCGGATCGTTTTTACTTGTATCACCCGAAAAAAGTATGTTTCTTTGCCGGTAAACGAGGACATTACACAAAACCGGCCGGCCGACTCCCGGAGGGCGGGGCCTAAGTCGTTGCCATGACGACCGGCTGGCCCTCAAGGCCAGTCGTGCGTCGAGCTTCGGCAGAAAAGGAAGCTGCTGTTAAATGAAATTGAACGTTCTTTCTCATTCTTTGTACTCTTTTTCATGTCATCCTTTGCTTTCTCGTGTCAGCTGAATACAGGAGAAAGTAAAGCATGCCATAGCACCATATGCTCTTTTCTGATGAAAATAATAGCAAAATAAGAAAAATGAAGGACGTGAAGTTTTTGCCACGGTTGCGGCACTATATCACCAATTGCCAGGAATCTGCTAGATTTGGAATATTCTACTATAGGATTCTATAATCCGCCAGATGTCCACCACATTCTAGTAGAATATCGCATATTATAGCTGAGACGTCACCAAGGCACAGTATATACTAGATCTGAGAATATACTAAACTTGGGTGTACCCGTTCTTTAATATACTCTGGAGCCCGGCGCGTCCAGCGCCGACCGGAGACCACGTGACCCGACAGACTCCCAGCCGGCGGGCATCCCCGCGGCAGTGGCCGGCCGCCGTGAGCCGGCCGCCAAGGTCACCGGTCGGTCGGACGGCTCAGGCGGGTCAACCGCCGCCGGACGCACACAACCCACATGCCCGACGCACACAACCCAAAAGGTGCCGACAAATATTAACTTTGGGTCTGTTCCCGTGGCTCCACCAGAAGGAACTCAGTGGAGGCTAGTGGAGGCTAGTTGAGAGTTGCCCACGGGAACGACCGGTGGAGAAATCAGCTGATAGCGGCGTGAATTACGCGACAAAAAGGACGCATTTGGCGCTGTATCACAAATTGGTCAAATTGCCCTTCAAATGTTTGTCCAGATGGTCGCACACTGTACATAGTATGCCTTGTTATACAAAGTACCAAATTTGTCGTTATTTCTGGCTATGTATGTGTCCTTAGAGACTGCGGGGAGCACAGATGTTCTTTTCGCCTATGGGATGAACCAGGCTCTCTTCCCTCTCGGTTGAGCATCGTCTCCCCCTGTTTTGCGGTTGGTTACAGCATGCCTTCTTAACGTACAGCATATAATCTCGTGTCTGGACCCGCCGGGCTCCCACGGCCCCGAGGCGCTTCTCTACCCGATGCTGACTTCCTCATCTCAACTTGCCCGACCTCGTCGATCGCGCTCGAGCAAGGCCCTGGGCTCGAGTAGGATTTTAGTCGGCGCAGGGAGAACGGCGGCACTTCTGGGCACGGTAATTGCGGCGGATCCGGCCGGTAAGTAACATCTTCCCTTAGGCCGAATGACGTATGCATCTGTGGTCTGCATCTGTTACTTCGATTACTATTCATAGTTGTAGTAACTTCACATTTGCTTTGCGAAGGATGATCCTGGTATTCAGTTGATGCACGCAGATGAGATTTGTATGGTGGAGGACGTTGTTTACGCGCAAATATATGGCGCAAGTGCGCTGTGATTGAGCTCAACTGAAAAATCACGATTGGACCCTGCTTCTTGGCTGGTGGAGCTTTTGCTCCACTGGTGGAGGTTGGTGGAGGAAAAATATCCACTGGAATTGCGACGGGAACGACCAGTGGAGGTTTGTGGAGGTTAGTGGAGCGACGGGAACAGACCCTTTATTTTCACAAATGTCCATATTTCTGCAATGGAACTGCCGTAGTTTAATTTCCAAATGGGCAGAAATGAAGGCTTTCTTTAGTTTACTCACTCCGATTCTTATTGCACTACAGGGAACCCGATTCTTACCCACCGATACGTATAATTTCAATATTTTCAATTACTCACTGTACCGTCACGACGAGGTCCGTGGGCCTCATCGCAGTGGCGGTACAGCACTTTACATCAACAATGATTTCACACGTACACGAATTACACTTAATACACAATTACAAGCCGTAGCTTGTACATTGCGTTTAAATGGTAGAAATATAGATGCGTGTTTCATCTATATTCCACCACACACCGACAACACATATATTTTGACACATTTAGAAAACCTTATAGCACATTTCAAGAACCCTTTCATATTACTCGGAGACTTTAATGCACACAGTCCATCCTGGGATCAAGCACGTACACAAAGAGACACTCGCTGCCACATCATTGAACACATTTTAGACCAGCATAATTTAGTAATACTTAACACCGGAGAACCAACTTTTTTCACCTTGTACATAATACAGCAACAGCCATTAATTTATATATTTGTTCCCCCACCCTGGCAAACGACTTTGATTGGACCATAGAAACCGACATCCATGACAGCGACCACTACCCCATCAAATTAACACCCACTTTTTCAACAGCGACTGACACCACACCTAGTTTTATTCCCCGCTGGAAAATTTCAAAAGCCGATTGGACAATATTTCAGGAACTTTCTTATATGCAATACAACCCCAACATTTCTCCCGTCGAAAACATCAACTCAATTACAAATACACTTTTCGAGGCAGCTTCCACGACTATTCCACTTACAAAACCATTCACAAGAAGGAAACCAGTACCTTGGTGGTGTCAAGAAATTTCAAAGCCATTGCGATAAGAAAAAGAGCATTTATAAATTATTTACGACATCCCGATCAAGAAAATTTATACATCCGTAACCGCGAACGTGCGAGGACCCGCCGCATCATTCGCGATGCCAAGCGCCGTTCATGTACCATATATTTACAACAGCTGACTTTTCGAACACCTTTGGGTAAAATATGGCAATTAATCCGACGCTTGTCCGGACGCTCCCCATTTAAATCTCTACCGGTCCTCAAAATCCACAATCTGACCATTACAGACCCACAAACCATAGTAAATACCATAGCTGATACCATAGCCCATAATAGCTCCGATGTAAATTACGGACCTAATTTCCTACCAAATGCGCAACATACGTTTCACACCAATCTCGAACTCTTCCAATCCGACAATACCGAGGACTACAATGCTTCTTTTCAACTTTTCGAACTGCAGAATGCCATTTCCTCCGCCGGTAACACTTCAGTAGGGCCTGACAAATTACATTATTCCTTCTTTCGACATTTATCTGACCACACCAAACAATGCATCTTAGACACATTTAGTTCACTATGGTCACATCATATCTTTCCTGAAACATGGAAAAATGCAATCATCATTCCCATTCCAAAACTCGGCAGAGATCACAGTAACCCCAATAATTTTCGGCCAATTGCCCTTACCAGTTGCTTGGGGAAACTTCTTGAAAGAATGATTAGCAAAAGACAGACCTGGCACCTGGACACAAATTCTCTTTTATCTCCATTCCAATGTGGTTTTCGTCATGGACGCAGCCCAGTCGATCATCTCATCAGATTAGAAACGGACATCCGCCTTGGTTACAAAAAGCACGAACACACAGTGGCAGTATTTGTAGACATTAACAAAGCTTATGATATGGTCTACAAACCCGCATTACTTTTCAAATTCATCAACTCGGTTTCAAAGGACACTTAGCTCATTATTTTATGGGTTTTCTATCTGGTAGCCGTTCTTTTCACCTCAGCTGTCGATCAACAATCTCCACTCAGTATATTATGCACAACGGACTGCCACAGGGAAGCTACATATCACCAGTTTTATTTAACATCATCATTAATGACCTTTTCGCTGACATGCCTGCAAATGTATCCCTTTCTCTTTTCGCGGACGATAGTGCAATTTGGTGCTTAGACAAAAATTAGACAAAAGCTTAGACTGCTTAGACAAAAATCAAAACGCCCTTGACACAGTACATCAATGGTCCATCAAATACGGTTTCAATTTTTCGGTCCCCAAATCTGCAACCATGATTTTTAGCAAATGCACTCCCTGCCCAAATCCAGATACACAACTTTACCTTTGACAAAATGACATACCTTTTGTACATTCATTTAAATTTCTTGGTGTAATCTTTGATCGTAGGCTTTCCATGCATCAACACATGAAACACATACAGAACAAATGTTTTCGCCGACTAAATTTATTTCGCTGCATTACTTCCACCCCCTTAGGAGCCGATCGTCACACCCTTTTACAACTATATAAATCCTTAGTACTCCCCATCATTGAATATGGCTCAGTAGTTTATGCTGGTACCAGCCCATCCTCTTTACACATTTTAGACACAATTCAAAATAAATTTATCCGCATCGCGCTTGGTGCAATGACCACTTCACCCATTATTTCTTTGCAAGCAGAATCGGGAATTCCTCCACTAGCTCTCCGTAGAATGCAGCAAACACTTAGGTACGCCTCCAAAATTCAATTTCATGCAAACCACCCCACACACGCATCATTACAAATTCTCCCAAATTTACATCATGATTATTTAGGTCCAGCCGAAAGGCGAACTGGTCTCACTATAGCTTCTCGGGTAAAAATATTTTCTGAACAACTTCACTTCACTATTCCACCCATTACTTCTCTTTCTCCACCAACTACACCACCGTGGCAGATAGCCGAACGACACATTTTCTATCTCACCACGACTCCAAAATCACAGCTTTGTCCGGAAGATATAAAACAAAAATGTCACCAAATTCGGTCTCGTTATTACCATGTTCCTTTTGTTTTTTACAGACGGTTCGAAAGATGCTAACCTTACAGGAAATGCCGTAGTTTCTGGAACATACAAAAAACAACATCGATTACCAAACGGAACATCAATTTTCATCGCTGAATTACATGCCATCCTCATTGCTCTCCGTTATATTCGCAACCGTTTTCTCTGTCACCCCATGCGCAGCGTCATCATTTGTTCTGACTCCGAATCTGTTTTATAATCTCTTTCGTCACTTTCTTTTTCACATTGTTGCGGACGCCGTGTTCAACCGCTCATAGTGGACTGTATATATGTGGGTGGCGCCCTGCAGCATTTGTTATAATGGCCAAGAGGCCTAAAGAGAATGGTATAGAAGAGAGAGCGAGGGAGAAGTAAGCGGGAATAACATGTGAAAGGAAATTATTGGAATAACAACAGGAAAAGAAACAAATAATTGCAATGTGAGAGGTCGGAAAGATGTCTGATGGGAGAATGTAAAGAAATAATCGAAGTAACCTAAATAAAGGTGGACGTAATAATAGAGGTTGTAGGTTAGAGCTCCCCAATTCAAGGGAGACAAAGGAACTCTCCAATTCAAGAGAGCAGTGGCCTAATCAAGAACACTCCAATTCAAGAGTGAAGTAACCCCCCAATTCAAGAGGGCCAGGACCTAGATAAGAGCACTCCAATTCAAGAGTGAAGGAACCCTCCAATTCAAGAGGGCAAGGACCTAGATAAGAGCACTCCACTTCACGAGTGAAGGAACCCTCCAATTCAAGAGAAGAGTGGCATTAGGAAATGAAGGAGTACGAAAAACGTGGAAAGAAAGCAGGAAAAGAGAGTCAGGCACGGTGACCCAGCCGTGACGAGCAGTGCTGTGCGTGGTTCCTCAATCCACTTCCACTGATCACTCACTGTTCCACTTATCACTTCAATACTCGCTCAAAGTAGTCATTTCTATATTGGCGACGGCGAGACGGCAGAGGTGCAGTGCACCTGACGAAGACGACAGAAGAAGAGAGCGAGATGGTGTAGACGCGCCGCTTATATATGAAGGTAAGGGTCAGCTGAGACAAGGAGAGAAAGGGGTCACGGGTCGCATAACACCCCGCACCTGCGCCGCAGCCGGCGTTCAACAAATAGGCAGAACAAATACGGGCGACGCGACGGGGACGCCCCCCCGTCGAGCAAACACTTCGCTGGACATGCGGTGTCCAGCCCGATGTCGCGGCTGCCCGCGAACGGCAGGCCACAGCACGACATGCAGTGTAAAGGGGTCAACGGGTCGCATAAACACCCCGCACCTGCGCCGGGGCCGACGTTCAGCAAATACGCAGAACAAATATGAGCGACGCAACGGGGACGCCCCACAGGTCGAGCAAACACGTCGTCGCTGGACATGCGGTGTCCAGCCCGATGTCGCGGCTGCCCGCGAACGGCAGACCACAGCACGACATGCAGTGTCTGTTGGCAACACACATCATTGCCATATTTATATTTATGAATCACTACACACACTTCATCTGATGGGCGTGAGTTCCGTTTCCTATGGGTGCCCAGTCACTGCGGCATCCCAGGAAACGAGGAAGCAGATCATCTCGCAAAACAATCATTACAATTACCACACATCACAGAAATTCAACTACATTTTGACGCCATTAAATCAAGAGTACGACAGAACATTCGGCATTTTTGGAACCAAACCTGGACACAAAGTACAAACCATACGCAATTACGGAGCATTAAGCCAGTCATCGATATTCGGACGCCATCATTTATAATCAACCGCCACGAAGAAAAAGTCCTATCGCGCATCCGCATAGGACACACTTACCTCACACATATATTTATTTATTCTGCTTCACCTCGGCCTTCATGCCCATCATGTAACACTCATATTACAGTCACACATACTACACTGCCCGCAATACCATGGCCCTAGAAAACAACTTATCGATTACTGCCACACACACAACATTTCATTCTCTTTGCCCTCATTGTTGGGGGACGATCACCCATTTCTTATCACGCTACTTTTCAATTTTCTACGAGAAACCAAATTGTTCCAGGATTTATAGACTGACTTTTGCGATTTAATACCGTATTCATTTGATATAAACGGCGCGAAATGGCCTCAGTAGGCCGAAGCGCCTAATCCAGCGAAACAGAAACACATCGCACCTGACAAGGAGGAGGGACTGCTATCTTCGCTCATAAAACACCCCAAATTACACGTTTCGCTCATATGAAGCAAACTGGTAAAGAATAGCTGAACTGGTGTAAAATATGTAATAAATAAATGTAAAATATATAATAAGTACAATAATGCACTATTTCACACTATTTACTTGGTCACTTTACCTGCCACCTAACGTTCCGGCCAACAGGATTAGTCCTTCATTGAAAACTTAACAGGAAGTGTTGGTCTTGCCAATACCTACTCACCAACAGCCCGTCTTATATTCGGCGATTTATATCCGGGAAGCAAATATTTGGAGCAAACCGCAAGCTTCCAAAGAACCAGCGCCACTACGTCCTTTGACCACATATTTTACACCACTGACGCGGTATGCCCGAGGCAATTAAATAATGGCAATTGTGCTAATTTGCGGGATCTTTTCTGTACTAGTGACATTACGATCGTACACAAATGTGGTACACTTTCCTCTTTTGCGCAGTTCACTTTCCAGTATATGCCACCCTGAACACTGACACACCCGACATTGTGACCATGCATCGACGAAGCTTTTAATTCATTCTCTTCTCACTATCGATTGGACGAGTATGCTTGATGAGGACATTGACACTGCTACGGATGACTTTGCGTCAGCAATCCTTAGTGCGGCAGCCACTACAATGCCGTCGAAAACAATACACAAGACAAACCATGGGCAAACAACGACCTGAAGCGTCACATTAGAAAACGCAATCGACTTTTCAGTCGGGCTAAATCAACGCAGTTCAATATTGACTGGTGCCGCTGGAGATAACAGAGAAACTTTGTTACTAAAATAAACAAGCAGCTTCAGCAAAAACACCTAAAAGTCCAGGTTAACAAACTATTCGAGCACCGAAATAATGTCCACAGATATCATGAAAGACTTTCAAGTATCACAGGACGGCAGCAAGACGAGATAATCCCACCTTGCTGGGATTATCTGGGATCCCAGATAATCCCAGCTGTTGCAAGATAATCCCAGATAATCCCAGCCCAGCAAACAGCCTCCCAGCAGGGAGGCTGTTCCCTCCCACCTAGCTGGGAGGGAACAGCCATTCCATCGGATGGCTGTTGTGACACCTGGTATTTTAACACAACATGTCAACCGTCCGACTCGCACCGCACTCGTTCTCCTTAGCAAACGTTGGATTGTGGCTTTACGAAGCACTCGGCAGTTGAGGCCATATGGCGCCGCCTGCCTCCCACCCTGGCAGGAAAGGCGAGCGTCGCTGGGAATCGAACCCCGCACCTCTGGCGTGCCAGGCGCTCAGCTTAACCACTGAGCTACCGACGCCCCACGCTAGCGAGTGGGTGCGGGCCCGAGCGGGACCGGCGACGTGGCCGTGACCGCCAGACTGCCCGAGGGCTCAGGCGGACCGCAGCCAATCAGAAGCCCACACACACCGCGCCACAGGTCAACGGCCCGGCACACACCAATGGCGAGACAGCATGTGACAACTGTGACAGGTTTTCTCTTCTTAACGAACGCTTTGCTTAACAGACAGGAATTGACATGCCAGCTGGACACACACCAACGGCCCCAAATCGCACTCGGTTGATGCCCACTCCGGGCAACATTGAAGTCTCCGAAGAAGTAGTGCTACGTCCGTGATATGCCTTTGACTCCAGCAAGTCAACTGTGCCGGACAAATTTCGTGCAGAAATACTCAATCTCTCAGCAACTCAAATCGTGGAAATGTTGACGGAATTCTTCAACAAATGTCTTCAATAAGGTATCTTTTCGATCCTGAAAATTGCAAACATCAGCAAATACTTTTTTAAATAAGGGATCCACATGAAATCAGACTCATTATCGCCCCATTCACTCCTGAGAAGTCTATCAAAACCGATGGACAACATAGTACTTTAGTGTATCTTCAAGCATGTCATCGACCATCAACTATTGATTGACAGAGTTGATCTTGGGAGCGCAGGGACCATGCCCCCCCCCTCCCCCTCCAACGCGCAGGTTGTTGCGAACATTTTGGACTAAGATGGCCTCTTTCGAAACCCAAGAAATTTTAGCAAATACATATTGTCTTAAACAGTCCCGACGAATGTTAGCTGTTAAAATCTGACAAGTTTTTTTAAATCGAAGGTTGTTTGTTTAAAGTTTCCCTCCCCCAGCCAGGCTCCTGGATGCGCCCATGACCACCGCAGCACCTTTTGACCAGCTGCCGCTCGGTCGATGTCGGGTGTTTTCGCTCAGAAGGATCGGGCCGAGGACTGGCCGACATCTCTGCTGAGTCGTCGGAGCATGGCGGCGAGATTCGCTTCAAAGAAACACAAGATCAAAGGAGCGGCAGACGCCAGACGATGCTGTCCCATCAGCAAGGCAACAACCAGCCCGATACGGCTGCGAGTCAGGAGCGGATACAGGGGGAGAACTGGGGGCGTACAAGATCAAAGGAGCGGCAGACGATGCTGTCCCATCAGCAAGGCAACAACCAGCCCGATACGGCTGCGAGTCAGGAGCGGATACAGGGGGAGAACTGGGGGCGTACAAGATCAAAGGAGCGGCAGACGATGCTGTCCCATCAGCAAGGCAAGAACCAGCCCGATACGGCTGCGAGTCAGGAGCGGATACAGGGGGAGAACTGGGGGCGTACAAGATCAAAGGAGCGGCAGACGATGCTGTCCCATCAGCAAGGCAACAACCAGCCCGATACGGCTGCGAGTCAGGAGCGGATACAGGGGGAGAACTGGGGGCGTACAAGATCAAAGGAGCGCCAGACGATGCTGTCCCATCAGCAAGGCAAGAACCAGCCCGATACGGCTGCGAGTCAGGAGCGGATACAGGGGGAGAACTGGGGGCGTACAAGATCAAAGGAGCGGCAGACGATGCTGTCCCATCAGCAAGGCAAGAACCAGCCCGATACGGCTGCGAGTCAGGAGCGGATACAGGGGGAGAACTGGGGGCGTACAAGATCAAAGGAGCGGCAGACGATGCTGTCCCATCAGCAAGGCAACAACCAGCCCGATACGGCTGCGAGTCAGGAGCGGATACAGGGGGAGAACTGGGGGCGTACAAGATCAAAGGAGCGCCAGACGATGCTGTCCCATCAGCAAGGCAAGAACCAGCCCGATACGGCTGCGAGTCAGGAGCGGATACAGGGGGAGAACTGGGGGCGTACAAGATCAAAGGAGCGGCAGACGATGCTGTCCCATCAGCAAGGCAAGAACCAGCCCGATACGGCTGCGAGTCAGGAGCGGATACAGGGGGAGAACTGGGGGCGTATGTGAACGCCCCCTCCTTCCCCATGGAAAGGTGGTGCCATTCTGGCCGGGAAAAGACTCCACGAAGGCTCGAATGCACACTCTCCCCCACTCCTTGGATTTTTATCAACCAAACACGCCCCTTTGAGACGAAAAAGGCTCAGAAGTGTGCTCGGAGTGCACCCCCTCCCCCGTTCTGGCCTCCGCCACCACTCAACATATTTTCAGTCTGAGGCGCCTCTCCTGGGATTTTTGCCGTGTCGACCTCTGAGGAAATAGCGCCCCTCTAGAAGATTGCCCCTCCCCCAATGCAAATTCATGGATCCGCCCCTGCTGCGAGTGATCCGGAACGAACCATCAGGGAATCTAAATAGAGTACACTTTATCAGTAAGTCCGTCCGCGCTCTGGCTAGTGTTGCTGCGACGTAATTTGTCGGACTCCTTACCTGGGGAGCCTGGAGCCACACATGGGATCCGGGAGCCAGACATGGTGAGCCAGGAGCCACACATGGGGAGCCTGGAGCCACACATGGTGAGCCGGGAGCCACACATGGGGAGCCTGGAGCCAGACATGGGGAGTCGGGAGCCAGACATGGGGAACCGGGAGCCAGACATGGGGAGCCGGGAGCCAGACATGGGGAAATCGTATAGTGGAAACGCTAATAGTCTATCGGATGCACGGCCAAACCCCCTCCCCCTGCACTTAGCAACCAAAAATACACTAGATCAAACAAGAAATCTTATGCTTTCCTCACGCAAAACCAAAATTTGTTGTCGCGCCGAAAGCGTTCTCTGTTTCATGACATTGTTTTGGTCGGGTTCCCCTTAAGAAAATCCTGCGTTCTTGGCACATTCTCCCCACTGAGGACGGAACGATTCTTCCGCTCAGATAGCCCCAGGCGTCGCTCCAATCCGGCCCGTCTCGGCGTGTTATCTTCTCGACGTTAACTGGCGACACCCTGCGCCGGGCAGCCCGTCCGCCCGGTGGCGCCCCTGGCGGCGGCGGCGGGAAGCTGGCATGCCGAGGTGAGAAGCGGTCGACTCGACGCGGAAGCGATTTCAGCGGACTCTCAAAATCGCGAGTCGGGAGTGGTGACGTACGACTGCCGGATCAAGTTTGTGGAAGACATGGTTATCAACATGGTTATCAACATGGACATGGTTATCAACATGGTTATGGACGACATGACACGATATGTTTATATCGTGCCTGTCTTTGCAACAAAGTGGTTCGAAAGTTGAATTTGAGAAACCTTACTTGTAGACTTCCGTCCCCTTGGCACCTGCAGGGCGCGGGATCCGGCATCCAGCGCGCGCTGTTGCCAGGCGACCGACAGCCGATCACAGCTGCGCCTCGCGGCCGCCAAAAATAGCCTAGCCGCTTGCCGATAGGTCTCGTTTGGGCGCATTTTGCGCCCAGAGGCGGCGGAGCGCGGCGTGCCTGATCGGAGGACGGCGGCTCGCTTTGGCGCCTTCTTTGGCGCCTTCTCCGGAATCCGACGCACGGTCGATGGCCGGCGGCCGGCGACACGACACGGGCGGCCGCCACGTGCGCGCCCAGTGGCCGAGTCCTGTCCTCGCCAGAGGCGCGTCCAGCCGCCGCGTCAGAGGAGGCGACCGGCAACGCAAACCGGCCCGAGCGCAGAGCGTCGTGGCCGCAGGCAGGGGCGGATCCAAGGTAGAGGCACAGGGGGGAATGTTCCCGTACTCCACCACGTTGAGATGTGGCGACCCTCGAAATCGGAAAGGACCCTCCAGGACACTCGAGTGCACCCCACCTTTCAACTGTTTTCGGCCGAAGCCCCCCTCAATCTACATCCGTATGAATGCATCCCCTCTTAAGATATTATCAATCAGTGGCGCCCCTCCAGTCACGTGCTCCCATCAACATTCCTGCATCCGCCCCTGGTCTTAGGAACGTTGGTAATGAGTAGAAGGGAGGGCTGAGTGCCACTTAATCCAATATGATAGGACCTGGTCTAGCATGCTACCTTGGGGTCGGGGGTGGCCTTGGGGGCTGTCACCATTCTCCTTCTCCTCAGCATTATTGGATGGGGTGGGGAGAAGTCTGGTTGACCCGAGTCGCCTGTGGCTCGGCCTCCTTCCTCAGTCCGGCCCCAGTCAAGGAAAAGTATGTTCATGGAGCCCTGTCGAAGGCCAATCTCGTTGACCATGTTAACCAGGTGGGATTTGTCCCACTCAGTGGTTCTCAAATGTGAACCAGTTTGGGTGCGCCGAAATCTCAGGTATCACTGTAGGACTTTTCAGGAACGTTCGTTGCGTCCCGCAGGAGAACTGTACGGCTTCGAAGCATAACGATTATATCGTTATTGTCTCAGAGCGAACCATGCGAAAAGAAGGCATGGCCAAGGAAACACCGAATTCAGTCACGTTGCCAATGACAATGGAAGACGCTGGATGCAATGCTGCATGGGAAACTGTTTACATTCAGCACAGAAAATGTCAAATTTTCTGCCGACGACAATGATTGTAACGCCTCCTCCAGGAATGTCTGACTGACCTCCGCTGGGTTCCGTGACAGGAGCACAATTATATCCGCTATCCGTATTGTCGCCATAAGGAGCACCTAGCAGGAACACAATGATATCTGCCACCCGTATTGTCGCCATAAGGAGCACCTAGCAGGAACACAATGATATCTGCCACCCGTATTGTCGCCATAAGGAGCACCTAGCAGGAACACAATGATATCTTCCACCCGTATTGTCGCCATAAGGAGCACCTAGCAGGAACACAATGATATCTGCCACCCGTATTGTCGCCATAAGGAGCACCTAGCAGGAACACAATGATATCTGCCACCCGTATTGTCGCTGTATGGGATCATCTAGCAGGAACACAATGCTATCCAATATCCGTCTAGTAACGGTATAGGAGCACCTAGCAGGAGCACAATCATATCTGCCACCCGTATTGTCGCTGTATGGGATCATCTAGCAGGAACACAATGCTATCCAATATCCGTCTAGTAACGGTATAGGAGCAACTAGCAGGAACACAATGATATCTGATATCTGTCTTTTCGCCGTATAGGAGCACCAAACAGGAATACAATGATATCCACTATCCATCTTTTCACCGCATTGGAAACCTAGCAGGAACACAATGATATCCAATATCCGTCTTGCCGTATAGGAGCACCTAGCAGGAACACAATGCTATCCAATATCCGTCTTTTCTACGCATAGGAGCACCTAGCAGGAACACAGTGATATCCAATATCCGTCTTTTCTACGCATAGGAGCACCTAGCAGGAACACAACGATATCCGATATCATTATTGTCGCCATGTAGGAGCACGCAGCTAAGCTGAGAAGGAGGGCAGGCGTAATTGTTCTCCTGGTCTATTCGACTCCTTTGCTGTGTCAATATTTTATATTTCTTAATTTCATAGTTTGTCGGCGATATTCTTAGAGTGGACATTTTGTGCGTCTATATTATGTGGAGTCGGTATATAGCGTGATGACGTTTTGCGGTGTCGACATTTTGTGGAGCTCATATTCAAGGTGTTGATATTTCACGTGTCGATATTTCACGTGTCGGTATTTCACGTGTCGATATTTCACGTGTCGATATTTCACGTGTCAATATTTCACGTGTCGATATTTCACTTGTCGATATTCCGTGTATCGGTGTTTTGCGGTCGATATTTTGAGTGCCACATATTGTCGTGTAATCAACTCCTACCAGCGCTGATATGTGAATGATATGTGAATGATATGTGAATGATATGTGAATGATATGTCAATGATATGTCAATGATATGTCAATGATATGTCAATGATATGTCAATGATATGTCAATGATATGTCAATGATATGTCAATGATATGTCAATGATATGTCAATGATATGTCAATGATATGTCAATGATATGTCAATGATATGTGAATGCCACACAGGCTAGCTTAAACAGCTCAGTCTCTTCTCCCATCTGCTGCAGCACTGGCCCCAGGTCCTATTGTTAACTCGTGTAAACTTCGCTTAGGTAGGCACGTTTTGGTAAGTGTGCACATGTTTGCTTATTGCGATTTCGTGTAGCTTTCGCCGGTGGAGGGGAGGGGGAGGTTTTGCCGGCCTGCCACAATGTGGTGATGTCGGCTGGGTCTATTTGGGGATTCTTGGGCGCGTCAGCTGCTTCAGATATATTCTGCCCATAACTTAGATGCTAGAAGTACTTCAAAAGATAAAACGAAATGTGTACAAAAGCGATGACAGAGAACGCGAGTAAAATACAGAACCAATCAGGACTATGAAAATCGATGGAGATTGAGCGTGGGAGATGAGAAACAAGTCAATCGGTATGAACCATGTCAGTTGTGTTACAAACAAAAACATTGTAGGCACGATTCACAGTGCTACGCCGGCAGGAGGGTGGGGTGGGAGGTGGTGACGTTGGCTGTTCCTTGAGTGTATGATGTGATTGACGTGCTTTGAGGTGATGTGTTGCTGGAGGCTGAGGACCTGCTGTGTGCGAAGCTGGCGTGTGTTTGTCGATGATGGTGTTGGTGATGATGTAGACGTTGTGGTCATAATGTGACGAGCAGGACAGCTATTCAGGTGATGCGCAGTACTTGCAGCGGGATCTCCAACAACTGCAAGTATCTGATAGGGGCTGAAGGTGAAGTGAAGAGTGAAGACGCAGGCGGAGCTGAGTGAAGCTCGAAGATGTTCAGTGAGGTGGCTGGCTTGAAGACGAGTCGAGACGGTTGACGTCCTCACAAACATCTCCAGCGAGGAGGCCAGTCAGCTGAATGTTGTCCACCAGACCACCAGACCACCAGTCCACCAGACCACAACTCACCAGTCCACCAGACCACAACTCACCAGTCCACCAGACCACAACTCACGGCTGTTCGCTGCAGACGAGACAAAGTGAGACGGCGCGGGACATTGCGGTCACGCGCGTGACGAATGTGACGTCTAGTTGTGACGTGGACCGGGCAAACTGTCACACTTAGGTGTGACGTCAGGCGAGGCGAGAGGCGTGCCGAGACGCTACAGATGCAGGGAGGGGATGTGACAGGTGCGACAGAGATGTGACAAGTGCGACAGAGATGTGACAGGTGCGACAGAGATGTGACAGGTGCGACAGAGATGTGACATATGAGACAGAGATGTGACAGGTGCGACAGAGATGTGACAGGTGCGACGGAGATGTGACGGATGCGGTTTAGCTGGGCGGAGGATGCGACAAGCATGATGCAGTGGAGGCAGAGCTGCCAACATGTGATGCGTCGACATCAGTCCAGAAGTAGTGTCGATTAATTGGAAATCAGATGAGTTACCGATAATTTTGAAAGATCCGGACCGTTTTACAACGATCCGTTTCAACGGATGCCTGTCGCTAACTCTGAAATGTCCTGCTGGACGTGGAGGATCAATCGACCGATGTCAATCCTTCTGCCTGACACATCTGTTGGCACATAACAACACCTGTTGGCATCTGACATCTGTTGGAGCATAACAACACCTGTTGGCATCTGACGTCTGTTGATATCTGACACAATATGCTGACGTCGGACAACATATGGTGATATCTGATGACATTTATTGACATCTGGCAACATATGTTGACATCTGTTAACATCTGGCAACATATGTTGACATCTAACAACATATATTGACATCTGACAACAATCGTTGACATCTAACTACATCTGTTGACATCTGACAACATATGTTGATTGACAACATATGTTGACATCTAACTACATCTGTTGACATCTGACAACATATGTTGACATCTGATGCATCTGTTGACATCTGACACATCTGTCGAGGAGTGTATGTCACACAGCGATGGCGCGGGTGAGTATAGAGACGCGGTTGTCCCAGTTAGCATCGCACGGACGTGCCACCTGTCGGCCCACGTGGCCTGATGACCGCAGGGAGGGGGAGGGGGCCTGGTCGAGGATGAAGAGAGACGGATTATGTCAGCCGGTTTTGGGCCGACCTGGGACGGGACTTCAAAATAGAATAAATACCGCAGATTTTGAGAGAAAAAAATGGGTAATTGTCTGATTCGCATAGCTTAATAGCTGCGCTGGGTATACCACAGTGTGTACTTCAAAATATGGCACTAGTTTTCCCGTAAGTCGTGAATGAAGGCCATTTCTTTCTCTGAATCGTACTAAACGGGGGTGGGGGTGGCGTCATGTCGCGTTGGCCCCCTCCTGGACGCGCCACTGTAGGCAAACAATACGAGGTGATGTGGGAGCAAGCATCCAACACACGCAGAAGTACATCCGCCCATGTCGAACAGTGGGCGGACCCCCGAGCGCGTCATAGTCGAACACTTGGCGATCTGGGATCTGGTGCCGAAGCGGTTTCACAGGAGAAGTGCACTTGTCTTGGGGGATGGGATTTGGAGGGAGGGATGGATTGTCAGCGAAAGGATGCGGTGGATGGGAAGACACACGGCTTTGGAGACGGACGCGCTGGCGGAACAACGGCTGTGACGTCACAAGTCCTTGGTTGACGGCGTCTACCGCGGTGTGTCACCACTTACACAATGAGGCGCTACATGGTCTGGCATGACGTCACCTGAGCTGGTGTGACGTCACCTGAGCTGGTGTGCCGTCGCGTGCGCCGGTGTCTCGCTACCAGTGTTGGTGTGACGGCACCTGTGTTTGTGTGACGTCACTTATGTTGGTGTGACGTCATATGCGTCTGTGTGGCGTCACATGCGCTGGTGTGACGTCACCTGTGCTGGCTGGATGTCGTTACCCCGGTGCGAAAGCGTTTTATCCACAAGGGATCTGGTGGTCAAGTGGATAAGGTGTTGAGCTCTGAATACGATGGTCCCGGGTTCAACACTCGCTCCACTCGGGACATTTCCCAATCCAGCGGTCCACCGTGGCGAAACAGTGTGGGCGGCGACATTAGCCGTCATCGTGCATAAAGCGCGTCGCAAACCACCCAATAAACAAGCAAAGCATTTTCTCCGCAGTTGTGTATCACTTGCTGTGAGGGGACTCTTCTTATGCCGTCTTGACGTCACTTATGACAGCGTGTTCCGGCGTGACGTCACTTGCCCCATTATGCCGTGGCACGTCCTGGTTTAAACGAATGCCTGGTCGGTGTGGCCCTCCCCATGACGACGGATCTCTGAAAAACGCTTCAGGCGACAACGTCGATCAACACGACGCCGACGTTGTGCCAGGGGCGCGTTCAGGCTCACGGTCAATGGAGTCAATGGAGTCAAAGGTTGCCAAGCATTACTTCGAAGCAAGACGTTCGAGATTCGAAAGCAAAATCGGTAGGATTTTCATCGGAAGATGCGTGGAGTATATTCGTGGGTGAGTTGCATGCCTGCATCGTATTCTAACAATACGATCTAACATCGTATTCTAACACCATTCTAACAATACATATGGCCCGACATATCGTGCAAGAAACACGCCTTTGGCGTAGTCTGTGTTCAAGAATGGCATTTTCATCGGAAGATGCGTGGAGTATATTCGTGGGTGAGTTGCATGCCTGCATCGTATTCTAACAATACGATCTAACATCGTATTCTAACACCATTCTAACGATACATATGGCCCGACATATCGTGCAAGAAACACACACGCCTTTGGCGTCGTCTGTGTTCAAGAGTGGTATTTTCAGCCACGTCTCTCCATCCCAAATTGAGCTTCTGTTGATTCAGATGTGAGCAAATTAATAATGAATACCTAACTACCAGCCAGTAACGACCAGTAATTGGGCGTGTACTGCCCACTTTTCCATTCTGCATTTTTTAGATATCGATCAACTCGTCATCACTCCCGTGGTCGCCAGCGTTGCTATTTTGTTTAAATGGGATCTTTCTTTTGTTGTTTGATGCGTTGCCGGTGACGCCGCCAAGGCTCATCAAGTCCGTAGTGTCCCGGCGGTTTGAGTGGAGGGCTCTCGAGCGGGGCGGCGGAGAACCAATAGGACGCCACCAAGTCCGTTCACGCCCCGCCCATCATTTAGTCCGACGAATTCTTGGATCCGGTCCTGGCGACTCCATATGTTGATATCGCATTTGTTTTGTTGGAGGGTGGGTGGGGGGGGGGGGGTATGAGTCTACAGCTTAACACCGTGCCGTTATGTCAATGGCAAGCCAAGGCAGAGTTGGCTTCCGTCTCTCCCCTCCCGTAGGCAGGTGCTCGATACAAATATAACGAATATAATAAAAGCATAACCGGACAGAGTCTCGGACCGGCGCCATCCGCAGCCAGGGCGGCCGGACACAGTTAATCCTGGTATCCGCTCCTTTCATACTGAGATCGATGCTATCAATATAATAAAACGTTACTGTAACACCACATCGAGACAGTAATGGATGCAAAGAAGATCACCGACTACAAAGCATGAACATAAAATAATTGAACTTGAGCAGGTCAACCACGTCTGGTGTGAAATTTAAATGAGTTTATTATTTTAGACTTATCCATGCTACGGATTATATATATATATATATATATATATATATATATATATATATATATATATATATATATATATATATATATATATATATGTATAAATAAATGTGTCTGTGGGTGGGCGGGGGGGGTGAGTGTGTGTGTGTGTGGGTGGGTGTGGGTGTATGTGTGTGTGCGTGTGTGTTATTCTGGAACTTAGCGTCGATACCAAACACAACGTACCTAGAAGCCCATCCGCAGGACCGGAAATATAAGTTGTAATTTGGACTTTGCAGTTTGTCTTCGATTAGAGGTGGCACATTTTAAATTTGTGCCATGGGCTTCGCTACGATTGGAGTCCCTGGGGTTCTGACCCCGCCTGATATTTGTTTTGGTGGAGTCAGAGCCGATCTGGAGAGCAGAGAAACTTCGGGAAGCCACGGTGTATTCCTGAAGTTGCCTGGTTTTGAGCCGATCTGGAAGCGACATCTGAATCAGGCGACATCTGAATGGACTCGCCCGACGGTTGGATGGACTCGCCCGACGGTGCCACCTCGGGCCCATGGGGCGGGTCACCGTCGCGGTCAATGCCACCATGGCCCGCGGAGTACCCCACAGTCCCGCCTCGGGCCCACCGGGCGGGTCTCCGTCACGGTCAATGCCACCATGGCCCGCGGAGTACCCCACAGTCCCGCCTCGTCATGCCACCAGCCCGCGGGCGGGTCTCCGTCGCGGTCAATGCCACCATGGCCCGCGGAGTACCCCACAGTCCCGCCTCGGGCCCACCGGGCGGGTCTCCGTCACGGTCAATGCCACCATGGCCCGCGGAGTACCCCACAGTCCCGCCTCGGGCCCACCGGGCGGGTCTCCGTCGCAGTCAATGCCACCATGGCCCGCGGAGTATCCCACAGTCCCGCCTCGGGCCCACCGGGCGGGTCTCCGTCACGGTCAATGCCACCATGGCCCGCGGAGTACCCCACAGTCCCGCCTCGGGCCCACCGGGCGGGTCTCCGTCGCGCTCAATGCCACCAGGGCCCGGGGAACACCCAAAAACCCCCCCCCCGCCCACCGCGGGTCGTCGGTCAATGCCACCATGGCCCGCGGAGTACCCCACAGTCCCGCCTCGGGCCCACCGGGCGGGTCTCCGTCGCAGTCAATGCCACCATGGCCCGCGGAGTATCCCACAGTCCCACCTCGGGCCCACCGGGCGGGTCTCCGTCGCGGTCAATGCCACCATGGCCCGCGGCGTGCTCGATGAGTGAACCTTGCCTGTCTGACCTGTACTTAAGAATGGCATTTGGAAGGATTGTGCAGATAGTCCATGGCATCGTTTATTACGTAACAGCAAACATTACTTGTATCTTCCTCCATCCAAGTGCTAGGATGGTCACCTTAATTGCGACTTTGTTTGCCAGCTGCTGAATAAAATGTTTTCTCTATAGCAATGGGCACCAATAGTAGTAGCCATTGGTATCGGTAAGAAGGCGAACCCGTAAAGTTTTCGGAGCATGTGACCCGGCTCCGATAATTTAACTGCCACTTTTGTTTACCGCTGAAAGAGTTGTTTTTTTCTCTACGAGGGGGAGTTGAGGGGCGGTGCTGCTTGTGTCCGAGTTAGATAGGAACATCGGAACATGGGAAGTGCAGAGACCGAGCTTTCCGGCGGCTAAACTGAGAATGTATACCGTAAAAATGAAAACGGCGAATTTTGGAGCTCCAGAATAAAATCTCCCGAAACCCCCAGTTTCTTTCATGAAGGGGCATGGGTCGGTGACGGGGACGAAAGACAATCACGGTGTTACCATCCACACAGAGAGCACCCGTCTCATCCACACAGAGAGCACTCGTCCCATCCACGCAGAGAGCACCCGCCCCATCCACATAGAGAACACCCGTCCCATCCGCACACAGATCACCTATCCCGTCCGCACAGAGAGCACCCGTACCGCCCACACAGAGAACACCTGTCCCGTCCACACAGAGAGCACCCGTCCCGTCCACACAGAGAACACCCGTCCCGTCCACACAGAGAGCACCCGTCCCGTCCACACAGAGAACACCCGTCCCGTCCACACAGAGAACACCCGTCCCGTCCACACAGAGAGCACCCGTCCCGTCCACACAGAGAACACCCGTCCCGTCCACACAGAGAGCACCCGTCCCGTCCACACAGAGAACACCCGTCCCGTCCACACAGAGAACACCCGTCGTGTCCGGCACGAGCCAGCGTTCCCAGTGGAGGCAAGTAGTGGGCGTTGGATCGAAGATGACCCGGAAGTGGCGGTCGGACGGGCTCTGTGGGAGTATCGGAGGCGCCTCGTCGTCGGCTGTTACAGCGCCGCGCGACCTTCTCTGGCTCTGTGGGAGTGTCGGAGACGTCTCGTCGACTGTTACAGCGCCGCGCGACCTTCTCTGGCTCTGTGGGAGTGTCGGAGACGTCTCGTCGACTGTTACAGCGCCGCGCGACCTTCTCTGGCTCTGTGGGAGTGTCGGAGACGTCTCGTCGTCTGTTACAGCGCCGCGCGACCTTCTCTGGCTCTGCGGGAGTGTCGGAGACGTCTCGTCGTCGGCTGTTACAGCGCCGCGCGACCTTCTCTGGCTCTGTGGGAGTGTCGGAGACGTCTCGTCGACTGTTACAGCGCCGCGCGACCTTCTCTGGCTCTGCGGGAGTGTCGGAGACGTCTCGTCGTCGGCTGTTACAGCGCCGCGCGACCTTCTCTGGCTCTGTGGGAGTGTCGGAGACGTCTCATCGCTGTTATAGCGCCGCGCGACCTTTCTGGCTCTGTGGAGTGTCGAGGCGCCTCTCGTCGGCTGTTACAGCGCCGCGCGACCTTTCTGGCTCTGTGGGAGTGTCGGAGACGCTGTTACAGCGCCGCGCGACCTTTCTGGCTCTGTGGGAGTGTCGGAGACGTCTCGTCGGCTGTTACAGCGCCGCGCGACCTTCTCTGGCTCTGTGGGAGTGTCGGAGACGTCTCGTCGACTGTTACAGCGCCGCGCGACCTTCTCTGGCTCTGTGGGTGTGTCGGAGACGTCTCGTCGTCGGCTGTTACAGCGCCGCGCGACCTTCTCTGGCTCTGTGGGAGTGTCTGAGACGTCTCGTCGACTGTTACAGCGCCGCGCGACCTTCTCTGGCTCTGTGGGAGTGTCGGAGGCGCCTCATCGTCGGCTGTTATAGCGCCGCGCGACCTTCTCTGGCTCTGTGGGTGTGTCGGAGACGTCTCGTCGTCGACTGTTACAGCGCCGCGCGACCTTCTCTGGCTCTGTGGGAGTGTCGGAGACGTCTCGTCGTCGGCTGTTACAGCGCCGCGCGACCTTCTCTGGCTCTGTGGGAGTGTCGGAGACGTCTCGTCGACTGTTACAGCGCCGCGCGACCTTCTCTGGCTCTGCGGGAGTGTCGGAGACGTCTCGTCGACTGTTACAGCGCCGCGCGACCTGCTGGCAAACAGAGGTGGCGTCCAGACCGCCGCCGACAGGCACACTGGCGACCTGTGCGACTGAAGCTGTGGTGCTGATCCCACTGATTCTGAACCTGAACCACAAGCGGCGGATGAGGGGCAGGAGTGGGGAGGGGGAAGTACTGTGAAGTTTATCCCCTCCCCATTCCTGGAATTTGAACAGTATTTCCTGTGTTCCTGTATCCAGTGTTATTTCCTGATAAATATTTCCCTAAAATGGGTTTTTCACCCACCCCCTCCAAGCCAAATTCAGTCACTCATGACCAATGGGTTGGGGATCAGAATGGTTCGTATATTATTTAATGAAGTCCTTGATGGTGACAGGAAATAGTTTCTTTCGAACATATTGCACGCTGCACCAGGTAGAAAGCTCAGTGGACTAATCGGTAGGCACATCACCACGAAAGCAATGCGTGCGGCGCTCTGTTGGTGTAAAACGCTTTTACAGATAGCATGGATCCGTCTGTCTCCGTAGTAGAGGTGCCGCAGTCGAAGTCTCGATGAACCCGCCAAAAACAGGCGAAACAAAATCCTCATTCACCGAACATGACATTTTCAGGACTCTTTTGGTGGCACAATTAGTGGCGAAAGAAACATTTGTTGAATAAACGAATCATGCATACATGTAGAACATTATAGAGACTATTTTGTATATCTTCATTGGGAGCACACTTTCTTGAAAACCCACCTAAGATGCGTTGGCAAAACTGGTCTTCGCAGGGAGGCAAAACTTGCGCATGGTGGACATCAAAGCTTTTGATAATGTTCCACATAAGCGTCCAATTCATGATCTGGAGGAAGATGATGTTGATGGAAAAGTTCTAGGTTGGATTGAACCATGGTTAATGGGAAGGAAACAAAGGGTAGTATTAAATGGATGCAAATCTAAATTTAAGAATGATCTGAGTGGAGTGTCAAACGTCTCTGCTTTGGGTCAACTTCTCTTTATGTCTTTGTGAACAACATTGAGGTAGTGCTGAGAAGTAGGTTGTTCAAATTTGGTGATAATATCAAGCTGGTAGGAGCGGTTGACAATAGTGTTCAATCTAGTAATCCTCAACTATATTTGGAGGACCTAAGAAAGCGGGCTGAAAAATGGCAGATATCTTTCAACTACGATACGTTTAAGGTTATGCATCTGGGGTCTGGAGGCGGAACATTCGGGTGTACAATGGGGGTTAGGGAACTGGATGTCACGGAAGAGGGAGAGACTGAGATGTGTTAGGTTCAAATAACCTTTCTTGCAAAAAAGCAGAAAAGCAATGTACCTCAGCTAGGAACGTAGCAATGTACCTCAGATTCCAAGCAATCAGAATGCTTGGAATCATTAACAAGGAAAAAGGGAAAAGGGAAAAGGAAAAGGAAAAATCATTAAATTAACAAGACAGAGCTGGAAAGAGCACAGCGCAAGGCCACTATGCTTATCAGTGGACTTTATGTTTATCTCCACAAACTTAGATTATGGAGATAGGCTTATGCAACTTTATATGTACTCACTCAAGCATAAGAGATTAAGGGGTGATGTGACTGAAATGCATGAAATAGTTAAATTGTTAGATGATGTCAATATGAATGATGTTCTTTTATTTAGAGTATCACATAGAGGTCATCAATTCAGGTTCCACAAATCAAGGCGTAGGACATTTAAGCTCCAACTGGTTTTCAGTCAGTTGGTGGTTGATAAGTGGAATAGGCTGCCCGCTGATGTTGTTGGGGGTCCCTCATTGAAACCATTTAAAAATAGTGTGCATAATTTTATAAGTTGGGGAATCTTGTTTTTAGTTCTATTTGGAGGTGGATTGGGTGAGATCTATGTTAGTATGGCAAACACTATACAGGCCCACTTAATCAAGCAGGGATAGATTTGGAAAATTATGGATGGCCGGCATCATATTAGTGTGGCCCGCTGCGATTTTTGCAGCCCCGGTAGCTTTTTTCGGGGGTGCTACATGATTTTGTAGTGCCTCTGGCGCGATTTTTGTGGATCCAAAGCTATTTGCCTGGGCCGATCATTTATTGCTCGGTATCTGCGCTGATTTTTTGTTGTGGTAGGCTCCGGCTTGTTTTTTTACATTTCCTGTTGCATTTGTGTAGCCTCGCTGTATTTATTTGAGCTCCCGAGGACACTTTTTTCGGTCCTAGTGCGATTTTTTGGAGCCCGAGTACGATCTCTCCGACCAGGCACGAGTTTTCAGAGCCCTCACACGAGTTGTCGGGGGCTCGACGCGAGTTCTCTGGGACAGACGAAATTTTTTCTGGGCGTCTTCTGAATTTTTCAGAAACCGGTTCCGGTTCTAGTTTTGTGACTCCCAACGCCATATTTTGTTAGCCCTGACGCGAATTTTGGAGCCCCGCGTGATGGTTTGTGGCGTGGCGCGCTTTTTTCGAGGCCTTGCACAATATTTTGGCTTCATTCGATACTCGGGGTGATTTCCTGAGCCAGTATTTACTAGGTACCGGTTTCATTTTCCCGGGCCCCGACTTGATCTTTTCAGGCTCCGGTGTGATTTTTGGGCCCCGCAACAAATGTTTTTTTTTGGGTGGGGGATTGGTGGAGAGCTCAGTGCAAATTTTGGGGAATTGGCGAGAGTCTTCGGGTCCTCGCTGTATTTATCTTGGACCAAGATGCGAAATTTGAGGACCCAACGCAATTTTGTGGGGCCACAGCGCGAGTTTTGGGGTCTCCGGTGCGATTTTGTCGGATCCCTGTCAGACTTGTGCTCGACTCGAGTTGAATCGAGAATCGACTCATGAATCAATCGTTTTTGGATGAGTCGCGAGTTGAATCGATTCTCTTCCCCAAAACATATCTTGAGTCGTTAGTTGAATCACATCTTTCTTTTTAAAAAATGAGTTGAATCACGAGTCACTTGAATCACAATGAGTAATTTGAGTCTTGTGACTCAAATGCAAGTTATGAACAAATGATATGAAGCATGTATCTTTGGGAACAGTATGCCACGACACAAAGTATGGAGTAGAAACACAGTATAATTATTCATGCTTAGCATTACAATTGTCAACTTATCAGCTGTCAGTGAGTAAAGAATGAGGGGCACTTAGGTTATTTACCAAAAACGGATAACAATAACTACAAATAAGTATTAATGTTAAGCTTGGTAATCACAATCAGTAGCATGCATGAATCTCAATCCTAGTGCCAGGAACACAACACAGAAATGGGATGTGATTGTGAAAAAGAACATGGCACCGAAACGAGCCTGGCATTTGCAACAGGCATTTGCACTGAATACAATTGTGTTGGTTTGTGTGAGAAATAACAAACCCAAGGTACCTTTACTAGAAGGTAGATCGAAGTTTTCCTTCAAGCATTGCATGACGTCATTCAGTTTTTTAAAATATGGTATCAATTTGGTTGCAGAAGACTTTGATGAAATCATACGCAATGGTCGCTTTAATTTGCTTCCTAGCACATATATTTGTATTCTGCTCACCAGGTGAGTCATAATCTTGTCCCATTCTTTCCAGTGAGCATTTGTCCCGACACATTTTATTATCATGCATAGACAAGGTTGGATTTGTGCATTGTAATCCGGCATGTGGAGAGGAATATTTTGTAGTCATCCAGTATGGAGGATATTTTTCTTCAAACCTTATGCATCGTAACTCAATTTGCACCCAGTTCAGTTGATTTTGAGCACTTTTACTTGATCACAGCGGTTCGTTGTCAAAAAATAATAACTTAGGAAATTCGGTAAATTTGGAGATCAAGGTAACTTTTGATTTTTTTGGAATTTTTGTATGTAATGGTATGCTTTCTGACGTGATGAAGACGATGTGATCACTCATTTTCACCGCAAATGATTACTTTTAAGTCAGTGGCGGTCGCCACAATTGATGACGTCATAGGCACAAGGAACCTAACCTAACCTTACCTAGACTAAGATAATGTAGCATAATATATAAAATGTATCATAGCATAATATAATATAAGTCAACCTAACCTAACCTAACCTAACCTAACCTAACCGGAAAACCAGAATCCTCCGAAGCAATTTTTTTGGCCATGACTTCATCAAATATATGCGACATTGTATAGGTAACTTTAGTCAAAATACATACTAAACTTCAATGAGTTTAGTAAATATTCTTATTAAACACATTTCCCCTCCTACTAAATATACATACTAAACCTTCGAGGATGTGTTGGACAGCACTGCCCTTAAATATTACAACATCGCAAGGAATTTCCGGCTTTGGTCGCGTTGTGGATGAGTCGGTTTGGGAGTATAAATTATCGGAAATAAATGTCGAATTAAGGCAGAGGCATAAAGTTTTCGATGTCAAAATGTATTAAATCTAGTGCATGAAGTGTTTAATTTCTTCTTTATCACGTCTGTGACACACCAGGTACGGATGATTGTACGCGATATGCTATATTTGTAGAGTGAAGATTTTGATCGTTTGTTTCTTTGCCAACTGAAAAGTAATCATTTGCGGAGAAAATGAGTGGTCGCATCGTCATTTTTACGTTAAACTACCGTGTATTCTAAATCAAAATTCCAAAGAATCAAAATTTACATTGATCTCCAATTATACTGGAAATTCAACCTCCAGATGAGAAAACAAATAATTTTCTGCAGAGGATAATGTTCTGATCCCAACAATTTACGATTGGCCTATTTTTCCAAACATGTACCTACCTACCTACTTTGACATACAGCAGTTGTTGAAAACAGTTTTTTTTTCTAGGTCAGCTAGACCCAGATCATGATGCATTCTTCCTTGGTGAATCTTGCATGGATTATTGATGATGCATGCATAATTGAACATTTATGTACAACACCATTGTGATCTAGGAATGCCCTCATGAAACTTGCAACTCGACTGAAACTCCTGCGACTGGGGAGAAGCTATGGCGCACTGACTATCCTTTCTTCTGCTCTTGGACGAGGGTGACAACTTGAACACATAAAATGGAAGTGGAGGGAGCCTGCCAATATTGGAAACAATGCATTTATTTTGGAGGTGCTTGATGGTCAGCCTTCCGGAATGGCACAGTGTTAGGCAGGACAGTTATTACTGGGTCATTTAGGTCATTCAAACCCTTTGCTGAAGCTAAAGAACAGGTCTTTCAAGTATAATACATCAAAGTACCCTATATTGCCATAAAATATGCAAGATAGCATAGCGAAAGTTGGTAAAATTGAGTGTAAACCAATGGTGAAGGGAAACCTTCAAGCCCGCTACCAAACCAACTTCGTGGGGGCAACAAACCAACACAATTTTATTCTGTGCGGATACCTATTGCAGTGCAGGACCTGGGTGCTATGTTGAAGTTAGGCGATGTGTGGCAGGTATATATAATTCAGGTTGTGCATCGTGCCGATGTGGATTGAAGTATTATGCACTCATTGCTTTGCATATGCATTGACAACCATTCATCTCGTTAATGTTTTTGAGTCAATTACTACATGCACATGCATTTACCTGTATATATCCTATATACCAACCATTATAGTGCATGACGGATGATAAATAATGTGAGGTGAAAATAAAGTTATAGCAAAAATAATATATTCAACAGATAGATACTAATTCCTTTCTTTAATTAGACACAGATGAAGATGCATTGACATCAAACTGTCTGTTGAATAAATTATTTTTGCTATAACTTTGTTTTCACCTCACATTATATATATATTTACATATATATTTATATATATATATATATATATATATATATATATATATATATATATATATATATATATATATAGATATATGTATATATCAATATATAACTATATATATATATATATATATATATATATATATATATATATTTATATATATATAAATAAATATAATGTGCGGGCAGTGCACACTGAATCATATTGCTTATGAATCTGATACCATTGAGCCGGATCTGAATCGATTCAAATTTATGTTTGAGTCGTGAGTCGAATCATGCTTTGTGACCTCTGAGTCAGAATTGAGTGGAATCAAATAATTTTGACCTGCTGTGAATCATGAGTTGAATCGGATCTCAAGATCTATGATTCAAATGTGAGTCGACTAAAAAAATTTGAGTCGAGCACAAGTCTGGTCCCTGTGTGATTTGTCAGGGTCCCGATGCAGGTTTTCGGAATCCCGGTGCCATCCCTCAGTGCCGACCACATCTCAGAGGGGGAGGGGCATTCCTCTTCTTCCCCAATCGGTACGTCACCGTGTGCGAGAGCGAGAAATCATGAGTACATCAACAAATAGGTGCATGCATTTAGAACCATCATTGTGTAGCCGTCATTGCATCCTTAGTACATCTCCGGGGTTAGCTGCATGTTATTCAACTTTGGCGCAAACGTTTTTTTTTTCTTCAGAAATCAAGGTTAGATATTTTTTCCGTTTCTCAACGCGGGAATTTTCCTCATGTCCTGTCTTAGTATTTATCACCGTTAGTCAGTCATTTTCAGTGTATACTTCATTCATACATTCATGCAGACCCATGCATGTAATACCTGTATTAGATGCATAATGCATATCAATAACAGTCGACGATAAGAAGCTTTAGTGGGCAACAATCCGTGACTGCGAGAGGAGAACTCTCTCAACGGGGTGGAGGGGGGGGGGAATTTCGCTAGCAGTAAGAACGTTAAAATAGGCTTTGCCCCGCTTAGAACCGATGAGAGACCAGTATTCAGTAATCAGTATTCAGTATTCAGTATTCCGCACTCCCTATCAGAAGCTCTTCTAAAGAACCTTGACTGGCAGATAGCCAAGTTCCACACCATACGAACACACCATTATGCTACTAACTATGCTACTAACGTGATCTATTGTTATCCGATAGATGGGGCACTGATGGTTGCCGATGCTACATTCATTGACAGATCTAAGATTTCGCGAAGTGGTAGGGGAGGGGAAATTTTCATTGAGCACCTTTCCACCCGGAGGAGCGCCTTAAACTGAACATTTCGTCGGGTGCATGGTATGGAGTGGGGGTAGGGGGGTAATTCGACCATCACGGAGGGCCGTCTCTTCCACCTGGAGGTGCCCCATCCCCATCATGGCACCTTTCGAGGGCAGGGGTGGTCGCCCCCTTACCCCCACCCCACCCCACCTTGAACCAGTCCCTGCATATACTCATTTTGTACCTTTGCATCTTTATCTGGTTATATATCTATATAATACTGATATCTAATATGATATTGTATCTCCCTCTCAACGTAAGCACCCACTGGGACAGGAGTCCCGCAGCGAATGTCTCAGCCCGCCAAGCCCAACAGCCCCGAATTCCCCGTCAACATTGCTAACTATCGTGGGGGGATGGCCACCAGTCAATAACGCTCCCTCAGACGGTACGCGGTGGCTCCCCATGGCTCCCCATCCCCGGCTCCCCTCCCGTGGCTCCCTCGCCCCTCGCCATCGCGTCCCCGCTTGGCGCACGTGGCGCGCGCCGTTTGTGTTGGCTCTGCGCACTGCCGATGACGGCCGGAAAACACTGGCGCCGTGTTTTTCGGTAGCTGTCGGTAGCTGTCGGTAGCTTTCGGTAGCTGTCGGTGCGGTCGGTGCTGTTGGAGACATTAAGCCGCGCGTCACCAGGGAGGCACTTTGTCGACTTCTTCAAGGCGGTGTGTCCTGAAGGTGTCCTCGGGAGTCGACGTCCTGAGGACAGGCCAAGATGAGTAACGGTTCCTACTCGTGCGTCAACTGGTGGCCTTGCATTCAGGTCTCCACTGGTTGTCGGTAGAGGTCCGGCCACCCATTATCGAGCGAGACGGTGTGATGCTCGATCCTATGCTGGATCCTATGCTCGATCCTATGCTCGATCCCATGCTCGATCCTATGCTTGCAGCACGGGTGTTGATTTTGTAAAATTATTTGGGGGCGGGGGGGGGGGGGGACGCAAAATACATGAAGGCAAAATGCCAGAATGGATTGGGGTACACTCCATTGGGTCGCATATTAGAAGTTGAAATTATGTGGGAGGGGCAAAGCCATTGATGGGGCATTTTCCTCTCAAAAGTATGCAAAACAACACCCCTGGCTTGCAGCATGGGTTTCCCACTGTCCCATAGCCTATCTCTCACCCATTAACGCAGACAGGACTTGGTCCAGGGGCAAACATCTGCAGAGGGCCCCCTACCTAATTTGGGCCTCCACTTTTCCGAAGCTGTTCGGATCTCGGGCACTTTATTTTCAAAGGCACACCATATATATATATATATATATATATATATATATATATATATATATATGTATATATGTATATATGTATGTAAGTGGAAATGGAAACGTGGGAAAATAAGACACAGCGCTGGAGCGGCTAATGCGAGACTTGCAATCATGGTCCGCCAGTCCGCTAAGGACCAGAAAAACAATCTGTTTAGCTGCCGACAATAATAAAAGGAAAACGTATGACGGAAAATACAGTGACGTTAACACATATCTCATTAAGGCATGAGCATATTTACGTGGGAAAAACACGATTGTTCATCTCCATGAACACCATTACAGGTTACTTCTTTCTGTAAGGAACTTGGGGTGGAGTTCTTGGATTTGTGGGGTGATTTCTGGGGGAGGACTGAAATGTTTGCATTAGATGGGTTACATTTGAGCAAGAGAGGAGTTGAATTGCTCAGCAATAGGTATGAGGAGGCTCTCAATAGGAAACAGGGAAACTAGGCAGGTCATGGGGGATGTAGCTGATAGAGAGAAGTCTTGCAAACACCTCACAGTCAGCAAATAGGGGTAGCAGTAGATCAAGGGGGAAGAGTGGTAGCTCATCCAGAGATGATAGAGCTACTCAACATGAAAAAGCCAAAGAGGGTTATGGAACTTTCGTTAAGTGTATGATGCTTAATGCTCAGAGCATTCGATCCAAATTTGATGAGTTCAAGTGTTATGTTGCTGAGCAGACACCAGATTTTGTGTACATTACTGAGGCATGGGTCAGTGAGGGATATTTTGGGGATAACCTGCAGGACTATGAGATCCAGGGATACAATATGTTTGCATGCAATAGGGGTCCAGCAGTGAAAGGGGGTGGTGTAATGCTCTATGCGAATAGCTTATACAGTTCTCAGAAAGTAGCAGATGGGGTAAAAAATGTGTCTGTGGAGTCCATTTGGCTTGATGTTGCTGTGGGAAGAGGCAACAGCAATAAACTGAGGATTGGAGCTTTGTATCGATCAGGAACCTTGCCACATTCTCAGCAACTGGAGCTCGATAAGGTGATTTGTGAGGAAATCAGTAGAAACTTTCAGAGGAAATGCCTTATTCTTGGTGACTTTAATCTAAAAGGATATGAAAATGTTGGTGTTGGCTCCCCATCATGTAAACTGTTTAGGAAATGCCTTGAAGAGGACTTGTTCTTACACCAGTTTGTAATGGAACCAACCAGGCAGGGCTCATTCTTGGACCTTGTCTTCTCAGATTTAAGTGATTTAGTTCAAGACTTGACTGTAGGAGAAACTCTGGGAAGAAGTGACCATAACATAGTGAGATTTAAGGTACAAATAGCAGGGACAATCAAGGATAACTTGGCAAAGATTCCAAATTTTAACAGGGCAGACTTTGACTCCATGAGAGATGCTTTAAGAGCCATAAAATGGGAAGAATACTTTTTTGATTTAAATGCCTGTGAAATGTGGAAAAAGTTCAAATCTTACTTGAGGAAATTCAGATTAGACATGTCCCCCAAAAGCAAAGGCGCAAAAGAAGGGTAGGAAAGCCAGCATGGCTTACACCAGATTTGAGGAGATCAATTAAGGCTAAGAAAGATGCATTTAGAGTATTTAAGGAAGCTTCAAATATCGTAAATCTAAGGTCGTATCAAAAAGCTAGAGATGCTGTGAAGCAGAAAACCAGAGCAGCAAGGCGGGCAAAAGAATTGGATTTGGCTAGGAACTGTAATGGGGACAGTAAAAAGTTCTTTAGTTTCTACAAGCTAAGTAAAGGTTCAAGCACAATTGGTCCACTGGACGTAAATGGGACTATATTGAGTGAGGATGGTGAGATGGTTGAGGAGCAGAGCAAGCAGTTTTAATCAGTGTTTACAGTGGAGGATGTGACAAATTTGCCAACCGTGAACCACAGTTCAGTGACAGGTGATCAGATACACAATGTTGATTTCATTGATAGTGATGTTGTTTTCAATTATATCAGAAAAATAAAGCCAAACAAGGCAGCAGGACCTGATGGAATTTATGCTAGGGTATTGCGGAAAGCTGAAAAGGAACTGGCAATTCCACTTAGTATAATATTTCGTAGATCAGTTTCACAAAATGAAATTCCAACAGATTGGAAAAGGGCAAATGTAGTTCATATTTTCAAGAAAGGAGAACGAGGGAAAGTTGAAAATTATAGGCCAGTAAGCCTCACATCCCTAGTCTGCAAGGTACTCGAATCAATTATCAAAGATAGAATAGTTAGTTTTCTGGAAGGAAACAAATTGATTCAAGATACCCAACATGGGTTTAGAAAAGGGAGATGGTGTCTCACAAATCTTTTGGACTTTTTAAATTTTGCAACAGAACAATTTGATCAGGGAAATCAGGTTGACGTAGCATATCTTGACTTTAGTAAGGCCTTTGACAAGGTACCCCATAAACGGTTCATGATGCAGCTTCAGGTCCATGGCATTGCAGGTAGCATCCTAAAATCGATTGAGTTGTGGCTTTCAGATAGACAGCAGAGAGTGATGCTAAATGGTACAAAGTCATCATGGCAAAATGTTCTTAGTGGAGTCCCTCAGGGGTCGGTACTGGGGCCACTGTTGTTCATGATATTTGTGAATAGCATTGAATGTGGACTAAGTAGTAAGGTTTTGAAATTTGCGGATGATTTGAAGATCTTTAGGGCAATAACAGGGCACAATGAGCAGGTTTTGCTGCAGAACGACTTAGACGGGCTTGTGAAGTGGTCCGAAAAATGGCAAATGAAGTTTAATTTTGATAAGTGCAAACTCATGCATGTAGGTAGGCAGCATATGAAGGCGCCATACTTGATGTTTGGCCAAGTACTATCTGTGACTGAGCAGGAGAAGGACTTAGGTGTTATTTTGAACACAAAATTGGGGGCATCAGAACAGACCAAAGAAGCCAGGAAGAAGGCACTAAGAATTCTTCGGGCGATACAGAGGAATGTGTCATACAAAAGTGAGGAGGTCATCAGGAAGCTTTACTGTGCATATGTCAGGCCACATTTAGAATACTGTGTCCAAGCTTGGTCCCCTAGTTATGAGAAAGATTGTTGGCTTTTAGAGAGAGTACAAAAGAGGGCAACAAAAATGGTTAATGGTATAGGCAACCTGGCATATGAGGAAAGATTGAAGAAATTGAATATGTTTTCACTTAGATATAGAAGGCTGAGAGGAGATCTCATCGAGGTTTTTAAATTTGTTCATGGTCAGGAACAGGGATATCTCAGGGAAATGTTTGAATTTAACAGAAATGATGCAATTAGAGGTCATCAATTCAAAATTAAAGTTAATCACAGCAGGACAAGGTTAAGACAGTCTTTCTTCACCAACAGGGTAGTAGAACACTGGAACCAGCTGCCAGGAACCATTGTCAGTAGCAACACACTGAACATCTTTAAAAACGGCATAGACAATCATTATAAGAATAGGGGGCTTGCTTTTCTGTATTCCAGGGAGGGTTGATCGACAGGGAGGAGATGGGAGTTGGGAGGAGTTTGTAATTGTTGAGTGTGTTATCCAATAGCAAGTGAGTCTCTTATTAAGTCTAAACGCTTTATAACTTTATATAGGGTGTACCTAGCAGTGGATTCAGTACCTTCCTTCGGGATGTGATACTGATGAGATTGTCTATGGTAGCACAATGGGTATGATGGGAGGAGTTTGTAATTGTTGAGTGTATTATGCAATAGCAAGTGAGTCTCTTATTAAGTCTGAACGCTTTATGAATTTGGGTGGGGTGTGCTTAGCAGTGGATTCGGCACCTTCCTTCGGGATGTGATGCTGATGAGATTGTCTATGGTGGCACGATGGGTATGATGGGAGAAGCTTGTGATTATTGAGGGTGTTATGCGGTAGCAAGTGAGTGGTGCTAGATAGGCTGGGGTATATAGCTTCCTAGGAACTTGGGATTAGGGATTGATTGGGGTGAGAGTATGTACATTTCTAGTACCTTTTCCTTAAGAATAGGGGGCTTGTTTTTCTGTATTCCAGGGAGGGTTGATTGACAGATTTGGTGGGCAACTGGTTCAGTGTACAAAGTGCAACCAAGAAGGGCCCTTGTGGCTCATAGTTGCACTGATCTTTTATGCCTTTATGTCTTTCTGTTATTCCTACGTTCAGAAATAGTATAATATGGAGGGTGTTCATGATAAGAGTTAGGCCCTCATTTTTGCCCCCTTTTCAGTTGTTGCGCATTGTTATTGAACCTTCATACTTCCTCTACATGAGGCGTGAATACCAGTGGGCAAAATAAGTGCAAGATTTGGGAATCGGAGAAAGACTAGCATCAGGCCTGACCAGCAATGCCCAACACATAGCATCCTGCATATTGTGTTTCCCTTAACCGGCGCTACACAGGTCCAAAGCGAAGCAACTGGCGCCGCAGTCATCAAGGCTATCGCTGAACTGTCTGTTTCGCCATCGTTGGAGCGATCGTAGCTGCTGTGGCAGCTATGGTCAGACCACTAGGACGGCTGTGGCCGCTGAGGCGGCCTTGGCCAACCCCTGATGTGGCGGTGGTTGCTGGGACGGCCATCACTGCTAGGACGGCGTCGTCGCTGGGACGATCGTCACCGCTGGGATTGCCGTCACCGCTTGGACGGCTGTAGCCGCTAGAACTACCACCGCCGCTGAAGTGGCGGTGGCTGCTGTGGCGGTCGTAGCCACTGGGACAGTCGCTGCGGCGGCGCCATCGGCGTTCGACCTAGCTGAGATGCTCCTGAGGATACTTCTACTGATACCTGGTGGTTGCCTGTTTGCAAAATATAAAACGGTTAAAAGGATGCAATAATTATACTGAGCTAGACTTATGACGAATGATGACGTATGTATCGGTATCCTGGGGCATACCTAAGCTGACTGTCCGGACTTTTGGACAGCTGGCCATAGGAAGAATGGCGCGCCTCAAGACCAATCCCCATCCGCATTAATATTCCTCAATCCGCACCCGTGTCTAACTTACCCGATTTGTGCCTGCACTGAGAAAAATGTGAGCAGGGTATATGTTCTCTGAGAATAGCAGACGTTCTCATTTTCCCTATTCAAATCAGACCACACAAAACGAGCGCCCTGTTCGCGATATGCTGAGAACACGACTCTCAGAAGAGATTGCCAGTCCGTTGAGACTTACAAATGTACTCATGTGAAACCACCTTCAAGACTCAGGAAGGTGAATATCTTTTAGTCTCAAGTGAAACCAGTCATACCGAGATGAGCAATTGGGCTCAATATATACAGCTATGCTCAATTGAGACCAGTAACAAGTGTCACTCTGACTCTTCGTGGGTCGAAAGCCGTTTCCACTTTGAAGTCTCAACAAGCAGAATTTTGTTCTCGCTGAAGCCAGTTCTTTCGAGAATAGCTATTGGTTTCAACATTCGAAGCCATTACTCAAATAAGACTAGTACAGGTTTCATTTAAGCAATATATTTATCAACTGAGAGTGGTTATTGATATAAATGTCCCTCGTTGTTCTTATAGGAAACTTCTTTCATGCTTAAATACACGTTTTATTTTGGTATCGCAGCTAAAACAGGACAGATGAACCAAGTTTTTTTTCCCGGTGTCACATGACATACTTTTAATGTAGAGCTCCAGAGCGCCGCACACTTATCGCCGGCGTCATCCGCCACACATGCCGCTCATTGCTTCCTCAGACGATGATGTCCTGGCGATGGCCAGTGAAGTCATTGAAGAGGAGCTGTGAGCACCACAACATTATGTTTATTTGCCAAGTATATTCCAAAAATTATACCATAGAAACAGGCATGCTTTTACATCAAATATCATCGTCGTTTCAATCTTCGCTTCTTCACATGTTTCATATTATACCCCATACCCCTATAAAGACGGTGTTTAATACATTTGAGCCCAATAAAACATGATTGCACAAAATCACAAGGCATCACTGTAGCTATCGTTGCACAAGCTATCAGTAGCCGCAATAGGCGTAACATTTTGAGCTTTCGAAATTTCCGCCCTGCAGTTGACCAGATATATAACACAAGGAAGTTTAATACAACGAAGAATGGCTCTTAGATGCTCCTGGGTTTTAGACATTGCGTGTAAAGAAAGCATACGACCTTCAATATACCAGGAGGTGCTGAGTTGACATCAAAAGTAACGTTAAGGATTATACTTTATTACTCAACGTTTCGGCCGGGGGCCATCGTCAGGAGTGATATAAAAATGTCAAGTTTAGCAATTGAAAAAAAATGCACGCGAGAAAAAAAGCGTGCAAAAGACACGTGGAATGCAGAAAAGCCTCCTCAGTGGTGCAGACACTTAAAGAAACCCCCAAACCAGAAACAAACTATGTCAAGATAGAATCCTCTGAGGAAGCCCGAGCCGATGTTCCACATACATATCGATACATACACTCACGCACATATATAGACATAGAACCAATATAACGCGTAATACATAAAATATAATTTATGTTTATGTAATTTAAGTGATATACCAAGACGTCGTTTGCGTATTTAGTTGCGGCCGTAGATTACGTATGTGTAGAGATTCGGGGACCTTTAGATCAGCGTTGTCCCTGGCTGTTGCTAGAATTTCTACTTTGAAGTTTGTGTTAGTGTCGCTGTGTTCCATGTTAGAATGTTTGTCGATCATGTGTTCGCCTAAAGGTGTGTATGCTCTCCGAAAGTCTGGCATCTCCCAAGTGCTCATTGTACCTATCCCTGATACAACGTTTGGTTTCACCGACATAAAATATTCCAAGACAGCGGTTGCACGTTATTTTATAAACTACGTTTTTTCGCGTGCATCTACCTTTGAGCCCGTTGATACACGTGTGGCACGTTCTTCTACCAGCAGGGCATGGCGGAATTTCCAGGGCTGAGCGGACCAGGTAAGATTTCAGCGTAGGTCCGCTAGTCCAGGCTACCCTAACATGGTTTAGATGAGACGAACGGATGGCTGCGTTTTCCTGTCGACATAGTTATGTTTACATGAGACTTCCATTTGTCGATGACCAACTATGTCGACAGGTAAACGCAGCCATCCGTTCGTCTCATCTAAACCATGCTAGGGTAGCCTGAACTAGCGGACCTACGCTGAAATCTTACCTGGTCCGCTCAGCCCTGAAATTCCGTCATGCCCTGCTGGTAGAAGAACGTGCCACACCTGTATCAACGGGCTCAAAGGTAGATGCACGCTAAAAAACGTAGTTTATAAAATAACGTGCAACCGCTGTCTTGGAATATTTTATGTCGGTGAAACCAAACGTAGTATCAGGGATAGGTACAATGAGCACTTGAGAGATGCCAGACTTCGGAGAGCATACACACCTTTAGGCGAACACATGATCGACAAACATTCTAACATGGAACACAGCGACACTAACACAAACTTCAAAGTAGAAATTTTAGCAACAGCCAGGGACAACGCTGATCTAAAGGTCCTCGAATCTCTACACATACGTAATCTACGGCCGCAACTAAACACGCAAACGACGTCTTAGTATATCACTTAAATTACATAAACATAAATTATATTTTATGTATTACGCGTTATATTGATCTATGTCTATATATGTGCGTGAGTGTATGTATCGATATGTATGTGGACCATCGGCTCGGGCTTCCTCAGAGGATTCTATCTTGACATAGTTTGTTTCTGGTTTGGAGTTTCTTTAAGTGTCTGCACCACTGAGGAGGCTTTTCTGCATTCCACGTGTCTTTTGCACGCTTTTTTCTCGCGTGCTTTTTTTTCAATTGCTAAACTTGACATTTTTATATCACTCCTGACGATGGCCCCTGGCCGAAACGTTGAGCAATAAAGTATAATCCTTAACGTTACTTTTGATGTCAACTCAGCACCTCCTGGTATATTGAAGGTCGTATGCTTTCTTTACACGCAACACAAGGAAGCATAGTGAACAGCTGTAGACAATCTTTGGAGGAATATTATAGCATGCAATTCGACTTACCATTGTTCTCCATGCTTATCTGAACACTTCAGACTCAGTCACTGTGAAGCTATAGCTGCACTCACAAGCATTTGAGAACTACGGGCAGATTCGAAGACCACTGGAAGGCTTCGTCCGAGCACCACAAGTTCTCAAATGAGAACCGTGAGAACTCGTGGCGTTCTCGGAGACTCGTGACGAGTGTAAAACGATAACTTTGTGAGAAGGGTGTCGAGGGGTGCTGTCAGTGTGGGTAACTCCAGACATATTGCACAGCAATGGTGGCCGGACGCCGTTGGAGGAAAAAGCACGATGAGTCCAGCATCTATTCTCATTGTAGCCTCAGTTTAATAAAATTTTAGACCTGCATTATTCCTCACGATGCCTCGATGTAATTGCGCATAAATGTTGAGAAACTTACTTGGTGAATGACATAAATCCGCGAAATATATAATATCTCACTGCCTAAAAACTGCACTCATTCAAAACATTGAATGAGTGCAGTTTTTACATTGAATTGAAACATTGAATGAGTGCGGCGTATGCCAATCCGAGTCCGACAACTGTCCTTTCGTGAGCAACCTAACGAACATGTTCTCAGACCGTTGTTTTTTCAGTGTGCCAGCGAGAGTGCGTGTGGAGGCGGCGCACCTACATCCGGCCCGCCAGGCCGACTTGAGTCGTCGCGGATATGGAATGGTCGCGGTCACCGTGAAGAGAGGATTACAAGCACGCATTGCGCGAGAAAGTGCACTGAAATCCGCCGGCCAGCCCTTGTCAGGTGTATTGCATTACTTCGTCAATGCTCAAAATGATTAGCTCGTTCACAATTTCAAATTTGCGTACGATGCAACCGCAATTAATAAGCCATACAAAATAATAAAATGAAATTAAATTAAGTTAAATTAAATAACCCCTAAAATTAATAACCCATGGTAGCAATTGCGTATTTGGGCAAATTTGTAAGAATTTCATTCGCAATTTCAAACTTCGAATCATTGTAAGGAGTGTCAATTACTACATACTGTGAATGCTCAAAATTGATTGCAATATCAATGGTGGCATTCAAATCCAGCACGTCCGCCCGCGCGCACGCGATATGTATTCTGATGGGCCCGCCGGGCTCATTACCGCCTACGCCCAAACGCGATGGCTGGCAGGCTTGATTGCGGTGTAATGGAATAATCCGCTTATTAGGAGCGGCGCCGGTGTATGGCAATCAGCTATCAACATCGGCGAATACAAGCGGCGAGTCAGGGATGGAAATCAAAGAGGCACCCATAGGCGCAGCCAGAATTTTCTGAAGGTGGCTCGATCACGCCGCCCCCCCAACAAAAAAAAGCGGAATGATTCCGAAACCGCTTGCGGCGCGGAAAGAGCGCCGATAATTTCTGGTTTCCTCGGTGAAAATACCGAAATTTCTTGCTTGATCTAATGCATTTTTTTAGGGAGACGCATCCCACGTACATGCGTCTCTGGAGGCACTTCAGGTTTTTATCTTTGTTATTTCCAGCCACAAAGCATGAACACTGCGGCACCCTCCTCCCCGCTCAACGGATTTCAGCCGAACGCTCCCCTCCGCGGACTGTGTGCCTCTCCCCATCAGGCGTCCTGGATCCGCCGCTGTAAACTCTACGGGGAAATGCACGGAGCGTCGTGTTTCGACACCGACGCCTGTTTGGCTCGACGTCGCCACTCGACACCGTCCCGCTGACGCCCGGCCCCGGACGCGGGCGTGCCGAACGCGCCGACCACGCGGCAGCCGCGACAGCGGCACCTCCCCGGCCAGACGCTCAACAGTTGGCCCGAACGTCGGCGCCGACGGCCGCCGCCATGGGCCCATCGATTGCGACGGCGGCTCAGCGGCCGATTCGCGGGTCACCTGCGCGTGAGTTTAAACCAATAGATCGGCCGCGAGGCGGCGGCGGCGGCGGCGGCGGCGGCGGCTGATGCGCGGGTCATTCACCCCGCGCGCGCGCGCGCGGCTGCGGTCTTCTGCTGTCTGCTGATGTACGGTTTTTGTCGCCGACGGCCCGGCCGGCCGGGCGGGCGGCGAGACAAAGGACCGACGCTGGCGCCGACCGATATTGGCGCGTGATGTGGTGCGGGTCGGGCGTCGGTCAGTCGCCAAGCTGTGAGCTGGCGACTGACCGCTGCAATTTCCGGTATGAGCTATGAATACCCAGCCAGTCACACGTGGGTGGGGCTTACCATGCTTGTCACCGCAGCGGAGGGGCTTACCATGCTTGTCACCGCAGCGGAGGTCGCCCCGTCCGAATGCTGGATTGATCTCCATATGCGCTCGGAAGCTGGGATCAATCCTAATCAAGCGTAGGGTTTTCGTGGTAACAGGTTCCGGGCACCGCCGGACTTCGGTGAGCACCATGGATGCTTGGAACACTTAGCGCTAAAACATACACCAGCAGTGGAATACCGGTGTGTTTTGCGACTTCCACTTCCTAGTGGAAATTGAGAACAGGTTGGTGTTTTCAGGTATGCAAAATAGGGTAAGCTGAGGTGTAGCAGGCGGTGCATACCTCTACACAAGGTAGCCTTCCAGCTGCACCACCTGCTATGTTGCACTCTCCACCTATGATGGGCTGGCATCTAGCAAACGTCGCCACATGGTTGTTTTGGGAACTGGGGAGCTTGGGGAATTTGGGGAATTTGGGGTTCGGCACAGTTATCCCGACCATCACAATGATCCCGGGCAATCAAACCAACACAGGATATAAATCCCGCTATCTCCCTACAATGGGCGATGCTAGAAAGTTGATGCACGTGATACTCACGGTAAATTCACTCTAGTCTCTTCCGAGATGATTGCGAGATACGGTCATCGTCTCGGTCATCGTCTCGGTCATCGTCTCGCGAGATACGGTCATCGTCTCGGTCATCGTCTCGCGAGATACGGTCATCGTCTCGGTCATCGTCTCGCGAGATACGGTCATCGTCTCGGTCATCGTCTCGGTCATCGTCTCGGTCATCGTCTCGGTCATCGTCTCGCGAGATACGGTCATCGTCTCGGTCATCGTCCATACGGTCATCGTCTCGCGAGATACGGTCATCGTCTCGGTCATCGTCTCGGTCATCGTCTCGGTCATCGTCTCGCGAGATACGGTCATCGTCTCGGTCATCGTCTCGCGAGATACGGTCATCGTCTCGCGAGATACGGTCATCGTCTCGGTCATCGTCTCGCGAGATACGGTCATCGTCTCGCGAGATACGGTCATCGTCTCGGTCATCGTCTCGGTCATCGTCTCGCGAGATACGGTCATCGTCTCGCGAGATACGGTCATCGTCTCGGTCATCGTCTCGCGAGATACGGTCATCGTCTCGGTCATCGTCTCGCGAGATACGGTCATCGTCTCGCAATATGCACCAAATGGATGGGCAGTGCACCGTGCAATATCTCAATAAGGGAGCCGTGGATCTCGTCCCGCATATCATGCAGAACCGTAGCGACCGTAGAACGTATCATGTAGAAGGCTGCATCATGGATCCATCATGGATCCATGATGGATCCAGCATGGATCGGCAGGCGAATCACCGACAAGGTGATGCATGATAATGAACGTGAGGTATTGGGTGTGAAACATGTGTTCAGCAAACAAGGATAACGTTACTAAATTAAACAAGCGTCACTATGCCATCCACTTCCGTTCGTCCACCGCTCACTGGCCCGTGTCGTGCCTAGGATTGGCGTGATAGGAAGGAGAAACGGATTGGGAGGCACCCAACCTACCGTCATTTAAAAAGTCATCGGTCTTCGACAACTATTTTCCCATCAATTCCATTTTTAGTTGTCAGTGAATATATTTAGCGACAACTTAATATTCCTGTGCGAAGCCCAGACCTGCCACCATTTTTTCAAGTCGCCGGGTTTCACCCCCCCCCCACCGTCCTGTCCAATGGGTCCATCGTTAATGAACATAATGAAACAATTTCATTTCCACCAACTCAAGACTGTCGAAGGCCTTCTCGTGGGCCCCGATATAGCGGTTCAAGTGTAGCTCATGCTATGAAGCGCACGTGTAGCTCGCGTCGCACGTGTAGCTCGTGTCGCACGTGTTGCTCGTGTCGCACGTGTAGCTCGTGTCGCACGTGTTGCTCGTGTCGCACGTGTTGCTCGCGTCGCACGTGTTGCTCGCGTCTTGGTCGGCTGAGCGCGTCCTCGTGCTCCGTAGCGTCGCGCGCATAACCATGTCGTCAGCACGTGAACACCGGAGTCCGAGAATGCAGCTATGGTCTGAAGGCGAATGTGTACGTGCATGAAGTTTGACAACATTGCAATGTTGTTGCACGGTATTATGTTAGCTATATGTTGCATTTGACCCAGCGACAATGTGGCAGAATTCTGATTTGTTCTAGAAAGAACACCTATCAGAAGTTCGTTGTCGCCTTCTCCGACTGCACACGAAGTTGCTAACAAAGTTCTGACGTCTTGGGTGAGTTTCTGTGAAATCCAGCAGCATTCAAATGCATTTACCAACCTCTTCACCTCGCCTTCACCTCGCCTTCACCTCGCCTTCACCTCGCCTTCACCTCGCCTTCACCTCGCCTTCTTCTTGATGGCTTGACATTAAAAACTTGGCCACCAGAAGTTCTGTCTCCCTGTTAATTTTATTTTTTTCCGAAATCAAATTGCTGATTTATTTGACACCATCTCATCTTCTTCCGACATCTTCTGGTGGAAAAGATATCCAGATGTCTCTCTGAGCCCCGCGCGCCACTGGGGTCGGCATCCGGACGCGGCCCACTGAGGGAGAGCAGATTCTGCCCCTCGCTTAAATTGAAAGGCTAAGGGAAAATTTCGTTGCTTTTGAGCAACAATGTCGTTGTTGCCATTCTACTATAGTAGCGAGTATGGTATAGTACATTATCTAGTATTGCGTGTAAAGAAAGCATACGACCTTCAATATACCAGCAGGTGCTGAGTTGACATCAAAAGTAACGTTAAGGATTATACTTTATAAAGTATAATCCTTAACGTTACTTATGATGTCAACTCAGCACCTCCTGGTATATTGAAGGTCGTATGCTTTCTTTACACGCAATGTCTAAAACCCAGGAGCATCTAAGAGCCATTCTTCGTTGTATTAAACAACATTATCTAGTATATAGTATGCGTAGAATATTGAAGTTTTTGGAAGAAGTAAAAAGCAATATCGAGAACAAAATGGGGAACAATCATTTTTTAGCCGTGCAACTTTTGACAACCATGTAGAAAAAAGCAGAATTTTGAGTTGGTAGCATTGTTGCTCATTCAATTCCTGTCATGGGGTTAAGTTGATGAAGAGTAGATGGGGGAAAATCCCCCCTTTTTTTGGGGGGGGATTTAAAATTTTAAAGAGAAAAAAAAAAAAAAAAAGGAAGGGGGGAAAAAAAAAAAAAAAAAAAAAAAAAAAAAAAAAAAAAAAAAAAAAAAAAAAAAAAAAAAAAAAAAAAAAAAAAAAAAAAAAAAAAAAAAAAAAAAAAAAAAAAAAAAAAAAAAAAAAAAAAAAAAAAAAAAAAAAAAAAAAAAAAAAAAAAAAAAAAAAAAAAAACAAAAAAAAAAAAAAAAAAAACAACCCCCCCACCTACCCCCCCCAAAAAAAAAAAAAAAAAAAAAAAAAAAAAAAAAAAAAAAAAAAAAAAAAAAAAAAAAAAAAAAAAAAAAAAAAAAAACAAAAAAAAAAAAAAAAAAAAAAAAAAACCCACAAAAAAACCACACAACCACCAACCCCCCCCCAAAAAAAAAAAAAAAAAAAAAAAAAAAAAAAAATAAAAAAAAAACCCCCCCCCCCAAATAAATAAAAAAAAAAAAACAAAAAAACCAACCCCCCCAACCCCCCCACAACAAAAAAAAAAAAAAAAACCACCCAACCACCCCAAAACCCCAAAAAAACCAACCACACCCCAAACAAACCAAACCTAAAAAAAAAAAAAAAAAAAAAAAAAAAAAAACAAACCCCAACAACCCCCCCCAAAAAAAAAAAAAAAAAAAAAAAAAAAAAACCCCCCCCCCCCCCCCCATTGGTGAAAACCGATGGTTAACGTCCTTGTACTTCGAGTGTTGGCACTGTTCTGTACACCCTCCAATTCGTGCGAAAGTCACGGAAAGTGACGTCACTCTGACGTCACTGACACCCGATCCATTGTTAGCTAGAATATAATTAGTAGCCACAACCTGTGAAATTGATGTGCGAACTTGTACTGAAAGTTTCTAAGTGATATAGCTGCGCAATTTCGAGTTATTTAAAAAAGAAAATCGCCAGTGCGTGTGGCAGATTCTGTCCGCGCTCCGCCAGTGGGGCGAGAGCTATTGAATCTCATTTGTTTGTTTAAATATGTTCCTAGATTGGTAACTGAATCGAGGCGCTGCTCTGGTGCTCTTTTTAAGGCCCGATGCTGTTTGTGTTGAGTCTGCTGTGGTGTTTTAGGGACCAGGATCGTTTTTTTTATCAGATTCCGACGCGTTCTAGACATTTCCGGTATTTTGCTTTGTTTATTCCCGATGTTCTTGAGGAACCGGCGCATTTCCTAAGGCCCCAATGTGCTTACATAATGCCCCGTACGCATGAGTGCAGGTTTCTGAATATTACTGGGAGGGCACAATACACGAAAGCAATAGGCGGGTCCAAGTGGATTGGTGGGAGGAACACCACATAGGGTCCCATGTTAAAAGTTGAAATTATTTGGGGGTTGGGGGCAAAGCTAACATTGGGGAGGGGGCAAGTGCCCTTCCAAAAGCGTACAAAGCTACACCCCTGCTTGTGGGCTTTGTTAGGACCATGCCACTTTTTGTGGATCCGGGCATGTTTTGACGCCCTCATGCCGTCTTTGCGACTCCGGAGTGCTTTGAGGGCTCCTTGTATGCTTTGAGGTCCTCCGGTGCGCTTGTGTAAGGCCCCGGCGCATATGTTAACACGCGCACTGAAGAGGAAGGGGGGGGGGGGCGAAATCCGCCCACCCTTCGGATTTTGCGTCAATAACTCCAGATTTTACTGGTCGATATACGCTATGTTTTGCGTACCTACTTAGAAACGTCCGACGCGTCGCTTAAAATACGAAAGACGAAAATCGGTCGACAATTTTTCGAGTTAGAAGCCGTCAAAGTAAAAACATTTGGTAGCGTCAGAGCACAAATATCGGCGCTGATGCGCTGCCCGTATATCGGCAAAAGGGAAGTGTGCATGGCAATACTAGCGACTTGTTTGACGCATATTACTATGCTATGTTGTTTGAAGATCATGCTAGGTAATCGGGGTCAAGTCAGGTCAAGTTCATGACAGGTCAATGGAACCAAGCTCGGTCAACTGAAAGGTTTTCATAAACGCAAATGACTGTCATGCGATTCATGTAATTTTGCATGGTAAAAACTACTGAAACCCTACTGAAAACTTCTGTTTTATCATTGTGAAACTAAGCGATTCCATACTCCATTCATGTACTTCAGCCTTTCTTTGTGAAGCCGATTGCGCCGGGCCGCAACTGACCCAATAAAGTGCTGATATATAGGTGACCTGAGGTCAAATCCCGGATCTATCATCTGTATTACATGATTAGTTATGTCCAAAACATAATTGATGTTCATTTTGGAGCATTTAAGCACAATCGCAGCGATCCATAACAATGTCAAGCCAGGCCACGCAAACCAAGCCAAATGACATGACATATGTGGCCTGATTTGACCTTGAAGATATTGACCTAAGGTTATGGAATTCGCACACAATAGAGTTCACCACCGTACTCATGTACCCTGAACATTTCGTTACTCTAGCTATAATAGGAGTTGAGATCTTAGGGGGACGGAATCCGCCGCCTCTCTCCAGTGCGCGTAATTTTCAGAGGGCCTCCAGGGCGCGTGTTAAAGCCCTGTCGCTTTTCTGCGGGATTCGGTGGTGGATTTTCGATAACCCGGTACGTTTTCGGTATCCCGGTGTGCTTTTAAGGTCCCGCTGTGTTTATTTTGCGCCTCCGATAGAAACTTTGGTGGGGGATTTGTTAAGAGGGGCGCTGCTGATTTTGATATTGGGAGAGAGGGGATGCACCCGAGTGTTCTGCAGGGGCGCCTCTTCTGCCCGGGGAGTGGGAAGGGGACTTTTCCATTCTGAAGGGTGCCATCGGCTGGAAGATTCGTTGAGCTGGGACGGGGGAGGGGGAGTGGGGGAGGGGGAGTGCACCCGAGTGGCTGGTTCGACCCTGAACGGTCCCCAGAGGCCTCAGTCCGCGGGTTGGCATTGATGTCCAGATTCTGAACTGGAATGTCGACCCCTACGGGAAGCCCTGACCCCGCTCCCCTCCCCCTCCGCGGTGTCCCTTGGGTGCGCCAGTCAACACGACTGTGATCCGCGCGGCCGATGTGTGTCGCAACAACCCGACCTCAACACACGCCGCGGCGCCCCCGAACTATGTTGTCCACACGCCGCCTCCCCGCACGTGCCAACCGGCGGAGCAAGGGAGGGGGCGACCGTCTCTCCGGTGTGCCAGCCACTTCCTCTCGGGCATGGCCGGATTCGCGCCATGTGGTGACCGGAACGTGGCATTGCCAGCCGCCGCCATCGCACCCGCTCGTCAGCGGAGGGCGGGCACGCGACGCCGCTCCCCCAGCTTCCCACGTCTGACGCCGCCACTGCGGGTCCTTTCTATTTTGATCGCGGACTGCTGGCTAATTGACCGCCTGTCAGCTGATCGCCGATTCGCGGCGGCCGCGAGCCGCCGACCAATCGGCGGCCGTGTCTTAGCCGGGACGAGTCCATTCCGCCGGCCGGGGGTGATCACCGGTGGCATCTGGCCACAGGTTTGGCCGGCCCGCAGATGGACGTCGGCGTTGGGGAGGGTGGGTGCCGCCGGCGGCCAGATGATCGACGCTGACTTGTGCCGTGTCGGAGGCGCGCGGGTTCGAGCCCCACGAGGCGCCGAGTGCCCGCTTTGAGGCGGATCGCGCGGCGGAGTGGTTTAGCGTGAGCGAGAGTGTGTGGTGGATCTGGCCGAAGTGGTGACGCGTGGTGCAATTCGACGTGAGCAGTTTTCAGTAGCTGTGTGCCTCCCAAGCAGTGACCTGTGCTGGATTTTACCACAAGCGGTGACCTATGATGGATTTGACCTCAATCAGTGACCTGTGGTGGATTTGAACTAAAGCAGTGGACTCGTGCTGGATTTGACCCAACCAGTGACTTGCGGTGGATTTCACCACAAGCAGTGACCCGCGGCGGATTTGACCCGAAGCAGTGACCTGTGGTGAATTTAGCACGTACAACTAGTGGCTCCAGCGAACAGGTCGCGAGCCGCGTGCCGCCACCGCCCCGTTACCACTAGCGGGCGGCACGACTAAAACTGGATCCTTACCGAGATATGATGTGAGTACCACCGTCGCCAACAGCACCAGTGTCGCTGCTCGGCTTGACAAATGCCAGTGAGAGACATAAATCGTCTGTCGCCCATGTTAGGTCGTGTTGTAAATCATGTTGGTGGAGGGAGATTTATTGCTCTTACCCGACCTGCTCGATATGCGTTACCATCTTAGGTATAAACGTATACATAATACATACATACATACATAATATATATAGATATATATATATATATATATATATATATATATATATATGTATATATATATTATATATATGTAAATATATTGTAATTATATATTCATAATTTATTTCTATACCTCATAATTTTCACAAGTCAAAAACCATTATATGTATTTATGTATATATACCTCATGTGGGATATCCCCACGGTATGCGTCATGCTGAAATATATAATAACACTACTCAGGCATGCCACCGCAGCAAATAAACGTTTTTTTTGCGTTCAAAAGCACAATTTTCGCCCACATATATGGGGAGGCTGTAAGCCAAGTGCAGGTATTGGACGTGGTGTGGACGGCCCGCTAACCAGGTGTAGGTGTCGTGTAGCAGTTGTAGATGTCGTGTAGCAATTGTATGGGTTGTGTAGCAGTTGTAGGTGCCGTGTAGCAGTTGTATGTGTCGTGTAGCAGTTGTAGATGTCGTGTAGCAGTTGTGTGTGGGTAACACACGTGGTGTGGATGTCCCGCTCACCAGTTGTAGGCGTTGTGTAGCAGTTGTAGGTGTTGTGTAGCAGTTGTGTGTGGGTGACACACGTGGTGTGGAAGTCCCGCTCACTGTTGTAGGTTTTGTGTAGCAGTTGTGTGTGGGTGACACACGTGGTGTGGATGTCCCGCTCACCAGTTGTAGGTGTTGTGTAGCAGTTGTAGGTGTTGTGTAGCACTTGTGTGTGGATAAAACACGTGGTGTGGATGTCCCGCTCACCAGTTGTAGGTGTTGTGTAGCAGTTGTAGGTGTTGTGTAGCAGTTGTAGGTGTCGTGTAGCAGTTGTAGGTGTTGTGTAGCAGTTGTGTGTGGGTAAGACACGTGGTGTGGACGGCCCGCTCACCAGTTGTAGGTGTTGTGTAGCAGTTGTAGGTGTTGTGTAGAAGTTGTGTGTGGATGACACACGTGGTATGGACGTCCCGCTCTCCAGCTATATGTGTTGTTCAGCAACTGTGTGAAAGCGTCGGGTGTGTAAATCGATGCTGAAATGAATCGCAAGGGTGCAGCGTCCCAAGTTTAACTGCAAAATGGAATAAAGTCATAAAGTCATAAAGTGTTAAGGCTTAATAAGAGCCACAGGGGCCCATCTGGGTTAAGCCTATCTAGAAAAGGTACTAGAAATGTACATATTCTCACCCCAATCAATCCCTAATCCCAAGTTCCTAGGAAGCTATATATCCCAGCCTATCTAGCATCATCCACTTGCTATTGCATAACACCCTCAACAATTGCAAGCTCCTCCCATCATACCCATTGTGCTACCATAGCCCCTGCTTAAAGGGGTCTGTGCCGTGCACATTTAACATAAATATTATCCCCTCCATCCAAATTAGAAATCAAAAACAAGATTTTCCTGCCTAAAAAATTTGTCCACCCTACTTTTAAATACATTCAATGAGGAACTCCCCACAACATCAGCAGGCAGCCCATTCCACTGATCAACAACCCTTTGACTGAAGACCTGCTGTCGCTTAACTGTCCTACACCTCAACTTGTCTAACCTGAGTTGGTGACCCCTGTGTGATACTTTAAACTGAAGAGCACCATTTAAATTGACCTGATCTAGTCCTTTAACAATTTTGTACATTTCAATCATGTCCCCCCTTAATCTCCTATACTTGAGTGAGTACATATATAATGCCACAAGCCTTTCTCCATATTCTAAGCTACCTAGTCCACTGATGAGTTTAGTTGCTTTGCGTTGCACTCTTTCTAACTTGTCTATATCCTTTTCTAGGTAGGGGCTCCAAGCTTGCACAGAATATTCCAAGTGGGGTCGCACATATGCTAAGTACAGTTTTTCATGACTTCCTTGCTCTTATACATCACACTTCTATTAATGAGTCCCAGCATTCTGAGTGCCCTGTTCCTAGCTGAGCTACATTGTTTCTCTGCTCTAAGGTCATTTGAAACCAACACACCTAAGTCCCTTTCCTCTTCAATAACATCCAGTTCCCTCCCTAATGGTGCCTCTAATGTGATTTATTGCAATCTGCGCAAGCGACATTGACGTGCCAATGTCGTCGGGGACGTTCTCAAACTTTCTTTTGCATTGTTGAAGTGAACATTGGCCTGTGCAATAAAAGGCGACACAGACGCCAAAGTGATGGTTTCAGAATACTAAAACCGCAAATAATTCAGGCACCGCCTGCGTGAAAAGCATCGAAATGCTGCATACTCCATTACGGTTTTGCACAAGTGATGCTCTTTAGTTGAGTCGATAAGTTTAACATATCAGCCTCACATCAAGGGCTCAGCGTCAGTGGACAGGGTGGCAAGAGGCAGAGTGAGAGCTGTAGCTACAGTCGGATATAGCTACAGCTACAGCCGGAGCTAGAACTAGAGTAAAGCTGTAGATAGATCGGGCGCCAACGGTAGAGCGGAGGTCAGCTACGAGATGAGTCGGAATGAGAGCTGTAGTTAAAACGGTCCAGAGTTATGGCTAGAACAGGGGTTATAGGTTGAACGGGAAGGAGAGGAGAAGCTATATACGAAGACAGCGAAAGAGCTACAGGGAGCTAATCGAACGAGGTAGCTAATCAAGGAGGGGATAGCTTTGGAGAACAAAGGAAGGAAAGGATCAAAGGAATGGAGGAAGAACTGAGGAAAGGACTGAATTCCCTTTCCAAATAAATTTTTGACTGAATGCTTGCTGGGTGGCTTTATGGACCAGAAAGGTATGTCAAACAAAGGCTGTTGCCTGAACCCCGATTCCGTCACACCACCTGGAAGTTCCAGTTCGACGGAATTTCGGCCAGTCACCGTGCGTGTCACCAGTGCACCAACAGACCGCCCGGCCACCGCTCCACCAATCACCGTGCGTGTCACCAGTGCACCAACAGTCCGCCCGGCCACTGCTCCCCAATCACCGTGCGTGTCACCAGTGCACCAACAGTCCGCCCGGCCACCGCTCCACCAATCACCGTGCGTGTCACCAGTGCACCAACAGTCCGCCCGGCCACCGCTCCCCAATCACCGTGCGTGTCACCAGTGCACCAACAGTCCGCCCGGCCACCGCTCCACCAATCACCGTGCGTGTCACCAGTGCACCAACAGTCCGCCCGGCCACCGCTCCCCTCCCCAATCAAGCCAGTTGCCAGCTGACCCTCCTGCCGGCGGCTGCGCGAGCCTCGTCTCGCCAACACAGACAGGGTAGGCCGACGCAGGCCGGTGGTTCGACCGACCGAGCAGGCGGACAGCCGCCGCCCGTGTGACGACCACGTGGTCGGGGCTGCCGATCACGGTCACGGGTCACGGGTCACGGGTCACGGTCGTACCTGGCCGGGTGGGGCAGCTCGGCCGTGATTGGACCAGCCAGCCTACAGCCTGGCCTACAGCCAACAGCCAGGCAACTCAGCTGAGACCCCGCTAGCCTACAGCCTACAGCCTGCAGCTGTAGGCTGCAGGCTATGATTGGACCAGCCAGCCTACAGCCTATAGGTTGTAGGGTGCAATTCGACTGTGTGGGCTCGTGTGGCGGTGGGCGTCCCTCTGCTCGGTGGGCGTCCCTCTGCTCGGTGGGCGTCCCTCTGCTCGGTGGGCGTCCTCTGCTCGGTGGGCGTCTCTGTCGGTGGGCGTCCTCTGCTCGGTGGGCGTCCTCTGCTCGGTGGGCGTCCCTCTGCTCGGTGGGCGTCCTCTGCTCGGTGGGCGTCCCTCTGCTCGGTGGGCGTCCTCTGCTCGGTGGGCGTCTCTGCTCGGTGGGCGTCCCTCTGCTCGGTGGGCGTCCTCTGCTCGGTGGGCGTCCCTCTGCTCGGTGGGCGTCCCTCTGCTCGGTGGCCTCTGCTCGGTGGGCGTCCTCTGCTCGGTGGGCGTCCCTCTGCTCGGTGGGCGTCCTGCTGCGGTGGGCGTCCCTCTGCTCGGTGGGCGTGGGCGAGGCTGTCCCAGGGGTAGGACCGCAACCTGTGAAGTGGCGACTCGACTACAGACGTGGTGAATGGTAGCTACGTAGCTAAGCATTGCTGGTGATGGATGTCCTCGTCACATGTCGAGGTCACTGCCTCTGGAAGGACTTGGCCGGGGCCAATTTTCACCATGGCCCCTATTAAATACTGATGTTAGCGTGGTGGCTATCGCTGCAGCTCAGTCGGAAGGGTGTTGGACTCTGGATCGCCAGGTCGTGAGTTCGAATCGGCCGGGATTACCGAGTCCACCCGCGACCAATCCGCGTGAGAGGTTGGCGACGCCATGCGACCCAGCATTTCCATGCGTCGTAAAAGCGCCCAAGATGGTTCTTCCAATATGGCGGCCTTTGTGTCATGACCTTCAACGCTGCTCGATTTCCCCTGTTATTGTTCGACTGTTATTTCTATTGGTATGCCGATGTTCCCCACCCATTCCTTGTGGTGCGGTCGCTCCCCATTCATCCCTATCGGTAGCGACGCCCCTCCTCACTCATCCCTAGTTGTGACGAAGCTCTCCATTCATCCCTAGCGGTAGCGACGCCCCCTACCCATCGCTTGTGGCGACGACGCTCCCCATTCATCCCAAGTAGTGACGAGGCTCCCCTAATATTGGTGAGCATGCAAAGCTTGATGCACCAAGAAACTGAGCCGAGAAGGGGATGGCTGGAGATATGTTCGAAGTACCAATTCGTCCCCACTTAGACGTGGCATCCCCGTGCTAACCCTAAATGAGCCGGTCTCTCCGCCCTACCCAGTCCGTGTTTTCTTCTCCGCATTAAAGAGCGGCTTGCGGGAACCAAATATGTGGGGGAGGGGATGCCGAAGTGTCGCTCGCCATACCAGCCCGGTGAGCTGTCGCACGCACTCAATTATCTCGGGATGACATCACGACGTGGCGTGACGTCATTGGTTTGGCCGGAAGCACCTCTCGGTCGGGAGGTCTCACACTGTCAAATGTTGCCAGACCGCAACGAAGAGCCAGGTTGTAGTTTGGTGTTGGTGTTGGTGTTATTGTCGAACATTGGAGCATCAATGTGTTCAGCCTGACGACAATACTTCCAGAAGTGAGTGTAATTTCAGAATAATATACGTCCAATACTTCCCGAATACTTCCAGAAGACTTGTTGTTGGCTGAAGAGGCAGTTTTGATCCACTGTATTGTAGCGAATTTGTCTGACTACTGTTTCAACAATAATAAGCAAGATGCTGGCATTGTCATTTAAATATGACTCCGTGGCAATGCGTATTTCCCAACAGCGACTCACCCTCGCCTGCCACTTCTCTGTGGTGTTATTTCAGCAATATATTATTTATCCCCGTTTTTGTTGGAGTCGGTCATTAACTTTGGAATTATCTTGTGTTCACTGTCTGGCTGTTAAAGTTATGCTTTGATCAGATAACTATCGCCAGGTGTCCGTGCACACGGGATATTATTCACAATCACCTCTGTCAATGCCTTAACCTGTCCCGGAGTTTAATCCTGAACAGACACGGGAGATTATTAAGAATCATCTCTGCCAATGCTCTAATCTCTCACGGAGCTGAATCCTGAACAAAAAACATCTTCGGCTCCTAGTCACATTTTCAGTGCATTTCATCCAGTATTTCCCCATGCACTTTGGGGAAGTATACACAAAATGTGAGACGTCAGTCGTCCAACCCAGAGCGGTAGCAAACGATACCTCAGTTGACCCCATTGACGGTTGTTTTGTCCGCTTCTGAAATCATGACATTTTAGTGTTCGAGTGGTCGTCCTATGTATTGTCGCTTTTTCTTTGGCAGAAAGAGTAACACTCCTTTTACTTGATAATACTTGATGTAGAAAAGCTGAGAGTCGGTCGATGCATGAACACAATTGTACTATTTACCCGAGGGAACATGGTTGACAGAAAAACTGTGCTGTTCCTGGATATATATTTTTTCTCATCCAGAACAGCATCCCCTCAAAACTATTATTATCTCCTTTTTAGCATTTGGTGGTTGGATGGTGCTGTTTGACAATGAACTGCTCTGCGATGAAGTGCTCAAGATGCACTGGAAAGTGCAAACTTAGATTCTGATGTCACAGCTTTCAAGAAAATAAACTCTCCGTATTGGAGCATCCAACCATTTTCTTCTCCACATTCAGGAGTACCAAGTACAAATCCAACCCTGCGAAAGGCACGTTCCGAATCCGCCGCCAAAATAATCTGGCGCGAAAACGCGCATCTCAGCGTTTGTGTCGAAAGCACGCCTAATGACCGCGGGCAATGGCAATTGGCGCGACACGACTCCACTTGCCATCAGCACAATGCTACTGCACTTGTCATCAGCGCAATGCTACTCTACTTGTCATCAGCACAATGCTCTGCACTTGGCATTAGTGCATGACTAGTTACGGCGTCATACTTCGTTAGCGTCGTGGTCTGGCGCCATTCGTCGTGGTCTGGCGCCATTCGCATTTGGCAACATCGGTCTCCTGCTTTCTTTCGTTTGATTTCATGAGATTCGTCGCGCACCAACAACTTCTTCAGCGAAGTGCGACGGGAAACCGTGGGGCAAGTGAAGTCCATTCATTTGAACAGTCAGAACGATGCCGTATTGAACGGCCAGATATAACGAATTCTGCAGGCAAGTCAATAGTTTGCCGTGAGGTCCGCTTATCTGACGATATTGACACGGGACTCGTGGTGAATCTCAGCAGAGAGAGGGAAAGACAGCTGATGGGTTTGAGCAGCCATAACTATATAAGAAATCAGTGTTTGCCATTCTGTATGAATTGGTAGCGCTGGTAAAAACCGGGAAAAGCTGGCGTGACCCTCCTTCTAGACTATTTTATCTCCTCTTTTCACCGACAGCCGCTCCTCGTCAAACCCGGCAGAGGCGAAGCCAAGGATTTTGATCGGGGAGGAGCATTTCTCTTGTTCTGGGGCGGTGACATGTCTCCAGATGGGGGGGGGGCGACATTGGCTAAAAACTCGCGGAGTAAGAAGGGGTGGGGAACGTGTACTCGAGAATCCTTCAGGAGGGCCACATTTCCATGAGTGGGGCCCCATACCCCCAGTTGCCCTCTCCCTGGATCCGCCACTGGGCCCCGGCCCATGCGAGAGAAAGGTCCGTCGGTGCGGCCGGCAGAAGCGATGGCTGCGCGTGGTGTGTTTGTTGTTCCGTTTGGCCGTCTGTGTAGCCGCCGAGCGGCGACAAAAACCGCCTTCGGCGAGCGTGGCACGCGACTTTTTGCCGAGCGGAGGACCAGCGCCCGCTTCCCCGCCGCCGCCCCCCCCCCCCCCCTCCCCGGCCCTGTTTAGACGGGCTGTCGCTGTCACCGGCCACACAGACGGAGGCCGGGGGGTGGGGTGGGGGGCATGGCGTCAAGTTGTCGACCTCGGGCTGGCGTGTTTTGTCATATCCCCGTCTGCAATGGCCGTGCCAGAGTCTGTGCACCTGCGTCATGGACGGGAGCCGAGGCTGCCCGTGGCGATAGCGCGTGGTGACAGTCCACGTCGGAGCCTCTGTCCCTGCACCATGGACGGGAGCCGAGGCCGCCCATGGTGATAGCGCGTGGTGACAGTCCACGTCGGAGCCTCTGTCCCTGCACCATGGACGGGAGCCGAGGCTGCCCATGGTGATAGCGCGTGGTGACAGTCCATGTCGGAGCCTCTGTCCCTGCACCATGGACAGGAGCCGAGGCTGCCCATGGTGATAGCGCGTGGTGACAGTCCATGTCGGAGCCTCTGTCCCTGCACCATGGACGGGAGCCGAGGCTGCCCATGGCGATAGCGCGTGGTGACAGTCCATGTCGGAGCCTCTGTCCCTGCACCATGGACGGGAGCCGAGGCTGCCCATGGCGATAGCGCGTGGTGACGGTCCATGTCGGAGTCTGTGTCCCTGCGCCATGGACGAGAGCCGAGGCTGCCCGTGGTGACGACATGGTGACGGTCCATGTCGGAGCCTGTGTCCCTGCGTCATGGACGGGAGCCGAGGCTGCCCATGGTGACGGTCCATGTCGAAGGTTGTGTCCCGTTGCACTACACGAACCCTGAGCACGTCACTGGGCGTGCAAATCAGTCTGTTGCACACAGAAGCCGATATAATGAATATGATACACACCATGAGAAAGGAAAAGAAACCAAAAATGTGACACCACACGGTGGGGTGATTGAAGGAATGAACGGCCTTAAGTCGTTGACATCCGATTTGTCTATGGCAATATGAACATTCCCACTGTGTTGCTGTCGCAGGGTATTCGGTATTCGTCGAAAAATGTTGTATAAAGAGGAAACAACTTTTTTTCTCACAACCTACACGCAGTCGTTTCGGAGCAAATATAACTACTGGAGAGATGTAGGATGGGAAGATATGTGGGATAGTCTATGTATGTGGGAGTGTGATATTGTCAAAAAGAGGGATGGCATGAGTGCGAAAGCGAGGGAAGGTGCAGTAGATGGGAGGGGCGAAGGACAGAGAGAGAGAGAGAGAGAGAGAGAGAGAGAGACAGAGAGAGAGAGAGAGAGAGAGAGAGAGAGAGAGAGAGAGAGAGAGAGAGAGAGAGAGAGAGAGAGAGAGAGAGAGAGAGAGAGAGATAGAGAGAGAGAGATAGAGAGAGAGAGAGAGAGAGAGAGAGAGATATATATATATATATATAGAGAGAGAGAGAGAGAGAGAGAGAGAGAGAGAGAGAGAGAGAGAGAGAGAGAGAGAGAGAGAGAGAGAGAGAGAGAGAGAGAGAGAGAGAGAGAGAGAGAGAGAGAGAGAGAGAGAGAGAGAGAGAGAGAGGAACAACCGAGAGCAGGACGAGGATAGAGTGATCGGAGAGGCGAGAGAGAGCGGTGCATTGAGATGGCAGAGATGGAGAACATACACCAGGGACGATAGAGTGATTAAAGTGAGGCGAGAGATGGAGAACATACACCGAGAGGCAGGGACGAGGATAGAGTGATCGTGGGAGAGCGCGAGAGAGAAGCGGCGCCAGTTGAGATGGCGAGAGTGGGAGAAAATGGCAGCGCAGGAGGCGCTGCGCACTCCGAGGTTTGTTTAATGGTCGGTCTTGTCACTGGTGATGATCGGTGATATCAGACAGTGGTGATGTGATTACGGGTGGTGACTACAGTGGTGACTACGAGTGGTGACGACGAGTGGAGACTACATTATTGACTTCTGTGGTGACTACATTGGTGACGACAGTAGTGACTACGAGTGGTGACTACAGTAGTGACTACGAGCGGTAACTACAGCGGTGACTACAGTGGTAACTACAGTGGTGACTACGAGGAGAGACCGACTCCCAACCGCTTTGCCAGAGCTGCTTGCTGGGAGTCTGCTCCATTTCCACTACTGTGTGATTTCCCATTATAGGGAACCGCCGATCCGTACGTAATTCCAACGTGTGTGGTTCCATTGGTTATTTAAGCTACGGTTCAAATGATGGCAGTGGCTATGTGAGCAATCCGCATTGTAGCCATTGTAGCCATCGTGGATTGTAGCCAGCGATAGCACTGTCACTGGCTGCAATGTTTGCGCATTTGCAGTGGTTTCATCGGTTCAAAGTTTCAGTGGACCACTGAGTTAGCTCTTGTGGTAAGTGGTTTCACTGGTTCGAGGTGCGGTCGCTGCAGCAGCTGCCATGTAGCATGTGCTCCCATACTGCATTTGCCGTAATGCCCATCCTTCCGCTACATTCACCAGTTGCAATCGTAAAACGAACGCGAAGTATGCGCACCACGAAATCGCAGCCCACAACTGCACCGTGTGCCTACTGTTTTGCGGCGTCAGTATCCATAACTCGTGGTCTGCAGACCGGGCATGCGCTCTGTGGTGCGGCCAAGCGATCTTCGCGCTGTCCCACATCACGGTGCGTGTCGGGCTCAAGGACGGATCCGAGGGGGATGGGAGAGGGAGGGGCGGAAGCCTCCCTTGACACCTGACAGCCACCGCTTGACTAAAAAATGCGCTCCTCCAGGACGCTCGAGTAAACATTCCGCGCTTTAATTTTCCTGCCGAAGGCCGAGGGGGGGGGGGAGCTCGGAAAATGATGGCGTCTGCCTCCCCAGGGACACTGGAGTGCACCCGTCTCCCCATTGGAATTTATATCAGTTTATCTATCTATCTATCCCATTCCCTCTTCAAAGCGCAGGTGGCACCCCTGATGGAATGTCGGTGCCCCCTATAAAATGACGCCCTCCTCCCTCAGCGAACCCCCAGATCCAGTGAACTGCAGATCCATCAGCGGCAGCGTTCGCTCCGCCTGAGCATGGGTCTCCGAAGCGTCCTGCGCCGCTCCCCTTCAATGGCGGCGGCCGGCGCGGCGGCACAATGCGCCACCACCGCTGCCATACGGCCCGCGCGCGTCACAATCGCCGCCGACTGTGCGGCGCGGCGGCGCGGCCCCCCGATATTCCCATGCGCCACGATTGTCGCGCGGCGCCGCCGTCGTCGCCCGTCGCCCGGCTGACGGCGGACGGCGGACTGCGCGGCGCGACCGTCGTAAAGCCGTTTACGATGGCGCATGCCTTTCCGCGCCGGTCGGCCAGGAGTTAATGCTGCCGTCATCCGGCGACTCCGGCGACCGCCGACTGCGCCAACTGACACGACCGAGGACAGAGCCGGACAGCGGACAGGACCGGACAGTAGACAGGACCGGACAGTAGACAGGACCGGACAGTAGACAGGACCGGACAGTAGACATGACCGGACAGTAGACAGGACCGGACAGTAGACAGGACCGGACAGTAGACAGGACCGGACAGTAGACAGGACCGGACAGTAGACAGGACCGGACAGTAGACAGGACCGGACAGTAGACAGGACCGGACAGTAGACAGGACCTGGACAGTAGACAGGACCGGACAGTAGACAGGACCGGACAGCGGACACGGCCGGACAGTAGACAGGACCGGACAGTAGACAGGACCGGACAGCGGACACGGCCGGACAGTAGACAGGACCGGACAGTAGACAGGACCGGACAGCGGACACGGCCGGACAGTAGACAGGACCGGACAGTAGACAGGACCGGACAGCGGACACGGCCGGACAGTAGACAGGACCGGACAGTAGACAGGACCGAACAGTAGACAGGACCCGACAGTAGACAGGACCGGACAGTAGACATGACCGGACAGTAGACAGGACCGGACAGTAGACAGGACCGGACAGTAGACAGGACCGGACAGTAGACAGGACCGGACAGTAGACAGGACCGGACAGTAGACAGGACCGGACAGCGGACACGGCCGGACAGTAGACAGGACCGGACAGTAGACAGGACCGGACAGTAGACAGGACCGGACAGTAGACATGACCGGACAGTAGACAGGACCGGACAGTAGACAGGACCCGACAGTAGACAGGACCGGACAGTAGACAGGACCGGACAGTAGACAGGACCGGACAGTAGACAGGACCGGACAGTAGACAGGACCGGACAGTAGACAGGACTGGACAGTGGACACGGCCGGATAGTAGACAGGACCGGACAGTGGACACGGCCGGATAGTAGACAGGACCGGACAGCGGACACGGCCGGACAGTAGACAGGACTGGACAGCGGACACGGCCGGACAGTAGACAGGACCGGACAGTGGACACGGCCGGACAGTAGACAGGACCGGACAGCGGACACGGCCGGACAGCGGACACGGCCGGACAGCGGACAGCACCGGACAGTGGACAGGAGCGGACAGAGAGCAGGGAGATGGAGAAACAACCAGAGAAAGCCCGAGACATAGGCGAAGCGAGGCAAAGCCAGACGTATCGGCGAAGAAGGATGCGGGTAGCACTCGTCACAGAGGCAAGCAAAATATTAGTAAATGGGTCAAGAGAGAGAAAAAGAGAGATGTATATATATATATATATATATATATATATTATTTTTATATATATGTACTCAACCCGGGTTTGGGGCGGGTTGAGAGTAGTACGGACGGCTGTCCCAGCACCTTTGAAATTGGGGGACACCCCTTCCCCCGACTTCAAATGTTCGGACGAACCTGTCCCCATATCAAAGGAACTGGACAAATATAACGAGCCGGACTGGTCCAGCAAAGGTCGAATCATAAAATAAATCCTGCAATTGTGGCCACTTGCTGATGATAGAAAGTAGTACCCCAACCGTGAACTAGAATAATCCGAGCTGATCCTAGTTTTCACTCGAGCCAGCACCTGCAGATCCAGTTTTCCGGTGGCTTCCTTGGTTTCTTGTTCCGTTGACATTTCCCAGTCTGGTTGCACGACATTCCAAGTACCTGTTGGCACTATTACATCACTCGAAGTTTGATTTGCAGCTCCAGGTGGTATCCTTGGTCTGGTTTCCGTTCCTGGTTCTGTTCTGAACTTCTGTTGCGTCGTTCTCCAATCTTCGAGCCGTTACTTCTTCCTCATTGCGGTTTTTGCAGCGCCGTTCACCAACTCGCTTTCACGAGCCAATGTTGCGATTCCGCTTCCCAGTCCCATATCCCGGCCGGGTCGTCGGTTCCGTTTTCCGGTTCCTGATTCGGTTTCCGGGTCCCCTTCGCCAATTCCCCTCCCTGGTCCTGGCCTTCACGCCCAATGCGCTCTCTGTGTCGAGTTTGATGGGGCGGGTCCCCGGTCCCCCTCTCCTGTGTTGGCTCCCATCTGTGAAGTGTGCAATGGTTTCAAATCACGCTCTCGTTTCACCATCGCTGTTGCAATGGGAACCGGCGACCTACAGCCAGCTGGGCACTCTGGTCGCGTTCCACGGATCCATTCTGCGTCGAACTACCCAGAGTTGTTCCATAGTTCCCTTATCGAGTTCCGTAGTTCTCCTGCCGAGTTTGTAGTTATCTTACCGAGTTCCGTTCCCTGGTCTCGTTCTCCGGTCCTGTTCCCCGATCTAGTAGACACAAAAGGCGTTCATAACAGTGGTGTTTAGATTTCGAAGGCGATCGTAAGTTCTGTCATGGCACGATTTGATGCGAGGACCGTCTCTGAACTATGTTCTTCTCGCCAAACACAGATTGCATGACGGAGGACAGCCGACACTTATGTGCGTCTTTCTATACTTTTATACGACTCTCTAAGACGAGCAGACCCTTGCCGGAAAGTTCCACGTTTCACAAGCTCCGGTTTCAAATGCCAGTGTACTCAAGTTCATCTTGCTGTTGTCCGCAGTCAGCAGCTTACTGTGCAGCAAAACCGGTAGCACCGCTACCGGTTTTGTAGAAAACAAACAAAAGATGTCACATTCTACCGGTAGAATGTGACATAGAATTATCAGCCGTCTTGGCCGTCAAAGCGTCCAGACGACAGCGTCCAGCCAGCGTCCAGACAGCGTCCAGACAGCGTCCAGACAGCGTCCAGACGACAGCGTCCAGACCGTCAAACCTGCGCCACGTGCACGTGGCCTACTGGGAGCCTGTGCGGCTCACGACCCAGGAGCAAGCTTAAGGTGATCAAACCCGGACTTAGCTACGTCGTCCACATGAGCAAGGGAAACGCCGAATACGATGCGACTAAAAACACCTGCGAAAATATTGTTACGCCCTCTGGATGTTTTTGTGTGGCAGAAGCCCGTTTACAAGAGCAATATTTTCGTAAGTTTTCCTAATTGCATCCATCGTATGCGGAAGCTTCGCTGCTCATCCAAGCGGTGGAAGGTGGGTAGTCATCGCCCCAGCATAAGTCGAAGTAAGAGGAGGTGCGACTGCGTCGCTTGGGAATTGACCACCACCATGCTACCCGTCGCTATTTCGCAACCGACGACCCGGGGACGAATGGTCTAGGGGTAAGATACTCGTCTCACAATCGGAAGATTGTGGGTTCGAGTCTCACCCGTCGCTACTCTTCGCCCGCGACCAATCGGCGTGAGAGGTTGGCGACACCTATATGACTCAACGGTCGACGTGTCGTAAAACCAATAACCAACCAGCAAGCGACGACCAATATTTGCGACGTGCCCGATGTTCTACACCTGTGGCGGCTCGCCATGTCTTGCGCCCGGTTGCGAAAGGAAGTGTATGTGGCACGACTTCTGCCAGGCAGGGGCGGATTCAGGAATTTGCATGCGGGGAATGAGTCTAGACAGCGGCGGATCCAGGAATTTGCATGGGGAAGGAATCTAGGCAGCGACAGAGCCAGGAATTTGCATGGTGGACAGAGTCTAGGCGGGGGCGGATCCAGGGATTTGGGTGGGGAAGCAGTCTAGGCAGCGGCGGATCCAGGGATTTACATGGGAGAAGGAGTCTGTGCAAGGACGGCTCCAGGAATTCGAACGGGGAAAGAGTCTAGGCAAGGGCGGAACCGGTAATTTGGGTGGGGAAGCAGTCTAGGCAGCGGCGGATCCAGGAATTTGCGTGGGGAAGTAGTGGCACTCGTCTGAATGTGTGCCATTTCCTCGGAGGAGCGCCACTTCCTCTTCCTCGGAGGAGTGTCCCCAGAGGACAATCACTGGCAGACAAATTCGCGAAGCGGTTGGCGGGGGATGATTGCATACGAGCATACTGCGGGGCTGCATATTGGTATCCAGCCCCTGGAGGAAGGGGCGAAAGGACTCGGACTCCAGCCGGTTGCTAAAAAGCCTGTTGCTACAAAAATCGGTTGAGCTGAGGGGCGATTGAAATGAAGCCTCCCTGGACGGGCGCGTTTTTCTGGCCAAATGGACACCACATCTCCACGGGGAGGGGGCGCATTCCCCCATGCCATCCCCACCTACAACTACCCGTGCTGCCAGGTTGCAACATACCAAGGCTTGCTGCACCTGCTGTGATTTTTCGTTAGCCGAAAGTTCCCCTCCTGAAGCCTCAATGCGCCCAGCGTCAGATATTTACCGGCGAAAGGCGATGACACCGCCTGGAGAGGTCCAAGTCCCCCCCCTCCTGGAATTTGTCCGGTCAGTGGTCCATCTCCAGGAAAATGACAATATCTGGTCGGACAAATAATTCTGAATAATTCGCCAGTGTTATTATTACGTCAAGCCTGTATCCAGCGAGTCTATTTTGGTCACGCGGTCCACGCCAGCCGCAAGACTGCCCCGACGTGGCGTCTGGCCCGGCCGTCAGTCGCCAGGGGCCCGGCGTCGGCCGGCCACCTCAGCCGTCGTGACGTCACCGCTGCCAGACGCCACAGGTGTCGCGGAACGTCGGCCGCCGTCAGCCGCCGTGACGTCACTGCTGCCAGACGCCACAGGTGTCGCGGAATGTCGGCCGCCGCCGTCAGCCGTCGTGACGTCACTGCTGCCAGACGCCACAGGTGTCGCGGAACGTCGGCCGCCGTCAGCCGCCGTGACGTCACTGCTGCCAGACGCCACAGGTGTCGCGGAATGTCGGCGCCGCCGTCAGCCGCCGTGAAGTCACTGCTGCCAGACGCCACGGTGGTGCGGAATGTCGGCGCCGCCGTCCGCCGTATGATGCCACTGCTGCCGACACCACAGGTGTCGCGGAATGTCGGCGTCGTGCCGCAGTGACGTCTGCTGCCAACACCACAGGTGTGCGGAATGTCGGCTGCCGTCGCCGCCGTGACGTCACTGCTGCCAGACACCACAGGTGTCGCGGAATGTCGACCGCCGCCAGCCGCCGTGACGTCACTGCTGCCAACCACGGTGTGCGGAATGTCGGCCGCCGCCGTGCCGTCTGACCTCACTGCTGTCAGACGCCAAGGTGTCGCGGAATGTCGGCCGCCGTAGCCGCCGTGACGTCACTGCTGCCAGCACACAGGTGTCGCGGAATGTCGGCCGCCGCCGTCAGCCGTCATGACCTCACTGCTGTCAGACGCCACAGGTGTCGCGGAATGTCGGCCGCCGTCAGCCGCCGTGACGTCACTGCTGCCAGACACCACAGGTGTCGCGGAATGTCGGCCGCCGTCAGCCGCCGTGACGTCACTGCTGCCAGACGCCACAGGTGTCGCGGAACGTCGGCCGCCGTCAGCCGCCGTGACGTCACTGCTGCCAGACGCCACAGGTGTCACGGAATGTCGGCCACATGGTGGCGTGCGGGGCGGGCGTCTCTGTCGTGACGCTCTCAGCGGCAAATAGCACCGCCGAGGGACCGTCGGAGGGGTGTGGGCTGGACCGGACTTATTTCAGGAAGGTATGATTAACATAAACTATTTATACACGATGCCGATAAACGCGGCACATTGGTGGTGTCCCATTCAGGTTTGCGTTTACATATGCGAGTGACGAGGTTGGGATATTGCGTCGCCCACATTTGATGTTCTTCGGCAGGCAGCTGTCTCGGAGGTGCCTTCCCCACAGCGAGGCTTTGTGGGACAATTTCGGGTGGTGGGGGATTTCACTCTCCACAGTGTTCGAGGCGATAGCTGTGATCGTGCCTCGGTTGTTACATACTTGCACTTTCTTTTTGGTTGCACTCACAATGCTAAAGCACGAACTAACACACACATTTGATTTCATCCATCTCTGAACCAGATCTGAAATGCACGCATCGAACCCATCAGATGTGAATATCGATTCAAACATGGAATCGTCCCCAGTAGGAGCCAAGTCTGGCTTTTGCTGCTCCAGCCTGAAGACGTTTAACCGATTAAAGTATGCGGCGGTAAGGACCGATGTGCGCCAGTTGGCACCTCTAAGCATTTGCCAGTTGACACCTCCAAACACAAAGTATTGCCGATGGCCTACATAGGCCAAGTGCGTTATGAACACCAGTGTCGATTTGTATACCATTGTGGGTGGCCTCCCCCAGACCCAATGTTGACTCCCCCGCCCCAATAGCTTCAACTTCTAACATGGGACCGTATGGGTACCCCGATCAATTTCGGCTCGTCCACTGTCTCCATGTACCTATTCCCCCACCCCAATAATTATCAGAAATAAACGCATCTGATTATGAATAATATGTGCGAGCATGGGTGCAAATGCACTGTGAGCACTCATACAACGTGTGAGCAAATGCACTTCACCGCGTGTGAGAAGCGCCGAAAGAGCCCCCGTGTAAAACAAACAGTTGGGCGCTTTTGTAATACAGCGCCGCATGGGCGCTGTATGACCTTTGCAGTCGATGCGCCCATAAACTACAATAACTAGCTAATACAGCGCCGCCGATTTATTCGCCCCAACCACACCACATTTTCTCATAATCGTCCGCCAGTGCATATAGCGAGCACCACGGCCCCATTCATTGTCCTTATCAATTGGCTGAGAAGTCCTTCCGTGTGTCATGAGCTAGGTTGGGTCAATATACAATGGTCGGCAAGGCAAACAATGGAGCTTCGTGTGAGTCAGGCGCTGGTTATGATTAGGAGATATTTCGGCTCGTGCAGTTCATCACAAACCTGCACCGTGGGGCGGCTCCAGGAGTCGTCATGGGGATACTCGTCTGGTGGGGCGCCGTTTCCTCAGAACTACTTGAAAGTCCTCGGAGGTTGGTTGGTTGGTTATTGGTTTTGCGACACGTCGACCGTTGAGTCATGTAGCGTCGCCAATCTCTCACGCCGATTGGTCGCGGGCGAAGAGTAGCGACAGGTGAGACTCGAACCCACAACCTTTCGATTGTGAGACGAGCATCTTACCCCTAGACCATTCGTCCCCAAAAAGTCCTCGGAGGAGCGACACTTAACGTCCTCGGAGGGGCCTCACTTGAAAGTCCTCGGAGGGGCGCCACTTGAAAGTCCTTGGAGGTGTGCTTTCGGCAGAAAATCCTTTCGACGGCTGAGGTGGGGAGGGATGCACTCGGCCGTACTGAAGTGGCGCCCTTCCGACGAAATGGCGCCTTTTGCGCTCTCATGAGGGCGAGCGGAAAACTCCTTTTGCTCTCATTAGGGGGTGTTTTCTTCTCACGGGATGCCGTTTCCTCTGAGAGGCGACCTTTTCCCGGTCGGAGGGGGTCAGGTGGGGTGCATGCCCCACTGTCCCCTCTGCATCCGCTGCTGACTTCCATTGGCGTACAGTGACGGCGCGCGTTCTACGGCCGCTCAGAGCTATCTGGGCGACAGATCCAAACGTCTGCCTCACGGCTGGCTTCCCCTCGAGATGGGTGTTGAGGTCGTTTATCTGGGTAGGGCTTCCAGGAACTTTCCGGAGAACGCCACGCCATGCTCTGCATCTTGGCGCCATGGTGGCTGATGCTGGGGAGAGAGGGAGGGCACGCCATGCTCTGTATCTTGGCGCCGTGGTGGCTGATGCTGGGGAGAGAGGGAGGGCAAAGTCGCTGCTTTATGGTAGGTCGGCTCGATACCGCCAGTGAAGTTCTTGGCCATAGTCTGGCTTCGCCTTCAGCGTTGTCCGGAGCAGGCCCGCCGGTTGCAGCAGGGGTTCGTCGAGACATCTGACGGCGTGTGTTGTGATGGGGTGCGGCTTTCTCTTCACTTCCCTCACGGTGCGCCTGTGAGACATCTGACGGCGTGTGTTGTGATGGGGTGCGGCTTTCTCTTCACTTCCCTCACGGTGCGCCTGTGAGACATCTGACGGCGTGTGTTGTGATGGGGTGCGGCTTTCTCTTCACTTCCCTCACGGTGCGCCTGTGAGACATCTGACGGCGTGTGTTGTGATGGGGTGCGGCTTTCTCTTCACTTCCCTCACGGTGCGCCTGTGAGCACAGCATGTGAACTTTGTACCACAATAGGACCAGGTGGACGGCTGCCCACGACGTGAAGCTTGATACTACCGCACTTCGTTAACTCCAAGAGTTATGGGCACAAAATGACCACAGCAGTCGACGCGCCCTAAAGCCCAAATAACTAACTAACTGCCTCTGAACACAGTGATCGGTATTGAAATAATGTTTGTTTTCTTTAGGTGTGAGATGTCGAAACGGGTGCAATAAGATGTGAAATTCGCCATGGAAATGACGTCATTTAGAATATTATTTCAATCTTTCAAGCTGAATTTTAAGCGCACAGCTTGCTTATATACCTGGCTTTTTCGTTTTTTGGGAGGTGATGCCTATTATTTGGATACCTATATTAATGGTAACGATAAGAGTTCCATGGAAACAAATGTTATTGAATAGCCGACATCATCATATTTAATCTCCTTACCCGAAATCGCGTTATAAGAAAAGCTGCTTAAGTATAATAATCTGCAATGGTGAGCACAAGCATGATACTTATACACAAGACACTGCTAGAGGCGAGGAACGGCTCGGAGACTTCATAGGCGCACATCAAGAAGCACGATGTGGATGCTACTTAGGAAAAGGTGTCTATTAAGTGCTCACGAGGCGGTATATTCTATCCTACGTCATGACTAATTTGCCACTGGCAGTGATTGACTGTTGTCCCCGGTCGGTCCTATATATGTTGTCTCCAATCCAGCTGTTGTCTCCATCGTGTTGTACCCATTCGTGTGGCGTCGGCGCAAACCCAGTCGCGCAGCAGTCTGCACTGAGTTTCCACCGCTGGTCGGGCAGGATTTGCGCTCATTCCTCGCGACCAATCGAGCAGCCGATGCGATCAGCTTCCCGTTCGCGCAGCTTCGCGCTCAGCTCGCCCGCCGAATCGCGCGGCATCCGCGTCGGCTGGCTCTTCCGGTCGCGCAGCGCCTGCGCTCAAGCCAGCGCTCCAGTCGCGCAGCGCCTGCTCCTCCATGCCGCGGCCGACCGGTGGCCAGGGTGGCCATGCGGGCTCGGCGTCGTCCGCCGCTCGCCCAATTCGGCGGAACGGAAGCCGCGAATTTGTAGACGGATTTATGGCGCGCTTTGTGTGCACCGCGCGTGATATGTGTGCACCGTGCGTGATATGTGTGCACAGTGCACCCGGCGGTCAGATGAACGGCTCCGACTGTGGCCGCCGCAGACCTAATTGCGGTTGTCGGCGTACTGGCAGTGGTAATGGGGCTGGCCGGAGCCCAGTCGGTAGGGTAGTCCGACAGTGATAATGGGGCTGGCCGGAGCCCAGTCGGTAGGGTAGTCCCGACAGTGGTAATGGGGCTGGCCGGAGCCCAGTCGGTAGTGTAGTCTCGACAGTGATAGTGGAGGTCACCGTAGTCCAGTCGGTAGGGTAGTCCGACAGTGATAATGGGGCTGGCCGTAGTCCAGTCGGTAGGGTAGTCTCGACAGTGATAGTGGAGGTCACCGTAGTTCAGTCGGTAGGGTAGTCCCGACAGTGATAATGGGGGGTGGCCGTAGTCCAGTCGGTAGTGTAGTCTCGACAGTGATAATGGGGCTGGCCGGAGTCCAGTCGGCAGTGTAGTCTGGACAGTGATAGTGGTGGTCGTATATATATATATATATATATATGCATAGCAGCTGTAGTTGTAATAGTAGTAGTGGCGATGGCAGTAGCAGTAGTAATCTGGCGTCAAATTCACGGCGGCAACAATTTGGTGTGCTGCTTTGTCTCTGGTCGTCCAGATGGAACATAACCTATGACCGAAATATATCTCCATATGTTTATCTTGCTTTTCATGACATTCGCGGTTGCGACTGCATAATCGTGCCATCCATATCATGCAGCTCATCAACTTGGCGCTGTCACCACTCCGTGTGGACTAAACGGTGTTCAGCACGACCCGTTCGGCAGTTGCATCATTCAGTGCCAATCTCCCAATCTCCCAATCTCCCAATCTCCCAATCTCACGCCGCTTGGTGGCGCCTGAGTTGGGCAATGCAGCAGCCGTGGGCTGAATCGATCTGATCGAGAGCTGAGGCGTTAACCTGTGGCATTCCCCGACCGGCGTCATGTGGATCGGCTGATTGTTTGTTGAGCTGTGGATTCGTTGCTACGGCAACAGGGAGTCCCGTAGAACCGCCCGGCGTCGGCACCCAGCCACACGTATAACTGATCTATGGCTGCGTGGCAATAACCAGCGGTTCAGGCAGTGACGCGCCTACCACTTGGTCGGTACCGCAAATGGTGCTTGTTGTTTGCAACGAGAGCGTTGTGGGCTATGAATAGTTTGGTTGGCTATTATTTTGCACCATGGACTGCTGTTGGCTTTGGGTTGTTGTATCCAAGGGCTGACAGAAAGGAAATGAGTAGGTACCCGCGAGAGACTCTCATTTCGGAATTGAAATCCCTATTTTCCCGACTTCTGGCCGAATTTGTGTCGGAAATTGGTTCAACACACTGCTAAATTCTTGAACAAAATTTGGACAATGATCACCTTGAGTGAAACGTTAGCTACTGACAGTATCTAAATATACAGATATTTTCAACAGAGCCATTTTATAATTATAGACTAAGTGAAGTGTCTCCTGCGAATATACTCAGGAACCATTTGCATTAGCATGATCGCACCAAACCACCCACCCGGCCGCAGAATTAGCAGTATCTTTATTTTTTTCATGTAATATCTGAATAGGACATAAGCAGGGCACTGCATAACAAGATGGAATTCTGACAAGATGGAACTGCAACATAGGTTGGCTGGGATGTGGCTCATAATTATAGGGAACCATAACCATGACGCCTATGTGCATGGAAAATCTCTAGGTTCCTAGTACATCACAATTGAAAAGTATGCTGCGAAGGCATGAACTCATTAAAAATATTCGCTGATAAAAATGTATTGTGGACATGGCTCTCCATGCACATAGGCATCATGGTTATGGTTCCCTATGATTATGAGCCACAGCCCACCAGTTCCACCATTTTATTGGTGTCAAAATAGATATAAAGCAATGTCTTGAAATTCATAAATTTACGTGGAAAACGACACCCATCAGGAACCTGTTTTGGCCTCCTGTGGACAGGGTTTGACTTCCTGAATCGGTTTCCATGAAACCGAGCGGTTTGCAGCAGCTCGCTCACTTGGCGGTCTATAGGGGCGGGAAACCACTAGTTCCGTCACAGCTCACTGCCACTGACGCTGCCCATTATCCAGCCGTGATGAGACGGACCGTGCTGATGACGTCATCTCCGCCACCCACCACCCGGAGATCGACACGCGCTGGAAGTGCCGCGAGACACCGCTGCTGATGACGTCATCTCCGCCACCCACCAGCCGGAGATCGACACGCGCTGGAAGTGCCGCGAGACACCGCTGCTGATGACGTCATCTCCGCCACCCACCAGCCGGAGATCGACACGCGCTGGAAGTGCCGCGAGACACCGCTGCGCCGCCGGCTGGCTGTCCCGCTGTCATGGCCCAGTGGGTGGAGACGGGCGGTGCTGATGACGTCATCTCCGCCACCCACCAGCCGGAGATCGACACGCGCTGGAAGTGCCGCGAGACACCGCTGCACCGCCGGCTGGCTGTCCCGCTGGCGATGGCCCAGTGGGTGGAGACGGGCGATGACGTCATCTCCGCCACCCACCAGCCGGAGATCGACACGCGCTGGAAGTGCCGCGAGACACCGCTGCTGATGACGTCATCTCCGCCACCCACCAGCCGGAGATCGACACGCGCTGGAAGTGCCGCGAGACACCGCTGCGTCGCCAGCTGGCTGTCCCGGTCCAGTGGGTGGAGACGCGCGGTGGAAGTGCCGCGAGACACCGCTGCGCCGCCGGCTGGCTGTCCCGCTGTCATGGCCCAGTGGGTGGAGACGCGCGATGCTCCCGGTCTGCATCACTATCGGCTGTCCAGAGGCGTCGCCCAAGCTCCGGTTGACGGGCGATGCTCCCGGTTTGCATCACTATCGGCTGTCCAGAGGCGTCGCCCAAGCTCCGGTTGACGGGCGAGGCTCCCGGTTTGCATCACTATCGGCTGTCCAGAGGCGTCGCCCAAGCTCCGGTTCTCCACGCGGGCTGTCGGCCGTCCACACGTCGCCCAAGCTCCGGCTTCCCAAGACTGAGGTGTAAATCTGCAAGTGTCGCTGTCCACGCGCTGGTTCGCTGTGACGGTGCGGGTGCGGCCCGGGCTTGCATCACCAGCCGTCCGTGGCATCAACAGCTCCGACAGGTGGTGATGGAAAAGGCAGTGTCCGGAATTTGCATCTCCAGCCGCTATGCTCCACTAGCCAGTGACGGGGGAGACAGTGTCGCGAGTTTGCATCTCCAGTTGCTATGCTCCGTTAGCCGGTGACGAGAAAGGCAGTGTCGCTGGATTCCATCTCCGGTCGCTATGCTCCAATAGCCAGTGACGGAGGAGATAGTGTCGCCAGTTTGCATCTCCAATCGCTATGCTCCGTTAGCCGGTGACGAGAAAGAAAGTGGCGCTGGTTTGCATCTCCAGGCGCCCATGCTCCCGATAGCCATTGCCATGGCAGACAGCGTCGCCAGTTTGCATCTCCAGGCGCCCATACTCCCGATAGCCATTGCCATGGCAGCCAGTGCGCCGGGTTTGCATCTCCAGCGCCCGTGCTCCGGTGGCGCGGTGACGGGAGCGGCGGGCGGCCGCCGGCTCCGGCGGATGCGACGAGCCGGCCCTCAGCGCAGACGCACCGCCGCGGCCGGCATTCACGCCGGTCCGCGTCGATTGTGTCTCCATGGGCGGGGAGAATCGTGCGAGAAGTTCACCCGACTGGCCCGCGTTCCCACGGTCGCTACCGGAAAGGGATCACAGTCCCGCTGGCTGGAAAATGGAAGCTCGCCGCTCGCCCCTCCTTCAGCGTTTGCAGTGTCAGCTGCTTTCCCTGGTGCAGGTGTGGCTCATGCTTGGAATCTTGACCGTTTCCTGTTAATTAATTAATTATAAATGTTACTAAAATACAACAAATATGCACATCTCTCATCTCTATGTTAGTAATTATGAATGGAAATTGATTTACACGGCATGCGTAGCGTTTAAAAAATATCCGTGCAGTGTTCGGGCTTGTATGTACCAATTCACCACGCAAATAAATTTGTCATGCATTGCTCCAAGGTAGGTGCACTCGGCTGTTCCTGGCCTGTTCTATCAATAGGGGCGTCCTGGGCTGAAAAATACAGGGGGAATGCACCCGAACGTCCCTGGAGGGGCTCCTCCAGTCGGAGAGGTGCCGCCCTTTCGTGGCGGAGGGGGCACATGCCCACGAACAAGGACGTAGCAACGTCGGACCAGGGAGAATGCATATTTGGCCCGTTGTCCATTTATTTTATGCAACAAGGGCGGATACGGGAGAGACACTCCGCGGCATATTCCACCTAACCCAGGGAAGGTGGTGCCCTCCGGCCGGGAAAGAGCGCCCCTCCGGGAAGGCTCGTGTGCACCCCTCCCCTCCCATCCTCTCTCCTCCACGCTCAACGGATTTTCAGCCGAAGGCTCCAGGTACTTTTCGAGTGGCCCCTCAGAAAAATGGCCCCCACCAGACATGTGCCCCATGACAATTCCTGGGTCTGCCCCCGTTATGCAACACCCATTAATGATATATATTTTTGAAAATTGTAGGTGTCTCGGTTCCGGTGCCTTTAATCAGATAAATTCCATGATAAATGCCCGTACCAAACGGATAAAAGATGCATCTGGTCCCGCCTGCCGATGTACACGAAAGGTTCTCGATGCACTTTCAGCGCCGTAGAATATCTTGTTTAAAAGAAAATTCGACCATTTATTAACATATCTGGCATTTTATCAGCAGCCACCATTCCCTACCTTTCCCATACCTTGGTGCCACAAGGTTCCAAAGTATGCCATGCTATAATGCTACTTGCTAACGCTATGGCTACCCCAGCCCGCGCCGCGGCCAATCGGCGTGAGAGATTGGCGACGTTACATGACTCAACGGTCGACGTGTCGTAAAACCAACAACCAAAAACCCAGCCCGCGCCTACATGCGTGCTGAGGTCACCGACACACCGCGTATTTGTCACGCTGTCCGATGTCCGTTCCCACCGGTGACGTCACCGGTAGGGCGTCGGGGGTCACGGTAGCTCAGTCGGTAGGGCGTTCGCCTCTTGATCGCGAGATTGTAGGCTGGCATCCCGCAGCCGGTGGAATTACCGAGTCCACTGACCAATCGGCGTAAGAGGCTTGCGACGCCATGTTTACCAGCAGATGATCGCGTCGTAAAAGAACCCAATGTTTTTATTTTACTGGTGTGACGACACTGGTTGAATTTTGAGCCAAGAACCGGTGCCACACGAATGTGAGCGTCACGGCAGAAACCGGCAGAAACCGCGGGGTTAAGTGCGAAAATTGCCGGCTCCTCGTCCCAAGCCGCATACATTTATTTAATTATAAAGCACAGCGGTTTGCCGGAGAATCCGAGTGCGCAACTGCCGTCCATGTTCGCATTGCTTCATTCCTTTCAGCTAGCAGTCGACCAGGGGCGGGCTCAGGGCGAGGAAATGGGGGCATGCCCCCCCGCCCATGAAAAGTCCTCTGGCCGGTAGAGGGAGGCTCAAGTGCGCACTCTCCTCGGCTCAACAGACTTTTCAGCCAAAGGCACCCATTTCAGTTAGATAGTCACCCACTTGAGAGGAATCAAGTGTGCTCGAGTGCACCCCTTCCCTCCCCCACCTCCTGTTCAAGGAATTTTCACCCGAAGGCGCCCCTCCAGTAACTTCTTAAGTGGCGCCGGAAAAATGGTTCCATTGCAGACGAGCGCCCTCCCCCACCCACGAAAATTCCAGGATCCGTCCATGCAGTCGGTTCGATTTCCCACCCCGACCCCGACAGCCGCCGGCGTCGCGAGCCAGAGCGCCGCGGCGTCTGTCGCCGCTTTATGAGATTGGACGCGGGCCGTCGCTGCGCAGGGCCGATCAGCTCTGGGACACTAGGACGCGCCCGGCGCCGATAAGTTTTATGAGAGCGGGCTGCGGCCGGCGCAGCGGAGGGTGGCGACGGGCCACCGCGCACCTGGCGACTCGCGACGGCCGCTCGGGAAACCTGGCGACTCGCGACGGCCCGCTAAACGGTCCGGCGGCCGGCCGGGCACCGACCGTGACCGACGCGGCGGCGGCGACCGCGACCGGGCCGACAGCCGAGACGAGACACGATCGAAACTGAGATGGCGACCCAGGTCTGGGTGGAGAGGGCCGAGACCGGGACCTGGACGGGGAGCCGAGACCGGGACCGGGACCTGGGTGGAGAACCGAGACCGAGACCGAGACCGAGACCGAGACCGAGACCGAGACCGAGACCGAGACCGAGACTGCAACCCGGGACTGCAACCCGGGTCTGAGACTGAGGCGAGACCGAGACAGAGACCGAAGCCGAGATTAGAACCGGAACCGACACCGTTGCAAAGATACAGGGATATGTATATACTATTTATATAACAGGGATAGACACAAGGGCACCCACAGGGACAGGGCCTGGGACAGAGTCAGAGAGGGAAAGAGAGAAACAAACAGACAAACAGACGGTTAGTCAGTCAGACAGACAGACAGAGAAACAGGGAGACAGACAGACATACAGACAGACAGACAGACAGACAGACAGACAGACAGACAGACAGACAGACAGACAGACAGACAGACAGACGGATAGCCAGACAGACAGACAGACAGACAGACAGACAGACAGACAGACAGGGAGACAGACAGGGAAACAGATATACAGACAGACAGACAGACAGACAGACAGACAGGGAGACAGACAGGGAAACATAGACAGACAGAGACAGACGGAGAAACAGAGATGGGTCATGACGTAGACCGGGAAGGGGACAGGCATATTTCGATTGTGATGGGGGCGGAGGCAGATACAAATGGAGCTAAAACAAGAGCGTATGCGTGGACGGAGATTCGATGCTGTCAACTCGTACCGTATTTTGTCAACGCAGGAGAAGGTTCCCCACAGGGCGCTTCGAACTTCTTCTTGTTGCACAAACTCCGAAGCCTGATCAGATTGGACGCGGAGGCCCGATGCGCCCAGGGGAGCCCCACCCGACAGCAGGAGGGGGCTGGGCTCCCGACCCCCACCTCAGCCACATCCGGGACGCACGGCTGTCTCTCCGCTGCCGCTGTTGACGGCGCTGTTCGCTCGCGGCTGACGAAATAATTGATAGCGAAATAAGTGACGCGCTGCGGTTGCACTTGAGCGCCGGCAATCTCTTTGTCGCCGGGAGTGCAATCTAATAGACTATCTAATAGATTATGTAATAGATGGCGAGTGTCGCGGCCTTCCTGGCGGTCATCGGCGGCGGCGGCGGATGCTGATGACGTGACGGTGACGAGGACGATGATGGATGTGTGTTGTTCGGCTGACGGCGCGATTTGGTGGTCGTTCGGGTGTGTGGTCGTTCGGGGTGCGGGGGCGAAACTATTTGGGTCGCCTACCTGGCGAGTGTTTGTTTGCGCTCGCTGAGCTACACGTGCGTACACATACACAGCCGCGCTGTGCACACTGGAGTGGTTCTAACTGTCGGCACCTTTGCGGAAGGCTGGTTCACGCGCTCGTCGGTAGTTTTCTCGCCGTGGCACGTTGTGCACGCGGCGGGTTCCAGATTTATCGGATGTGGGCGCTAAATGGCCGAACCGAGTCGATGCGCCCTAAAACTCGAATAACCAACCAGATTGATCGGTCCTGGTGAGCAGAGAACTGCGCCGGTGACACGAGGTGCATGGTGTTGCGACACGTCGACCGTCGAGTCATGCAGCGTCGCCAATCTCTCACGCCGATTGGCCGCGGGCGAAGAGTAGCGACAGGTGAGACTCGAACCCACAATCTTTCGATTGTGAGACGGGCAACTTACCCCTAGACTACTCGTCCCCCGGTGACACGAGGCGAGGCCGTGTCTCCAGACAGAAGGATGTGTTTAAAGGCAGATCATGCCCTTGAACCCGATGTCGCGGGTGCCAGTGGCCGCCAGCGCTGCCCAGTTAGTGTCATCTCCCGGGAAGGAGCTGGCCGAAGAGATGCGAGCGCTGCCCAGTTCGTGTCATCTCCTGGGAAGGAGCTGGCCGAAGAGAAGCGTGCGCTGCCCAGTTCGTATCATCTCCTGGGAAGGAGCTGGCCGAGGAGAAGCGTACACTGTCCAGTTCGTGCCATCTTCCATGAAGGAGCTGGCCGAAGAGATGCGAGCGCAGCCCAGTTCGTGTCATCTCCCGGGAAGGAGCTGGTCGAAGAGATGCGAGCGCAGCCCAGTTAGTGTCATCTTCTGGGTAGGAGCGGGCCGATGCAAAGCGTGCACGACGTCGAATTTGAACCAAGAACATCTCAAGCTTGAAAGGTAGCGCGGAGTGCAGTTATCACTGCCGATGTTTCAGTTTGGTTAACCGAGAACAACATTGCTAACCCGAGAACACCATTGCTAACCCGATAACACCATTGCTAACCCGATACCACCATTGCTAACCCGATAACACCATTGCTAACCCGAGAACACCATTGCTAACCCGAGAACACCATGGTTAACCCGATAACACCATGGTCGTGTATGACCGTGCAGCCATGAAGCAAGAAGTAATAGGCAGAACCTCACGTGCTGAAAAAGTGGGCGGTGGTCGCAATCTCGACAAGTTTCCCGTCACATTCTCCCGTTCCTCGTGACGTGAAAGGCGCCACAGCTAGGCTACATGCATGGACCCAGTTCCTGGCTAATGGTGACCCGACATTGTTTGTGTCTTTTTGTCGGCGAGGCCATTGTGCCGGTGTGTCGTCAACGGGAACGCCTGCGACGCAATCATGACCTAGTAGTGGTTTTGAGTCAATATGGTGACGGGAAGTGTCTCGGCTTCCTCTGAAATGACTTTGTCCACTGCATGCGAATATATTTGTATGGCCCAGGCGTGACACTTGGCAACGATAAATACCCCGAGTCGTTCGGGCTCGACGTGAAGGAGCCAAGTTCCGACTTCGCCACGACCTCCGCCGAAGAACGTTTCCGAGCTGTGTGGCGGCCACGATTCGCGTGTACCTGTGCCACGCGAACACCTGTGCCCGCGAGAGCCCCCGTCGAGTGTGCACTGGCGGCGGGTCACGGAGTCGCCGCCGGGGTCACTGGATCATGGCAGAGGTCGGCGCGAGCGCGCCGGGGTCAGCGGAGCGGCGCCGCCGGCCGACCAATGAGCACGCGAGATCGGCCAGGTGGGGCTGGCAGCCGCGACGCCGACACATGTGCTGCTGACGCCGCCACAGGTCTGACAGCTGAATTGATAGACACTCGGTAGTGCACCGGGCGAGCGGGGGTGGGGAGGGGAGCAGCGTGAGGAAGACGAAACGGGTCATGAGCCATCCAGAACCGTTCAGAACACTTTTGGATCAATACGACATTTTCTCTGCGTTTGCTGCGTGGAAATTTGGTGACAAAATTGGCGTGCATTCGGCACATAGTCATTATAATTGTTGCAATGCTAATATTGGACTATTTGACCGTTCTCGGATTGTATTGCACACGTTAGCCCTCTCAGAAGTGATGTCCAGTTTTCATTGTATACAATGGTTCCGTCCGGAAATGAAAAAAAAAAAGTTTTCACTGAATTCCGTTGCCACCTGCGGAATAATTTTCGTCGAGCTGCTGTTGCTGAAGCAGCTGTTGCTGGAGCTGCTGTTGCTGGAGCAGCCGTTCTCCGTCGGTCACATGATTCATACGGATTCAACTAAACGGGGTCAGGCGATAGTATGGGCACACACGATAGTATGAGCACACACGATAGTATGGACACACGATAGTATGGCACACACGATAGTATGGGCACACACGATAGTATGGGCACACACGATAGTATGGACACACACGAGAGTATGGCACACACGATAGTATGGGTACACACGATAGTATGAGCACACACGATAGTATGGACACACACGATAGTATGGCACACACGATAGTATGGGCACACACGATAGTATGGGCACACACGATAGTATGGCACACACGAGAGTATGGGCACACACGATAGTATGGGCACACACGATAATATGGATACACACGAGAGTATGGGCACACACGATAGTATGGGCACACTCAGTCGTGATCGGAGCTGGAGGATTGTCTAAATTTCAGTGAAGAGTTGTCGGTATACGCATTGGAAGATCCAGGGAGCAACTAGGAGCATGTGCCCCCTCCCCACAGAGATGTGGCGCCCTCTGACTAGAAAAAAAAGTCGCCTCTCTAGGACACCGTTTACACCACCACCCACCCACCTCCTACCCACTAAACGAATTGTTATCGGATGGCGCAATTCTGAGTAGACAAGATGCCCTTCTGGGTAGAAAAGTCTCTCCTGCAGAGTGCCTCCTTGCCAACCCGCACAAAATAAATCCACAAGATCAGTGGCGTCCCTCCAGACAAGTCCCTCCTTCGATTAAAATTCCTGGATCCGCCCCTGTGCCATGAAGGCAGTATTCGAGCTGCTGCTGTTCCCGGTACGTGTGCGTGAGTCGAACGGAACACGACGCTCAAACCAGCTGCCTCCTGGTCATCCCTAGGTGTTCTACACTTGATGACACGAACTGGTGTGTACGACCGATGTATGATCTGTGCACGACCAATGTTCGACTGGTGTACGACCGGTGTACGACCGGTGTACGACCGGTGTACGACCGGTGTACGACCGGTGTACGACCGGTGTACGACCGGTGTACGACCGGTGTACGACCGGTGTATGACCGGTGTACGACCGATGTATGATCTGTGCACGACCAATGTTCGACTGGTGTACGACCGGTGTACGACCGGTGTATGATCTGTGCACGACCAATGTTCGACTGGTGTACGACCGGTGTACGACCGGTGTACGACCGGTGTACGACCGATGTGTGATCTGTGCACGACCAATGCACGACTGGTGTACGACCGGTGTACGACCGGTGTACGACCGGTGTACGACCGGTGTACGACCGATGTATGATCTGTGCACGACCAATGTTCGACTGGTGTACGACCGGTGTACGACCGGTGTACGACCGATGTATGATCTGTGCACGACCAATGTTCGACTGGTGTACGACCGGTGTACGACCGGTGTACGACCGGTGTACGACCGGTGTACGACCGATGTGTGATCTGTGCACGACTGGTGTACGACCAGTGTACGACCGGTGTACGACCGGTGTACGATCGGTGTACGATCGGTGTACGATCGGTGTACGATCGGTGTACGACCGGTGTACGACCGGTGTACGATCGGTGTACGATCGGTGTACGACCGGTGTACGACCGGTGCGCGCTCTGTCGTCGTGTCTGCGCGGGTGGAGTTCGAACTCGCGTCTCTCCAGATCGGAATTGTGGCGTCATCGATGTGACGTCATCGATGTGACGTCATCGCGTGACGTCTTGCCAACGGCGCCACTCGCGGCGACAATCACCTCGGGCCCCCGGATGTTTTTCCGTGACACCGGGCGCCATATCAGGCCGACGTCTGTTTGCCCGGCTGACGGGGCTGGCTGCATGTGCCGCCTCTTCGACCTGGAGTACTCTCCAGTGCCTATCTGCCGGTTGTGTGTATCTGCCGGTTGTGTGTATCTGCCGGTCCTCTAATGGCAGACGGCTGCCGTCCGGCCTGGCGTGGTCCCCATCGAAGAGCCATGCCGTCTGACCTGGCGTAGTCCCCATCGAAGAGCCATGCCGTCCGGCCTGGCGTGGTCCCCATCGAAGAGCCATGCACCATTGGTCAGAAAAGCGCCATTGGCATGGTTGATTATTTGCATGTTCTGTAGCAGGAACATATTTAGGGGGCGAATAGGACGACGGCCTCTTGGTATTTACTCCCGGAATTTGGAGAGGGCATCAAACTCCTTTCCAAGAAAGAGGTGAATGTTGCTCAAGATAACTCGAGTACAGTAGCCTTCTTCATTGATGGAAACGCCTATGTATTTGGTTGTGGCAATGCGACGCTAATACTTTTCACGATTTAGTATTGTGTACACCGTCACATGAGGAAAAAAATGTAGCTCAATAACATGTTGACGACACCAATACGTTTATGAAACCTCCACCTATTCTCACAACTTCACTACAATAAAGCCCAAGTAACTAACTAACTAACACTACCAGTGAATGGTTTGGCCTCCTCACATCTTCTTAAAGCTAACGCTACGGCTATGGCTTTGCGATGAAAGAAGAAGCATACAGTTCCTTTCATCGTTCACAAATAGCGGCCGATGTCTCTACTACCGTCCACGCTGATGATTAATAGTGATCGTATCGGACCCAGTGCATAGCTATGGTTGAGAACCACCATGATTCTCACTTGAGAATAGAACATGTATTGAGAACCACCGTGGCTCTCAATTGAGAACCACAAAATAGAACCACCAGCGTCCTCACCGGCTGCGAGGAGGCTAGTGGCAATACACACCCGGGGGGTAAACGAGTGAAGTTCCCGGCGACCGTTGACACCATAACGTCACAAGCGAGCGGCGGCCGGGTCCGCGGCCGGCGCCTCCGCGGCTTCCCCCACCGATGGCCGGCTGCCGTCGCGGGCGGCGCTTGTTTTCCATCGGCGGCGGCGATCGAACTGAGGTCGGATTATCCGGGCGGCAGATCAGGTCGCGGAAGACACCTTGTTTACGCACGGGGAGGGGGGGGCGAGCGTCGTCGAGCGTCTCTGCGGCGCTTCCACAAACATTCAGCCCCACCGGGTCTCGGCCGGGCGATGATCTCGGCCGTACACAAACACCGCCGACAATTGCGCGATCGTTGGCGATCTCCGCGCAGACGAGGACGGTCACGGAGCGAGAGAGAGAAAGAGAGAGAGAGAGAGAGAGAGAGAGAGAGAGAGAGAGAGAGAGAGAGAGAGAGAGAGAGAGAGAGAGAGAGAGAGAGAGAGAGAGAGAGAGAGAGAGACCGGATCGCGGTAGGTCAGTCGATATGGTTTCGACGCTTGAGCTTAACACGCGCCCTGGAGGGCCTCTGAAAATTACGCGCACTGGAGGGGGGAGGGGGCGGATTCCGCCCCCCCCCCCCTAAGATCTCGGCTCCTATAAAGCTGGAGGAACGAAATTCACAGGATGGATGGGTACGGTAGTGAACTCTATTGTGTGCAAATTTCATGACCTTTGGTCAATATCTTCAAGGTCAAATGAGGTCAAATTGGCAAAATTTTCTGGTTTTGCGTGGCTTGGCTTGTCATCGTTATGGATCGCTGTGATTGTGTTTAAATGCTCAAAAATTGGCATCAATGATGTTTTGGACATTACTAATGATGCAATGCAGATGCTAGACCCAACATTTGACCTCAGGTCACCAATATAGCACCACTTTATCAGGTCAGTTACCTGTTCCAGTTACCGGAACCGGGCCGCCCGCCCGACTGCTCCGTCGGGCAGCTCGGAGCAATCGGCTTCGTGAAGAAAGGAGTGAAGTCCATGAATAAAGTATGGAAACGCAATGACAAACAATACAAATGACAAACAGTAGTGCATTTATGACAACATTCCAGTTGATCAAGTTTGGTTCCATTAACCTGTCATGAACTTGACCTGACTTGACCTCTGTGACCTAACATGACCTTGAAACTATATAGCATATCAATATACATCAAACAAGTCGCTAGTGTTGTCAAGAACACTTCCCTTTTGCGAGTATACGGGAAGCGCATCAGCGCCGATTTTTGTGGTCTGGCGCTGGATTTTTTTTTATACTTTAGCGGCCCCTAACTGGAAATTTTCGGCCGATTTCCATTTTTCTTATGTTAAACGACGCGCCGTTGATTTCTAAGCAGGCACGCAGAAAATCACGTATATCGACACGTAAAATCTGCAGTTATTTGCGAAAAACCGGAGGGGTGGGCGGATTTCGCCCCCCCCCCTCCAGTGCGCGTGTTAAGATCGTGGGTTCGAATCCCACAACCGGCGAGATTACGTGGTCCATCCGGGACCAACCGGCCTGGCAGAGATTTTGGCGACGCCATATCGCCTCTCAGTCGAATGCGTCGTAACAGAGCCCAAGGCTTGTCTTTGAACTCTTCGGGATCGCACGATGCACGATGCAGTAGACCGCTAACCAGAGACGATGGTTCGCCACACGACGCGACGGCCTTTCACGCGCTGGGTGCCCACCGGCTACAAAATTGGCACCACTACGGCGTCCGACTGCCGGCGGGATTACTTCACGGTTGCATCACGGGCGTGCCACCCGCGCCAAGACACGGCCGAGTCACGCGGCACGCGGCACGCGGCACGCGGCACGCGGCACGCGGCGCGCGACTCCCAACTCCCGACTCTCGCGACTCCCGAGTGCCGCCTGCTGACTCCCGACTCCTGAGTCCCGCGACTCTCCCGACTCCCGATTCCCGACTCCCCCGACACCCGACTCCAGCAACTCCCGACTCCCGACTCCCGACTCCCGTCCCCCAACTCCAAACTCCCGACTCCCGACTCCCGACTCCAGCAACTCCCGACTCCCGACTCCAGTAACTCCCGACTCCAGTAACTCCCGACTCCCGACTCCCGTCCTCCAACTCCAAACTCCCGACTCCCGACTCCAGCAACTCCCGACTCCCGACTCCCGACTCCCCCGACGCCAACTGCCCCAACTCCCGACTCATTCCGGCCACTCGGAGGTCCGGCGGGCGCCGCCGGCGGTGTTTTTCCACTGTGGTGGCGGTGAAGAAACACCGCCGTGTTGGCCGGCCGGCCGGCCGGTGTGGGGAGAAAGGCGTGTGGGACGCAGAGGCGATTGGCACTGGGTTAATCGTCGTGAGCATGACGGCCGTTTGCTCACCGCGGTCAGCGGAGAGGTGAGGTAGAGTGCTGGACGTCTGCGCCCTTCGCTCTTCACCGTGACCCAGAAGACTTTTCACCGTGACACGAAAACGTTCTCCAGAGAGTTTGGGGTTTCCAGTCGCCATGGTGGTGACGTTTTCCGCGGCATGGATTGGATTTTGTGGATTTTTTTTTCAGGTGTATGATTCTGAAGGTGCGTGATCTGGAAAGACAATTGCGAAATGATAAAATGCACTATAAAGGTGCGGCAAAAGTAGGAATAAATGACTGGGTGGAACGTCACTGACACTGCACATATTTAAATCGAAATATGTATAGTGTGGAATATATGTGGCGAGCCAATCAAGCGTGGGCGTAGCTAGGCGGGTGGGACGGAGGTTGGATTAGTCTTCCCAGCCCCTTCACCTTCGCCGTCGCCCCATCTAACTGAAGAGTGGCGCCCTCCCCTCTGACTGAAGAGTGACGCCCTCCCATCTGACTGAAGAGTGGCGCCCTCCCGTCTGGCTGAAGAATGGCGCCCTCCCCTCTGACTGAAGAGTGGCGCCCTCCCCTCTGACTGAAGAGTGGCGCCCTCCCATCTGACTGAAGAGTGGCGCCCTCCCCTCTGACTGAAGAGTGGCGCCCTCCCCTCTGACTGAAGAGTGGCGCCCTCCCATCTGACTGAAGAGTGGCGCCCTCCCCTCTGACTGAAGAGTGGCGCCCTCCCCTCTGGCTGAAGAGTAGCACCCTCCCCTCTGGCTGAAGAGTGGCGTCCTCCACTCTGGCTGAAGAGTAGCGCCCTCCCTATGACTGAAGAGTGGCGCCCTCCCCTCTGCCTGAAGAGTGGCGCCCTCCCTCTAACTGAAGAGTAGCGCCCTCCCCTCTGGCTGAAGAGTGACGCCCTCCCATCTGACTGAAGAGTGGCGCCCTCCCGTCTGGCTGAAGAGTGGCGCCCTCCCCTCTGACTGAAGAGTGGCGCCCTCCCCTCTGACTGAAGAGTGGCGCCCTCCCATCTGACTGAAGAGTGGCGCCCTCCCTCTGACTGAAGAGTGGCGCCCTCCCCTCTGACTGAAGAGTGGCGCCCTCCCCATCTGACTGAAGAGTGGCGCCCTCCCCTCTGACTGAAGAGTGGCGCCCTCCCCTCTGGCTGAAGAGTAGCACCCTCCCCTCTGGCTGAAGAGTGGCGTCCTCCACTCTGGCTGAAGAGTAGCGCCCTCCCCTCTGACTGAAGAGTGGCGCCCTCCCTCTGCCTGAAGAGTGGCGCCCTCCCCTCTGGCTGAAGAGTAGCACCCTCCCCTCTGGCTGAAGAGTGGCGTCCTCCACACTGGCTGAAGAGTAGCGCCCTCCCCTTGGACTGAAGAGTGGCGCTTCTGCAGGATGTTGGAGTGCACTTCCATCCGTCGAATTAAATAATTACATAATTTAGCTGGGCGTCGGTAGGACCGGCCGGCTGTTGTGCATATGACGGAGGTCGACCGACGGGCAGCGTGGGCCATTCACAGCATCCCTATGAAGATATATTTCATGGGAAGGGCTACGTCGACCACCAACATGCTCAGTCTCCACACATCGCATCACAAATGTTCTGAAACGACCTGTAGACTGGAGTGATCAGCTTTCCGTGTTCGAGGCGATTTGATTTCCGATCGGCTTCTGGTGCCGGCTTCTGATCGGCTTCTGGTGCCGGCTTCTGGTGCCGGCTTCTGATCGGCTTCTGGTGCCGGCTTCTGATCGGCTTCTGGTGCCGGCTTCCGATCGGCTTCTGGTGCCGGCTTCTGATCGGCTTCTGGTGCCGGGTCTTCGAATTCTGATCGGCTTCTAGTGCCCGGCTTATGATCGATATCCATCGATATCGGCTTCTGGTGCCGAATTCATCGAAATATCCTCAATATCAAATGATCGGCTTCTGATCGGCTTCCGGCATTGATTCCGAATACGGTTGTGATTCACGAAAATTGGTGCTGTTTCTAAAAACGCTCCATTGTCGACCCGTCGCCATCGACTTCACCTTCCTAGCGCCAGAGATCGGCTCGAAATATCTTCCGAAGCCCAACCGCACCCACCAGTGCACCGGCTAAATGGCTCTGGGTACAATGTCTCTAGTCACCATGACTCTGGGTCAACCATGGCTCTGGGTACAGCCATGTCTTTCCATACCCGCTGTGTGTGGTTTCCATTTGAAGGGATTCGTGATTTGCGACCAATTCGAGCGAGTTGAAAGCGACTGCCTGCATATTGTCGGCCGAGATGGTCAGCAGGAGTTAATGTAAGCGGAGCGTGTGCAGCGACTTCAGCCATACATTGCCGAGGGAGGGGACGTTAGTACCAGCCCTCTACCAGCTAACTACCCAGCTACCCCGCTCTACCAACTGACTACCCAGCTACCCCGACGCAACTCGAGCTAGCCCTTGGGTGGAAATCGGCCGGGCCATAGAACCCCACCTTTCTCCCTCGAGTAGTGAGACTCCCTTGACTCCCTCGTAAGCCGTTGTGAATGAAGTGAGTGCGGGGAATGGGAGACAGTGGTGCGATGGTCGGCGCAGCCGTGTCGTAAACGCGAGGTAGCGTGTTCGAGGCTCGCCGACCGCGCAGATCCCCGACTCCCTGCGAGAGCCTGAGTCGCGGAGAGTGGCGACTGTGGCCATCAGCCCAGCACAGCTGGACGCGTCGTAAACCGGCAAACAGCTCTCTTCTGCAGCTTAATGCTTGACTGCAATAGTGCATTGCACGAGCGATAAGCCGCAGCTTAATCCGTTTGACTTTGCTTGCTAATTTGAATTGGGCCATTATAGTGAGCGCCAGGTCACGACACTCGGCGTCCAGGGGACGAGTGGTCTAGGGGTAAGATGCTCGTCTCACAGTCGAAAGGTTGTGGGTTCGAGTCTCACCTGTCGCTATTCTTCGCCCGCGACCAATCGGCGTGAAAGATTGGCGACGCCACATGACACAACGGTCGACGTGTCGTGAAACTAATAACAAATAGCCAATAACCAATAACCAATAACCAACCAACACTCGGCGTCCAATGCGGAACTGGCCACCGCCGCCGACAAGGTGACCCACGTGGCGACTGGGAAGTCGCCAAGGGGCGGGGATGGCCGAGTGGTTAAGGTGTTGAGCTATGGGTACCAAAGGTCCCGGGTTCACCACTGGCACCACTCGGGGAATTTCCCAATCCTGCGGCCCATCGGCGAAACAGGGTGGGCGGCGCCATCAGCCGTGATCGTGCATAAAGTGCGTCGAGAAACACCCAATAAACGAACAGACAAGAGAAGCCGCCAACAACCACGGCAGCTGGACACCGGCCGCGGAAAACGTCACCACCATGGCGACTGGAAACCCCCAACTACCATGGCGACTGGGAAGCCGCCAACTGTTGACAACTGGCCGTTTGGACTGGGACTGCGCGACCGTGCCGGTGTCCCAGCCCCGCTGGCGACTGGCAAGCCGCGAGATGACTGGTCGCCCCAGCCGAAGTCCGCGTCCGATGCGCCGGCCATGATGCACACGTCACAGATGACGTGTGCACACGTCACCTACTACGTCACTAACGGGGACGCTGCACTGCGCCTGCAGCAGTTCAGCCGGGCGAGAGGGCTTTGTTGGAAGTCAACGACACGCGTGCCGGCTTTGATCGATTTCGTCAAGGGGTTGCGGTTGCTGAGCCGGTATGGCGTTGGGCTCTTGATCGCAAGATCGTCGGTGCGAATCCCAGTCAGCGTGATTACCTAGTCCACGCGCCACCGATCGGTACGAAACGTTGGCGACACTATATCGCCCAGCGTTCGAAATCGTCGTGGACGAACCAACGGTTATCCTTCGTCGATATCGTCAGCCAATTTCGCACAGCACCAGTAGTTCCATGCACACCCTATGCACCCCATGTACACCATATGCACCCAATGCACACCCTATGCACCCAATGCACACCCTATGCACCCAATGCACACCATATGCACCACATGCATACTATATGCACCCAATGCACACCATATGCACCAAATGCACACCATATGCACCCAATGCACACTCTATGCACCCATGCACACCCTATGCATACTATACACGCTTTATGCACCACATGTACCCTGCACCGTGATTGTGCGTACACAACGCATTGCACTGCTTTCCACTCAAGGCCCGAAGGTATCGGCGGCTGTTGATGGCCCGTCGTCCGAAGCTCATCAAGCTCTTTGCGATGTATTATAGCTCCCTGTTGCTGGAGCTCTCGAGGTTTCCTGCGGCTTAAACGCCTTTCGCTGTAGTTCTCAAAGTTATCTTCTGCTTATTATAGTCCCTTTCGCTGTAGCTCCCAAAGTTCTCTGCGGCTTATTGTAGTCCCTTTCGCTTCAGTTCACAAAGTTCTCTGATAGTTCAAAGTTCTCTTCATAGGCATATCCCAGATGGCCCCTATGGCTCTTATTAAGCCTGAGCACTTGAGGACTTGAGATAACTTTATCCGGCGACACCGCTTATGCAACTGCAGGCCTCCCAAAAAAGGTAGGAAAGCGTAGCACACCCGGCAGCAGTCTCCCAAGATAGGTAGGCAAGCGTAGCATTTAGCGTAGCGTAGCACACCCGGCATCAGTCTCCCAAGACAGGTAGGCAAGCGTAGCACACCCTGCAGCAGTCTCCCAAGACAGGCAGGCAAGCGCAGCACACCCTGCAGCAGTCTCCCAAAACAGGCAGGCAAGCGCAGCACACCCGGCAGCAGTCTCCCAAGACAGGCAGGCAAGCGCAGCACACCCGGCAGCAGTCTCCCAGGACAGGCAGGCAAGCGCAGCACACCCTGCAGCAGTCTCCCAAGACAGGCAGGCAAGCGCAGCACACCCGGCAGCAGTCTCCCAAGACAGGCAGGCAAGCGCAGCACACCCGGCAGCAGTCTCCCAAGACAGGCAGGCAAGCGCAGCACACCCTGCAGCAGTCTCCCAAGACAGGCAGGCAAGCGCAGCACGCGCGGCAGCAGTCTCCCAAGACAGGCAGGCAAGCGCAGGACACCCGGCAGCAGTGTCCGAAGACAGGGCCAAATGGGCGCCAAATGACCATGTAGTCGGCGCGCCCTTAAGCCCAAATAATCAATCAATCAATCAAACACCCGGCAGCAGTCTCCCAGGACAGGCAGGCAAGCGCAGCACACCCGGCAGCAGTTGCGCGGCCGTCGCTCTCACGAGGCCGGGCAGATGGTGACGTCACAGGCGCGGCGTCACAGTGTGCGGCACACACGACCGCCGGTCGCACGGGTCTCCGTGCCTGTCGGCAGCTTCCGACAGCGGGCCGCCGCGACCTGGGAACCGCCCGCTCCGCCAGCTGCCCGCCAGCTGCCTGCCGCCCGCCCGCCCGCCCCGCCCCGCCCCGCCCCGCCCCGCCCCGCCCCGCCCGGCTGCCGGCTGCCGGCCCAGGTGCCGGTCGCGCGTGTTTGCGGTGGACGCCTGGCGCGTTCGACACACGCGGCGCCGCTCGGTGTTGGGAAATCCGCGCGGGCGCGCGCGTGTGTGGCGGCGGTGGCGGCGGTAGGTCGTCGCGTCGCGTTTCGCAAATTGTTGTCGAGTCGCGTGCGGCGCAGCGGTTGTGGGGCGTTCGGTCGGTTGTGGGGCGTTCGGTCGGTTGTGGGGCGTTCGGTCGGTTGTGGGGGCGTTCGGTTAGTTGTGGGGGCATTCGGTCAGCTGTGAGGGCATTCGGTCAGCTGTGAGGGCGTTCGGTCAGTTGTGAGGGGTTGGTTTGGGGTGGGGTGGGGGGTGGTGTGGGGGGTGTTGGTTGTGGGCATTCGGTCAGCTGTGAGGGCATTCGGTCAGCTGTGAGGGCATTCGGTCAGTTGTCGGGGCGTTCGGTCGGTTGTGGGGCATTCGGTCGGTTGTGGGGCGTTCGGTCGGTTTTAGGGCGTTCGGTCGGTTGTGGGGCGTTCGGTTAGTTGTGGGGGCATTCGGTCAGCTGTGAGGGCATTCGGTCAGCTGTGAGGGCATTCGGTCAGCTGTGAGGGCATTCGGTCAGTTGTGAGGGCGTTCGATCGGTTTTAGGGCGTTCGATCGGTTGTAGGATGTTTGGTTAGTTGTGGACGCCTTCGGTCGGTTGTGTTCGGTCAGTTTTGGGTGGGCGCCTCCGGCTGCATTGGAAACGGTCTGTGCGAAACACTCAATATATTCTTTTGTTGTTCGGCATTCAGGAGTTTTTTTTAATCGCTGACGTGCCCCCCCCCCTCCCTCCTTCTCCCCCGCCACCCGCACATTCCCCGCATTCCGAACTCGTCACCACATGCTGCATATCCAAGCCCAAGCTCCACGTTTGCAGCGCAGGCGGATTTTCCTGTTTCTTTGGGGAAAGGACTGAAGCCGTCCAATGATCGTCGGGCCGCGATTATTTGTGATGTTCAGATAAATCCCGATGGGCCACTCCCCCAAAGCTACTAAGATTACCTGCATAATTACAAGCTAATTTTGTTCTTTTCCAACCGACAGCTGCAGGTTGCGTTAGCTCGGTCGGTATGCAGTTCTACTCTTGATCGTAAGATCGTGGGTTCGAATCTTACGACCGGCGGGATTGCCGAGTCCACCCGCGACCAATCGGCGTGAGAGCTTGGCGACGCTATGTACCCCAGCAGTTGAATGCGTCGCAAACGAACCCAAGATTCTTCTTCAAAGTGCCAGCCGTGACTTTGCGGTTATCCTTCCCATCGTAACTCGTAACGCAACTAATAACGTAACTCGCAATGGAACTCGTAAGGCAACTCGTAACGTAACTAGAAACGTAACTCGTAGCGTAACCAATAACAACTCGCAACGTTACTCGTATTGCAACTAGTAACGTAACTCGTAACGTAACTCGTAACGTAACTCGTAACGTAACTCGTAACGTAACTCGTAACGTAACTCGTAACGTAACTCGTAACGTAACTCGTAACGTAACTCGTAACGTAACTCGTAACGTAACTCGTAACGTAACTCGTAACGTAACTCGTAACGTAACTCGTAACGTAACTCGTAACGTAACTCGTAACGTAACTCGTAACGTAACTCGTAACGTAACTCGTAACGTAACTCGTAACGTAACTCGTAACGTAACTCGTAACGTAACTCGTAACGTAACTCGTAACGTAACTCGTAACGCAACTCGTAACGTAACTCGTAACGTAACTCGTAACGTAACTCGTAACGTAACTCGTAACGTAACTCGTAACGTAACTCGTAACGTAACTCGTAACGTAACTCGTAACGTAACTCGTAACGTAACTCGTAACGTAACTCGTAACGTAACTCGTAACGTAACTCGTAACGTAACTCGTAACGCAGTCGGCATTCCGATGTACCGCAGTGGAAGCCCTCACTCCAACCCCAGCTCCCCCGAGAGTCCCATCTCCGGATTGCAGCCGCACTCTTCTCACTCCTCACCGGCACTCCTCGCATGCCACTCCCAAGCCGCCGCGCCTCCAGTCGGATCGGAGTGCCGCTCGATCCACGGGGCCAACCAACAAACAGCCGGCGTCACCACGCACCGGCCGGGTCACGTGGTCTGTCGCCGACGCCCGGCCTTGGCACAGTGGAGGGCGCCGACGTGCCACGACGTGCCATGACGTGCCATGCCCCGCCGCGGTGGCACCCGCGTCCGAGGGTCGCGGGCCGCCGGCGGCGCCGCGGCAACTGCGTTTGATGTGGAGCGGAGAGAGCGGCGGGGCGGTGAGAGCGGGGCAGGTTCGTCTGTCACGTGACAGGTGGGCGCGCTGGTGGAGCCGGCCGCCGGGTTCACGGCCGTGCAGGATGGGGCGGGGCGAGGGGGCGGCCGGCGGACGAAGAAGGATATGTGGGATTTTCCGATGTTTGTCGTATATGTGGTGAGGGGAGGGTGTGGCAGGCAGACAAGGCAGGATATGTGGGATTTTCCGTTTGGTGATATGTGGGATATTCCGATGTGGGATATCCCGATGTGGGATATGTGGGTTATCCCTATGTAGAATATGTGGGATGTGTGGGATATCCCGATGTGGGATATGTGGGATATCCTGATGTGGGATGTGTGGGTTATCCCTATGTGGGATATGTGGGATATCCCGATGTTTGTCATATTTGAAAACCATCAATCAATCACGAACTCCGCCCCGTCCCCTGTCCTCGGTGGCCCACCCGCTAGTAGCCTATTACGACTTCAATTGTCACGTGTCCCTTTGATCAGTTTTACAACCAGCATCGCGGTAGAGATCGAACATTCATAGATAGATATGGTGTTGTGTTTTAGCCAAACATTTAATCAGGAATTCTTGCTGTCTAACTGACGGGTGTTGATTTCTGAAGATTATTATGATTTTTTTTTTTGGGGGGGGAGGGGGACAAAATACATGAAGGCAATGGGCAGACCCAAATGAATTGGGGGTGCAATCCATATGGTCCCATGTTAAAAGTCTAAGTTATTGTGGGGGGCAAAGCCAACATTGAGGGCAAACCTGCTCCCCCAAAAGTATATAAAACAACACCCCTGGTCTAAGTGATTACGAATTATCCAATTTATCGTCTAACCAATAACGAATCGATGACTGGTGACGAATCAATCTGACACTAACCAAGACGACACTCTTGCTGGCGGAACACACGGGCGACCGATAATGTCCGACCTAACCTCTGCCGGTATATCATATGAGCAGGGGTGAATGCTCGTGTGCTTTTATCATATGAGCGGGGGTGAAGGCTCGTGTATTTTTGTCATATGAGCGGAGGTGGAGGCTCGTATACTTTTTGGTATTGCCGATGGAACGTCAATCAAGATATTGGTGTTACATGGTAACACCAATATTTTGATTTCCCTCCCAATGGTCACCGAATAGGGTAAGACGCTCCTATAACGCACGCCTAACAGCAACTGGTGTGTGTTTGGCCAGCTCGCTTATAGTCTCTTGGCACGGAAGGCATCAATCGGCAGCCGGATTAATTGTGTACACGACCCAGCACTTATTTTGTTTCAAATACTTTTAGTTTGATTTTTTGCGAAGAATGTAGAACAACTCGCGTCGTGCGTCAATGGAGCAGGCCCTCCCGTATTACGCACATATAATTGCATCAGATACGCACACGATGAGCATTTGCAGGAAGTGAAACACAGCTCTGCAAAAGTGATATCTTAATTGGCAACCATGTGGGACACAGAACGTGCGGTATCGCGGAGTGAAGCTGGCCCAGTCCGGGATCACGCCGGTACACGGCGGTGTATGCCACCTGATGCATGATCCGCACCGGATCCAGTCTTCACACGAGTGCCCACTCGTCATGCAGCAATACATGCATTGTGCATCATAACCTTGACTGTCGCTCGTGTCAGTTCTGAATACTCGTCCAAATCTTGATGCCAAAATGTACCGACAAAGTGCAGAACGAAGTTCTGCACTTTGTCGGTACATTTTGTTTGTTTGCTGTACTTTTTGCGTAGCCACGGTACTCCGAAAAGCGCCCCCCCTTTTTACCACAATCGCTTTCCTGTTCACAGCTTTTCTCATTTGCCTGTGACTTGCTTCACTATTTTCACTAATTCAGTCTTCAATATTGTCACACATAGCAGGAGTCCATAATGACGCGAAGTCCGAGGGTAAACCGAGATGTAAATGTGAGAGGAGAAGGTCGAATAGCCATCTACCACTCTCCACGCCCCAAGTCGACCAGCAGGTCGAAGCGCCCTAAAGCCCAAATAACTAACTAACTAACAAGTCCCCCGGCAGATCCGATATACGCCCCATTAATACGATGTCCGGTATGTGGGAAAACCGGAATGGTTATGTTGTACGTCTTGACCGTGGACTTGATGATGTGTCGCACTTAGTGGTTTCGATCAATTTCGGCCTAAAACTTGGCATGACTGGCGATGTTATGGGCGCTGCATGCCCACTGCAGTCGATGCGCCCCTAAACCTCAATAACCAACCAACCAGGCAGACCTGGAGTTGCGAACCTGGAGACCGCAACTCCAGTTCCTCGAGTTGCCGCTGGTCGCCCGTCCTTGAGTTCGGAGCAAACACAAAATACTGCAATTTTAAATGACACATTTCCATGTTTGGTGCCCTCCTCGAAAACGTCATCGCCCCTTTTTAAAACTTACCTGTGATTTGGGGAAATGGAGACTGCATGGCGCCCTTTGAACCAATTTTGGCCCGCCTAAGGGGCACCGAAGGGGCATTAGTAAACTCCTAGATCCCTGAGTAGCCGTTCGTGAGGAGGAACACCGCCTGCACATGTGCGCGGGGAGTGCGTAACAGGGGCACTACTCCTCTGCGTTAATGGAACACTCGATGCCCCAGAAGCACACACCCAACATCCAGCATTCTCCCGCCCAGCGCCTGCATCACCGGTGAATCACCACCTCCCCCTTCCGCCTCGAGAAACGTGTTGGAACTGGCCTTCAAACGCGTCATCATATTTATCATGACAAGCTATAAGTTCTACAGAAATATTACAGATTTCATTATGTGCAATATTTCTTAGTGATTTTTGTAAACATAATTTAGCACTTACCTTCGAAAACAAGCTCTGATGTCTTCTTTGTCAACGCCAGGAAATGCACACACACACACACGTCACCACCACCAGGGATACCTGGTGGTGGTGGTTATTGGTTTTACGACACGTCGACTGTTCAGTCATGTAGCGTCGCCAATCTCTGACGCCGATTGGTCGCGGACGAAGAGTAGCGACAGGTGATACTCGAACCCACAATCTTTCGATTGTGAGACGGGCAACTTACCTTTACTAGACTACTCTTTATCCCCCACGTCTATCACTGCGGGATTCATCAGACTACTGATTTATACGTGCATCCTCTCGGTGTGACGAACACGCCCTCGGTAATACAAGGAAAGCTCGGTGTGCGCTTTTAGGAAGTGTCCCTTATAGGAGCGTCTTACCCTACTCGCATGCACTTCCTGAATTTAGAGAGGGCACCAAACACCTTTGAAAAAGATACAAATGTTGCTGAATAAAGCAGGGTGCAACAGGCCTCCTTTTGTGATGGAAATGCCAATATACTTGTTTCGGCAGATGCAGCATTAATAATATTCATGACTTAGTATTCGGTTTACGTAGGCAATGTGTTTGAATGACTCGTCGGCAACACCAACGATTCTGCGAAGCGTCCACCTGTGCACGCGAACCGCCCCCACAGGAGATACTGACCGCAGTCTACCTGTCTACCGCAGTCTACCTACTGACCTTCCCGCTCCGGCCGGCTCTATCTCAGGCGAATCAGAACGGTATCAGCGTTAAGCTTCCGGCGGGCACCTCGACGGCGACCGTTTCACCATTCCGGCGAGTTGGAAGTCGGCAGCGGAAAGTTCCCGAAATAACTGCCGCCGCCCCGGTGGAATTGCGAAATCATTCACTTCGCGGAGCACTGCGGCCAGGCTCAGGCTATCACACACAAGTTGTGCAAGTCATGCAAGCTCAAGTAGGCTGAACATGCCGGCTGTGCATGGGGAAGCGACGGCGGATGATAATCTCTGATTCTCTGATTGGCAAATGGGCGGCGCCATTTGCCAATCAGAGAAGGGTTAATCAGAAGGGTTAATCAGAAGGGTTAATCAGAGAAGGGTTGCCAATCAGAGAAGGGTTAGTGTACTCTGAGTATTGGTCTGGATCCTGCCAGTCTGGCACACGACCACCCCGGCAGGGTGGGATGCAGAGGGGCCTGCCACACCACTCGTCTGCCACATCTGCCACTGCCACATCACCGCCACACCACTGCCACATCACTGCCACAGCACGCGTCTGGATTCGCTCCTGATCCGTTCCTGAAACACCCAATGCGCAGGCCACACAGAATCTACGAGAATCTGTGGCCCGTCCGAAAGATTATATCACCGTTCGAGGCGTTCGGACGACCAAGATCTATCGCCACCGCGTAGATTCTCGTCCGGACGCGCGGACTATTATAGGTTACTTGGTCGGTGCTGCGTTCGTCACGCTTTTGTTTTTGATGAGGTGCTCACGAAAGCGTCGCAGATAAATCGATCAGCGTGGGGGCTGCACGGGTATTGTAGCGAAAAACCAATGTTGTAAATTGTTTACTTTCCCGCGCGGTACTCACATAATATATATTATGCACGGCATTGGCGTGAATATGACTCAGCAACCCCGTAAGCTGACGCGAGGGTTCAATATGGCGGACGATAACGCAGAAATCGAGATTCGCCGGACGTCCCGGAGATGGTATTTTCGCCAGGGGGTGGGCAGCCTGAAACGCAAACCTAAAGTGTTCTCGGTACTTGCAGCTGTTGTCTTGCCCGAGCCAAAGGGGCCCAGATGGAGAACTCGTGAAGTCATAAAGTTGTATGTTCAGGCTTAATAAGGGCCACAGGGGCCCATCTGGTTTAAGCCTAAAAGAGAAGATATCATAAGCCTAGGCAAAACGATACTCAACATCCAAATCAATATTATACCCTAAATTCGAAAACAAACCATATCTTAGTCATCAAGTCATAAAGTGATCAGACTTAAAAAGAGCCACAGGTGCCACTCTGGGTTAAGGATGCAAAATGAAGACGCTGCAAGCATGGACAAAAATATACTCAACACCCTAACCAATACTATATCCTAAGTTATAAGGAAGCTATCTACCAACATCCTACTCATCTGCAACATGAATGAGTACATATATAATGCCATAAGCCTTTCTCCATATTCTAAGTTACCTAGGCCACTGATGAGTCTCGTGGCTTTGCGCTGCACTCTTTCTGGCATATCTATGTGTCTTTCTAAGTAAGGGCTTCATTCCTGCACATAATATTCCAAGTGTACACACATAGGCGAACATAGGCGAAGTACACTTTTTCATGACTTCCTTGGTCTTATACCTCACAATCCTTTTAATGCTTCCTAGTGTTCTGATTACCCTATTCATAGCTGAGGTACATTGTTTTTTTTTTTTTTTTTTGCTTTTCTGTCATTGGAAACCAACACACCAAAGCTTCTTTCCTCTTCCATAACATCCAGTTTCCTACCTCCCATTGTATATCTGAAAGTCCCACCTCCAGACTCCAGATGCAAAACCTTACACTTTTCACTGTCGAAAGACATCTGTCATTGATCAGCCCAATTGTTTAGGTTCTCCATGTGTTGTTGAATATTACTAGATTAATCACTACTGTTAGCCACTCCTACCAGCTTGGTGTCATCAGCAAATATGAACGCCCTATTCCATAGCATATGAAACACCCATGCCCATCATAAGTATACATCTTACCCATCTATCTACCAATACCTATCTACTTACCTATCTACCCCAGCATAGCTATCCCTATTCACTCGATCCCGTGTAACACACGTATGGATCGAGTGTCCGCGTAACACAAGCATAAAGTCAACACCCTGCTGTTTTATTGAATATCTTCGGATGGTTGACACGCCGGAAATCACCACCACCACCACCACCACCATCACCACTATTAAATCTCCCGCAGTCAGATCCAGAAGAGCCCTTACACGTAATTCTCCATCAAATGCACCTCAGATTGTGCTCCGTCGGGCTGCGGGTCGGGTGCAGGCTCGACGATGCCGCACGGGCTCTCGGGTCCACCCGGCCATCAGACGTCCTAGCACGCCCATCGAGCCGCGTGAACATCCGATCTCTGTCGAGCCGTGCCCAAGCACCCTCACCGCCTCTCCAACAGTCGCCAGCTCTCCAGCCGACAGCTGTCGCGCACGCGCCGCTGTTTAATCCTGCCGCGAGCTGCGCCGTCCCGCCGCTGATAATGCTCACCTTTGCCCTTTCGTCTGCCGCCTCGGGCGGTTCGTCTCCCCGCCGTCTGGTGCGCGGTGGGGCGGGGGCGGTATTTGCCGACGCATTCCGACATCAGTGATGCGGTTGCCGCCCACAGAGTCCAGCCGAAGCCAGCGTGACATGAAGTGACGGCCGGTGTGGTTCCGCCCGGTCTTTCCTCGCATGTTATCTTGTTTGTTCAACGTCTGATGCCGAATTTGTTGCGGAAACTTTTGTCAAATGTCCGCGCCCGTGTGGCGCTGAAAACAAACAAACGCCGAAGGTGGGCGATCGGGTGCTACTACATGATGTCAGGAACTACATGCCTAGCCCTATTCATGCTGTCGTGTTGTGTCGTGTAGCAGTCCCATCCATCGTTGCCGAGTGGCCGTCTGTCGTCCATGCTGTCGTGTCGTGTAGCCCCGTCCATGCTGTCGTGTCGTGTAGCCCCACCTGCTGGAAGTAGCATGGGCGTCATGACATTTCAAGATTTTGGAGACACGAACGCGTCATAAAGTCCAGTTTTGACTTACCGCCAACGAGTTTTCGATGTCATGCATTGGCTTCCATACGGTCAGGGTAGCACTCAGTTGAGAGTACAGTTGCAGGCTTCATCACTGCAAGTAATGCCATCATGTCAGCAATGTCATAGACAATTATCACCAAGTGCCACTATCTTTCGATACCGAGCTTCATTTTGATCCCATTTAATAGCATGTCTTTCCGACTATCTGCCTATCTATCTGTATATATATATATATATTATCTATCTATATATATATATATATATATATATATATATATATATATATATATATATATATATATATATATATACACTGGCGGATCCAGGGGGGGCCATTCCGGCCATGGCCCCCCAATCGCTTCAAAGGGGCGGCCATAGTGTCTTTTGGCCCCCCAAACCAACAAAAAGTAAGCTGAATTAAAATGCAGCAACCTTTGCTGAGGTTAAAGAATAGCGTTCTGGGTGAAATAATCTCCAATTTTAAAGGTATTTTGTTATAATTGTTTGGAAGCACAATATGGTAGCATAGTAGATTCTGACACATCGAGGGTTCTATGCTGTTGAAGTTCTGCTTACAGCAAGAGATGACGAAATCAGCAGTTTCATTATTCCTTCGTCAGATAGGTTCATGAAGTCAAGAAGAAGAAGAAGAAGGAGCCCAGTTGAGCAGCATGTTTCGTATGTTGGTGTTGGGGTTGCTAAGATGAAGAGACAGGCTACATTGACTGATTTTTTTCAAGAAGAATAGCAAGAGGACACTAGCGGATCCAGGGAGGGGCCATTTCGGCCATGCCCCCCAAGCGCTTAAAGGGTCTTTGGCCCCCCGAAACCAACAGAAGTAAGCTAAATTTTTCCGGCTAAAAGGCATAGTGTCTTTTGGCCCCCCCCCCGAAACCAACAGAAGTAAGCTAAATTAAAATGCAGTAGCCTTTGCCGAGGTAAAAATAGCGTCTGAATGAAACAATCTCCAATTTAAAAGGTTAAAAAAAAATTGTTTGGAAGCCAATATCGTAGCATAGTAGATTCTGACACACATCGAGGGTTCCATGCTGCTCAAGTTCTGCTTACAGCAAAAGTTGACAAATCGGTTCCACCAGTGTGTACACGTGCACGAACGTTTACGTGGTACAAGACGTTGAACGTGAACGTGAACGTGAACGTTTTGGTAAACAAGAACAAAAATCCGGTAACTTAGAAACGGTGGAGGTAGGCGGTGGCCCCTACACAGGAAATTATGTTGTCATTTTTTTTATGGGCTCTTCTGCCAAATAGTGGTCGAAATCCGGTGCTTTTAACCAAAAATAGTGGGATAATGGGCACCCTCCAAATCCTTTCGACCCCTTCCCTGATGCAATTCCTAGGTACGCCACTGGGGAGGGGGAGGGGGGGGGCTGACGCCGAAAACCGAAAGTTGGCCCCCCCCCAAAACCGGTGGGCTAGATCCGCCAGTGTATATATATATATATATTATATCACATATACTTTGTTTCGATGTCATTGTGAGTTGTGACATGTTCTGCCAGTACCTTCCACTTCCCGCCCGTGGTGGCCCGTGCCCGTGGTGGCTGGTGGCCGGCAGCGGTCGCCACTTCACGCCGTGTCGTCGGTGCCTCTCACGTGGTGTTCCTCTCGAGCGGAGGAGGGTTCAAGTGCCGGCTCGGCGGCGGCTCTTGTGAAGTGCACCGGCCGCCGCCTCGCTCGCCCAACAGCGCGGTCAGCGCGGGCGGCCGCCGCGCCGACGGTCGGCTCGGCGGCCGCCGGTTCGATTCCCGGCGTGGGATGATTTTGCCGGTGTTTGCCGGTGGACGTTTGCGGTCGTGCGCCGCGCTTGCATAGTGCGGTTCGAGCTGCTGAGGGGCGTGCAGGTGGAGCGACGGCTGGGAACGTGAATGGACGAAGTGTGGCACTAAGTGGCGATCGGTGTCGCTCCTGATTCCTCGTTGCTCCTGACGTCCGGGAGTTCACGGAAGCTCAGTGTGTAAAGCTTTGGACTCTTTATCGTGCGATCGTGGGTTCGAATCCCACAACCGGCGGGAGCTTCCGAGCATTGAGTGCATCCGCGACCAATCGGCGCGAGACGATGGCACGCTATTTCGACCTAGCAGTTAAACGTGTCGCAAGGTAACCCAAAGTTCTCCGTCCGAACTCCTTTCGTATTATGTTCGTATTAGCTTTCGTATTATGTTTTCAACCAGCGATGTAACGCGCCGCCAATGTTCTGACACCGTCACCCTGCCGCCACGCCCCCCCCCCCCCAAAAAAAAACCTCTTCAGGTCGATCCTGTCGGCCGGCATCAAACGCAGCTCCTGCAGGGGCCGAACCACCTCGCGTAAGCAGGATCCGAAGCCGTCCCCCACCGCCCGGTACGTCGGCACTGACCTGTGCGCGACGTTGGTGGTGTACTGTGTACTGTACTGTGCTGTACTGTGGTTGTGTACTGTGATTGAATGTGTGCCTGTGAATACTGTGATGTACTGTGTGCCTTGGTTGTGTGGCCGCCCAGCTGTGGAGTGGTGGCGGCCCACCACCAGTGACGTCACAGTCAGCTGACCGCCGCCGTCTGTGCTGTTTCAGCGACTGGAACCCGTCTCAGCAGCATCTCTCCGTGGTGACGACAGTATGGGGAGGCGCCGGGGGCCAGCAGGCTCCGCCCACCAGCCATCAGGCCCCGCCCACCAACGCCATGAACTTCCCCAATAAGCAGTTCCAGCAGTCCATGGGGCCTTCGGCCGGATACCAGAGGCAGGCGTGAGTACCGCTGCGCCGTGGGAGGCGGCTTCATGCTGCCACCTGGGTTCGATTCTCCGTCAGTGCACGTTTTAAGCACTGTCAGAGATAGCACCGGGATGAGACGCTGCGACTTGCATTTCTTGTGTATACTTATGTCGACCCGCCAATATATATTATATATATATATATATATATATATATATATATATATATATATATATATAACGTAGGGAGGGCTTTTATTAATTTCAAATCAGCTACATTTTCCTGAGATTCATCCATACTACAGGCAGTCTTAGCGTGCTGTAACCATTTGCGCTAGAAACACACTACTATCTAAGCGTAATAGAGAAGATTACACAACCTCGTCCCTCACACTGTACCCGGTCAATCTTTTCATAGTGCGAGGGCATGTAGTCCATGTGTAAGGTGCCCGTCTTCCAACCGAAAGGTCGCGTGTTCGAGTCTCACCTGTCGCCACTCTTCGCCCGCGACCAATCGGCGTGAGCTATTGGCGACGCCACATGACTCAACGGTCGACACGTCGTAAAATTAATACCCACCACCACCACCTCGCCGTCCAGGTGACCCATCCAGGTCCAGGTGGCCCGCGTTAGTGTGGCTGTGCCTCCCCCACGCCCAAACCACCTGGGTGCGCCCCGGTCCAGCCGTACCGGTGGCTGGGACGCGCCCTCCCGCCCCTGTGCTCGGTCCAGTTCGATGGTGGCTATTTTCGGGGCTGCTGCGGTCCACCGACGTGGGGTCGGGCCGGCCGCCACGCACTTGGCCCGAGGTAGTGATGCAAGTCCGGGGCATCGGCCGGGTCCCGACACAGCCGGACCTGCTGTGGACTGCGCCGCCAGAATCGGCAGCACCACCGGCAGTCCGGCGGCCCAGGCGGGCAGTATGGCAACGAAGAGGACTCAAGGACAGTAACTGATTAGCTTGCTGGAACCAATGTCAGTATTTTTGGCGTTTGTGTGGGTTCTACGACGGTTCGAAAGCATTTATGTGGTGTGGAATCCGTCACATTCGAATGAGCTGAATGAAACCAGTTTTAACCTGTATTAACATCGGCAAAGCGAGGAACGAGATCAGGGGGCGGGGGGTGACGGATCCCCAAACTTCGCGTGGAGTGCACCATTACGCCTATGGCGTTGTATGGAAATAATCGACTTAGAATATCACCCCCATCCAAAGTCCATTGATTGCCACTGGCATCAGTATCACTAAGTGCCAAATGCATCAATGGAAGTAGTATTGGTGTGTGATAGCATGAGAGCAGTTCTGATGGTATCAGTATCGGTACCAGCGGTATCGGCGTCAGTTCCGTAGTATCGGGCGAAACCTGCCGGCAGCTCTGCGCCACACCTCCACTTTCCTGCCCGATCATTGGCTGAACACGGTGACGTCATGCCGTGACAGCGCTCGGCCAATCAGCGGCCTGAGACGGGTGGGCGTGACGCTGGATCAGTCTGGCGAATTCGTGGCGAGCCGACCGACACGCTAAGTGCGTCGCTGCGGACAAGTAATCTAGGGGTATTTTCCCCGACTCCCGACCGAAAGGTTGCGGGTTCGAGCCCAACCAGTAGCTGCTCTTGGTCCGCGACCAGGTGACGTGAGCGACTGGCGACCCTGTGACCTAACCAGTTGACGCGTCGCAAAAACCAATAGCCGTCAGCGGCTGCGGCGGCGGTGTCGGGTCCGGGGGTGAGGCGTCGTTTTCCCAGCCGAAAGGTTGTCGGTTTCAGTGCCGTCTGTCGGTACTCTTCGCCCGGCGAAGAGTGTCGACACTCGGCGTGAGAGAGTGCCACCAGTGGGCGTGGGAAATTGGCTCCCACTACGCGACCGAAAGGTCGACGCGTCGCCAAAACCAATAACCACCGCCACCACCGCGACTGGTCCCTGGCTGCGTCACCTCCCACCTCAGTCCGGCTCCCGTCCTGTGGAGGCAGAGCGGCTCCGAGCCCCCCCCTCCCTCCCCTCCCCCAGCCGAGCGGCCCCACACCCGTGTTGACAGCGCGTCTGAAGCGCGTGCCACTCCCTGACCTCGGCGGCGGCCGGCGCTGACCTTGCTCGTGTTTGTTTTTGGAGACTGTCCGCCGCCGACGAGATGTCAGTTGCGCGGCGTCCCGGACCCGCGACGGCCGCCTGCGCCTGCTGTACATACAGCCCCCGGCCGTACATACAGCCCCCGGCCGTACATACAGCCCCGGTCGTACATACAGCCCCCGGCCGTACATACAGCCCCCGGCTGTACATACAGCCCGGCCGTACATACAGCCCCCGGCCGTACATACAGCCCCGGCCGTACATACAGCCCCGACCGTACATGCAGCCTCCCGGCCGTACATACAGCCCCGGCCGTACATGCAGCCCCGGTCGTCGGCAGTATGCAGTGTGACCCACTTGGGGCGCTGGCTGTTCGGCTGACCACCTTTGACCTGTGTCTAAGTCAGCTGTGATGCTTTAGTCACCGTCTCACTTGATCTGAGGGGTGCTGAGCCACAGACCAATGGCAAATTTGCCGGCGTGTCTACTCGGCAGCAAACGGCTGACAACCAAATGCGTGCTGAACGGCGCCAGTCCAGCACCGGATGGTGGTGCCGGGCCACAGGTATCGCGTCAGAGTTCACAGAAACCTGACCACTTGGGACGTGAGGGCGCACATTCGTTGACGTTCCACTCGCGTGCCGAATGGTGACGTCATCTCTCGATCGCATTGCGTCAACTGGTTGCTCTGACGTCATCGGGTGCGATGGCGGACGATCGCAGAAATTGCTCGCGCTGCAGGACGCGTTGATTGTTTTCATGCTACGCGATGCGTTTTGCGCCAGTGTCTGGCATTGTCAGTTCTGCATTGTTAGTGCCAGAAGTGCGAGCACTTTCGACCGATATTGGATAGCTTATCAGGCTCCATCGGATGTGAATGCCGGCTATTCTGTGTCATCCGAAAATGTATCGGTTCGCTTAAGCTATCTGGTAAATTAATCCGCGGCCCCCACGGTAGCTGAGTTGGTAGAGCGTCGGACTCTTGATCGCAAGATTGTGGGTTCGAATCTCACAGCCGACGGCGTTTACCGAGTCCACCCGCGACCAATCGACGTGAGAGGTTGACGACGCTATATGATCTAGCGGTTGAACGCGTCGTAAAAGAACCCAATGTTTTTCTTCTTGTTGTTCTTCTTCTTCCTGCTGAATTATTTTAAATAACTTGTATGTTTCTGAGAACCATCGCACTTAAACGGAAACATTTTAGGAAACTGTAGAAATATGTAAAACATAGATATGTGGATGATGATGGAGATGGAGATGGAGATGTATGGATATATATTAATATTAATCGGGCTTTGTGACCTTGGACCAGACTCCACGCATTTAATTCGAACCGATGGTGATGATGTGATCGGGACCACCTGCCCGATAACCGGCTGCCTTGATCCGTCGCCAATCCTGGCATGTAGTGGGCCCGGTGCTCCCAATTGGCATCACCATTACGCTTCGTACGTCTTGACGGTGGCCAGTCAATGCCAAAGAGCTGCACAATAACAGCTGTTTACGGCCCACCGACCGCGCTAAGATGCCCTGCTGAATACCACTGTTGAACCCTGCTGAACACCGCAAACACCGATTCGGTTCTCATGGCGAGACCAGCCACGGGTTTCACAGGAGAATGTTACTGAACGGCTTCAGTGGAGAAGGTTAGTGAACTGCGTGCTGCGGTGAAGGTGGTGCTGCGGTGCCGACCTCGAGTATTTTCACCGGCTGAATGATGGTCAGATAATGACCGCGAGCAGCGTGTTAATCGCCATTTAATGTGGGTACATTAGCACCCGCTTGCGCACGCATCGTTGATGGCTCTGATCGTCTTCGGCTTTGATTTTTGGCTTTGGTTTTGGCGTGGGCTTTGGATTTGATTACCAGGGGACCTCCTACCCTCCACACCCGGGGGACGAGGCTACTCACAGGAGCAATAGGACGGCAGGTGTAGATGTGTCATGATTTTTCTTCGAGAGGTGGGGTTTTTGGTGTTCCCAACTCCCTGGGCAGGTAAGGACCTGCGTGTGTTAATGACTCAACATCGCGGAAAATACGTCAAGCCCGTTTTGCTCACGACGTGTGTACCGAGTTTTGTAATCAGTGAACACTCAGCCATGTACTTACAATGCTGAAATATCTGGAAGGTTTTCGAAACATATTTACGAAGGTGACACCGCGCGGCTAGCTATAACTGCAATTGGTGCTGCAGTTGTGTCTCTAGTGGACAGGCAACACGGTGAATTAGCTTCCAAGTAATTCATCCATTCATTCATTCTCGCATTCACTCACTCATTCATTATTTCGAGCATGTACTGACTCACTCCTGCATTCATTCGCGCATTGACACGCTCATTCGTTCATTCATTCAAGGACCATTTCATTTGGTAACTCGTTCATTCATTTGTCGTTCGTTCATGTCTTCTTCCCCGCCTTCATTTACTCATTGAGCAGTCTTTCATGACTTTAACTCCTTCATTCACTCACTGACTGATTCATCCTCTTCTTCATTCGTTTTCTTATTTGTGGCTTCTTTCTTTCGTGAATTCGTTTGTCGGCTCCTCCCTGAATCAATTCAGTCCTCTACAATCATTCATTCATCTCTGTGATCAGCTTCGAAGCGTGTTCGCCTGGAAAATAGTTGTTTAGTTATTGGTCTGAAGTGTCTTTGGTGAGCTGTAGCAGTTTCGAGACCATGTGCTGAGGGAGACGGATAAAATACTGAGGAGAGGAGAGATGACTAGGATATCGTGCGGGGCGGGGCGGGGCGGGAGGAGGCGGGGTGGGGAGGAGTGGGTACGCTTAGTGGAAGACATCTGCGTGTTCTTCCTTGTCATCAGGTTGGCTTCAGACCTCACCGGCTGTTCATATCGGCGCGGCGCACTTCGCCCTCGAAGGGCTTGCTGCGGACCCGCTGATTGGCCGCTCACTAGGTGTGCCGCCGACTGGACAGGTGGTCGGGTCAAAGGTCACGGCGGGTGTGCCGTCTGCGGGTGACGGGGTCACGTTTTTCGGACGGCGCGCGCGGCGGCAGCGAAAGTTGAAAGGCGCCGTGTAAACAGCCGGCAGAAATCGGCGCGGTTTTCGCTGTGGCGGCGCGCTGTTTTGCGCTGGTTCGTTCGGACAGTGATGGACTTTTCATGTCGACGCGTCTCGCCGGCTGTCCGGTGCTGGCTGCGAGGGCTGTGGATGCACTGAGAACAGCTGGCTGAGGCCCGTATGATGGGGTTTTCTTTTACGGGCGCTATGGACGCGAAACGGTTCGTGCGCTTCTGAACCGAAAACAACGGGCCAGGATTGTTTTCGAGTGCAGACAGTGCAGTGGATGGATGCATTCAAGTGCAGGTGGATATTTCAGAGAGTGGAGTGAAGGCATGCATGTGAAGGTCAGATTGGAGGTGAGGGTGGAAGTACCTACCGACTTAGAGATAAATCATGGTTAAACTTATCGGTTGGCATTTGGACGGGCTATGGATGCATTTTGAACACAGAATGCTTGCAGTACTGTTCACGTGGCATACCAGGAAAACAAATAATGCTCCAAATCAGAGTATCCCACTACCACGGACTTCGCACCTGAAGTCAACGACAGTGAGCACCTGATTGCAGCACTACCATCTGCTCGCAAGTGTGAGGGAACTGTTAACACATTGCGATTTGGCCTTATCATACCTGACCTCCTTGTGGGCCCCTTTTGCTTGGCCCGAGCAGGTATGTACCATCTGAGGTGGTCCGTTCGCACGACACGCTGCGATATTGTACGATGTACGATGCGATCTTGTCTCAAATGATCTATTTCGGTTTCGATATATTAATCGGCCTCACCTGGTTCAGTTTGGTCTCGTTTGGTCTCGTTTGGTCTCGTTTGGTCTCGTTTGGTCCCGTTTGGTCCCGTTTGGTCTCGTTTGGTCTCGTTTGGTCTCGTTTCAAAGACGGTCTGATGTCCTGACAAGCTGAACGTGAACTATGACACGTTGAACCCACTGGGTCCGGCCTGGTCTGGGTCTGGTCTGGTCTGGCCTGGTCTGGGTCTGGCCTGGTCTGGGTCTGGCCTGGTCTGGGTCTGGTCTGGTCTGGGTCTGGCCTGGTCTGGGTCTGGCCTGGTCTGGGTCTGGCCTGGTCTGTTTGGGTCTGGCCTGGTCTGGCCTGGTCTGGCCTGGTCTGGCCTGGTCTGGCCTGGTCTGGCCTGGTCTGGCCTGGTCTGGCCTGGTCTGGTCTGGCCTGGTCTGGCCTGGTCTGGCCTGGTCTGGCCTGGTCTGGCCTGGTCTGGCCTGGTCTGGCCTGGTCTGGCCTGGTCTGGGCCTGGCCTGGGTCTGGGTCTGGGTCTGGCATGGTCTGGGTCTGGCCTGGTCTGAGTCTGGCCTGGCCTGGTCTGGGTCTGGTCCAGCCTGACGGGGGAGTTATTTTTAGAGGCGTGTCGGGCCATGAAGGTCATTTTCGCCGCCTTAACCGGCCCGGTCTGGTGCGGTGGGCGTTGTCCCCGCATCGGCGGCGACGACGTCTTCCACCTGACCGCGAAGACGTGCGGCGAAAGTGGCGGGTGCGACTTTTCGACGGCGCGGTGTCGCAAACGTTGCGCCGAGACGTGAACGGCGCGACGTGCGCCGCTTTCACCGCGCCCGCGCCGCCGTGCGCCGCACGCCCAGCACGGCGCGGCAGAGTGCCCGGGAGAGTGTTCCGGTCAGGGTCTGACCGGCGGCGGCGACCTGTGGCGCGGGCCCCACCGGTGACGTCACAACCGGACGGTGCTGGCGGAGCTGGCGGCCGCCGCCAGCTGATCCTGCGTCCATACAAGGTCACCTGATTTTTTATCTAATCGTGGCGGATTGCAATGTTGTGATTGTTGTGATGCTGGTGATAACTGTAAGCGCTCTCGACATTTGCGAATTTGCTCAGGACTGACTCAAGGAGAAAGGGGGAGAGAGAGAGAGAGAGAGAGAGAGAGAGAGAGAGAGAGAGAGAGAGAGAGAGAGAGAGAGAGAGAGAGAGAGAGAGAGAGAGAGAGAGAGAGAGAGAGAGAGAGAGAGAGAGAAAGAAGCTGGAGACACTGGGGATAATGGGGAGGCTGGGGGTGAAGAGACTGGAGAGACTAGAGAAACTGGCAAGACTGGAGAGACTGGAGAGACGGGATATACTGGAGAGAGTTGAGAGACTGGAGATACTGGCGAGACCGGCGAGACTGGCGAGACTGAAGAGACTGGAGATACTGGCGAGACCGGCGAGACTGGCGAGACTGAAGAGACTGGAGATACTGTTGACCCTGGATAGACGGGGGAGACTGGAGAGACCGGATACACTGGAAAGACTGGAGAGACGAAGGACGGCACGACCACAAGGCAGGGTCATCAGGAAGCGACAGTGTGACCAGGCTTCACATTTAAGACTTCCGTTGTGAAAAGGATGCAAGGTCGCAGGCCTGATGCAAAGAGTACAACGGTTTCCTCATTACAGCTGGTTAGCCGGATACTCGGGCCTGATTCTAAAGCAGCCCTAATGCAATGACCCGGTTTGGTATGTCAGGTGGTACGTCAAGTCTTACCCGACCGGCTTTGCTAGTTGCTACAATGTGGAATACATCACTGAGGTGTGGACGTGGGTGAGCGTGTTAACCGCGAAACAGCTTGCGGGGTTGATTCTTAATTGATATGAAGTGAATCTCTTTGGAGTTAATCATTTCTTAATTGAGATAATTGTCGGTTGTCGCCCGAGGGAATTATTGATTGTTTCGCCACGCTCTCCTAGCCCACTCAGTGCGAAGGGACCGTTGGCTTGCTCCGCGTGGTATATTTATCAGGCAGCACCTGAACTGCCAACGCTGTAGTTTTGTATGTTGGCACATCCTTCACTCCCTGTGTTGCACACTGGTGGTGTTGCACACTGGTGGTGCCACGTGTTTGGACCGGGGACCAGCCCGGCAATTTGAAAAGGACCGGCGGTCTTTGCTGATCCAGGTCAGGATAGGCTAGTTGACATACCTGATTGGAGAATGCTAAAGCGTGTGCATTGCGCGTGTTGTATGTGTATTTTAATGATGCATACTGTTTTTTAAACTTACGTTTTGCGACTGAATACTCAGCTACTACTAATATGCATATGCATATTCTCTTATGAAAGTGTTTTTACCCTTAAGCTGTTGTTTCAAATCCCAGGCCAAACATGACGGTCCCGGTCCATGAGCTGGACAGAAACCCAGTTTGGCTGGGTCGGTGTGGTCTCTGGTCTAATTGTTTAAAGCCTGGTCCATGGGCCGGTTCTACATCCATATTTGCCGGGCCTGTGCGGTCCCGATCCCGACCCCGTGTGATCCCGACTCCGTCTGATCCCGACTCCGTCTGATCCCGACTCCGTCTGATCTTGACCCCGTCTGATCCCGACCCCGTGTGATCCCGACCCAGTGCGATCCCGACCCTGCCTGATCCCGACACAGTGTGATCCCGGCCCTGTCTGACCTCGACCCCGCCTGACCCCAACCCCGTCTGATCCAGACCCCGTCTGATCAAGACCCCGTCTGATCTCGACCCCGTGTGATCCCGACCCCGTGTGATCCCGACCCCCTTCTGGACGGGAGCCGGGAGCCGTCCCTGCGCCGACTCCGGCACTGTTCTCCACAGTCTCCAGCGCACTGACAGCCTGTCTCGGAACATCATTCGGCCTTTCGGTGCAACTTCAGTTCGGCGATCGCTTTCGAGAATCGACCTCGCGTTCCGCTGCACTGGCAAAACTGAAAAAGCACGCGTCTGTCCAGGCACGAAGGGTGCATAATGAGCTGCGCGTACATACCGCACCGCAGGGGAAGATGTACCTTCGTGCCGGAAATTAGCCTCACACAGAACACAATCAATACCCACACCCTGTACCTACAAGATAAAAGATGAATTAACTGGCTTGAATGGCCATTGTTCCTTAATTATCTCATCTTTGACGTCGAATAACACACGGATTAGACATGATTGGGTGATATTCCAGAAGTGGGTAGCACGTGACGGTTTTCCCATTCGGGGATTACACCCACTCGGTGCGGGGTCAAAGTTTTGATCTGATCCTCACCTGCGTCCGACACAGACCAGTCACCTCACCCGCGTCTGACACAGACCGGTCACATCACCTGCGTCAGACACAGACCGGTCACCTCACCTGCGTCTGACACACAGACCGGTCACATCACCTGCGTCTGACACAGACCGGTCACCTCACCTGCGTCAGACACACAGACCGGTCACATCACCTGCGTCTGACACACAGACCGGTCACCTCACCTGCGTCTGACACAGACCGGTCACCTCACCTGCGTCTGACACAGACCGGTCACCTCACCTGCGTCAGACACAGACCGGTCACCTCACCTGCGTCTGACACACAGACCGGTCACAACACCTGCGTCTGACACAGACCGGTCACCTCACCTGCGTCAGACACACAGACCGGTCACCACACCTGCGTCAGAAACACAGACCGGTCCCCACACCGCGTCGCACACCGCCATCACCTGCGTCTACACAGACCGGTACTCACCTGCGTCGACACACAGACCGGTCACATCACCTGCGTCTGACACAGACCGGTCACTCACCTGCGTCAGACACAGACCGGTCACCTCACCTGCGTCAGACACAGACCGGTCACCTCACCTGCGTCTGACACAGACCGGTCACAACACCTGCGTCTGACACAGACCGGTCACCTCACCCGCGTCAGACACAGACCGGTCACATCACCTGCGTCTGACACACAGACCGGTCACCTCACCTGCGTCTGACACAGACCGGTCACCTCACCTGCGTCAGACACACAGACCGGTCACAACACCTGCGTCTGACACAGACCGGTCACCTCACCTGCGTCTGACACAGACCGGTCACCTCACCTGCGTCAGACACACAGACCGGTCACATCACCTGCGTCAGACACACAGACCGGTCACCTCACCTGCGTCTGACACAGACCGGTCACCTCACCTGCGTCTGACACCCCGACACGTCGGCCCAGCTAGGCTCTGTCGTACTCACCCAATCGTGGTAGAAGTCATCTTTGACAATATTTGGTCAAATTATAATTGATCCTCCGGCTTGAGGTTTCCGTTGTCCACAGCGGGAAACATAAATCGACTTTCTACTTCTGTTATAGCAGGAGTACCAACTGTGAAAGGGCACGACAACTCGGCTCGCACAATGTGTCTTACGTGACTGTGAATAGTTTGCAGTATTACCCAAGTTTGAAATACAACAAATCGTTCCGCTGTCATACTGGGTGTAATCAGAATGGAGGAGCAATGGCATTGTCACATGCATGGAATACAATGGCATTGTCATTCACCATGGTGTCATTTAGCACTGTATGGCATTGTCATTCACCATAGAACCATTGGGCATTCTATGGTGTATGGAACTTGCATTCACCATAGGACCATTCTGCATTGTATTGTGTATGGCATTGCCATTCACCATAGGAGACTTCGGCTTATATGGTGTTATCATTCACCATAGGGCCATTTGGCCATGAAGCACAATCGTATTGCTGTCAAACGCACATACATTCTGCTTAAAAATTGATGAGACCGTGGTCTCACTAAAAAAATACAAGTGGTGCACGGCATGTGAATCATACGAAGCATTTTATAAACATGTTCAGGTGGGATACCTGAATAACGTATAGAGACAATTAATACAAATACATGTTTTTAAGCTAAGAAAGGATGAGGAAGTGGGAGATAATCCAAGCTTTTCCCGAAAGAAAAATGAAGGAACAAGCGCCAAAACTGGAGGAGACCAATTCGCTATTTTCCAAAGCTGTGGGGACATGCCCCCTCCTCCAGAACCGACTAGCATTGATTGAGTGGACACACATCTGACCATGAAGCCGATGCATATCTCAGGACCCACTCACGCGGTCCGTCGGCTCGGGCCGCCTGTGATTGGTCACGCGGCGAGCCGCCTCGTGTGACGTCACGCCGCCTGGGGCGGTGACCCGGCGACTGTTCTGCTGACCCCGCCGTCTGCGGCTGGGCGGCGCCCGCTCCGTGAGGACGAGAGCGCCGCCGCCCGCAACGGGACCTGCGTCAGGTGCGCGGTCGGCTGTCTCGCAGCACCGGCCGGTGATGTCTAGGGTACGGGTGGGGTGATGTCTGGGGTACGGGTGGGGTGATGTCCGGGGTACGGGTGGGGTGATGTCAGGTGGGGTGCGGGGTGCGGGTGGGGTGATGTCTCGGGTACGGGTGGGGTGATGTCTGGGGTACGGGTGGGGTGATGTCTGGGGTACGGGTGGGGTGATGTCTGGGGTACGGGTGGGGTGATGTCTGGGATACGGGTGGGGTGATGTCTGGGGTACGGGTGGGGTGTTGGTTATTGGTTTTTGCGACACGTCGACTGTTGAGTCATATAGCGTCGCCAATCTCTCACGCCGATTGGTCGCGGGCGAATAGTAGCGACAGGTGAGACTCGAACCCACAATCTTTCGATTGTGAGACTAGCATCTTACCCCTAGACCACTCGTCCCCTACGGGTGGGGTGATGTCTGGGGTACGGGTGGGGTGATGTCTGGGGTACGGGTGGGGTGATGTCTGGGGTACGGGTGGGGTGATGTCTGGGGTGCGGGTGGGGTGATGTCTGGGGTACGGGTGGGGCGATGTCTGGGGTACGGTTGGGGTGATGTCTGGGGTACGGATTAGGGTGATGTCTGGGGTACGGTTGGGGTGATGTCTCGGGTACGGGTGGGGTGATGTCTGGGGTACGGGTGGGTGATGTCTGGGATACGGGTGGGGTGATGTCTGGGGTACGGGTGGGGCGATGTCTGGGGTACGGGTGGGGTGATGTCTGGGGTACGCGAATGATGAATTCTGGTGGAAGCGCACTAAAGCCCAAATAACTAACGATGTCTTGGGGACGGGTGGGGTGATGTCTCGGAGACGGGCAGCGAATGGCACGCCCTGCAGACGTGCTGGACGTGCACCGCACGGCGTGCACGGTGCACGCGTCGACCTGGCGACGGCCGCGTGCAGCCGGCACGTGCCCTGCTCTGTTGGGCCACGCGGTGCTGCAACGGTCTCGGCGGACGAGGCGGCAGGCCGCGTGCCGGGTGCGACTGGGGGTGGAGCTGGAAACGGCCGTCTGCGGTCACCTGAGTGGGAGCCGTTTTGCATCGGCCCGAGTCGGTGCTGGTTTTGAGCGCGTTTCGGCGGCGCTAGTGCTGTTGTCAGACATGAAGCCAAGGGGGAGCCCGGTCCCCCTTGGCACCCAAAACTCCTTTGTTTTGTCTGTGGTAACTCGGTAGCCTGGCAAGCTGGGGTCAGGAAGGAATAGTAGTCCAGCTAAAAGAGCCTCCAAGAGCAAAAATAACGGGAGGAAGAACTTTGGGTTCTTTTAGAACGCATTTAGCTACGTAGGTCATGTAGCATGGCCAACCATTCACGCCAGTTGATCGCGAGCAAGACAAAATTGCAAGTACTTACTGGGAATTGAACCCGGGACCTTACGGTTCCGAGACAACCGCGCCATCCACGAGCTTATGGGCACCTCACCTCTTTTAATGCTGTCTCCACACCAGCAATGATAGTAGTTTTTTTTTGTAGCTCGTAAATCATCAAGTCTTAATGTTTATCACGGGCCTGTGAGCAAGCAGGCCAGTTCGACTTGTCGTAAATGTTTTTATATGATCGATCAGCGTTGGCACACTGCACCATAGCTTTTCCATCTCCATTGGAGGGCTGCGGGGGGGGGGGGGGGGAATGTCTGCTCTTCTGCCCAGGATTTTTTTGTTGACGCAGCAAGCAGGTCAAAATACCGATCACCTGTCAGACCTCTCCAATACCGATCACCTGTCAGACCTCTCCAGTACCGAACACCTATTAACCCTCTCCAGCAACTGCTTCCATGCACGTCTACTTGTAATACTAACTGCACTACCATACTAACCTATGCACACGTTGATCTAGAGGGAGAGATGGCCCGGGGTACATTGGACCAAGTGATAAAGATGTCCACTTCTTGCTGCGAAAATCAAGACTCCATGGTCCAATTCTTCCCTCCCCAGTGGAGGGACCATCTTACAGGACCCAAGCGATTGTCATTCGGAAATTCGTTCAACGAAAGCGGCTACGGTCGTCAATTTCTCAGTCGATATCACATTTCTTCACTACATCGTGATGCCTCCACTGTACAAGGCACTTCGCCGACCACAAGGGAGGGAGGGAGGGAGACGGCAAACCGGGAGGGGGGGGGGGGGCAGGACCGGGTGCGGGGCGGGCCAAGGTCGCTCGGCGCGTGCAGCTCCCGTACCCGGGCCGACTTCCGGTCATGCCGGGGGCAAGGGCGGCGCCAGCTGACGTTTCGTGTGTTTACGTTGGTGATGTCAATTGGCGTGCGCGGACGACCCGATCCCGGCCGATCCGGCCTGTGTGGCGGGCGCGATTGAAATCTCCTTAATAGGAAGTACATCATACGCGATCATGAACGGTGGACTTGACACGCATCATCTGTGATTGGATACGTGCTAGACGCATGTATTGTTGCCCATTGTGACTGATTGACTGATTGACGGGTTGACTGATTGGCTGATTGACGGATTGGCGGATTTGACGGATTGATTGATTGACCGATTGACGATATGGTTCTGGGTAGCAGGTGTAGATCGCAGACCGACAGCGCCAAATTCCGGACAGACCAATCGCATGCATATACGAAGACGTTCACACGAGTGATCCGACTTCACCTGATACGACCCAACCCGACCCGACCGTCTCACCTGGGAAATCACAGAAACTAGCTGTATTGCAACGCTTCGCACTGTGCTCGTCTTACTGAGAATCAGATCACACATTTCAAGTTAGATTTTTACCACGGCTCAACACAGCATGCCCCACCCACTGCAGAACGTTCTGCTGCGGTACCCCCTCGCCCCACTGTATATCTACCCTAGCGATCGTCACGGTGGTATGTTTTCCCATATTTTCCAAAAACAGGGATCCTTTGCTTTGTCTGCGACTCGTGTATTGACGTTGCACGGTGGGTGGGGGAGGGGGGGGGACTCATTCCCAAAAGTACGTGACGCTTACGCCCATGGCGTTGGATACAAAATGTGCATAAAACTATCCTGTCACCCGCCCCCTCCGATTCAAAATATGTACGACGGCCATGGACCTGTTGGCTCTTCAACGTCCGCTGTTGAGCCTATTCATGCCAGCAGCGCTTCCAGCACCCACGTCACACATCCTCCGACGTGCGACTTCAACCTAAAACAACCAATCAGTGAATCAATCGGCACACACGGGTGGCCAGCAGGGCCCACCGAGGGCCCACCGAGGGCCGAGCGGTGCCGGAAGTAGGCGACTTCCGGCGCGGTCGCGACGGCAAACACCGACGTGGCGCGTCGCCGGCCTGGCGGCGGGAGACGTCCGGCAGAGAAGGGCGGGCGACAGTGGCGGCGGCCAGGTGCTGCGGGCGCGCACCGAGCGCCAGTCAGAGCCCGTTCAGCAACAACACGGACGTGGGCGGCGGTGTCGAGTTGCCCTGGTCGTGACGGACGCGGTCCGTTCATGACGCGTCGAGCCGTGTCAGCGACTGTATTGGTGTGTGTTGTGGCTGGGTACTGATGGCCGTGTCAGCGACTGTACTGGTGTGTATTGTAGCGGGGTGCTGATGGCCGTGTCAGCGACTGTATTGACATGTATTACGGGTGAATGCTGATGGGCGTGTCAGCGACTGTACTGGTGTGTGTTGTGGCTGGGTACTGGTGGCCGAGACAGCGGCTGTACTGGTGTGTATTGTAGCCGGGTGCTGATGGCCGTGTCAGCGACTGTATTGACATGTATTACGGGTGAATGCTGATGGGCGTATCAGCGACTGTACTGGTGTGTGTTGTAGCAGGGTGCTGATGGCCGTGTCAGCGACTGTATTTACATGTATTACGGGTGAATGCTGATGGGCGTGTCAGCGACTGTACTGGTGTGTGTTGTGGCAGGATGCTGATGGCCGTGTCAGCGACTGTACTGGTGTGTATTGTAGCGGGGTGCTGATGCCGTATCAGCGACTGTACTGGTGTGCATAGCGGTGGTGAAGCGCGTAGCCTTCAAGCGATCATAATTTCCAGCTGAAGGTTTTGATCGTTTGAAAATTATAATTGTTTAGTAGTCAGGCTCATTTTCAAGTGGTTTGTCTAAATTTGAAAATGTGTAGTGGAAAGCGACATACAAAATATAATTATTTATATTATCATGCTTTGATTTTCTGTATACGTTTTCACTGGCCGCTCTAGTATGGATCTTAAACCCTGGCTAAAAAGGTATTCAATACACTACTTATCAGAGATGCATGATATGCAAGATGCAACAAAGTAAATAACTAACTAACTAACCCATTATAATCAATGGGAGCTATATGGCCAATGGCGTCCGCGCACCCCAAGCTCAAATAACCAACGAACTACCCAATTATAATCAACGGGCGCTATATGGTCAATTACGTTCTCGTGCCCCAAGCTCAAATAACCAACTAGCTAACCCTTCCCAATCAGTGACCATTGCCGATTGCTGTATCATTACTGGGGACCCTGAGTGTGGTTGTCTCGGATACCAGTGTAAGTGGTCCCACAGTAGCCAATGCGCGCGACCTCGCAGTCAAAATTCCCCACGAGGCGCAGGTCGGGCCCATGTGGGTAGGCCAGGTCGGACCCATGTGGGTGGCCCATGTGGGTGGCCCATGTGGGACACAGCGACGGCGCCGGACCAGCGATGCCCATGTTTTGGTTGTGCTGCCGATGTAAGGGACGCATGCAATCGCTCGCCACTTATTATTGCCGGCGAGTTCACGGGGGAAAGAACGGTAATTGCTCGCACACCACACCGCCTTGTTGGCCGTCAATTACACCGGATAATGCGCTATGCAACACGGCGCGCTTAATCACGAGATGAGGTCAGATTTCCACACCCGCGTTCGGTCCACGGATGCGTACGTCTCGGCGAATTTGACGTTATATTGTTAGTTATTTAGGCTTGGAGGTGCACCGACCATGATGATCATTAATCATACAGCGTTCGTACTGTGAATGCTATGAACACTCATCACACGTCTTTAGTAAATTTGACAGGAGTGAATTTGACGGTAGTAAATGTGACAGTAGTAAGCTTGAATGCATTACATCTGGCAGTATTAAGTTTGCCAGTAAAAATTGACGGTAGTAATTTTGACAGTACTAAATTTGACAATAGTAAATTTGACAGTAGTAAATTTGACGGTAGTAAATTTGACGGTAGTAAATTTGACAGTAGTAAATTTGACAGTAGTAAATTTGACAGTAGTAAATTTGACAGTAGTAAATTTGGCGTCATAATGTGTCTAAGTGACAGGCTGTTTCCGTGCGATCACGCAGACCGGCCGGCACCGGGTGCGGCGGCGAGGGTGAGGTGGTGGGGTGGGGGGGGGGGGGGCTGGACCCTTCGGTCGACACCAGACAGGGGGAGGTCGCGACCCGCCGCCAACAGCCGGCCGGACTGCCGAGTCCACCTGCAACCGATCTGCACGACACGCCGCCGACGCTTCATGACCTGGCCGTCGGATGCGTCGTAAAGGAACCGAAGACTCTTCTTTTCAGGTGGTTCTGTCTCTTCTTTCGATTGAGTCTGTCATAAAGGAGGGAGGTGCTCCTTTGGTCGCGCAGTCGCTACGCCAATGAGGCTAACAGTTTGTTCGGCGCATGCTCAAGGCACACATCACCTCTGATTCCACTGTTCGCGAGTGTCGAGAGAGGAAGGGAGCGTCAACACTCTGTTGGCTCCATCTCCGATGGGGGGGGGGGGGAGGGACAGCTATTCGAATAAATGACGGCATGCTTTTCGATCTGCACACCGCTGCCGTTGCTGCCCTTCAAGCTGGGCAGCAACGGCAAGTCAACTTCGCATTTCAAGTCGAGAAATGCGAAGTTGACAAATACAGATGACTTGATATTTCAGTCCGGAAGCGTGGCTCAAGAGGCGGGGCTGTGACGAATGCCGTGGCCGTCCAAAAGCCACCGATTTTGTCGACAATCTGCAGTTCCAAATCCGTCAAACGTCAGTCAGTGTGTCTGTCAATCGTCGGCCAGACCACGGACTAGTCAATCATTACAAAATATATCGCGCGTCAGAGTCGCGTGTTTGAGTATGACAAGACTACCTGGAAGTGGTCATACTCAAACGCGCGTGTGGTGCGTGTTTGTGTTTGAATATGCGAGACACCTGGTGGTCATACTCAATTGCGCGTGTGAGTCGCGTGTTTGAATATGACGAGACTACCTGGAAGTGGTCATACTCAAACGCGCGTGTGAGTCGCGTGTTTGTGTTTGAGTATGACGAGACTACATGGAAGTGGTCATACTCAATGGCGCATCGGAGTCCTGTGCTGGAGTATGACGAAACTACAGGGAAGTGGTCAGAGGACAATTATGGCATGCGGTGCAGTTCCTGCGCCGGTAACCGAACACTGGCCACTGACCTGACGCCGGCTGGGCGGGGATGGAGGAAGTATTGAGGTCACTGGCCACTGACCTGACACTACCAGGGCGGGGATGGAGGGGTAGTGACGTCACCGGCCACTGACCTAACACTGGCGGGGGGATGAAGGGGTAGTGACGTCACTGGCCACTGATCTGACTTTGGCGGGGGATGGATGGGGTAGTGATGTCACTCTGGTCACTGACCTAACACTGGCGCGGGGATGAAGGGGTAGTGACGTCACTGGCCACTGATCTGACTTTGGCGGGGGATGGATGGGGTAGTGATGTCACTCTGGTCACTGACCTGACGCTGACGGGGGGATGGAGGGGATAGTGACGTCACTGGCTACTGATCTGACACTGGTGTGTGTGTGGGGGAAGGGGGGGATGCTACGTCACTGGCAGGGTGCACGAGCAGCGGACAGGTGGAGGGGCGGCTCGCTCGGCCACTGTGACATCGTCGGCACGCCAGACCGAGATTAATGACCGTCAACGGTGCGCTGTATGTGCGCGGCGGCGCCGGTACCTGCCGGGCAGGGGCGTGCTCAGATGAGGGTGGGGGGACTGAGGACGGCCTGAGGAAGAGGCGCGGGAGACCGCCGCTGGTCTGCGTACTGGAAGCCACACAGTGGGCGCAAAATGACCAACGCAGTCGACGCGCCCTTGATATGGGGATCCGGCAAGCGCTGGATGGACGAGGTTGCATACGTGGTTTGCTACTGTCTAGCCTCTGTTATAAACACAGGCGTATCTCGTGGTCTGTTTCGTGTCGATCTTCATGCTGGTCTTCATCGGTGTTCCAGTAAGCAATTCACTTCTCGTATTTTTGAATTTTTCATATGAAGCTTAAACATGTTTATGTTCATATTCATATTTTATTTCGTCGGTACCTACTTAGCATACCTGACTTCGCTCCTGAGGCGGCTGGGGTGCCGCTGGATGAGTGGTTCCGGGGTAGGTCTCTTGTCTACAAGCCGAAAAGTTCCGGGTTCGCGTCTCACCCGGCGCTGATTTTCGTCCGCCGCCAATCGGCGTGAGAGATTGGCGACGATGCACGGTCACAGCAGTCCAGGCGTCGCAAAACCGACAACCAACCGACCGACCCCCATGCCGCTTCTGAGCCGCCCAGGCCACCGGCCCTGGCTGCGCCTCTGCCGCGTCTCCATCGCCGCCTTTGACACGTCGGCCCGGTGTCGGCGCGGATCGGATAGCACGCGCCGGCGGCCCCTCTCCACAGACGCGGCGGCCGGCGGGAACACCGCGCCGCCGCGGCGGACGCGTGCCGCCACAGGTGACGTCACCGGCGGCAAATGACGCGCCCGGCCCGGCGCGACTTCGGCGCGGCTTCGGCGCGGCTTCGGACCGCCGGGCCGCGTTCGGTCGCTGGACAAGGCGCGAGCGGATATCGGAGGAATGCGGTGCAGAGCCGAACGTGGAGGCACGTCGCCGGGACGAGATGAGCTGGTTCTCTCGCGACGGAGAGGCACGTCGCCGGGACGAGATGAGCTGGTTCTCTCGCGACGCGTGCAGCACACACCGGGCAGCCGCCGCCAGCACTTCGGAGCAGTCAGTAGGGCAGGATAGGGGCGGTAGGGCCGCTACAACTCTTGGCTGTAAGATCGTTTGCTCGAATCCCTCAGCCGGCGTGATTCCCGAGTGCACTCACGAAAATTTGGTGTAAGAGTTGGCGGCGTCAACATAATAGTGCTAACCTAACATAACATAATCAAACCTAACCTAATATAACCTAACTTAACCTGTGGCCCGGCGTCGTAAAGAAACCATTCTTCTTCACTCACACATCAAATGTGGAAAACAGATTGGCTTCGGTAAAGCCGAAATATCGGGCGGCGATCAAGATTTGAACGGTGACCTTACGGCCACGAAACAAACTCCCTATCGGGGTTTGTTTCGCAGTACACGTACACGTCGTAACGAAGTAGTACACGTAGTAAATATATTTACTACGTGTGCGACTTCCTGAAGGCAAGGACTACGTTGTTTTATGACGCATGCGATTGCCCATCCCGACTGATGAGACAGCTCTCGTAGCAATTGAGCAAAAAAGTTAGTACTGTGTTCCGAACTTCAAACCTCTCGATGTAAAACCAAGCGTGCTACCCTCAGGCACGCTGACAAGCCTCTCCTCGACGGCCGACACTTGTTTTGCCGTTCAAGTGTCACATTTCTGCTTACATCTGCACCCGCACAGCTGTGTTTGACTCCCCGACTTCTGTTCGTGATAAGCCGCAGAGGCGAGCTCAGGAGTTGCGCCTGGGCGGGAGCCTGGTCGGCACGACCTGTTTTGACGGTCCGCGAGGACTCAGAGGACTCATGTATCGTGACCCAGCCATTTGATTATTTTTTTGGAGGGGTATGGGGGGCAGGCACAGACCGGGTACGGTGATTTTGTAAAGCATAACATCACTATAATGCATTCCATGTTGCTGAGTCATGTCAGGGTTAATTAAGTGATGCTTAAGTGGAGTAATGCTTGCAAGGCAGGGAACTCTAATCATAAACGTGATGTTAAGCAGTGAGTCACTTCGAGGTCCAACAAGCCAAGCTTGAGCTTGTTGCTTGCGGTACCGTAGGCGAGGCCGGGTATGAGTGGGGTATTAGGGCAAGTTGGGGAAGGGGATGTGGAATGATGGTGTGATTACTGGAGAGGGTAAACCTGGGAACGCTGGGCACTTGTCCTTAAGGGAAGTGATCACTTTGTGTGCCTTATAAATGGTCTGAATGAGAAATATTCGATAAATTGGAATAACGTTCTGCATCACATCTTCCTAGGTCATCTTAAGCATTTCTTCGTAGTATTTTTAATTTCCAGTGATTTCAGATAGTGGGATTTCATCCGGTAAATACATTATGTTCACACAGATTTTGTTCAGTAACCTCGGACCCAGGCATGCCGGGGAAAAGTCGATAATTTCTACTTGAAAAAGGCTCATCAACATGTTGCATTTGTCTGGTTTCATGATTACGGAGTTGTTTTGAACTGACACGCTGAATGAAATGGTACCGGTAATCTATTAGTAACTCATTTGGCGACGCCTGGTACCATTTAGGTTCTTGCTATATCGAAGAGTTTCAGTATGCTATAACGCACAATAACTAGTGCAGAAGGTCGTGGTGAGCATATGGTTTCGATCAATCGATCACCGCCTTTTTCCTCTGCCTGTCCGTATTTCCCTCTGTCATGTGTCTGTCTGCTCCTGTCCACATCTCACCCGTTCCTCTCTCCCGTCCCTCTGACCTCCATCCGCCCTTGTCCCCGTATCTGCCTGCTCCTCTGCCCTGCCTGCCTGTATCTCCCTCTACTCCGTGTCCTTCCTCACGTCTGGCGACAGCTTCCGTCCCTCTGTCCGTCTCCTCATCACTCTGTCGGCTCTGGTCGGCTGCCGTGTGTGTCGGGATGTCCGTCCCCCGTCCCTCTGTCCGTCTCCCCCACCACTCTCCCCTCCAGTCGGCTGCCGTGTGTGTCGGGATGTGCCCTGCGGCGGTGTATCGACCCCCCGACTGCCGGAACTGTCACGACACCGAGCAAGTTCATTGGGCCTGTCACGGCGTGGTACCGACCGGCCGGCCGAGGCCACCGCCGGTGCTGCTCAGCTGCTCAGCTGTGAAGATGTCAGGCTACCCGGCTGAACGGCTGTCAAGTTGATCAGCTGGACAGCTGTCCGGCTGGACAGCTGTGAAGCTATCAAGGTGTCAGTTGGATGTCTGGACAGCTAGCTGCCCAGCTACTCAGCTGGACAGCTGCCCAGATGGTCAGCTGCCACTTTCTCAGCTTCTCAGATGTAAAGGTTTCCAGCTGCCCAGCTTTCCAGCTGTGAAGCGGTATGGGCGCAAAATGATCAATGCAGTCGACGCGCCCTAAAGCACAAATCCACCACCAGCTGTGAAGCTGCCGATCTACTAAGGTGATTAAATGACGAATGGTGAGAACGCGCGGTGTTGATCTGATTAAATTGATTGTCAGATAACGAAGTAAGGTGGTTAGATGATGAGGTACGGGACGTCGACTGGCAATTGATTGTCATGGTAACGCAGTAAGATCGTTATATGGCGAGGTAGTGGACGTGGGCTGGCAGTTGATTGTCATGACAACGCAGTAAGGCGGTCAGATGGTGAGGTAGTGGACGTGGATTGTCATGGTAACGCAGTAAGGTGGTCAGATGGTGAGGTAGTGGACGTGGGCTGGCAGTTAATTGCCATGACAACGCAGTAAGGCGGTCAGATGGTGAGGTAGTGGACGTGGGCTAGCAGAACAGCATGGCGAAATGGTGAGGTGATGGTATGGAGGGGTGGCGGGTGGTAATTGCTAGGAAATGTAAAGAGTGTAAGATGGGAGTGAAATAAGTGCTTGTGGACCGCAGCCACAGATGATGGGAGCGTAACATCGCACTCTACTGTTCATGTAACTTAATAATTGTTTTCGTCTTGACCGATATGAAGCCAAAAGGAACTGTGACGTCGTCTCGAAGTCTAGTTGTGCACTGATTATCATCTGATAGTTTTCAGGTTTTGAGATTGTTTGTGGTTTCAGTGTGCTCACGTTTTCCTTAAGTTCACGGCTGCGTGCATGCTTAAGCCTGTGCTTACCCACACGATCCGCTTTTGCCGGTGAAAGCAGTCGGGAAAGTATTTTGGTGTTAAATTTTCAACATGGATTTGTTGTTCATGTTACACCCAAAACATTCAAGCATGTCTGCAGTGCCATTGTCAGCGACCGTATTCTCCCGTTGGGAGAAAGTTTCCTCGTCGAGTCAGGCTACTGAAATAATGAAATCGCATTGTCAGCAGTGGACTTTCATTGCTGGTGTGCTGGTGTACTCCGGAAGGAACCCACCCGGTTCCCTGCCGCGAAACCGTACCCATTCCACATGCCGACAGGTTTGTCTTCTCCACATCATGGCTTATCTGCGGAATCTCAGATAGGGTGTGGCGAGATGTGCCATGTAACACCGACTGTGGAATCCGCACTCTCCATTCCACACTCCACTCCACCCTCCACTCCACCATCCACTTCACCCTCCACTCCACCCTCCACTCAACCCTTCACCCTTCACTCCACCCTCCACTCCACCATCCACTCCACCATCCACTCCACCATCAACTCCACCATCCACTCCACCATCCACTCCACCATCCACTCCACCATCCACTCCACCATACACTCCACCATCCACTCCACCATCCACTCCACCATCCACTCCACCATCCACTCCACCATCCACTCCACCATCCACTCTACCATCCACTCCACCATCCACTCCACCATCCACTCCACCATCCACTCCACCATCCACTCCACCATCCACTTCACCATCCACTCCACCTTACACTCCATTATCCACTCTCCACTCCACTCTCCACTCCACTCTCCACTCCATCATCCACTCCACCCTCCACTCCACCATTCACTCCACCATATATTCCACCCTTCACTCCACCAACACTCCACCCTCCACTCCACCCTCCACTCCACCATCCACCCCACCTTCCACTCCACCCTCCACTCCACTCTACACTCCACCACCCTTCACTCCACTCTCCACTCCACCCTCCACTCCACCATCCACTCCACCCTCCACTCCACTATCCACTCCACCCTCCACTCCACACCACTCCACACTCCACTCCACACTCCACACTCCACACTCCACTCCACACTCCACTCCACACTCCACTCCACTCCACACTCCACACTCCACTCTCCATTCCACTCCACTCCACATTCCACTCCACTCCACATTCCACTCCATATTCCACTCCATATTCCACTCCCATTCCACTCCACACTCACTCCACACTCCACTCCACCATCCACTCCACCATCCACTCCACCATCCACTCAACCCTCCACTCCACCCTCACTCTGCCCTCTACTCCACCTCCTCTCCTATATGGGCGCTAAATGACCTCGTAGTCGGCGCGCCCTTAAGCTCAAATACCCCCCCCTACACCCTCCACTAGACTCTCCACTCCACCCTCCAATGATTACTGCATTATTCCTGAGGATACATTAATCATTCAGTACAACTTAAAAAATAGGGGCACAACATGGTCAACGATATGGTGGACGCATCTTTACATCCTAATGCCTAACGCATCCTAATGCCTAACGCATTCTAATGCCTAACTAACTAACCCTCCAATGCACCCTACTCCACTCAGGGCCCGTGGAGATCCGTCACCTCGCCGATGAGTGGGACTCTTGAGTAGGGTGTGCGAGTGGTAAATGTTTCGTGCGGAGACTTAGTATCGCACAAAGCGAAGCTGATGTTTGATACTTCACAATCAAATGTTTGCGTGTTCAAATTCCGCTGACTGCAAACTTCTTGCTCCGCCGCGACCATTTGGCGGTGGGGGTGGTGACGCTACCTAGTGCGCCAGCTGTGCAACTTATGAATGCACCGAGGAATGCTCTTCTTCTACTTAGTATTCAAAGCGTGGAGATGGCAACCACCTTGCCTGTCCCTACCACTTATCCTTATTCGGCTCCCTGAGTTGACGACTCTGCCGGACCAGCGGGAATAACGCGTCACCTGCACCTCGCAGCCTCACCTGCACCCCCCCCCCCCGTCCCTCCAAGTGTTCCGCAGCCGTCAGGACGACGGTGTGCCACTGAGGGGAGGATGGGGGGGGGGGCACGGCGAAGGGGCAGGTGCCGGCGGAGGCTGGGACGGGCTTGTCTACCCTTCGGCGACGCCTCCCCGGAGATTGATTGAAGTGCCGCCGACGGCGCCGCACTGCCATCTGCCGGACAACTCCGGCAACACTTCGGGCGAGCCGACGCAGAATTCGCCGCCGACGTCGGGGAGTAGTAGGTGATAGCACGCCGGAGAATAGTGGGGAACCGAGAGGAGAGTCGGGTGCGCCGAGGGGAGTCTACTGATGACGTGGGGAAGGCGTGATTCACAGGGAAATCGCTCCTGTCACAGCGATGCGAACGTCTCTACTTTGTCGTCGATTGACCCCGCTCGACCTAGCCTGACACCCCCGAGCAGTCACGTCACGGTACTAAGTTCGTGTCACGCAGGTGCATGCAATCGCTATGACTGTAGCCACGCCCATCAAGGCTCGTTGGTTCCCCAGAACTGTAGCGCCCTTGAATGGCGGGAGGCAGGCTCGACCAGGCCTCCGGGGGTTGGTGATGATTCAGGTCCCGAGAAGAAGCATTAGCACTGAAACAAACACCACATTGCTGGAAGGATTGACATCTACTGCTGATGATTTCTCATCACCTGGAGTACGGAATCCACCAGGGGCTCACAAACAAGAAGGAAAGAATGTGTAGTCAGATAGTAAAGGATATGAAGAGAGAAAGGGAGAGAGAGAGAGAGATAGAGAGGGAGAGAGAGAGAGAGAGGGGGGGAGGGGAGGATGGGGAGAGAGGGAGAGAGAGAGAGAGAGGGAGGGAGAGAGGGAGAGAGAGAGAGAGAGGGAGGATGGGGATAAATATAGAAGAGTGAGAACGAGTGGCAATGAGAATGACAACGAACGTGAGAGAGAATGAAAGGAATGCGTAGAACGAGAGTGGACGCCGGAAGTAGAGAGCGATGGAAAGGAAGAGTGGGAAAGATTGAAAAGGAGCGATGTTGGCTGGCGTACAGCGGAAGCGCAAGTAGTCGTCGCAGTGTACTGTCCAAATCTCGCTGCGATTGATAGGGTGTCGGCACCTCCATGCAGCAGATATTTAGCAACACCTGTGATGGACGTCCCTGACATATTTGGTAAGCCAAGCGTAGATTGGCGTAGATACGCCAATCCACGCCAATCTACGCTAATCTACGCTAATCTACGCCAATTCAAGCCGGCATCAGCGATCTTTTCTCAGGTGAAGCACGTTGCGTTTGTTTCTCAGTGATGAGTCGCAGGATTCTGCGCATGAGATGCGTGCGAGTTGGCTTGGTGGAGAAAAAGGATCTTGATCTCTGTGGTTCTCACTGGTGTAGAAATGTATTTTTGGTGGTTTGTATTTCGTGTGAAGGGCCGTAGCTCTTTTGCGAATGAAGATCAGCCGACGGTATCCTAGTGATCAGCCGACGGTATAATGAAGATCAGCCGACGGTATCCTAGTGTGCGCTTTGTAACCAATGCTAGTGCTTGCACGTAGGATTATTGTGTTATGAAACTGACTCATCGTGCCCACACAATTAATGATACGTAACTACGTTTTTAAGAATCGTCCGGTTCTGGTGAGAATCCGGTTCTGGTGAGAAAGATAATTGTTTTCGAAATGTATGGTGCTGGTATTTGCACGCATCAACCACCAGGGTCACCAGATTTTCAAAAATTGCTAGTGTAATAAAACAACTATGAGGAGCACTACCAGGTGTGTTGTTTGAAATGATTTTGAGAGTGCCCCTCAATGTTGACTGCCCCCATCCCAATAATTTCAGCTTTTAGCATGAGACTCTGTGTAGTACACCACCTTCCAATCCATTTGGGTTCACCCATTGCCTTTTTGTTTTGTGCCCCATCCCCAATAATTTTCAGAAATCAGCACCCGTGGGCGCTACCATTTGGAGAGGTGAGGGCTGGGTTAGGAGGTTAAGTTTAGATATAAAATGATGCAATAGTGGTGGTGCTGCAGCAGCTATTGGTCGTGTTTGAGCAATTATTGGTTGCATTTGAGCATACAAAAGTAAACAAAACACATGTCCTTGCAGATCCAGAGGTAACAGAAAAGTGTAAATTGGACAAGCTATTACAGCGACTCTTCCTTCCTTCATTCCTTCCTTCCTTAACCCCGGCTTAAGCCTTTCCGACCAATATTCCCCTTTTCTCGTGAACAAAGATCAATGTCGCATTCTCGAAATGAAGTATACAATTTTGATGCTACTGTATGCTGCCCTTACTTTCCTATGCACTCATTCTTTTTGAAAACCTCAAATTCCCCTCTCTTTTAATAGCCCTGGCAATGGGGAGGGGATCTTGGCGCCAAATTGAAGCGTTTGTTTGGCGAATTTGTTCCGAATGCGCGATATTTTTTTCAATCTCGCCCGTAGCCTGTTCAATACGTCGTAAAAGAACCCAAGGTTTTTCTTGTTGGGTTCTCGCAGGCATTGATCATGACGTATGCCGACACCACTATAATACATCGCCGACGCCATTATGACGTAGGTCAACACCACTACGACGCAGTACTGATGCCATTATGACGTAGTACCGACACCATTAAGACGCAGTTCCGACCGCGCATCTGCATGGGTCGTAAAACCGACATATTCTTCCGCCACTGGAGACGTTCACCCAGAGAAAAGTCAGCATCGGACAACAAACACCGGTAACGCGTGATAAATGTGCCGACGAAGGTGAAATCTGCCATTCGCCACGAAACGAGTACTAAAAATAAGTCCAAATCCGAACCGGGTCTGTTGCAATCAGCCCCGTTGCCGAGTAGGATGGGTATCGAATGTCATGGACGAAGTATTAATCAGATGGCGCGGGCGCATCGTGAGGCCTTGGTGAAAGTGGGATTCCCGATAACAGCCGCAATTTGCTGAGCAGGACTTATGACTTGTAAAGTGCACTTTTTCGCGTACATGTCGTTAGAACAGCGTTCTTCTATGTTACGGGCACGTTTTATGAGCGGAACCGCCACATTTTCTGCGTCGGGTGATTAATATGCGGATTTGTACTGGCAATCTCGGTAGCCTTCTCTGCGGCCTGAGCGAGACTGCCGAAACGTCTCTGATGATGGATTCGCAGATTATCTGTGAGTGAGGAGGGCAAGGCTAGAGAGATCTCACCAAATCAGGGGAGCCGGACCCCCACACCCGACCCAGCCGGGATCTCCAGCCATGGAAGAGGATGCATAGACTGCTGCGTGGTGGGTTGGTGTTTGTGGGTGGTGGGTGGTGGGTTGGTGCTCCCTGTCATTGGCTGTGCCCCCGTACACTCTGCTGGTGACGGGAGGGTCAGTGCATCCGTGGCCCTCTAGTCCAGGGGAGATCGTGTGGAGTGGCATCAGTGGATCCGTGACTATCCAGTCCAGGGGAGGACGTGTGGAGTGGCATCAGTGGATCCGTGACTATCCAGTCCAGGGGAGATCGTGTGGAGTGGCATCAGTGGATCCGTGACTATCCAGTCCAGGGGAGGACGTGTGGAGTGGCATCAGTGGATCCGTGGCCCTCCAGTCCAGGGGAGGACGTGTGGAGTGCAGCAGGTGAAGTGCTAGGCAATGAAGAAGCGGCAGCTGACGCCGCTTTTTCAAGCACGGACGTACGAGCGGCCCAACAATTGTGAGGGTGTAAGCCAATCTTCAGGTCAATCATTTACAATCAACGCCATGTGGCTAACGGCGAAGATGGGAAATTATTGGGGAGGGAGACATGCCCCACCTCCCCCAGAGACTACGCCCGTGTCTTCAGTTATTGGGAGGCACCGGTTACTCTGCGCGATTTGCCCCACCACCGTGTGGAAATGGTGGCGGTGGCCGCGGACGTCGCAGCGTCTGTCCGTCGGGGCAGGACGGACGGTTTGTCCATCGCAGCGTCTGGTGGGACAGGACAGCCCGTCTGGTGGGACAGGACGGCCCGTCTGGTGGGACAGGACGGCCCGTCTGGTGGGACAGGACGGCCCGTCTGGTGGGACAGGACGGCCCGTCTGGTGGGACAGGACGGCCCGTCTGGTGGGACAGGACGGCCCGTCTGGTGGGACAGGACGGCCCGTCTGGTGGGACAGGACGGCCCGTCTGGTGGGACAGGACAGCCCGTCTGGTGGGACAGGACGGCCCGTCTGGTGGGACAGGACGGCCCGTCTGGTGGGACAGGACGGCCCGTCTGGTGGGACAGGACGGCCCGTCTGGTGGGACAGGACGGCCCGTCTGGTGGGACAGGACGGTCCGTCTGGTGGGACAGGACGGCCCGTCTGGTGGGACAGGACGGCCCGTCTGGTGGGACAGGACGGCCCGTCTGGTGGGACAGGACGGCCCGTCTGGTGGGACAGGACGGCCCGTCCACGTCGTAACTGCGGCGGCGACTCGGCCGAAACCGCGCCAGCGCGCGCGCGCGCGCGCGTCGACAGGGTCGGGCGGCGAGACGCGCCGGATTTGGCGGGTTTGCCGGCGGGCGGCGATGTCGGCGCGGCTGATTACATTAGCGGCGCGGCCCATCGACCGCCGGCCCGGCCGGCCGGAAGCCGGCCGGCCGTGCGGCGATGCCATGAGATCGGCGCGGCCGCCGCCAGATGGGATTAGCGCCAGGCGCGCCCTCAGGCGACGGTGAGGCGGCGGCCGAGCGACTGGGGGGGGGGGGGGGGGAGGGCGAGGGCGACTCGTATCGTCAGGGAATCAATCGTGAGGGCGGTGAGCTGCTGTAGAACCATCTGTAATATCCTTGTCGGATATGACAACATGTTGTTCAGTTGTATGTTACATGATGTGTCCTACCCGATTGTAAAGCAACTGATCTGGTGCTCAACGGACTGCTCCTGTCTCTGTCTCTCTGTCTCTCTGTCTCTCTGTCTCTCTGTCTCTCTGTCTCTCTGTTTATCTGTTTCTCTGTTTCTCTGTTTCTCTGTCTCTCTGTCTCTCTGTCTCTCTGTCTCTCTGTCTCTCTGTCTCTCTGTCTCTCTGTCTCTCTGTCTCTCTGTCTCTCTGTCTCTCTGTCTCTCTGTCTCTCTGTCTCTCTGTCTCTCTGACTCTCTGTCTCTCTGTCTCTCTGTCTCTCTGTCTCTCTGTCTCTCTGTCTCTCTGTCTCTCTGTCTCTCTGTCTCTCTGTCTCTCTGTCTCTCTGTCTCTCTGTCTCTCTGTCTCTCTGTCTCTCTGTCTCTCTGTCTCTCTGTCTATCTCTCTCTCTCTGTCTCTCTCTCTCTCTCTCTCTCTCTCTCTCTCTCTCCTCGCTCCTCGCCCCGCCCCAACGTGCAGGTGAAAGGCTTGTGGCGAGGCTTCAGAACAATGGTAGAGGTGACAAAATTCAGCCCCGTGCGACCAGGTGCCACTCGGTAGCCGCTGGGTGCAGGCAGCATGACCGCACGAGGGCCTCGAGTTCGAATCCCACTAGCTGCTGAACTGTTTATCCCCGACGGATATGTGCGAGAAATGCCACCGTGTTGCTCAGCCTTGCAGTTGAAGGCTTCCTAAGCGGACACTGACTTTACTTAACATCACCTTCGCCTGTAGCCAGGGGTAGAACTTTTACAACTTTGTTTTTCTCCAAAGCGGAAGATGTGTTCGTAAGAGGATTCGGGCGGCTTGGACCAGCCGGTGCACAGAAGGCTCCGCCCCTGTCGGCAGCGAAATATGGCACCAACCTAGGTATACATGAGAAGGCTGGAGTCGGCTTCGGCTGGTGAGACACGTATGTTACCGTGACCACCCAGCATTCATCAGGTTACGGCTTCGCAGCATGAAGTTGGGGCCGAATTGATCATGCTTTCAGAATGGGGAATTGAATGGAAAGTTTTGTAGTTACTTACATAAGTTACCTGCTATTTATTTCCTCTTTCAGAATACATTTCGAGGAGTGGTGGAAATGTGTGTTAGCTGTTGTCATTGATCATTTCGCTGGTTAGCAAGAAACATGCATATCCATACTTTGAAATTGATAAGCTAAGCATAAAGTACTCAAGTTTCCAATGAATCTGACCATCCAAAGTCCAGGAATTAAATGATAAAGTTGAGAACAAATTGTGCAACTGGAAGGGGCAGCAAACAACCGTCCCTCGACCAGACGCGTTTCGGCAGTCTTCCCGTCGACGACTCCAGGCGTCACCGCCAGGGGCGGTGACGCCTGGAGACCATTTGACAATTTGACCACCGCCAGGGGCGGATCCAGGAATTGTCATGAGGGAGGGACGCCATTGTCTCAGAGGCGTGCCACTGAAAGTCTCTCGATGCACGCCTCCAGCGGGACATTCGTTGAACGTGGGAGGGGGCTCGAGCATGCTGGACGTGGATGGCTTTTACCTCACAGAGGACGCCTTTTCCTCTAAGAGTGGTGCCTTTGGCTGAAAATCCTTTAAGCTCTCCGGTGACTCTAAGAGATGTGCCTCTCCGGATGGCCGCTTTTTTCCGATCAGAAGGGCGTCACCTTTCCATGGGTAAGCACATGCCCCAGTGTTCCCCCCCTATATCCGTCCCTGGCTACAGCGACCACAGTGATGGGGCGGACACCCCATCTCGTTTCCGATATTTAATCTGACCGACGGCCATCCAAGTCCATTGATTAACTGCTGATTAAGCAGGTGGTGCTCGTCGATGGCCTCTGCAGGTAATGTGGCGGGGTGTGGAGGATTGGTGTGGGTATTAGTGTGGGGGGATTGGTGTAGGCTTGTTGTCACCCGTCTCACCATCTGTTATGTTAGTTGTCCCCCTCTACCCTCACGCCTGGCTACGCGGCTGCCTCCCGCTGAGGTGTCCTCTCCCGTCGTGCCTGGATGCGCCTCTGCTCGTCGTTGACGAGACGTTTCTTTCTCCTCACGCTTGGTACACACACCTATGCACGTCCGTTTTTTGTGACATCCTCCCACTTCGTCGCGCCTGAGTGCACCTCTGTTCGTCATCGGCCTGATTGCCCTCCAGTCTACTCACCTCTGACCGCGCCTCTGCGCGCGATTTTTTTGGTGTTGACCTCCCCTGCCGCCGCGTCTGGGCGCGGCTCTGGCCGCCGTTGAGATGACTCGGAAGCTCCCGGTTTATAATAGGTGAGCGTGTGGCAGACTCTGCCGGCAGCCTATTGATTAGACGCGAGCGCCTCTGGCGGCGGCCGCCGCAACCCGTCGGGTCAGGCCATTAGGCGGAACGCTCAGCTCGCCGCCGCCGCCGCGGCCCTCGTCGGCGTCGGTGTCGACGCTGTCGGCGGCGCGCCACGAATGTCGCCGCGGCGCAGTCGTCGCCACGGACCACCTGCCGGTCAGGGGCGTTGCCAGGCGGGCGCGCGGGGCGGCGCGGCCGGGCTGAGCGGCTCGATACGCGAGAGTGGACATCCCACCCAGCGCACGGCTGTGTGCTGGGCGAGGTCGCCTGCACTCGTCGGATGTGTGGAGACGGAGTTGAAAATCGCCGCCACAGGAGGCACCCGACGTCCGATAAAACCTCGCTGCTGGTCGAGCTGCTCAAAGTTTATTGCCAATGCGAGAATATTCTATAATTATTGTACCATCCCTTCCTAGCTAACTTTTGCCCGTGTCCGGAGTAAAAACACCAATAGCATAACGGCGCCACCTTGAGTCCAGTAGAAACACTTAATATTCAGTTCATGCCGATTAGGCCAAGACTGACACAAGAAAGGTTTATACACATGTAAGGTTGTTTAAGATGTTAGTTTTATAATGATGTTGGTTGATATAATGCAGCGATGTCATGCGATATTATGATATGACAGCGACATATGCAAGGCTGGAGATCTGCTGGAAATCTCTCACTTAGCCAGGGGCGGGGGATCCCGGTCGTACCATTTTCAGATTGAACGTGCAAAATGACAGCTTACCATTAGCAGGGTTTCATATCAGTCGTGATTGGAACCACCCGACCCACCTGGAATCCCCAGCCGTGGACATATGTATCCATTCCGTAAATTGAACTAATTGGCCCAACAATATCCGTCATCCCTGAACAGCAAACTCTGAATCTAACCTGGTGGGATGCGCTGCGAACATTTCCTGCAGAAACCTCAACTACTCAAAATAGCGCGGGTACAAATCACGCCCGATAACGCAGATACCACAGTATCGTCGCTGGAGTCGCCACACAAACACTGAGTCCAAGTGGACATGCTCTGCCCGAAACATAGTCGAAAGAAAACCCAACTATTTCGAACATCCGCCTCGGGCATCAGCGTCCATCCAGGTAGCAAAGCAACGACTTCGCAACCGTCGTCTCCGCCTATTGTTCGGCCTGCTCCCGCTGTTGTTGTTTATTGGATGTTTCACGACGCACTTTATGCACGAGCACGGCTAATAGTGGGAACACGGTGGGTCGCGGGATTGGGAAATGTCCTGAGTGGTGCGAGTGTTGAACCCGGTGCCTTTGGTATGTACCTAGAGCTCAACGCCTTAACCACTCGGCCATCCCCGCCCAGCCCGCTCCAGGTGCTGACCTCACGTGATCCCTGTATCGTAACGATTTGGCGCTCCGTCTGACTACCGCGGCAGCTGTTAACGTTTAACGGCGCTGGCGGGTTTAACGGCCTCGTGAAACCTAATTAAGCATGTGGTCCCGGGCAATTGACGACGGATTCGATGGCACTGTCCGGCTGGATCACCGGCGTGCGCCGGTAGCGATTCGGACGGCACGGATGTGTGATTGTCGCGGGTTCGAATCCCATAGCCGGCGGGGTTGCCGAGTCCAGCCGCGACCAATCGCCGTGACAGGTTGGTGGTTGTGGTGATTGGTTTTACGACGCGTGGACTATTTGGCGACGTACCGTCGCCCATTCCTCGCGCCGATTGGTCGCGGGCGAGGAGTAGCACCGGTTGGAGTTAGGATCATACCAGTTGGAGTTAGGATCACACCAGTTGGAGTTAGGATCACACCAGTTGGAGTTAGGATTAGAGTTGGAGTTAGGATCACACCAGTTGGAGTTAGGATTAGAGTTGGAGTTAGGATCACACCAGTTGGAGTTAGGATCAGCAGCGGCAGTTAGGATCAGCAGCGGCAGTTAGGATTCGAGCACGCAACCTTTCGGTTGGGAGACGGGCACCTTACCTGTAGACTACTCACCCCCCCCCCTCCCATGTGGGAGGTTGGCGACGCTGTATGACGTACCAGTTAAATGCATCGTAAAAAATCCGACGTTCTTTGAGAGACCAGGCTAACAAGATGAACATGAACGCTGCATGTTTTGAGCGTTGGGTTTATCCCGGTGTGGTTTGCGCCTGTGGTGGGTTGCGCCGTCAGTGCTGTGCTCTTCGGCCGCAACGGGGCTCAGTAAAGCTGCCGCTGGTGAGGATCGAACCCGCGACAGTGCTGTGCCGGGGTCCGTTAAAGCTTTCCGCGGTGAGGGTCATACTCGAGACAGTGCCGTGGTGGGGCGAGGTGTATCTCTGCGCTAGTCTGTCATCCAACACGGATGACACCTGCTTTTGTTTGTGAATGAAGCCCGTTATTGTACGACGGGTACTGTTTAACGTGACACGGGAAGGTTCATGTCGAAGTTTTTGGTGTCATTTTGGCACTCATTTGCACTCATTTTCATTCATTTCATTCATTCAGTATTTCGATTCCTTCCAACTTTTCAAGAGTACAATTGCCTACCTACATTTGTACCATGGTGGCGTTTGAAAGCCTGCAGTATCTTCATTCCATCTTCTGTCATGTAAATGTGAAGTAATGTAGATCCGATTTCCCCATTGCACAAGAACCGATATGGCTGCTTAACTACGATGAGAGGTAATCCTACGTTCGAGAGGACGCGAATGATCCAAGGCGGGTCGAAGCGCCCGAAAGTACAAACAACAAACAAACCAAGCAAGCAAAGAGCGATGTACAATGCAGGGAAAGGATAATGGCCTCCCTTTTGACTTCTCAGTTGGGGACAAAGCGCCGAGATGCAATTGTGATTATGTCATTCATGCCGTTAGCTAGCCCCCTCATTAGTGGCCAAATACTCCAAACATCGGCCAAGGTATGCCACAAACATAGCCGATGAAGATTCGAATTGAAGGCATTTAATTGAATTAATTCATGTGCTCCCACGGAGCGTCTAATTAAATATATTCGTAATATGACTTAGCCATTTAAATGCTGTCATTTCAGTTTGCACACTTTTGCTTTGTGCGATCCTTTTTGGATAAGCATCACGATGTTTATAATTCCACACGTGGAAAACGATTGGCGTTGAGTCGACATTTGACGGTGTAACATCCACATGAGCACCGCGCTCGCCCCGTATCCGGCTCCGGCCACCGCCCACGTTAGTCATCGGCCCGCACAAGCCGTTAATTGTGCCAGGTGGGCGTCTGTTCAGTGTCGCTCCCCACCCCCACCCCCGCCCCCGCCCCCGCCCCCACCCCCACCCCCGGCCTGCACCCACTCTCGGTCAGCCACAGCCTGGCGACGCGCCGCCGATCGTCGACAGACGCGCCGCGCGCCGCGCTCGTCGCGCGAGCGGCGGCCGTCGCGGCGCCACTTTCGTCTCGTCTCGCGGCGCCGGTTGCGTCATGTATAAACAGCCGGCGCCGCCGCGGCGGGCGCGCGCCGCTTGTCCGTCTGTCTGTGTGTATGCCCGTCCATGAGGTGCCATGAGGTGGCCGGCGCTGTCAGCGGCGACTCGCTCGCACCTCTGTGCTGTCGCCTCCTTCCGGTCAGTGGCGGATCCAGGGCGCAGTTAGGGGATGTGCTCCCCCGTCCCCCCACCGATTGAGGTGTGTAGTATTTTCCACTGGAACAGGGCGATCGGAGAAATAGCACGCCTCTAGAACAAATATATCGCCTAGAACAAATTCCCCAAACAAAATCACTGGATCCGCCCATGCTTCCGGTGTGTGACTACTCAGAAACCATCTGAATTCTGGCCGTAGGTCTCTGACTGTACGGTGGTGACCGTAGTTCAGCACCGTATATATATGCATGACTATATATATATATATATATATATATATATATATATATATATGTATATTTGTATATATGTATATATGTATATATGTATATATGTATATATGTATATATGTATATATATATAGACATATATACACATATTTGTACTGTGCAAGTTTTGTCCAAACATCTTTTAATATCCAAATCTTAGTCCGAATGGCAGTGTAATGTGCTCTCAATCTCACGAAGCTTTGGAATACATTTTTCTTTATCTTTGTCTCTGTCTCTGTCTCTCTGCCTTTCTCTGCACTTCCCAGACTGACAATTCTTCACCAGAACAATGGCATGGCGATACAAAGGCTAGAATGCAAAATATTATCCACCATATATAATAGCTGTGTGAGGCAGCTTAAGTTGCATGGCTGCCATGTTTTCCACATGTGTTTTCCACACCCATGCCTTCTGGCGTCAACTAAACAGCTTCAAACCCAGCCCCTCCCCATCCAGCTAGAGCTCATTGGTTACCCACCGAAACACTTAGCACGTGAGGCTTATCCTCCCCAAGCTAAGTAGCCCCCGGGGTGACGGAACCAATCGCCAAATGCCTGCCCGACCGCAATGGATTGGTTTAATTGTTGTATGGCTGTGGTCGCCTGACTCACGGAGGGGACGGGGGACGACTGGTCTAGGGGTAAGATGCTCGTCTCACAATCGAAAGGTTGTGGGTTCGAGTCTCACCTGTCGCTACTCTTCGCTCGCGACCAATCGGCGTGAGAGATTGGCGACGCTATATGACTCAACGGTCGACGTGTCGTAAAAACCAATAACCAACCGACTCACGGAGGGGGATGACTAGACGAGGAGGATGACTAGACGAGGGGATGACTAGTTGTGGGGGATGACTAGTCTAGGGGATGACTAATTGTGGGGATGACTAGTCGAGGGATGACTAGTTGTGGGGATGACTAGTTGTGGGGGATGATTAGTTGTGGGGGATGACTAGTCTAGGGGATGACTAGTTGTGGGGATGACTAGTCGAGGGATGACTAGTTGTGGGGATGACTAGTTGTTTGGGATGACTAGTTGTGGGGATGACTAGTCGAGGGATGACTAGTCGAGGGATGACTAGTTGTGGGGATGACTAGTTGTGGGGATGACTAGTCGAGGGATGACTAGTCGAGGGATGACTAGTTGTGGGGATGACTAGTTGTTTGGGATGACTAGTTGTGGGGATGACTAGTCGAGGGGATGACTAGTCGAGGGGGTGACGAGTCGAGGGGATGACTAGTCGAGGTAATGACTAGTCGATAGGGATAACCAGTCGAGGGGGATGACAAGTCGAAGGGATGACTGGTCAATTGGATGACTAGTCGAGGGGATTAGTCCCGTTGTGGAGGATGACTAGTCGAGTTAGTTTGTTATTTAGGCTTTAGGGCGCAACTACTTCATTGGTCATGTAGCGTCCGATGACTAGTTGAGGGGCTAACTAGTCGAGGGGATGGCTAGTCGAGGGGACGATTAGTTGTGTGGAGTGACTAGTGGAGGGGATAACTAGTCGAGTGGATAACTATTCAATGGGGGTGACTAGTTGTGGGAGATGACTAGTCGAGGGGACGACTAGTCGAGAGAATGACTAGTCGAGGTGATGACTAACCAGGGTATGACTAACTGTGGGGGATCACCAGTCGAGGCGGCTGCGGACCAGTGTCCTTTGCTCACGCTGGGACTACTGATGGCATGCTGGATGTGGTATAGGACATGGACGTGCGGCTCATAGGACATGGACGTGCGGCTCATAGGACATGGACGTGCGGCTCATAGGACATGGACGTGCGGCTCATAGGACATGGACGTGCGGCTCATAGGACATGGACGTACGGCTCATAGGACATGGACGTGCGGCTCATAGGACATGGACGTGCGGCTCATAGGACATGGACGTGCGGCTCATAGGACATGGACGTGCGGCTCATAGGACATGGACGTGCGGCTCATAGGACATGGACGTGCGGCTCATAGGACATGGACGTGCGGCTCATAGGACATGGACGTACGGCTCGCGCTGTAGCTTAGCCGGCAGCACCGACATGAAGCCAGGGAAGCTCTGCGGGATGGCGCCGAAAACCGGTGGTTCGGCGGGCTCTCTACCGTCTGTTGAGCGTGCCACTGTAGTACATCGTGTTCCGTCTGTTGAGCGTGCCACTGTGGTACATCGTGTTCCGTCTGTTGAGCGTGCCACTGTAGTACATCGTGTTCCGTCTGTTGAGCGTGTCACTGTAGTACATCGTGTTCCGTCTGTTGAGCGTGCCACTGTGGTACATCGTGTTCCGTCTGTTGAGCGTGCCACTGTGGTACATCGTGTTCCGTCTGTTGAGCGTGCCACTGTGGTACATCGTGTTCCGTCTGTTGAGCGTGCCACTGTGGTACATCGTGTTCCGTCTGTTGAGCGTGCCACTGTGGTACATCGTGTTCCGTCTGTTGAGCGTGCCACTGTGGTACATCGTGTTCCGTCTGTTGAGCGTGCCACTGTGGTACATCGTGTTCCGTCTGTTGAGCGTGTCACTGTAGTACATCGTGTTCCGTCTGTTGAGCGTGCCACTGTGGTACATCGTGGTGGACATGTGTGACATGCACTTATGCCACCACGTATACTATGGTAGGATGTCACATGGTGTGTGCATGGGGTATTGTGGGTTACTAGGGGTACTTTATCTGGTGCTAGAGGTCGCGGTAGCCCAGTCGGTGGGGCGTTGGACTGTTCACCGTGGGGTCGTGGGTTGGGATCTCCCATCTGGCGATATTTTCGAGTCCGTCCGTTAACATTCAGCATGGGAGATCGACGACACTAGCATGGCATAGTAGTCGAATGTGACGTGAAATGACCGAAGGTTCTTCGTATTCTTCTTCGACACTGGTGTACCATGTGCTCATTTCGCTTTAAAATAGGGGGGGTGAAGGTGAACCGCATTCCCTACACTGCACGTTTTGACTTCTTTCAAGAATCGATGCGAAGTTTGTCGGTGGTTTATTTTTGCTAATTGGGCTGCGAAACTCTTTCAAATGATTCTCACCTCTTTCCTCAAAATCGAAGCATAAGAACACATCGCTTTGGTTCTGCACCACGAACGTATTTGAGGCGTCAGACCACCGAAAGCTGGCTGTTGAACGTAAATCCTATTACGTACCTGTCGTATCTCTGAACTGTATGTTGAAATATCGGCATTAAGACCAGAATGTATGGCGTAGGCCATGGGGTTTTGTACGTTTGCGGAGTGTGCGAAACCGTCAGACAAGTATTACAGAAGCATGACGTGTGCATTGATAACTACTTACATATGATGGATAGAAGTAGATCAGTAGATACCTTGGACAGCCATAGCCCGCCGCTGCCGACTTTATCTGGCACCTGTCAGCTAGTGCTGCGGACGCATATGTCTTCCGAGCGAGGTACAATAATCACATCGATGCTCGTGCCCGTCAGCTAGTGCTACTCCCATATATGTTCGCCAAGCGAGGTCCCATGCTGATATCGATGGATAGCAATGGAACCGTGCAGTTATCAGTATTGCGGATATTCGTAATCGTGTTTCGTTACATCGCTTATCGTGTTTTTTTTCTTCACTTACGCAAGACAGTAGTGGGAAGAACTCGGAGGGAAACGTTCGTTGCAACAAATCCGGCACATTAAATACAACCTCATAATTTGTCAGAGCGGGTTTTTTGTCACCAAGCAGTCACATTCGGCCAGCTCCACGGCCGTGCTTACTCTTGGCCACGTGTTGGCCAGTTTTCAATCGACCTGTCGCTTGGCAAAAAAGATGAGCGCCCGGGTGGATTTGAACCCGTCCCCTCACGGCCGAAGGCGCGCACTGTGTCGCCGACGCTCGTGTGAACGTCTGGCAGTGCTTACAGCCGGCACCGCACCGCACCACCTTTGTGTGGTGGCCGTGACTCGATCAGCGGCCCGGCAAAACTGAGCGCTTATTGATTATATTTCCCCGCCGGCGTCCCCCGGCGGGGTGTCGGTGTTCCCCATTGATTCGCCGTTGATCCCCGTCGCAGACAATATCGCCCCAGTTAGGAGCGGTGGTGATTCAGGCGCTGATACGGCGGCAGAGGCGCGTCCAGGCCGTGTGGCCGGGGAGGCGTCTGAGTCGGGATGTCCTGACAGGACCGTGTGGCAGGACCTGGCAGGACCTGACAGACTGGGTGGGGATATCGTCGGGATTGGGTGGGGATATGGTGGGGATATGGTGGGGATATGGTCGGGATTGGGTGGGGGTTTGTTGGGGATGTGGTCGGGATTGGGTGGGGATATGGTGGGGATATGGTCGGGATAGGGTGGGGGTTTGTTGGGGATGTGGTCGGGATTGGGTGGGGATATGGTCGGGATTGGGTGGGGATATGGTGGGGATATGGTCGGGATTGGGTGGGGGTTTGTTGGGGATGTGGTCGGGATTGGGTGGGGATATGGTCGGGATTGGGTGGGGATATGGTGGGATATGGTCGGGATTGGGTGGGGGTTTGTTGGAGATGTGGTCGGGATTGGGTGGGGATATGGTCGTGATTGGGTGGGGATATGGTGGGGAAATGGTCGGAATTGGGTGGGGATATGGTGGGGATATGGTCGGGATTGGGTGGGGTGGTGGGGATATGGTCGGAATTGGGTGGGGATATGGTCGAAATTGGGTGGGGATATGGTGGGGATATGGTCGGGATTGGGTGGGGATATGGTGGGGATATGGTCGGAATTGGGTGGGGGTTTGTTGGGGATGTGGTCGGGATTGGGTGGGGATATGGTCGGGGTTGGGTGGGGATATGGTCGGGGTTGGGTGGGGTTGGGGATATGGTCGGGGTTGGATGGGGATGTGGTGAAGATATGGTCGGGATTGGGTAGGGATATGGTAGGAACTAGGTGGGGATTTGGTGAAGATATGGTCGGGATTGGGTGGGGATTTGGTGGGAATATGGTAGGGACAGGTTGGGGGTTTGGTGCGGATATGGTCGGGATTGGGTGAAGATTTCGTGGGGATGTTGTGGAGTTTGGGTCCGGATGTTGTAGGAATTTGGTGGGGATTGGATTGGTATGTGGTGGTGGAGCTCGGCGATGTTTGCATACAGAACGCAGGTGGTATGACGAGCCAAGAACAGAGATTCCAAAGTCAACACTAATAGTATGTGAAGCCTTACTGTGGTGTCAGAGGCATATAAATATCAAGGAGATTCCGAAGTGAGCACCGTTAATATGTCAAGCCTAACAGGGATTACAAGCATTACGGAGGCACATAACGAACTTCGTATCGAACGACTTCCTGGATGTTCGGCACGTATAATGTATGACGAATATATACTGGCAGAGGCGTGCGAATGTAACGCTTCTGGGTGTTGATGAATACCGTGATTTTGATAATCGCAACTCTTGCAATACACAACTCTTGCAGCTCTGGCAATCGCAAGGACAACTCTTGCACTTGTCATTATTGCATGATTCTGTTTTTCTGCTTTCATTTTGAGTATCTCGGAACACTTCGCGTCTTCATTTGGCAACTCCGTCGTACGCCGAGCGTGGTTCGCGCGAATCGTCAGAGGCACCAGCCAGCTACCAGAAGGTCACAGGCGCCGAACCCCGCCCTGGTGCTCTAGAGCTGCATAGATATTGGAGCCGGCAGCACATCACGTCCTGCCCTGTCCGTGGAAACCCCGCCTTACGCGTGACTCTCCCACGTCCCGCCTTACACGTGACCCTCCCACGTCCCGCCTTACACGTGACCCTCCCACGTCCTGTCTTACACGTGACCCTCCCACGTCCCGCCTTACACGTGACCTCCACGTCCCGCCTTACACGTGACCCTCCCACGTCCGGTCTTACACGTGACCCTCCCACGTCCTGTCTTACACGTGACCCTCCCACGTCCCGCCTTACACGTGACCCTCCCACGTCCGGCCTTACACGTGACCCTCCCACGTCCCGCCTTACACGTGACCCTCCCACGTCCTGTCTTACACGTGACCCTCCCACGTCCTGTCTTACACGTGACCCTCCCACGTCCTGTCTCACGTGACCCTCCCACGTCCTGCCTTACACGTGACCCTCCCACGTCCTGTCTTACACGTGACCCTCCCACGTCCTGTCTTACACGTGACCCTCCCACTCCTTCCCACGTCCGCCTTACACGTGACCCTCCCACGTCCCGCCTTACACGTGACCCTCCCACGTCCCGCCTTACACGTGACCCTCCCACGTCCTGCCTTACACGTGACCCTCCCACGTCCTGCCTTACACGTGACCCTCCCACGTCCTGCCTTACACGTGACCCTCCCACGTCCCGCCTTACACGTGACCCTCCCACGTCCCGCCTTACACGTGACCCTCCCACGTCCCGCCTTACACGTGACCCTCCCACGTCCTGTCTTACACGTGACCCTCCCACGTCCCGCCTTCGCCTTACACGTGACCCTCCCACGTCCTGCTCTTACACGTGACCCTCCCACGTCCCGCCTTACACGTGACCCTCCCACGTCCCGCCTTACACGTGACCCTCCCACGTCCCGCCTTACACGTGACCCTCCCACGTCCTGCCTTACACGTGACCCTCGTGACCCCCACGTCCCGCCTTACACGTGACCCTCCCACGTCCCGCCTTACACGTGACCCTCCCACGTCCCGCCTTACACGTGACCCTCCCACGTCCCTCCTTACACGTGACCCTCCACGTCCCGCCTTACACGTGACCCTCCCACGTCCCGCCTTACACGTGACCCTCCCACGTCCCGCCTTACACGTGACCCTCCCACGTCCCGCCTTACACGTGACCCTCCCACGTCCCGCCTTACACGTGACCCTCCCACGTCCCGCCTTACACGTGACCCTCCCACGTCCCGCCTTACACGTGACCCTCCCACGTCCCGCCTTACACGTGACCCTCCCACGTCCCGCCTTACACGTGACCCTCCCACGTCCCGCCTTACACGTGACCCTCCACGTCCTGCCTTACACGTGACCCTCCCACGTCCCGCCTTACACGTGACCCTCCCACGTCCCGCCTTACACGTGACCCTCCCACGTCCCGCCTTACACGTGACCCTCCCACGTCCTGCCTTCGTGCTCCCGCGTCCCGCCTTACACGTGACCCTCCCACGTCTACACGTGACCCTCCACGTCCCGCCTTACACGTGACCCTCCACTACGTCCGCCTTACACGTGACCCTCCCACGTCCCGCCTTACACGTGACCCTCCCACGTCCTGCCTTACACGTGACCCTCCCACGTCCCGCCTTACACGTGACCCTCCCACGTCCCGCCTTACACGTGACCCTCCCACGTCCTGTCTTACACGTCCCTCGTCTTACACGTGACCCTCCCACGTCCCGCCTTACACGTGACCCTCCCACGTCCTGTCTTACACGTGACCCTCCCACGTCCTGTCTTACACGTGACCCTCCCACGTCCCGCCTTACACGTGACCCTCCCACGTCCTGCCTTACACGTGACCCTCCCACGTCCCGCCTTACACGTGACCCTCCCACGTCCCGCCTTACACGTGACCCTCCCACGTCCCGCCTTACACGTGACCCTCCCACGTCCTGTCTTACACGTGACCCTCCCACGTCCTGCCTTACACGTGACCCTCCCACGTCCTGTCTTACACGTGACCCTCCCACGTCCTGTCTTAACCCTTACACGTGACCCTCCCACGTCCTGTCTTACACGTGACCCTCCCACGTCCTGTCTTACACGTGACCCTCCCACGTCCTGTCTTACACGTGACCCTCCCACGTCCTGTCTTGACACGTGACCCTCCCACGTCCGCCTTGACACGTGACCCTCCCACGTACGTGCCCTCCCCCGTGACTCCGCCCTGACACGTGACCCTCCAGAGTCCCGCCTTACACGTGACCCTCCCACGTCCGCCCTGACACGTGACCCTCCAGAGTCCCGCCTTACACGTGACCCTCCCACGTCCGCCCTGACACGTGACCCTCCAGAGTCCCGCCTTACACGTGACCCTCCCACGTCCGCCCTGACACGTGACCCTCCAGAGTCCCGCCTTACACGTGACCCTCCCACGTCCGCCCTGACACGTGACCCTCCAGAGTCCCGCCTTACACGTGACCCTCCCACGTCCGCCCTGACACGTGACCCTCCAGAGTCCCGCCTTACACGTGACCCTCCCACGTCCGCCCCGACACGTGACTCCGCCCTGACACGTGACCCTGCAGAGTCCCGCCTTACACGTGACCCTCCCACGTCCGCCCTGACACGTGACCCTCCAGAGTCCCGCCTTACACGTGACCCTCCCACGTCCCGCCCTGACACGTGACCCTCCAGAGTCCGCTTCACGTGACCCTCCAGAGTCCCGCCTTACAGTGACCCTCCAGAGTCCCGCCTTACAGTGACCCTCCAGAGCCCTTACAGTGACCCTCCAGAGTCCCGCCTTACACGTGACCCTCCAGAGTCCCGCCTTACAGTGACCCTCCAGAGTCCCGCCTTACAGTGACCCTCCAGAGTCCCGCCTTACAGTGACCCTCCAGAGTCCCGCCTTACAGTGACCCTCCAGAGTCCCGCCTTACAGTGACCCTCCAGAGTCCCGCCTTACAGTGACCCTCCAGAGTCCCGCCTTACAGTGACCCTCCAGAGTCCGCCTTACAGTGACCCTCCAGAGTCCCGCCTTACAGTGACCCTCCAGAGTCCCGCCTTACAGTGACCCTCCAGAGTCCCGCCTTACAGTGACCCTCCAGAGTCCCGCCTTACAGTGACCCTCCAGAGTCCTCGTGCCTTACAGTGCAGTGACCCTCCAGAGTCCCGCCTTACAGTGACCCTCCAGAGTCCCGCCTTACAGTGACCCTCCAGATCACAGTGACCCTCCAGAGTCCCGCCTTACACGTGACCCTCCAGAGTCCCGCCTTACAGTGACCCTCCAGAGTCCCGCCTTACAGTGATCCCACCCTCCAGAGTCCCGCCTTACACGTGACCCTCCAGAGTCCCGCCTTACACGTGACCCTCCAGAGTCCCGCCTTACACGTGACCCTCCAGAGTCCCGCCTTACACGTGACCCTCCAGAGTCCGCCTTACACGTGACCCTCCAGAGTCCCGCCTTACACGTGACCCTCCCAAGTCCCGTGACCCTCCAGAGTCCCGCCTTACACGTGTCTCACGTGACCCTCCGCCACGTGACCCTCCAGAGTCCCGCCTTACATCGTGACCCTCCCACGTCCCGCCTTACACGTGACCCTCCAGAGTCCCGCCTTACACGTGACCCTCCCACGTCCCTTACACGTGACCCCACGTCCCGCCTTACACGTGACCCTCCAGAGTCCCGCCTTACACGTGACCCGCCCGCCCTGACACGTGACCCTCCAGAGTCCCGCCTTACACGTGACCCTCCAGCGTCCCGCCTTACACGTGACCCTCCAGAGTCCCGCCTTCACACGTGACCCTCCAGAGTCCCGCCTTACACGTGACACGTGACCCTCCAGAGTCCCCTTACGTGACCCTCCCACGTCCGCCCTGACACGTGACCCTCCAGAGTCCCGCCTTACACGTGACCCTCCACGACCGTGACCCTCCAGAGTCCCGCCTTACACGTGACCCTCCAGAGTCCCGCCTTACACGTGACCCTCCAGAGTCCCGCCTGACACGTGACCCTCCAGAGTCCGCCCTTACACGTGACCCTCCAGAGTCCCGCCTTACACGTGACCCTCCAGAGTCCCGCCTTACACGTGACCCTCCAGAGTCCCGCCTTACACGTGACCCTCCAGAGTCCGCCTTAACGTGACCCTCCCACGTCCGCCCTGACACGTGACCCTCCAGAGTCCCGCCTTACACGTGACCCTCCAGAGTCCCGCCTTACACGTGACCCTCCAGAGTCCCGCCTTACACGTGACCCTCCAGAGTCCCGCCTTACAGTGACCCTCCAGAGTCCCGCCTTACAGTGACCCTCCAGAGTCCCGCCTTACAGTGACCCTCCAGAGTCCCGCCTTACAGTGACCCTCCAGAGTCCCGCCTTACAGTGACCCTCCAGAGTCCCGCCTTACACGTGACCCTCCAGAGTCCCGCCTTACAGTGACCCTCCAGAGTCCCGCCTTACACGTGACCCTCCAGAGTCCCGCCTTACAGTGACCCTCCAGAGTCCCTGCCTTACAGTGACCCTCCAGAGTCCCGCCTTACACGTGACCCTCCAGAGTCCCGCCTTACACGTGACCCTCCAGAGTCCCGCCTTACAGTGACCCTCCAGAGTCGCCTTACACGTGACCCTCCAGAGTCCCGCCTTACACGTGACCCTCCAGAGTCCCGCCTTACAGTGACCCTCCAGAGTCCCGCCTTACAGTGACCCTCCAGAGTCCTTCACAGTGACCCTCCAGAGTCCCGCCTTACAGTGACCCTCCAGAGTCCCGCCTTACACGTGACCCTCCAGAGTCCCGCCTTACAGTGACCCTCCAGAGTCCCGCCTTACACGTGACCCTCCAGAGTCCCGCCTTACAGTGACCCTCCAGAGTCCCGCCTTACACGTGACCCTCCAGAGTCCCGCCTTACAGTGACCCTCCAGAGTCCCGCCTTACACGTGACCCTCCAGAGTCCCGCCTTACACGTGACCCTCCCAGAGTCCCGCCTTACACGTGACCCTCCCACGTCCCGCCTTACACGTGACCCTCCCACGTCCCGCCTTACACGTGACCCTCCCACGTCCCGCCTTACACGTGACCCTCCACGTCCCGCCTTACACGTGACCCGTCCCGCCTTACACGTGACCCTCCCACGTCCCGCCTTACACGTGACCCTCCCACGTCCCGCCTTACACGTGACCCTCCAGAGTCCCGCCTTACAGTGACCCTCCCACGTCCTGTCTTACACGTGACTCTCCCACGTCCGCCCTGACACGTGACCCTCCAGAGTCCCGCCTTACACGTGACCCTCCAGAGTCCCGCCTTACACGTGACCCTCCAGAGTCCCGCCTTACACGTGACCCTCCAGAGTCCCGCCTTACACGTGACCCTCCAGAGTCCCGCCTTACACGTGACCCTCCCACGTCCGCCCTGACACGTGACCCTCCAGAGTCCCGCCTTACACGTGACCCTCCAGAGTCCCGCCTTACACGTGACCCTCCAGAGTCCCGCCTTACACGTGACCCTCCAGAGTCCCGCCTTACACGTGACTCCGCCCTGACACGTGACCCTGCAGAGTCCCGCCTTACACGTGACCCTCCCACGTCCCGCCTGACACGTGACTCCGCCCTGACACGTGACCCTCCAGAGTCCCGCCTTACACGTGACCCTCCAGAGTCCCCTACACGTGCCCTACACGTGACCCTCCAGAGTCCCGCCTTACACGTGACCCTCCACGTCCAGGTCCCGCCTCTACGTGACCCTCCCACGTCCGCCCTGACACGTGACTCCGCCCTGACACGTGACCCTCCAGAGTCCCGCCCTGACACGTGACCCTCCAGAGTCCCGCCTTACGTGACCCTCCCACGTCCGGCCTTACACGTGACTCCGCCCTGACACGTGACCCTCCAAGTCCCGCCCTGACACGTGACCCCTCCCTTACGTGACTCGTAACTAATCAGTTCCGCTCCACCCGCATTGCATGAACTCTGACCTTGGATCGGGCTGCTTGGATTCCGGCTTGAGTGCTGATGCACCCAGGAGAAACCAGGACAGTCCGGAAGATGTCGATGGCAATGTGGGGGTGGGGGGCTGTGTAAGCGAGTGTCGCAGTGTCGCATAGTGTCGTATAGTGTCGCAGAGTATCGCAGTGCCGCAGTGTCGCGCATAGCGTCGCAGTGTCGCATAGTATCACAGTGTCTTAGAGTGTCACATAATGGCACAGAGTGTCGCAGAGTGTCATAGTGTCGCAGAGTGTCGCAGAGTGTCGCAGGCGGCAGTTGACATTCGTAGCTTAAACAACGGGTCTATGTGTTGCACATCACTAAATTATGTGGGGACCTGGTCAGATTAACATCACTAAATTACGTGGGGAGCTGGTCGGGTTAGCATCATTAAGTAAGGTGGGTAGCTGGTCGGGTTAATATCACTAGATTATGTGGGGAGCTGGTCAGGTTAACACCAATAAATTATGTGGGGACCTGGTCAGGTTAACATCACTAAATTATGTGGGGAGCTGGTCTGGTTAATATGACTAAATTATGTGGGGACCTGGTCAGGTTAACATCAGTAAATTACGTGGGGAGCTGGTCGGGTTAACATCACTAGATTAGGTGGGGAGCTGGTCGGGTTATATACAGCCCTCCGCCCAATTTCCAGTGACCGCTGCATATAACAGCAAATTGCCGTCGTGGTCCCTGTGTCCGAAATCCTAACTAACCCACGACGGTTTGCCCGTGTTCAAGCGCTATGGTAATCTTGTGGAGTGCGTTCTTGGTCACATTCCGTCGACGGATTCCGCGGACTCTAACGTCATATGTAGTTCCTTGTTCATCCCTCACGAAATTGGCGCCGAATTTCGTGGATTACGCGAGGAACATGCAGACTGTAACAAGCTGTACATTGCCTGTCCTGTGTGGTTTCGTGCCAGCTGGCGACGGTCGTGGGATGTGGTGAGCAGAACGCGATACATGTGGACAGCTGGTACGTCATTTTCCGACAGCAACACCATTGCGCCGAGTCGCAGACAAGTTTTCTCATAGGTGTCGATGCCTCCAGCGGCGAGGATTCTCCATGTTCGGGTCGGAATGTTGCCAATAGCGACACAGACGGCTCCTGCAATTCACACGACGCGAAGCCTGCCAGAACGCTCGTCAGCCGAAACCCACTGAACATGCAACGTCACACACAGCGGAATCCGCGGAATAATTGCGACAAAGGATGCCGACCCGCAATCTCACACGTGGCTGGAATTCGCAGGGACAAACAAGGCCGACCGCCTTTTGAAGTTGCTGCGAGCCACCATTCCCAACCGAGCCGTGTCGAAGTCTAGCCACGTCCAAACCGCGCCTGATGCGAGACCCACTCATCCACTAAGTCCTGCATGGAGTACACAAGAGGGTATACACCAAGTCATACAGCAGCGTTGGCGCGCCGCTGCGGCAACACGCGCTGACTGCTACAACCTCAGCCACCCCCTACCGCACTATTTGTGAACTGGGAACCCCTGGGTCTGCCCGCGCCCCTCCCTTCCTCCGTCGCGCTGTATATTAGTTCGCGCGGCACCCTTTGTCTGAGCCGCCACCCTGATTGGCGTTGGGCAGATGACTCGCTTCATTTCCCGGACGTGTGGCGGTCTTTGTGCCGAGGCAGACGGCGACAGGGCGACGGGGAGGGGGGGGGGGATACTCGGTTATGAATGGCCAGTGAAATGGTTCGCTCAGGCCAGATGACGTAGCTCTGCAATGTTACGACGGCTTTGTCGCAGCCGGGCATTTACTGACCTTTATCTTCACCGGAGAGACTTAAGCCCAAATAACCAACCAATCTTCACCGGAGAGACACGTGCTGCCCCAACACTGTGTGCGGCCTCAGGTGGTGTGGCGATGCATGTCCTAAGGGGTTGCTGTGTTTCTTTGTGGGTGTTCTAGCGCTGAATATTATATACTTGGCCTGCGGTCACGTCCATCCCTTTCCCATTACCATCTATTATATCCTATCCCGTACCCTATTGCGATCACGATGTAATAAAAATATAAAACATGGAATCTACTCATTCCACGTTATTTCCGTACTTTTACGTACCGGGCGCCGTCCATCCCCGTTGGATCGTGTTCCTTACCACATTGCGATCATACTCTACCAGACCTACTTCAAACTAGACCAGACCTACTATTTGGGTTCTTCTCCAAGCCAACGAATCTCGACAAAAAACATTTCCTCGAAAACTAAACCCATTGTGTAAATTAAGCTCAGCATGAACAAGTCTGCTAAAATACGCCTCCGAAGCATAATGTCTTCATATCCTTTGTGTTTGTATATATAATGCTGGAATGCTGCATATTGAGACACCTTCGGGTCACTTAGTTTCCCCTCCCCTCCCTTCAAACGTACCTGGTCCCTCCAAACTCTTGTGATTCGGCGAACTTCCAAAGCGGAACAGTTCTAGTGAATAATGGATGAGTGCAAGCAGATCACAGCGGCATGCCCCTGTGCATCGATTATGCATTTGCACCATGACAGACAGACCTGTGCTCTATTTACGGAGTCACAGCGTACTCGACTCGTGGTCCGCGGTCGCTGCGTCGCGGTGGCGCCGTCAGCGCCCCTGGCGGCAGCCGCCAGCAACTGTCCGGCCCACTTCACACCCCGCCGCGGGCGCTGTGCGCGATCCCAGCCGTTTGCGGGTCAGGAGTCCGGGTCAGGCGGCGTGTGGGTGCACACGGACTGACACACCGCGGCGGGGTTCGTCATGTCACGTGACCGGATAGAGGCGACGATACGGATCACGGTGTGTGTCACGTGACCAGACAGAGGCGGCGATAAGGATCACGGTGTGTGTCACGTGACCCGACAGATGCAGCGATGTGGATCACGGTGCGTGTCACGTGACCGGACAGAGGCGGCGATAGGGATCACGATGCATCTCACGTGACCCAACATTGGCGGCGATGGCAATCACGGTGCGTGTCACGTGACCCAACAGAGGCGACGACAGGGATCACTGCCGTCGCATAACGTCTTCGGCAAGACGCAGTGTCCAGTTGGTGTGGGCGAATCTGGCCGAACGTCCCGGGCAGGTGCAGTGGCTGGGCCGTGGGGTGCTCGGCGCGAGGTTCTGCTCAGCCGCCACATTCCACGCCACCTCGCAACACCCGCGGCGGCGGCGGCAGATCAAAGGCGCCGGAAGTGGGCGCGATCCGGTCAGGTGCCGCCGCCGCAGCCAGTCGCGGTCCGGCCGGGGCGTGGCCACGGCCGGCCAATGGGGACGCTTGACGCCAAACGGCGTGACGTCACATTGTGTGTGCGATGTTGAGTGGCAGGAATCGATCTAAAAACCCTCTCGTTCTCCTCCTCCACACCTTTGGAAACCCGTGGCGACGTCCATGAGGTCAAGGTAAAGGTTAAGGTTAAGGTCAAGGTAAAGGTTAAGGTCAAGGTAGCAGGTTGGTCACGCTCGAAGGACTGTGGGTCATGTGTTGAATGTGCCGAATGTGTGCGGAATGTGTGTGGAATGTGTGTTGGTCATGTGTGAGATGATGGAGAGCAGAGATCCTGATGAGAATGATGGAGATTGAGGTCCTGATATCGGGGCGAAGGTGGTCAAATGGTTAGACTGCCGGCTCTGGATGTGAATATCTTGGGTTCAATGCCCGCATCATTCGGAACACATCCCAGTCCAGTGACCCACTGACGAAACAGTGTGGGCGGCACTATTAGCCCTGATCGTGCATAAAGTGCGTCGTGAACCACCCAATAAGCCAACAAATAAACAAAGAAGTCCTGACATGAAAATGTTCCTTACTTGAAAAGTGAATTATGTTTGCTTTCTCAAATGTCTGACGCGATTTGACATACTCGTATGCCAAACTGCGTGCGCCAATAAAGCCACGGTATCATCTAATGATGCCGTGTCGTGGTTCAATGTACTAAACGATCAATCTAGTGTTATCAAAATATACAACCAACGAGGATCCAAATGTATTTTGCCACGTGGCCAGCAAGGGCGCCCGCTTCCGCTGGTGACGTGCTAGGCGAGCACGCGGACCCGGGCTCCGTAAGGGCGCCGGCTTCGGCTGGTGACGTACTTGGTGAGCAGGCGAGCACGCGGACCCTAGCTGTGCATCCTTTTCCTCCCTATCCCATTGACAAACGTTACGGGAATTACTGGGGAACGGTTCACCCTTCGTCCAATCAGGACAGCTATTCCGCTTTCTTTCATAAATATAATTTTCTGTAAAATACTCGCTTCACTAATACCATGTCTGGTGTGTGGTAACATCGTGATGGTTCTGCCGTACGTCTTGACCGTAACGGGTTCGATAATGTATTGTATAATAGCCGTCTTGGCTAGTTACCGCTTGGATACTTCCGTATGACTGACTATGTTATGGGCGCTGCATGACCACTGCAGTCGATGAGCCCCTAAACCCCAGTGTTGCGGACGCCGTGTTCAACCGCTAGTAGTGCACTGTATATATGTGGGTGGCGCCCTGCAGCATTGGGTAGAATGGCGAAGAGGCCTAAAGAGAATGGTATAGAAGAGAGAGCGAGGGAGAAGTAAGCGGGAATGACATGTGAAAGGAAATTATTTGAATAACAATAGGAATAGGAACAAATAATTGCAATGTGAGAGGTCGGAAAGATGTATGATGGGAGAATGTAAAGAAATAATCGAAGTAACCTAAATAAAGGTGGACGTAATAATAGAGGTTGTATGTTAGAGCTCCCCAATTCAAGGGAGACAAAGGAACTCTCCAATTCAAGAGAGCAGTGGCCTAATCAAGAACATTCCAATTCAAGAGTGAAGGAACCCTCCAATTCAAGAGGGCAAGGACCTAGATAAGAGCACTCCAATTCAAGAGTGAAGGAACCCTCCAATTCAAGAGGGCAAGGACCTAGATAGGAGCACTCAAATTCAAGAGTGAAGGAACCCTCCAATTCAAGAGGGCAAGGACCTAAATAAGAGCACTCCAATTCAAGAGTGAAGGAACCCTCCAATTCAAGAGAGCAGTGGCATTAGGAAATGAAGGAGTACGAAAAACGTGGAAAGAAAGCAGGAAAACAGAGTCAGGCACGGTGACCCAGCCGTGACGAGCAGTGCTGCGCGTGGTTTCTCAGTCCACTTCCACCGATCACTCACTGTTCCACTTATCACTTCAACACTCGCTCAAAGTACTCATTTCTATATTGGCGACGGCGAGACGGCAGAGGTGCAGTGCACCTGACGAAGACGACAGAAGAAGAGAGCGAGAGGGTGTAAACGCGCCGCTTATATATGAAGGTAAGGGCCAACTGAGACAAGGAGAGAAAGGGGTCACGGGTCGCATGGACACCCCGCACCTGCGCCGCGGCCGGCGTTCAACAAATGTCAGAACAAATACGGGCGACGCGACGGGGACGCCCCACAGGTCGAGCAAACACGTCGTCGCTGGACATGCGGTGTCCAGCCCGATATCGCGTCTGCCCGCGAACGGCAGACCACCGCGCGACATGCAGTGTCTGTCGGCAACATCCAGTAAACAAACAAACAAAGAAACGATAGCTTTTCACGTAGTTGCAAGGTGCTGGTTTAATGCAGTCACGTGATATAACTTAGCCAGCTGATAGCGCTCACTACCCTCTTGGCATCGCTGGGCTTGTGACCCACTCGCATTGCTGAGCAGTTTGCCGTCTTCGAAGTATCGTGCAGAGGCTTTAGATGGATATAGTGCTCATCAGTGCTTGTCGGATTTGTCCAACAGTGTCTATAAACTCGGAGCCTCCTATGTGAAAGGACCAATCCGCACAAGGCAGGATATCTCACTAACCCTGGGGGACTGTCCGGGTTTGAACACGCTCAGACTGAATAGACATAATGACATGTTAACATTAGCAAGGTACCAGACCAGGGGATCCGAACCACGCCCGTCATCCACCCAGTCCGACTGGGATCTCCAGCCATGCAATCAGACCACGGTGTGCAGCACGGTGCAGCTGGTACGGCTGCACCGTGCTGCTGCTACTGTAGCGGGTACTGCTACGCCGTGCTGCTGCTACTGTAGCGGGTACTGCTACGCCGTGCTGCTGCTACTGTAGCGGGTACTGATACACCGTGCTGCTGCTACTGTAGCTGGTATAGCTACATCGTGCTGCTGCTACTGTAGCGGGTACTGCTACACCGTGCTGCTGCTACTGTAGCTGGTACAGCTACACCGTGCTGCTGCTACTGCAGCGGGTACTGCTACACCGTGTCGCTGCTACTGTAGCGGGTACTGCTACACCGTGCTGCTGCTACTGTAGCGGGTACTGCTACACCGTGTCGCTGCTACTGTATCGGGTACGGCTACACCGTGCTGCTGCTACTGTAGCGGGTACTGCTACACCGTAACGCTGCTACTGTAGCGGGTACGGCTACACCGTGCTGCTGCTACTGTAGCGGATACGGCTACACCGTGTCGCTGCTACTGTAGCGGGTACTGCTACACCGTGTCGCTGCTACTGTAGCGGGTACAGCTACACCGTGCTGCTGCTACTGTAGCGGGTATGGCTACACCGTGCTGCTCCTACTGTAGCGGGTACTGCTACACCGTGTCTCTGCTACTGCAGCGGGTACGGCTACACCGTGCTGCTGCTACTGTAGCGGGTACTGCTACACCGTGTCTCTGCTACTGTAGCGGGTACGGCTACACCGTGCTGCTGCTACTGTAGTGGTTTCTGCCTCTAAAATAGACACTGCTCGCCGTCGCTGGTGGTGCCATCTGTGGGCAGGGCTGGAAACATGGTCTTGTCTTGGATGCTTGCCATCCTGAACATTATATCTTCTTAGGAAAATCATCGACTCTTTTTCACCACAAGATTGAATGGTTGTGTGTAAATGACTGCAAATATATTGTTGTTTGACACACATGCCCAAAGCCGAGTGAGAAACACAATGTAGTTCGTGATGTAAGGAACAAAACACCAACTATCCTCTTCGAATTGGAATCCTCAGAATTTTCCTCTCCACATTAAGAATACAAAAAGATAAATCCAATCCTGCCTGTGCGTCATGGAGTATTCAGTGCTATCAGGTTTGATATTTCCAGAGCCTGCTGATTACTCCGCCGCGCCGATTTTGGCCAGACTGACTGCTTGTTACTGCAGTTCATTTTTCATTTTCATGTGGTGACACCGTCGCTCTTTTCTCGTTTTTATTTTCTATTGGGGTGACACCCGTCACCCTGCACGGATTTAATCGTCGTCGCATTTCCGTTGTCCGTTGGCTGTGTGTCATTCGTCTATATTTAAATCGTATTAGGTAGGGTTCTTTTCCCCGCGATGGGGAAAAAACGAAAAAATGATACCGACCCCAGCTCGCCACCGGACTCCGAGACGGAATTTCCACCACTTGCTACACCTGACGACCATCGCGCGACTCCGGACTCTGCACATGATGTCCCACCTCTCGATACCACCGTTGATGACTCGCACCGGACAATTCCTTTGGACGACGCCATTGAAGCCCTTTGTTCCTCTCCGACCCCCGCTCGTACCAAGACTCGCCTCGCAATTCTGACCAGACCATCACTATCCACGCCACAGACCGACTCCCTAACCAGACCACGACATCCCAACCTGATCCCATCGAACCCTACATCAACAGTGCTGGCTCTTTCATAGTAGTCAAACCTGTCGAGGAATCCGTTTCCTTCCGCCGTATTAACGTTTTCTGGCCGACCAAACAACTCATCTCCATCTGCTCTTTAGCCAATCCTGAAATCGAAGCCCCTGCCAACGGAACCCTTGTCATCAAACCCCTAACCCGAGCCCAGACCAAAGCCCTCCTCCGTACCACCACATTTTGTGGTAAATCCGTCACCATTACCCTACATTCCAACCGCAACACCACCAAGGGCACCATCTTCGCGCCGGAGCTCCGCTTCATGTCTGAAGCAGATATCCAGACGGAGCTCAGGCCGGAGGTGGTGACCAACGTCCACCGAATCAACTCCTTTAAAGACGGCCAGAAACGGGATACAAGCCTCCTTGTCCTCACCTTCAACTCTACCACTCTTCCCAAGACTCTCCTCGCGGCTACATCCGATAACAAGTCCGAGTATTTATTCCCAGTCCCCTCCGCTGTTTCAATTGCCAGCGCATCGGGCATGGCAGTAAGACGTGTCGCCAAACAGCCCGCTGCCCGAAGTGTGGTGAACCACCCCATCCTGATTCCAACTGCTCAAAGCCTGGCCACTGCCTCAGCTGTAACACGTCCGACCACCTCACCACTTCCAACCTCTGTCCAGTCTGGCGACGGGAGAAAGAGGGTTGCGCCGTCAAGGCCACGACCGGGGTGTCCTACCCCCAGGCCCGGCGGTCTGTCGAGGCCACCTCCCCCTCCACCAAAACGTACGCACAGGCGACCAGCATTGCTCCCCCACCCCTCGCGTCAACACCATTTCTACTTCGATGCAAACCGACATAATTCCCGGCTTAGCTCCACTTAACAAACTCACACCACTGACCACACCGACACAAACCACCCTGGCTCCCAACACACAAACCACTCCGGCTCCCAACAAGCGGACCACTCCAGCGAGGACTGACAGGCCCCGCAGTCATTCGGCTGCGGGAGGAAATACACGTTCCCATCAGCGGGCCGCCGATCGAGCCTTGCGCGTCCAGTGCCGGCCGGCGCCCACGTGACACGACCGACTCCATGCCGGCGGGCATCCCCGCGGCAGTGGCCGGCCGCCGTGAGCCGGCCGCCAAGGTCACCGGTCGGTCGGACGGCTCAGGCGGGTCAACTGCCGCCGGACGCACCCAACCCACATGCCCGCCCGAGCTGCAATCGTGGCTGCGCCAGGCACCAAAAGGTGCTGACAAATATGAACTTTATTTTCACAAATGTCCATATTTCTGCAATGGAACTGCCGTAGTTTAATTTCCGAATGGGCAGAAATGAAGGCTTTCTTTAGTTTACTCACTCCGATTCTTATTGCACTACAAGAAACCCGATTCTTACCCACCGATACATATAATTTAATTTTTTTTCAATTACTCGCTGTACCGTCACGACGAGGTCCGTGGTCCTCATCGCAGTGGCGGTACAGCACTTTACATCAACAATGATTTTACACATACACAAATTACACTTAATCCACCTTTACAAGCAGTAGCTTGTACTCTACGTTTACATGCTAGCAATATATATGTATGTTCCATTTATATTCCACCACACACAGACAACACACATCTTTTAACACAATTAGAAAACCTTATAGCACATTTCAAGAACCCTTTCATATTACTTGGAGGCTTTAATGCACATAGTCCAACCTGGGATAAAGCATGTACACATGAAGACACTCGCGGCCACATCATTGAACACATTTTAGACCGGCATAATTTAGTATTACTTAACATCGGAGAACCAACCTTTTTCACCTTGGACATCATACAGAAACAGCTATTGATTTATCAATATGCTCTCCGACACTGGCCAATAATTTTGAATGGACCATTGACACAGACATTCATGACAGCGACCACTATCCCATCAAATTCACACCCACATTTTCAACTGCGACCGATACCACACCCAACTTTATCCCCCGCTGGAAAATTTCGACGGCAGATTGGACAACATTTCAGGAACTTTCACATACTCAATACAACCCCAACATTTCTCCCGTCGAAAACATCAACTCACTCACAAATACACTTTTCGAGGCAGCTTCCACGACTATTCCACTTACCAAACCATTTACAAAAAGAAAGCCAGTACCTTGGTGGTGTCAATAAATTTCAAAAGTTATTGCGGTAAGAAAAGGAGCATTTAGAAATTATTTACGACATCCCGATCAATAAAATTTATACATCCGTAACCGCGAACGTGCGAGTACCCGCCGCATCATTCGCGATGCCAAGCGCCGTTCATGGGCCATATATTTACAGCAGCTGACTTTTCAAACACCTTTGAGTAAAATATGGCAATTAATCCGACGTTTGTCAGGACACTCCCCATTTAAATCTCTACCGGTCCTCAAAATCCACAATCTCACCATTACAGACCCACAAACCATAGTAAATACCATAGCTGATATCATAGCCCATAATAGCTCCAATGTGAACTACCGACCTAATTTCCTACCAAATTCGCAACACACTTTTCACACCAATCTCGAACTCTTCCAATCCGACAATACCGAGGACTACAATTCTTCTTTTCAACTTTTCGAACTGCAGAATGCCATTTCCTCCGCCGGTAACACTTCAGTAGGGCCTGACAAATTACATTATTCCTTCTTTCGACATTTATCTGACCACACCAAACAATGCATCTTAGACACATTTAATCCATTATGGGAAAATCACATCTTTCCTGAAACATGGAAAAAAGCTATCATCATTCCCATTCCAAAACCCGGCAGAGATCACAGTAACCCCAATAATTGTCGGCCAATTGCTCTTACCAGTTGCTTGGGGAAACTTCTTGAAATAATGATTAGTAAGAGACTGACCTGGCACCTGGACACAAATTCTCTTTTATCTCCATTCCAGTGTGGTTTTCGTCACGGACGCAGCCCAGTCGACCATCTCATTAGATTAGAGACAGACATCCGACTTAGTTACAAAAAACACGAACACACTATGGCAGTATTTTTGGACATTAGCAAAGCTTATGATATGGTCTACAAACCCGTATTACTTTTCAAAATTCACCAACTCGGTTTCAAAGGAAACTTAGCTCCTTATTTAATAGGTTTTCTATCAGGTAGTCGCTCTTTCCACCTCAGATGTCGACCATCAACTTCCACTCAGCATGTTATGAACAACGGACTGCCACAGGGGAGTTGCATATCACCAGTTTTATTTAACATCATCATTAATGACCTTTTCGCTGACATGCCTGCAAATGTATCATTTTCTCTTTTCGCGGACGATAGTGCAATTTGGTGCTCGGACAAAAATTGCGAAAATTGTTTGATTCGGCTTCAAAACGCCCTTGACAAAGTACATCGATGGTCCATCAAGTACGGTTTCAATTTTTCGGCCTCCAAATCTGCAACCATGATTTTTAGCAAATGTACTCCCTGCCCAAACCCAGATACACAGCGTCACCTTGGACAAAATGACATACCTTTTGTACATTCATTTAAATTTCTTGGTGTAATCTTTGATCGTAGGCTTTCCATGCATCAACACATGAAACACATCCAGAACAAATGTTTTAGCCGACTAAATTTATTTCGCTGCATTACTTCCACCCCCTTAGGAGCCGATCGTCACACTCTTTTACAACTATATAAATCCTTAGTACTCCCCATCATTGAATATGGCTCAGTAGTTTATGCTGGTGCCAGCCCATCCTCCTTACACATTTTAGACACAATTCAAAATACATTTATCCGTATCGCACTTGGTGCAATGACCACTTCACCCATCATCTCTTTAGAAGCCGAATCGGGAATTCCTCCTTTAGCTCTCCGCCGAATGCAACAAACACTTAGATACGCCTCCAAAATTCAGTTTCATGCAAACCACCCGACACACATCATTGCAAATTCTCCTAAATTTACATCATCATTATTTAGGTCCAGCCGAAAAGCGAACTGGACTTACTATAGCTTCTCGGGTAAAAACATTTTCTGAACAACTTCATTTCACTATTCCACCCATTACTTCTCTTTCTCCACCAACTACACCACCGTGGCAAATAGCCGAACGACACATTTTCTATCTCACCACGATTCCAAAATCACAGCTTTGTCCTGAATATACGAAACAAAAATTTGACCAACTATCGGTCTCGTTATTACCATGTTCCTTTTGTTTTTACAGACGGTTCGAAAGATGCTAACCTTTCAGGAAATGCCGTAGTTTCTGGAACATACAAAAAACGACATCGATTACCAAACGGAACATCAATTTTCATCGCTGAATTACATGCCATCCTCATTGCCCTCCGTTATATTCGCAACCGTTTTCTCTGTCACCCCGTGCGCAGCGTCATCATTTGTTCGGACTCCAAATCTGTTTTACAATCTCTTTCGTCACTTTCTTTTTCACATCATTGCCATATTTATATTTATGAATCACTACAAACACTTCATCTGATGGGCGCGAAGGTCCGTTTCCTGTGGGTGTCCAGTCACTGCGGCATCCCAGGAAACGAGGAAGCAGATCATTTCGCAAAACAATCATTACAATTACCACACATCACAGAAATTCAACCACATTTTGGCGCCATTAAATCAACAATACGACAGAACATTGGGAATTTTTGGAACCAAACCTGGACACAAAGTACAAAACATACGCAATTACGGAGCATTAAACCAGTCATCGATATTCGGACGCCATCATTTCTAATCAACCGCCACAAAGAAAAAGTCCTATCGCGCATCCGCATAGGACACACTTACCTCACACATATATTTATTTATTCTGCTTCACCTCGGCCTTCATGCCCATCATGTAACACTCATATTACAGTCCCACATATATTACTACACTGCCCGCGATACCATGACCCTAGAAAACAACTTATCGATTACTGCCACACACACAACATTCCATTATCTTTGCCCTCATTGTTGGTGGACGATCACCCATTTCTTATCAAGCTACTTTTCAATTTTCTACGAGAAACCAAATTGTTCCAGGATTTATAGACTGACTTTTGCGATTTAATACATTATTCATTTGATATAAACGGCGCGAAATGGCCTGAGTATGCCGAAGCGCCTAATTCAACCAAACAAAACAAGCCTGCCTGCGCACCAACCCGCAGACAGGATTGAATTTATGTTTTTGAATGCTTGTTGTTTTTGTTATGAACGAGGACTGTTCTGACATGCCACCCCCGGTTGCAGGTCGTATAACGCAGGAATGGGCCAGCCGACCGATCTGAACGCGGCGGCAATGGTGGCGGCGGCGGCCACGGCCACGGCGACAGCAACGGCATCTGTCGTCGCGCTGCGGGACCGCACTGAGCAGTTCGGACAGGTAGGTGGCAGCACACTCGACCGTAGAAAATCCCGGCGACTCGTGAAGTGTCGACTCGGAGTGCTTCGGACGGCGGTTAGGACCCTCAAAGGGTTCGTTATCCCCTCGCTGGATGCACCGCGGATTTTCTTTTCTCTCATGAAATATCAACATAAATGGAATACAGTGAATGAGAGGGAGGGGTGGGGGGATAACACCAAATCCGATGTCATGCATTCTACAATGGGTTTGTCTGTATGAGGGAAATTTTTGAAGCTGAACCCACTGGAGTCCGGAAATGTTTTCACCTATCGTGTATACGCTTAGTTGCTGTGAAGGACGAACAATATTTCCGGACGTGCTACTATTAGTTGTTCCAGTAACGCGAGCAGATTACCTCCTATTCGTAGTATCACTGCCAAAACAAAAACAGCACGCTAGTATGGCCAAACCAAAAGTGCATTTCGAATTGGTCACGAGTGCAACAGCTGTTTTCGGAAGGCCTGGAAAGTTATCCCGAAAGTGGGCGAACATCCTGGACCTCCCGATGGAACCGGACCTGGTTGTGTGCTGTTCACGGTGCGCGCAATTACTCGAACACGCGAACGATTTTTCAAACGGACGCTGCTTGCCACTGATTGTAATCAGCTGGTGCCGGGACGGCCTCCTACCAGTAAGCACTCATTAGACATGCTAAACCGGCCGGGTGTTGAGCCCAACACTTATGCCGGATGGAGCACCGGTTGCGGATTAGCATCAGTAATGGAAAGCATCACTAATCACACATTACATAATTGTGTACAATTTCAGAACGCGATCTTGCCCCGAGATGCTGAAGCTGCCGGTATATTTTGTTTTGTGCTGAACACGTGATCGTTCGGCTCACTTCTAGCCCACCTGAATCGCTTCCAGCCCACCTGGACCACTCCCAGCCCACCTGAATCGCTCTCAGCCCACCTGAATCACTCACAGCCCACCTGAATCACTCCCAGCCCACCTGGTCCCGCTCCCAGCCCACCTAGTTAACTTCCAGCCCACCTGGACCACTCCCAGCCCACCTGATGCACTCCCAGCCCACCTGATCCACTCCCAGCCCATCTTGTTCCACTCCCAGCCCATCTAGTCCCACTCCCAGCCCGCCTGGTCAGCCTCCAATCCACCTGGCCTACTCCCAGCCCACCTTGTTCACTCCAAGCCCACCTGGTCCCGCTCCCTGCCTGCTTGCCAATCTGATCCCTCGGCCCAGTCTGTTACCACGATGCACTCCCAGCCAAATCTGTTACCCTGATCCACCCCAAGCCCACTCCGTGACTCAGATTACCCTGGTTATGTTACCCTGATTATGCTACCCTAATTATGGTGCCCTGGTTCTGTTACCCTGATCCACCCACGGCGCGACCTCAGCTGGGCCGGACACCATCCTGCTGCCCAGCTGCGGACTGACCTTAGCTGGGCCGGACACCATCCTGCTGCCTAGCTGCGAGCTGACCTCAGCCGGATACCATCCCGCTGCCCATCTGCGGACTGACCTCAGCTTTGCCGGACACCATCCCGCTGCCCGGCTGCGGGCTGACCTCGGCCGGGCCGGGTTGTTGACTCCGCGGCGCTGTTTTTGTTGAGGGCGAGCGATATTTGTACGGAGCGCGCGCGCGGTCGCTGGCGCCGCCTCCGCCGCCGCCTCCGCCGCCTCCGCCGCCCGGTGTGCCGGTATGCCGGTATGCCGGTATGTCGGTGCGCACTGGTTACCGGGCGCCGCGCGGCCGCCGATATGCGGTCGGCTGTGATATGAGGCACGTGCTCGCCGGGGGGAGGTGGCGTCTGCTGCTCGGTCAGAGTTGATGTTGGTATGTGCATTGTAGTTAGTGCCAGCAAATTACAGCCGAGTTTGGCATACAGGCATGGCATGGTGCACACTTCGCTAGGGGATTAGAATGTGCTACATGAGTGTGTATTACATTAGTCGATAGTGCTAATGTACTACACACTCATGTAGTACATACTGTAGGACACCCATGTAGTAATATACTACGTATGTAGTAGATTACTGTATGGTGTCTTAATATAATATTATTTGTTAGTAATATGTAGTATGTAATGTAACTTGGAACATCCAGTCAGCTGATAGTGGGGGAATGTGACTGAACCATGGGGTATGTTCATGATTCGGAGTGGGATACAGGCCATCGAGATGGGAGAATCCGGAAAAGTTCGTGTATGTGAGAAGGCTGCAATAGGACTGGAAGAGAAAGCACCCCTTCATCCCCCCCCACCCCCTCAAAAAAAGAAGAAAAATATCGGCTAATTGTAGCGCGCTAGCCGTAATCGATGCATGGAGCTACTACATAAAGCCTGACTAGCTAACTACATAAAATGTTGATTCTAGGACAAATGTACGTAAGGACAAATGGAACGTATGGCAGATGTACGTAAGCAAACGTGGGTAAGCAAATGTACGTATGGGCTACAATGCATATGACCTATGTACGTAAAAGCAAATGTATGTATGGCAAATGCACTTGAGCAAATTTACGTAAGCGCAACGTGCACATAAGCACGAAGCGCACGTAAGTGCGAAGTATGCAAGCGCTTTTGCGCTTACATACTTCGGCAGATACTTACATTTGCACATGCTTACGTTTGCGTATTCGTACATTTACGCTTACGTACAACTGCGCTTACGTGCACTTGTTTACGTGCATTTGCGTACGTACATCTGACATGCGTTCATTTGCTTGACGTACATTTGTCCGATTACCAAAATGTCCTATTCCTCCCGAATTGCAAACTCACTGATGTGTTCCTGGCGGGCTGTGTGAAACGACTTTTTGAAGAGATAATTTCGGCACAATTCGACCGGACTGATGGCTGCCGAGACAAGCGAGAATGCGAGGTCCAACCTCCCCCCCCCCCCCGCCCTTCCTCTACGCCCCTGCACCTGGCCGTGGTATGTCCAACGAAGCGGCAACGCGGGCAGAATATCGCTCTCGTGACGTCACGCCCACGTCACGAGGCCACCACCCTCGCAAGCGACGTGGGATAACGGGAGGACGCGATCGTCGCACGGACGAGTCCACGTCGGTCGGCAGGGGAGGACACGCTGCGTTACAGGAGCATGACGGGACTGCATGTCTTGTGAGAGGATTCCGACGTCTGTATTTGTGACCTGACATCGGCCGTGACCCCGCACGACCTGAAAATGATGAGAGATGGAAAGCGCTGATTTCGTTCATGATTTAGGGAGCTACGGAGGCAGGGGTGAGAGGAGCGTGTCGTGTGGAAGTCGCAGAGTCGGATCCGCCAACCGATTTTGAGCCAGCTTGGGGGAGTGGATAAAACATTACCGCTGACCTTGAAAAGCTGGCCAGGTTTGATAGCTTAGGACGTGAGCTTGCAATGAAATAAATATTTTCCGGATCACATGTTTCTTGTCTTGTTTTCCAAAAGTCATGATTATGTTCTAGATCAAGCCACCTTAGGCGGGGGAGGGGGCGTGGCTACGTTTCCTCACCCCTCTTATACTCGCCATAGAGAAGACGCCCATGCGAGAAAGTAAACATAGTGTCGAGTTCCATGAATCCGTTTTAATACGCAGCAATAGTAATTTTCTGTATCATGGCGCTGGCGCATGATACATTAGCCGACCAAAAATGCAGTGAATCTTCGGCCACTGATATACAGACGAGATGAAAGGAATATATATATATATATATATATATATATATATATATATATATATATATATATATATATATATACTATGCTTTATTGTAGCCCCTTACAACATCCTTCCAGCAATCCCTGTACTTGCAACCCATGCCTCTTTTGTGCTGAGTATTCACAGCCATTCCCATTGACTCTCTGATATCCGCTTTTTGTGACGCCTCTGTCACACCTCTCATTGGCTTTCAATTTGCGGTCGTCATGCCACAGTGTCCTCCACAGTATCCACCACAGTGTCCTCCACAGTGTCCACCACAGTGTCATCCACAGTGTGTCCACCACATTGTCCTCCACAGTGTCCACCAGTGTCCTCCACAGTGTCCTCTCCACAATGTCCACCACAGTGTCCTCCACAGTGTCCTCCACAGTGTCCTCCACAGTGTCCTCCACAATGTCCTCCACAGTGTCCTCCACAGTGTCCTCCACAGTGTCCTCCACAGTGCCCACGCTGTCCACACTGTCCATCTTCATGTCCACAGCGTCCACATTTCCGGCCTGCCGTTTGCAACATCATCACGTGCTTCTTCGGCTGTTGTTCCCCGAAACGATTGTTGTCTAACTCCTGTCAGAGCGGTTATTACTGGATGTGGCCGTTCGCACCAGCTCATACTGGTCGCTGATTGGTCCGCGCGCCCGACCAATCAGCGGCTGGAAGTCGTTGTTGATAGTGAGGAGAAGCACCGCCGACTTGGGTGCAAATGTTGGCACTCTCTTTCGCTGCGAGTGTTGGTGGAATGTGTTCGACTCGGGAAAGTGCAGTTATGAAGCGCGTGAGCGCTTCATAACCGCAGGGTCTTAGGATCGATACTTGGGAGTGGCAGGCTTGCTTACGTCTCCAGGCCAGCCTTAGTGGATTGTGGTCTCCAGGCCTGCATTAGTGGATTGTGGATGTGGGTATTGTTTTTTTGGGCTCACATAGGTATCTGCTGTCATACATCTACTGGTATGACAATTTTTGACATACCAGTTGATATGTGCTAGATATCTGACACAGGAACGGATTCAGGAATTTTCGTGAGGGGGAGGAAGCACCCGTCTGGAGGGTCTCCATTGTGAATGTACCTGGCCTTTCAGCCTTCGGCTGAACATTCGCTGACTAGAGGGGAATGGAATGCACTGAAATGTACTAAAGGGGCGACTTTTCTTCTCAGGAGGACGTCTTTCCCTCTCATGAGCGCATATCCCTCGCAGAGGGGTGCCTTTGGCTGAAAAGTACGTCGAGCGTGGGTGGTGGAGGTGGGGATGGGGTTATACTTGAGCCTCTCCTGAGGGACATCCGTTCCCGGCCACCGGTGCGTCACCTTTCCAATGGGGGTGCCCATGCCCCTAGTGCTCCACCTGTGTTCGCCCCTGACATAACGCAAAATGGCCATAGCATCTGGGAAGGCGTTGCACCGGACGATTTCCTTGGTACGATTCAGAATCATGTATAAAGTCGTGCATCACCTTCCTGCGCCAGCTATGCCAGTTAGTCTCGTAATGGGTTGAAATATCCATATGTGTGTTGAGCCATTGCATGTGTCGAGCAAATAAGAATGCATTTCACTAACCTGCTTAATATTCAGATAATTAAGTTCGAGCAAAATTGTTTATTTTAATTTTAATAATATTGAATAATGTTGCAATTTAAATAATAATGATCAGAATTAAGAGTTGAGCTGATTTAATGAAATAAGTCGTACTGAAACATCAGGGCTTCGTCATGACCTTATTCTCTAAAGCTCAAGGAGAAGGTTACGTGGATGCCTAGCCTGTTACGATTATGATTATTATACTTAAAAAACAATTGGGTCCACATCTAGGTGAGTTTGTGATGCACACATTCACACAGGCATACACACGCTATGTGTATGACACAGGTTGTATTTCTCTGCATCCTCACGGGTCAGTTTGTGCACGCTCTCAGGGTTTCCACCGGATGCACATGTTCACGTTGTGCACACGGCGTATCACGCATTTCTCAGACCAGGTGACCGTAGGTCTGCTCCGGTGACCCGGGGCGACACCGCGCCATCGGGGCGTTCCGGCTGACCGACCGACCTGTCTGAGGTCACGCCACGTTCCGGCTGACCGACCGACCTGTCTAAGGCACGCCACGTTCCGGCGGACAGAGCGACCCGTCTAAGGGCACGCCACGTTCCGGCTGACCGACCGACCTGTCTGAGGTCACGCCACGTTCCGGCTGACCGACCGACCTGTCTAAGGGCACGCCACGTTCCGGCGGACAGAGCGACCCGTCTAAGGCCACGCCACGTTCCGGCTGACCGACCGACCTGTCTGAGGTCACGCCACGTTCCGGCTGACCGACCGACCCGTCTAAGGCCACGCCACGTTCCGGCGGACAGACCGACCTGTCTAAGGCCACGCCACGTTCCGGCTGACCGACCGACCTGTCTAAGCCCACGTCACGTTCCGGCTGACCGACCGACCTGTCTAAGGCCACGCCACGTTCCGGCTGACCGACCGACCTGTCTGAGGCCACGCCACGTTCCGGCTGACCGACCGACCCGTCTAAGGCCACGCCACGTTCCGGCTGACCGACCGACCCGTCTAAGGCCACGCCACGTTCCGGCTGACCGACCGACCCGTCTAAGGCCACGCCACGTTCCGGCTGACCGACCGACCCGTCTAGGGCCACGCCACGTTCCGGCTGACCGACCGACCCGTCTAAGGCCACGCCACGTTCCGGCTGACCGACCGACCCGTCTAGGGCCACGCCACGTTCCGGCTGACCGACCGACCCGTCTAAGGCCACGCCACGTTCCGGCTGACCGACCGACCCGTCTAAGGCCACGCCACGTTCCGGCTGACCGACCGACCCGTCTAAGGCCACGCCACGCTCGCGGGTCTGACGAACCTGACGCCGCGGGCGCTGGTCGGTCAGAGTCAGACCAGCGGCACGGCGAACACATCGCCTGTGCAGCAGCGGCCGAGGAAAATCCCGTCCGAAGTCGCACTTGAACCAGGGGCCTCCGACTCTCTGAAAGGACTGGTTAGTCGACTGCGTCACGTTGCCCGCTTCTTGCCCTCTTCTTCTTCTTGTTCACTTTGCCCGCCCGCTACTGCACTCCAACACACCCATGCCCTTATTTGTCCATTAACATGTGAACATCTTTATCTGTGGAGCAGTCTCTTCACTGCCCGTGCCATATATGTCGATGTGTGTGGATACAACTGCGGCAGCGGGGCGCTCGATGCATAAACACATCAGATTTGTCTTCAACTGGCTTTGCCATTTAGCGCCCATTTCACACATCATGTCTGCGGTACACTGGCGGTGACCAAGTGGTACACTGGCGGTGACCAAGTGGTACACCGGCGGTGACCAAGTGGTACACCGGCGGTGACCAAGTGGTACACCGGCGGTGACCAAGTGGTACACCGGCGGTGACCAAGTGGTACACTGGCGGTGACCAAGTAGTACACCGGCGGTGACCAAGTGGTACACCGGCGGTGACCAAGTGGTACACCGGCGGTGACCAAGTGGTACACCGGCGGTGACCAAGTGGTACACCGGCGGTGACCAAGTGGTACACCGGCGGTGACCAAGTGGTACACTGGCGGTGACCAAGTGGTACACCGGCGGTGACCAAGTGGTACACCGGCGGTGACCAAGTGGTACACCGGCGGTGACCAAGTGGTACACCGGCGGTGACCAAATGGTACACCGGCGGTGACCAAGTGGTACACCGGCGGTGACCAAGTGGTACACCGGCGGTGACCAAGTGGTACACTGGCGGTGACCAAGTGGTGCGGTACACCGGCGGTGACCAAGTGGTACACCTGGCGGTGACCAAGTGGTACACCGGCGGTGACCGCAGTGGTACACCGGCGGTGACCAAGTGGTACACCGGCGGTGACCAAGTGGTACACCGGCGGTGACCAAGTGGTACACCGGCGGTGACCAAGTGGTACACCGGCGGTGACCAAGTGGTACACCGGCGGTGACCAAGTGGTACACCGGCGGTGACCAAGTGGTACACCGGCGGTGACCAAGTGGTACACGGCGGTACACCGGCGGTGACCAAGTGGTACACCGGCGGTGACCAAGTGGTACACCGGCGGTGACCAAGTGGTACACCGGCGGTGACCAAGTGGTACACCGGCGGTGACCAAGTGGTACACTGGCGGTGACCAAGTGGTACACCGGCGGTGACCAAGTGGTACACCGGCGGTGACCAAGTGGTACACCGGCGGTGACCAAGTGGTACACTGGCGGTGACCAAGTGGTACACCGGCGGTGACCAAGTGGTACACTGTCGGTGACCAAGTGGTACACCGGCGGTGACCAAGTGGTACACTGACGGTGACCAAGTGGTACACCGGCGGTGACCAAGTGGTACACCGGCGGTGACCAAGTGGTACACCGGCGGTGACCAAGTGGTACACCGGCGGTGACCAAGTGGTACACCGGCGGTGACCAAGTGGTACACTGGCGGTGACCAAGTGGTACACCGGCGGTGACCAAGTGGTACACCGGCGGTGACCAAGTGGTACACCGGCGGTGACCAAGTGGTACACTGGCGGTGACCAAGTGGCACACTGGCGGTGACCAAGTGGTACACTGGCGGTGACCAAGTGGCACACTGGCGGTGACCAAGTGGTCACCGTCATCGCCCATCTGTCATCAGCTATTATCCGCCGGTGCTGACAGATCCAGGGAGGTCGACTGTGGCTTGGGCCCCCTCTGATAGAGATGTGGCGCTCGTCTAGGACGCTCGAGTACACCCCTTTCCCATCACTTGGCGATTTAAAAAAAAGTTATTGCTTCAACCTTAGCATTTCACTGTATTAACCAATCTGTTCATATTAACCAATCTGTTTATATTAACCAATATGTTTATATTAACCAATCTGTTTATATTAACCAATCTGTTTATATTAACCAATCTGTTTATATTAACCAATCTGTTTATATTAACCAATCTGTTTATATTAACAAAACCCACAATCTCTGCCGCATGACCGACGCAGTCGATGCGGCCTTAAACTGCCACAATCTCTTCTTAACCACGTACCGCAGACTGCAAGTCTCACTGGACGCCAGCATCACACACCGAGCCCCAAATGGCGGACGGCACCGAAAATCCAGCATGTGGTGAGCGTCGAACCCGAGACCCTTGAGTCCGAGACCTACCGCGATACCAACTCGCCGGCGCCCGACGTGTCGCACATCGGCTGTGTCGCACGCCAGCATTGACCACTGCGACACAGCCGCACATCGACCGGCCGGAAAGGCCGGCTGATGTGCGGCTGGCCACCTGCAAACCGGCCGGCGACATAAGCCCGTCCCAGATTCAGTTATTCAATTTATCTGACGCGCCGGCGACGCTAATGTGATTTCCTCCTGAGGGGGCGGGCAGGTGGGGCGGCCCACGCGACCACCGCCGACAGTTGGCCCGCGCCCGGTGTCGGCGGCGGCTTCCGACAGTGTCGGCGGCCGGCTCTGATGGTGTCCGCGGCGCGCTTTGATGGCGCCGCCGCGGTGCCGATTGATGTCGCCGCCGCCGCTGCAGCTCGTACTCGGGACAGGTCACGTGGTGCGAGTGACGTCATTAGAGTAGTTCCTCGCGCGTGTGGCATGTACTCGGGGGGCCAGCCACGGGGCGGGTAGTGTGGGTGTGCGGCTGGGCAGTGAGTGGCAATGAGGGGGGGAGGGGTACTCGGGGCCAGCCATGGGGCGGGTAGTGTGGGTGTGCCGTTGGGAAGTGAGTGGCAATGAGGGGGGGTTGCTGGGGTAGTGTGGGTGTGCCGTTGGACAGTTAGTGAGTGGTTGCATGAATGCTGTTGCACGAACTAGCTCAAGCCACGCTAACAGCGTTCACTGCCAAAACTGAAAATGTACGACATTTATGTTTCTTCTTTTGAGACTGATGTGCAGCTGAGCGGTTTCGCAATGCACAGACCTTTAGATCACGGGCTGGGAAAAGGAGCAACAAAGAGTGAATGTCCCCTCCAACCTGGAGCACAACGCACCCCACTTCGCGGTACTACTTGTGCATAGCGACCAAGCCCACCATCTGAGGGCTTCGACAGTCAGCCAATGATTCACCAAGGCCAGTATATGCAGCTAGGAGAGCCCTCCATGATGTCGAAAAACCAACAGTTGGGCAGCGTTCTCTCATTTCTCCTGACGTGTCGTTGTAGCATTTTATGATAGACATACATGATGCGTCAGGAGAGATGTTGTAGCTCAGTCATTAATATATGTGCCGTATTTTTCTTTCTTGCTCTTGTATGTACCAGGGGCGCGGCAGTTAAGACGGTAGGGCTTTCGAGAGTCGTTCTTCTTCCTCTGGTGCTATCTCGTGCCCGCAACTAATACCACTGCAACCGATAATACTGCAACTGATGCCACTGCAACCGATAATATTGCAACTGATACCAGTGCAACCGATAACAATGCAACTGTTAATACTGCAACCGATGTTTCAGCGGTCGATAATACTGCAACTGATAACACTGCAACCGATAGAGTCTGCAGCCGATAATACTGCAACCGATATATGATGTGAGTGTTGCATGGTACCCATGTATCTTTCCTGAGTACTTGGTTGAAGTTATCTGCTGGTAGCAGTGGGGGACGTCGCCATCACCTTGGGGAAGGCGACCTGCATCGCCGGTCTCTTCCACCGTGGACAATTGATCCTGTGGATGCATACCAAATAACCAAATAGTCAAGCTCCGACGGAGAGGTCAGTTCCTGGGCCCCGAAATGTTCTGACCAAGCTCTGGCATGGGCGCCAAATGACCCTGTAGTCGGCACGCCCAAATAATCGATCAGACCAAGCTCTTGCCAAGGTGGGGCGGGTGTCGGACACCGTCCTCTAGCAACAGGCGAACTCCGAACTGTGCCGGCGTTCAATGTTTCCTGTCACGTTTATCACTCGTGTGGTTTCCATGGACGCGGCGTGTCGTGTGGCACGCCCGTGGCACAAACAGCCGGCGAGTGGCACAGACAGCCGGCGAGTGGTACAGACAGCCGGCGAGTGGCACAGACAGCCGGCGAGTGGCACAGACAGCCGGCGAGTGGCACAGACAGCCGGCGAGTGGCACAGACAGCCGGCGAGTGGCACAAACAGCCGGCGAGTGGCACAAACAGCCGGCGAGTGGCACAGACAGCCGGCGAGTGGCACAGACAGCCGGCGAGTGGCACAAACAGCCGGCGAGTGGCACAGACAGCCGGCGAGTGGCACAGACAGCCGGCGAGTGGCACAGACAGCCGGCGAGTGGCACAGACAGCCGGCGAGTGGCACAGACAGCCGGCGAGTGGCACAGACAGCCGGCGAGGCCAGACAGCCGGCGAGTGGCACAGACAGCCGGCGAGTGGCACAGACAGCCGGCGAGTGGCACAGACAGCCGGCGAGAGCCGGCGAGTGGCACAGACAGCCGGCGAGTGGCACAGACAGCCGGCGAGTGGTAGAGACAGCCGGCGAGTGGCACAGACAGCCGGCGAGTGGCACAGACAGCCGGCGAGTGGCACATACAGCCGGCGAGTGGCACAGACAGCCGGCGAGTGGCACAGACAGCCGGCGAGTGGCACAGACAGCCGGCGAGTGGCACAGACAGCCGGCGAGTGGCACAAACAGCCGGCGAGTGGCACAGACAGCCGGCGAGTGGCACAGACAGCCGGCGAGTGGCACAGACAGCCGGCGAGTGGCACAGACAGCCGGCGAGTGGCACAGACAGCCGGCGAGTGGCACAGACAGCCGGCGAGTGGCACAGACAGCCGGCGAGTGGCACAGACAGCCGGCGAGTGGCACAACAGCCGGCGAGTACAGCCGGCGATGGAGTGGCACAGACAGCCGGCGAGTGGCACAGACAGCCGGCGAGTGGCACAGACAGCCGGCGAGTGGCACAAACAGCCGGCGAGTGGCACAGACAGCCGGCGAGTGGCACAGACAGCCGGCGAGTGGCACAGACAGCCGGCGAGTGGCACAAACAGCCGGCGAGTGGCACAGACAGCCGGCGAGTGGCACAGAGCACAGACAGCCGGCGAGTGGCACAAACAGCCGGCGAGTGGCACAGACAGCCGCAGACAGCCGGCGAGTGGCACAGACAGCCGGCGAGTGGCACAGACAGCCGGCGAGTGGCACAGACAGCCGGCGAGTGGCACAGACAGCCGGCGAGTGGCACAGACAGCCGGCGAGTGGCACAGACAGCCGGCGAGTGGCACAGACAGCCGGCGAGTGGCACAGACAGCCGGCGAGTGGCACAGACAGCCGGCGAGTGGCACAGACAGCCGGCGAGTGGCACAGACAGCCGGCGAGTGGCACAGACAGCCGGCGAGTGGCACAGACAGCCGGCGAGTGGCACAGACAGCCGGCGAGTGGCACAAACAGCCGGCGAGGCAGACAGCCGGCGAGTGGCACAGACAGCCGGCGAGTGGTACAGACAGCCGGCGAGTGGGCACAGACAGCCGGCGAGTGGCACAGACAGCCGGCGAGTGGCACAGACAGCCCAGGGCGAGTGGCACAGACAGCCGGCGAGTGGCACAGACAGCCGGCGAGTGGCACAGACAGCCGGCGAGTGGCACAGACAGCCGGCGAGTGGCACAGACAGCCGGCGAGTGGCACAGACAGCCGGCGAGTGGCACAGACAGCCGGCGAGTGGCACAGACAGCCGGCGAGTGGCACAGACAGCCGGCGAGTGGCACAGACAGCCGGCGAGTGGCACAGACAGCCGGCGAGTGGCACAGACAGCCGGCGAGTGGCACAGACAGCCGGCGAGTGGCACAGACAGCCGGCGAGTGGCACAGACAGCCGGCGAGTGGCACAGACAGCCGGCGAGTGGCACAGACAGCCGGCGAGTGGCACAGACAGCCGGCGAGTGGCACAGACAGCCGGCGAGTGGCACAGACAGCCGGCGAGTGGCACAGACAGCCGGCGAGTGGCACAGACAGCCGGCGAGTGGCACAGACAGCCGGCGAGTGGCACAGACAGCCGGCGAGTGGCACAGACAGCCGGCGAGTGGTGGCACAGACAGCCGGCGAGTGGCACAGACAGCCGGCGAGTGGCACAGACAGCCGGCGAGTGGCACAGACAGCCGGCGAGTGGCACAGACAGCCGGCGAGTGGCACAGACAGCCGGCGAGTGGCACACAGACAGCCGGCGAGTGGCACAGACAGCCGGCGAGTGGCACAAACAGCCGGCGAGTGGCACAGACAGCCGGCGAGTGGCACAGACAGCCGGCGAGTGGCACAGACAGCCGGCGAGTGGCACAGACAGCCGGCGAGTGGCACAGACAGCCGGCGAGTGGCACAGACAGCCGGCGAGTGGCACAGACAGCCGGCGAGTGGCACAGACAGCCGGCGAGTGGCACAGACAGCCGGCGAGTGGCACAGACAGCCGGCGAGTGGCACAGACAGCCGGCGAGTGGCACAGACAGCCGGCGAGTGGCACAGACAGCCGGCGAGTGGCACAGACACAGACAGCCGGCGAGTGGCACAGACAGCCGGCGAGTGGCACAGACAGCCGGCGAGTGGCACAGACAGCCGGCGAGTGGCACAGACAGCCGGCGAGTGGCACAGACAGCCGGCGAGTGGCACAGACAGCCGGCGAGTGGCACAGACAGCCGGCGAGTGGCACAGACAGCCGGCGAGTGGCACAGACAGCCGGCGAGTGGCACAGACAGCCGGCGAGTGGCACAGACAGCCGGCGAGAGGAACAGACAGCCGGCGAGTGGCACAGACAGCCGGCGAGTGGCACAGACAGCCGGCGAGTGGCACAGACAGCCGGCGAGTGGCACAGACAGCCGGCGAGTGGCACAGACAGCCGGCGAGTGGCACAGACAGCCGGCGAGTGGCACAGACAGCCGGCGAGTGGCACAGACAGCCGGCGAGTGGCACAGACAGCCGGCGAGTGGCACAGACAGCCGGCGAGTGGCACAAACAGCCGGCGAGTGGCACAGACAGCCGGCGAGTGGCACAGACAGCCGGCGAAGTGTACAGCCGGCGAGTGGCACAGACAGCCGGCGAGTGGGCACCAGACAGCCGGCGAGTGGCACAGACAGCCGGCGAGTGGCACAGACAGCCGGCGAGTGGCACATACAGCCGGCGAGTGGCACAGACAGCCGGCGAGTGGCACATACAGCCGGCGAGTGGCACATACAGCCGGAGTGGCGACAGACAGCCGGCGAGTGGCACAGACAGCCGGCGAGTGGCACAGACAGCCGGCGAGTGGCACAGACAGCCGGCGAGTGGCACAGACAGCCGGCGAGTGGCACAGACAGCCGGCGAGTGGTACAGACAGCCGGCGAGTGGCACAGACAGCCGGCGAGTGGCACAGACAGCCGGCGAGTGGCACAGACAGCCGGCGAGTGGCACAGACAGCCGGCGAGTGGCACAGACAGCCGGCGAGTGGCACAGACAGCCGGCGAGTGGCACAGACAGCCGGCGAGTGGCACAAACAGCCGGCGAGTGGCACAGACAGCCGGCGAGTGGCACAGACAGCCGGCGAGTGGCACAGACAGCCGGCGAGTGGCACAAACAGCCGGCGAGTGGCACAGACAGCCGGCGAGTGGCACAGACAGCCGGCGAGTGGCACAAACAGCCGGCGAGTGGCACAGACAGCCGGCGAGTGGCACAGACAGCCGGCGAGTGGCACAGACAGCCGGCGAGTGGCACAAACAGCCGGCGAGTGGCACAGACAGCCGGCGAGTGGCACAGACAGCCGGCGAGTGGCACAAACAGCCGGCGAGTGGCACAGACAGCCGGCGAGTGGCACAGACAGCCGGCGAGTGGCACAGACAGCCGGCGAGTGGCACCGATGGACAGCCGGCGAGTGGCACAGACAGCCGGCGAGTGGCACAAACAGCCGGCGAGTGGCACAGACAGCCGGCGAGTGGCACAAACAGCCGGCGAGTGGCACAGACAGCCGGCGAGTGGCACATACAGCCGGCGAGTGGCACAGACAGCCGGCGAGTGGCACAGACAGCCGGCGAGTGGCACAGACAGCCGGCGAGTGGCACAGACAGCCGGCGAGTGGCACAGACAGCCGGCGAGTGGTGGCACAGACAGCCGGCGAGTGGCACAGACAGCCGGCGAGTGGCACATACAGCCGGCGAGTGGCACAGACAGCCGGCGAGTGGCACAGACAGCCGGCGAGTGGCACAGACAGCCGGCGAGTGGCACAGACAGCCGGCGAGTGGCACAGACAGCCGGCGAGTGGCACAGACAGCCGGCGATGTGGCACAGACAGCCGGCGAGTGGCACAAACAGCCGGCGAGTGGCACAGACAGCCGGCGAGTGGCACAGACAGCCGGCGAGTGGCACAGACAGCCGGCGAGTGGCACATACAGCCGGCGAGTGGTACAGACAGCCAGCGAGTGGCACAGACAGCCGGCGAGTGGTACAGACAGCCGGCGATGTGGTGTGTAATTTGTGTCGATGATAACGACGTCGTCGACGACGGGTCGTGCCTGGACGTGGGCGACGGCGGGAGTTTCCACGGCGGGAGTTTCCACGGCCAACACCCGCTGGTTGGCGCTACCCGCTGTCTGTCCGTCGTCACGTGTGTCTCTCCCCAGACCGCCCTCTCGCACGCCGCTTTCTATTCTTTGCGTGTTTTCTCCTCCGCTCGGCGCGTCGGCTGGCTTTTTGCCGGTCTTCCCGCACGACGTGGCCCGCTTTCCCGAGCTGCCGTTTCGTTCATCGTTGGCGTCGGCGAGTTGGTGACGAGGTAGGTCTCCGACTGAAGGGTCTCGAGTTCGACGCTCACCACATGCCGGCTTTTCGGTGCCGTCCGCCACTTGGGGCTCGGCGTGCGATGCTGGCGTCGAGGGAAACTTGCAGTCTGGGATGCGTAGTTCGCCGAGGCGTAGGAAGGGATGGCTGTCGGAGAAACAGCTCGGTTATAATAATCAAATGCTGACTGATGTTGAAGATATAACTAAAGTAGCAACAACATAATTACACTAAATTCCAAAATCAGAAGAAGTGTGAAATATATTTAAATGCCATTATTCATGAACACTTGTCCAGGTAATTTATTTCCAGTTATAGGAAAGTCAGTGTATTGCTCATTGACATACCGCTATATATACCACATTGTACCACACTAACCAATTAAGACGGCTACCACTTCAGAAAGCATAGACATGCCCGACTGTGCGAGACGCCCGTCGCTTCCGTTCAGTTCTCCCCACCCGTCAACTCACTCCCACCCCAACACCACTCACAGCCGCCCCCCCCTGTGTGACGTCACCAGCATGACGGCCACCACGGCGTGTACGGGCAGTAGTGCACCTGCGGCCAGCGGCCGTATCAGTGGCACGGATCAATGATCACCAGCTGCCATATCAATGACACGGATCACCAGCTGTTGTGCCAGTGGCACGGATCAATGACACGGATCACCAGCTGCCGCATCAGTGGCACGGATCACCAGCTGCCGCATCAGTGGCACGGATCACCAGCTGCCGCATCAGTGGCACGGATCACCAGCTGTCGAATCAGTGGCACGGATCACCAGCTGCCGTATCGGTGGCACGGATCAATGCACACCGCAGTTGTCCACCGGTGTAGGCGGCCGCACACTGATATATGGTGGCGTTAAGGCAGTCGGGGGCTATTAAAACCGGGTGTGTGATGCCCTTCACGCACGCCATGGCTGTATTGGCGGACGGGGGCCGATGCTCCTGCTGTCCGTGGGTGATATATTTATCATATATATCATATATGTATATACTTTCTGCGCTGTCATGCCATCATTTATTACCATCCAGGCTGGAGGGTGAGGCAGTCTTTCTTCAAATACGAGAAGAAACTCAGCCCGAGTAGCTCGCTCATGACACTTTTGATGTGCTTAGATCTGCAACTACCTTTTTCGAATGCTTTCTGCTGCACATATGTCTTCTGAACGTTAATTTGCAGATTCCGCATGGAAAATGCACTCGAGAAATACGTCTCTTAGCCTCACCAGCAAAAATGGGTTTGGCTCACCTGACGTCGACCGCACTTAACTTGAAGTATGATTGCATCGATATGACGTGACGATTCTGTTGGAAATTCAGGCAGATGGCTATCGGGCGTGCTGAAAGAATAAGCTTCTCGTGCGACGACCATGACTTCATGGGTCCGGGCGTGCCATGGTTCGTGATGTGTGGTGTAAAAAAGGCACCATTTTTGCTATTCCTATTTTTGTCAAGTTATGTTTGTTAGCATGACGTCCCACTTTCAATTCAGTATGAAATATTTCTTTCAACTCGATATCTCCTTGAACTGCACTAAACCATCAGCTCATCTGGTCTAAGATTGTTGATTGTGGCTTTATTCATTTATATTCGGCAACGAGTTCCGAAGATGGCAGGTGGGAGGGGGGGGGGGGTAGACACCAAGGGCCCCACGGGGCGTCTCGAGTGGCTACGTATGCTACGCACGGGTGCCAAAAAAACAGCCTTGTCTTCTTTTGCGACGCATTCGGCTGCTACGTATGGTGTGCCAACACTGTTCTAACTGCCGTTCCTTACTTTTGCTCCGCTGGAAACTTGGAAGCGCTGATGTAGAGTTAACGGACATTTTCAGTGGCATTTATTTATTCATATCGTTATTTGTTTTACGTGGTTCATATTGTTCGTGAGTCATAGGATTCATATATGTGATAACAAGTTATATTGATATGCAATTAATATATTCATTACATGAACTGATAATTAACACAATTAAATCAAAAATACTGAGACGTCTGGTGTCATCCGGCCTAAGCCCGCCCGCCCCAAATGTTGCCAATGGTGATCTTCTCTAGCCCGCCGGCAACGCTTGTCAAGCCTTGGCACTTTGCTGGAGCGCTTCATGTCCTTTCTTTTTTCATCCAAAGTTAGACCCGTTCTCTATCTTTCGATTTTTACCACTTTTCGTCACAACACCGCCTCTGAAGCACGTTCTTTGTTCAAAGAAACTGGGCGCTAAATGATCACGCTTTGGTCGAAGGGCTCTTAAACTCAAATAACTAACCAATTGTTCAAAGAAAGAGTTCTGTGACAATGGTTTATGAACGGGGTCTGGTATTATGGCATGAACGGTGTCTGGTATCTGGTACGAACGGGGTCGTTATGAATGGCGGCGGTATAGGTGGCGCTTCGCGCTGCGCTTTCACAGCTCTCTGCTGCCAACTGTCTGATGCCGACCGTGTGCCTGCGACACGGCAGTCCCCAGCTCGTCATTTACCCGGTCCGGTGCCGACTGTGTGCCTGCGACACGGCAGTCCCCAGCTCGCCATTTACCCGGTCCGGTGCCGACCGTGTGCCTGCGACACGGCAGTCCCCAGCTCGTCATTTACCCGGTCCGGTGCCGACCGTGTGCCTGCGACACGGCAGTCCCCAGCTCGTCATTTACCCGGTCCGGTGCCGACTGTGTGCCTGCGACACGGCAGTCCCCAGCTCGCCATTTACCCGGTCCGGTGCCGACTGTGTGCCTGCGACACGGCAGTCCCCAGCTCGTCATTTACCCGGTCCGGTGCCGACTGTGTGCCTGCGACACGGCAGCCCCCAGCTCGTCATTTACCCGGTCCGGTGCCGACCGTGTGCCTGCGACACGGCAGTCCCCAGCTCGTCATTTACCCGGTCCGGTGCCGACTGTGTGCCTGCGACACGGCAGTCCCCAGCTCGCCATTTACCCGGTCCGGTGCCGACTGTGTGCCTGCGACACGGCAGCCCCCAGCTCGCCATTTACCCGGTCCGGTGCCGACCGTGTGCCTGCGACACGGCAGCCCGCAGCTCGTCATTTACCCGGTCCGGTGCCGACCGTGTGCCTGCGACACGGCACGAGTACCTTACTGGCACCTTACTGCGGCCTGCCGCCAAGTGCCAGCCTGACGGGAGTCGCTAACACCGAGGCGCCCTTGCCGTGGCATGATCCACCGTGATCCCATGATTCACCGTGATACCATGATGCATAGTGACCCCATGCTCCATCGTGATCCCGTGCTCTATCGTGGTCACATGATCCACCGTGATCCCATGATCCACCGTGATCCCATGATCCAACGTGATCCCATGAATTGCGATAATCCTGCGGCGGTCCAGAGGGATTGACGTCACCACGTTGCTGGTCCGTGATGAGTGTGTTCGGTCTGAGTCTGACTCTGGATCGTTCCGCTCTGACTAGTTCCGGTCCGGCTCGATTCTTGCTCGTTCCGTTATGGGCGCCAAATGACCCTCTATTAGGCGCGCCCCTAAACCCAAATAATCAATCAATCAATGGCTCGTTCCACTTCGCGCCGCCAACGTGGCATGTCCTCCGACTGATTCACAACTGACAGTCGGAGGCCACTTTGTGTGCGTTAGCGACTGCACAGCCGGTCGTAAAGTTATCATGCACGTTAGGTCTTGATTGTCAACGCAGTCGTCGATACAGGTAGCCACAGTTATAGAGCGAAGTACGCAGCGCGTCAAACACGAATGGCAGCATGTTAATTTGCGACGAAACGCGTGGAGGTGAGGTGCGGTGTGGTGCGGTGTGGTGCGGTGTGGTGTGGTGCGGTGCGGTGCGGTGTGGTGTGGTGTGGTGTGGTGTGGTGTGGTGTGGTGTGGTGTGGTGTGGTGTGGTGTGGTGTGGTGTGGTGTGGTGTGGTGTGGTGTGGTGTGGTGTGGTGTGGTGTGGTGTGGTGCGGTGCGGTGCGGTGCGGTGCGGTGCGGTGCGGTGCGGTGCGGTGCGGTGCGGTGCGGTGCGGTGCGGTGCGGTGTGGTGCGGTGCGGTGCGGTGCGGTGTGGTGTGGTGTGTCGCGTGCCCCACGCCGATCCGGTGCGTTGTTGCTCATTGCACCAAGGAACAGAACGCTGCCCTTCCGCGGCCGGAAGTATCCTGGGTGTGTGTAATCCGGAGCACATCACGTGCATTTGTATGACGGGTATCATATATTACTGAGTTTTCAGATACATTTTGATTTGCTTCGTATATTACTTCATTATATGATATAGTGATCATGATGTATAACACAGTTTGATAACATATACAATTCTGGCGGGTGTATGGGTATGCAGAGGCAAGAAAAGCGTACCGCTGTGCGTTTGTGTGGTGATCTGAAGCATTTACCTTCGATGCAGCACTCAATTTAAAGAAACGAATTTATTTTGGCGTGTGCCCTCACAAACGTGGCAGAAGATGGCGCGGTGAAGAGCGCGGTTCCGTAGTTTTGACCTCCGCGATAAATATCTATGATCGTCGCACAAGTCTTTGGAAGAATGAGCAAACCTTTATCATTGACAAAGCAAACAACGTTGGAATGTGACAATAGATGGTGCGATCAAGAGAACAAACACGTCCCTATTAAGGTGAGCAAATGTCTTAATTTGCTTGATTTTTGTGAAGGCTTTGACTTGACCCAACGCTTCGGAGTCGGTTCCGAAGAGTTCGGCCGGCGATTCAGCCGATTTTACTGCCAACCCCGCTCTTCGCTGTGAAATGGCTGGCTCGTCTTTGCCGGTGTGTACCTTCATCAGCGCTTCACAACCCGCTTGCATGCCGTGCTATACCAACAGCTTTGCACTGACATCGGGCGCAAGTTTGAATAACAAGACAAGCGCTAGGTGTTGTTATTACAGTTTTCGTTTAATACAGTGTTGTGTTGTTGCCAGTATTATTCAGCTGCTGTGTGACACTGCATAGACGAGTTGGAACACGGTATATAACTGTGCTGTGGAATGTCATACAATCAATGTGTTACACCGCGTAGCCGAGTAGTGACACCGTATAGCCGAGTAGTAACACGATATAGCCGAGTAGTGACACGGCATAGCCGAGTAGTAACACGGTATAGCCGAGTAGTGACACGGCATAGCCGAGTAGTAACACGGTATATAACTGTGCTGTGGAATGTCATACAATCAATGTGTTACACCGCGTAGCCGAGTAGTGACACGGCATAGCCGAGTAGTAACACGATATAGCCGAGTAGTGACACGGTATAGCCGAGTAGTAACACGGTATAGCCGAGTAGTAACACGGTATAGCCGAGTTGTGAAACACCGACAGAGCATGTGGCCGGCATAGGCGCATATTTATTTTACCGTGTAAACACTAGCACGTATTTACACGTTCAAAGAGTCATGCATTTCAAGTTCCAAGGTTCCTTCGCATTATCCACACCACCAGGTAGGTGCCTGCTCCCCACTACCGCTTCAAGTGCAGGGTCAGTCGACTACTTGTCCAGTGTTGGGTCCTCCCGCTCGACAACTGCCCGGTCATGCGTCTGGAACCGAGCACAGGACGGTGCTCAGGACGCCCCAGGACGGTGCTCAGGACGCCCACGGACGGTGCTCAAGACGCCCTAGGACGGTGCTCAGGACGCCCCCTGAGTGGCGTCGCGTACGGCGGCGTTCGATCCACGTGACGTCACCGGTTCGACTCACGTGACGTCACCGATGTGCTCCAGTGACGTCGCCCATGTGCTCCAGTTACGTCACTGATGTACTCCAGTGACGTTATCGATGTGCTCTAGTGACGTCATCGATGTACTCTATGGACGTCACTGATGTACTCCAGTGACGTCATCGATGTGTTCTAGTGACGTCAGATATGTGCTGCAGTGACGTCAGATATGTGCTACAGTGACGTTTCTCCGGCGGTGTTGGTCAGCGAGACGGGCGTATTTCGGCTCTGGTCGCCGTCGCCTTTGATGGAGTGCGGTGACGCCCAGGCGAGATTGAGGTGTTGATAGCCGTCGTCGTTCTGTGGCTATCATTTTCAAGGTGGGAATTAATGGCGTACTTGGCCCGAGGCATGCCTGCGGTGTAGGATATGACACGACACGGATATAACATGTACAAGTTTGTACATCTAATGTCTTACTTTAATTTGTTAGAAATGTGCCAACCGAGCGTTGCGAATGCCGATCAGTTGAACAGGTGTGGCCGGGAGTGTGACTTGTGCTTGGCGAGCATCGCATCGGTATACCGGAGCCCGTTTTGCATAGCCACGGTCGACCCAGGTCAGTGTAGCAGGTCAACTGTGTAGCAGTTGTAGTCAGTGCTACAGCAGGTCAACTGTGTAGCAGCAGGTCAACTGTGTAGTCAGTGTAGCAGGTCAAGCAGGTCAGTGTAGGCTTGCTTACACTCTGAATTGTCACATAGTGGAGCCGCTGTTGAAGTTGGCGCGTCTTTAACTCTCCCATCACTATTCCGAGTTATAATTTCCTCTGAAAGAACAAAGGACCGAGTATGAAATCGACGTCACATCCTCGAAGGCGTGGCCACATTTCACGTATTAGCGCTGTTTGCCGCACGTGCGAGCTGCGCATAGCCTATCTACATGATCCATTAGGCCGCTCTCTAACGGTTCCCGACCCTGTAAGTACCGTTTCTGCGTAAGCACGCGACCAGCCCTGACCAACCGTAGCCGAACGCCAGATCGCCCATTTGCGTCCATAGCGGCGCGTTGTCTGATATCCAGCACGGAAGACCGTCCGTAAGTGGGTGCGTGTGCGGCGGATCAAAGTGGCGCGCGGGCGGCGCGCGCACCCGACAAAAACGCCGCCACTGCCCTCTGTAGGCGGCGACTGTGTCGGCCTGTTTGTAGATCGGCGCGCGCCACGATCCGGGTCGCTGCCGGTCGGGCTCGGGTCACCAAAGGTCACCGGGTCGCCGCTCGCTCCAGATCGCGCGGCAACGGCGGCGCGACGCTGGCGCTGGAGCCGGGGAGGGGTAGTAGGCGACGATGACGGACGACGACACAGTGCGGTGCATGCATTCACGCCGGCCTGCTCCATGGGTTATACCGACGCAGTGGAGGATCCAGGGGGAGGGGACTGGGAGTATGTGTCTTCCCGATAGAGATGTGGCGTCCCTTCGACTCGAAAGTGGCGTCCCTTCAGGATGCTCGAGTGGATCCCTCTCACTGAAGGAGTTTTTCGGCAGATTGCGCACCAAGCGTCTCCCCCGGAGAAATAGCGCCCCTACAGAACAGAAGTGATCAACGTTCATGGATGTCGCGTAGCATTTCTGTAGCGATGTACGGAAGGAGTCTTTCTTGGCAAGGTGGGCTTGAGCCGGGCGAGACTGATGAGTAGGAGAGAAGGTGAGGGAAGGGGATGGAGGGGATGTAGGAGACGTGAGGGGATACGATGATGCGATGAGGGGATGCGAATGATAGGGGATGCGAATATAAGAGACGTGAGGAGAGGCGGATGAAAGGATGTAGGGTACGTGAGGAGAGGCGAATGGGAGGAGATGAGACAAAAATTGAAAAAAGAAGGCAGGACGAGGAAGGCAAAACGGCAAAACTAGTGAAGGAGCGGCAAGGTTCAAGGTACAAAGGTACTCAGTCAAGGTACAAAGGTACTCAGTCTCCTTTTTTGTTTTGCTCGTCGCTTGAACCCCGTTGTATTGATTATCTATAATGGAGAGAGAGAGAGAGAGAGAGAGAGAGAGAGAGAGAGAGAGAGAGAGAGAGAGAGAGAGAGAGAGAGAGAGAGAGAGAGAGAGAGAGAGAGAGAGAGAGAGAGAGAGAGAGAGAGAGAGAGATAGAGATAGAGACAGAGACAGAGACAGAGACAGAGACAGAGACAGAGACAGAGACAGAGACAGAGACAGAGACAGAGACAGAGACAGAGACAGAGACAGAGACAGAGAGAGAGAGAGAGAGAGACAGAGACAGAGACAGAGACAGAGACAGAGACAGAGACAGAGACAGAGACAGAGACAGAGACAGAGACAGAGACAGAGACAGAGACAGAGATAGAGATAGAGATAGAGATAGAGATAGAGATAGAGATAGAGATAGAGATAGAGATAGAGATAGAGATAGAGATAGAGATAGAGATAGAGATAGAGATAGAGATAGAGATAGAGATAGAGATAGAGATAGAGATAGAGATAGAGATAGAGATAGAGAGAGAGAGAGAGAGAGAGAGAACCTGGAAATAAAACTGCGGCCCTTTGTCACGAAGTCCTGGCTTATGATATATGGACCAGTCTTTGTGGATACTCAGTTCAGTGTAGCGTGATCGGCGCGCTGCGGGAAATCCAGAGCAGATTATGTTACAATATATATTATATTATATATTACTCAGATCCGGGACGAACAGCAAGGGACTCACAGAACCGCATATCCAAGCACCAGCGTTCAGCGGTGTTCAAGCCTCAGGCAATCTCGTGCACGGTCGGTACCTTCCCCTCGACTTGAGCCATCCCCAAGCAAGTGGTGCTGGATCAATAATGACCATATTTGAAGCACTTGGAAAGCCCAAGTCGGACAGTACGATGAGTAAATATGAAGATACGAAGATAAATCCAACACATATTCATATCCATAAGCTGATTGCTGTTCAGGCTCAACAAAATTACAACTATGTAGTGAACCTCTAAACCAGAGCGACTGCTGATCCAGCGCGTTCCTGTCCTAATAGGCAATCAGTATTATTAAATTGCATGCACAGTGATCCTGGCATCAGTGAGGGGCCAATTCGAGTCCCGCCTGTCGCTACCCTTCGCCGGCGACCAATTGGCGTGAGAGATTGGCGTCGCAATGTGACTAAAGACATTAGTCATGTCCAACACCAATAACCAGCCGACCAATCTGAACCAATGAATGTGCTTCATTTCTGGATAGAAGCGCACCAAAATTCCACCAGCTCTTGTGTGCAAGTGGTGACATTTTTTTCAGCCTATATTAACTTCTAATTACGGCGAATGTATCACTCGTTATCTATTTAAATATAATAATATGCCTCATATATCATATATATATATATGTATATATAGACATATTCTCTTCTATTCCTGTCATATGCATTACATTTTCTTCCATTCAATGCGATGACCCTAAAACCATAATCACACGCATACACACACACACACACTCAATGCAATTGACGATCACCCCTAACTAGAGATTGGCTGAGCGGTTTTCGGGCTAGACCAACGTCTGCTGTTTTTCCCCCAGCCTCCTGCACTGTTCTATTACCGCTAAGTGTATAAGTAAAATATTTCACCCATTTAGTTTGGATTGTAGGGTGGGCTTTTCAAATGATGACGATTGGTGCTAATATCCGGCAGGAACTGTGCGAAACACTTGCACTTCACTTCCCGCCCGCTTTATTGCTCTTGAGCCATGCTTCATGCAGACCTGGCTGCACTACGGGTGCATCTGTGTGAGCAGCTGTTCTACCTGTAGGAACGTTAGTTGTATGGGGTGTGGCGAACACTAAGTCGGGAGCGGGTGAAGACTTGAAGAGAGTAGTAACTGTAGTAGCTGTAGTAGTAGAGTAGTAGCTCATTCCAAGCAGTGGTGACACACTTGCTGATGACTATTTCGGGCATAGACACAGGACAGGATATGGGCAAATTTCAGTAAGGGACAGAGTGAGATCAGGGTGTAATGGGGGTGGGTGGGGAGAAGCAAGCCAGCGAGAGCCAGCGGCTGGTGGGATGGTGGGATTGACGGATGGGGCGGGGAGAGTAGGGTTCCCCTCCCCACACTCATCCCCAGATCGACGACAACAAATTAATGCGTGTGCCGTAGTCGTCCCATAACTTGGATCGTTACGGCAGCTGGGGAGAGTCGGGGGGGGGGGGGGGGGGGTGATCACGCCTCCCACGATGCCACCCCCTCCCCTGGGAGATGGGCAACTCTGGTGCCGAAGTTGGGGCATAGGGAATCGCTGAGGAGGCGGCGGTCGGGAGAGGATTCGACATGAGGAGAAGGGAGATATGGAGAGGTTTCAACAAAGGGGATGGAATATGTATGCAGGGTACGGGGGAGGGTTGAAACGTGGCGTAGGGTGCCACGTTTCTACATACATCCTCCATCCATTTTGGGAGAGACCAGGGATGGGAATGACATTGAAGGTGACATACATGAAGGCATTCAGGCAATTAACTAGGGATTTGCACACGCTCCGCCAGATCTTTCAGAAAATAGTATTTCCTGATACCAAAGGATGCTTCGTTTTCCGATATAATATACATGATTTCCTGATACTTTGCCTTCTTAAATCAGCTGTAGTGCGGCAGGCATGGCCGAGTATGTCTGAATATTTGTTGTGCACTGTTTGAATGAAATTATGAAATAAAGAGGCAACCCTGCAAGGGACCACCTATGTCAATGCCGACGGTGTAGGAAGGGGTATTAACACCTAACATATAGTGACGGTGGACTCAAAAGACGGGGTCATTAAAGCTAAGCACGCTGTGAAGATTTGAGTTCGATTGGGCGGGTCGCGCTACCCCGTCGACCCTCCTGAAGTTGTGCTGTTGACGCTGGGACCGGCCGGGCGTCGATACGGTCTGGCGCGACTGGGCGACACCGGCCTACCGCGAGGAATTATCGGCCGTAACGACTGGGTGCGAGCGAGTGGGCGGGAAGCGCCGCGCCGCACTGAGGCGGTCGGGCCGCCGACCAACATCTGCTGCTGCATGGTTCGTCAAAACTATTAAAAGCCACAGGCGTGCGTCATAATCTCTCGTGTATTGATTTCAGGCAATGCGACGGCAGGGTCCCAGTCACGGAAAAAGGACATAGGTGTTTGACGCGGTTTTCTCCAGGTATGCAAGCATATTTTTGCGTGTGCTGGGAATTCAAGATCTTTTCGTTGACGTTTCAGTCAGAAAATATCTCTTTTTTTCAGAAGAGACAGATATACCACGGCTATAACGCACCTCAACATACAGTTGTTTCTGTTTGCTCTTTTCTAGTGCATTTGACGCTAAAATCGCATTTATCTCACCTGCACAGGTGAATGGGCCTCACTGACGTTTAAGATTTTCCTAATTATTGAGCAGAAGAGACGGCGCCCCGCCCCGCCCTTAACTTTGAATGAGTTGAGCATTGGCCCTATGGATGCTCCATAGAAACAATCTACTTCAAAAGGGCTCTTGTCCCCCCCCCAACCAAAAAAAAACACTTTCAGACAGTTTTCATGCCACTGGACTTTGTTTCGGATTAAGCTCTCGACACGGTCCATGACTGGTGACTGTATCGGTGAGAAAGATGCCGCAACGGCGATAACTGGTGATTAGCCAGACCGCGACTGGCTGAAAGCCAGCCCGTGAACTTCACGCACCTTGTCGCTTTGCCGCTCTTCACGCACCTTGTCGCTCTTGTCGCTCTGCAATACTCCTCCGAATCCGAACGCGTTCCATCGATTGGAGCATTTCGCACCTGGTCAAGGCGCCTAGTGTTCTCGGATATGTCAGAATAGAAGGTGCCATGATTTCTGCTTCGCGAGCAATGAGCCGTGGAGCAATGAGCCTAGCAATGAGCCGTGGTTGGTGAAGCGTGGCTCGGCGAGCCTTGGCGCCCACGTCGGTGTTCGAGCCGCCGGAGTTAGGGGGATTCCTGGCACATTTCTAGGCGATTTCCGCCTGACGTATGGGCGACACGATAAATCGCCTTCTTGCTACGGTGACCTGAACATCGGCTATGCAACGAGCCTTCCGATTCGAAATGTGGGTGTCCGCAAGCCTGGACTTTGCTAGTCAATTTTAGACATGTCTGAGATTTGAGGTGTCACTTACACGTAGATGAAGAAACGTGCAAAAGGAGAGCTAAGAAGAGAAGTTATTTTTGTGGCGATAGTTTCCCTGTGGCGCTACTTGGACTAATGCTACATAATGCTACATAATGCTGGAGATCCCTCACCAAACCGAGAGGTCCCCAGGTCCGACAACTTTAGGATTGAACAATGAAATGACCTTAACATTGACAGTATGCCAATAACCTATGCAGTTGATGCGCCCCTAAAGCCCAATAACAACAACAACAACCAGGAGAGACCGAAACCCCCGACTCGCCCTGAATCTCCGGCCATGAAACATGGCCTCGAAATGTGGACGCCGTGGATCCCGTACCGGCCACCCCGCCCTATCCTATGCGCACGATCCATCGAGTATACAGCGAGATTTAAGCACCCACGTCCGCTGGAATTTTGTTCCTATGGCTGCTTATGAACATTGGGAAACTCCACCGCTAGTTGATGACTGAGGTGATACAGATCACATGTGGCATGTTCGTCTACGGTCTCAGAACTAGAAGTCAGCTGGTTCAAGGCTGTATCTGTATCTATATCTATTCGAGACGGTATCGCTGGCGGCGATTTCTTGTCGTCGACAGCAATCAGCTGTTGCCTGAGAGCCTGGCGGCAACACGCGAACTCAACGCTGGAGTTATCAACTTGAATCTCCCAGCGCCGTTGAATTATCGGAAGTCTCTTCGCACTTTGCTGGCCGACTGCAGTGCGCCGAGCTCTTGGCTCGCTGCGGCGCGAGCGCGAGCTTTATCTCTGATTTGCATCACCAAAGTCGTCGTTTTGTCCTCGGCCGAGGGGCCACTAGGTGATCCACTCCAACGATCCACTCCGCCGATCCACTCCGCCGATCCACTCCGCCCGCCGACGATGACGGGCCGGTCGCCGGCCGACGCGGCGGCATCGATTGTCCACTTTGATAGGTGTTTAAAAATTCACGCAACGCTGTGGTCGCATCAGCCATCGGCGTGGCGTAAACAGACGAGCGTCGCCATGCCAACGGACAACACGCCGCCTCATTGGTTTAGCGCGGCGGCCGCGACCTACGTCGCCCCGGGCCGTATCGATAATCACATCAAAGACGCCGCGCGGACGACGCCGGCGGCGGAGAATGACGGCGGGCTGCGGGACCGGACCACGGGTCAAGGGTCAGCGGGGCCGGACCACGGGTCAAGGGTCAGCGGAACCGGACCACGGCTCAGTGGTCAGCGGGACCGGACCAGGGATCAGCGGGACCGGGCTAGGGGTCAGCGGGATCGGACCGCGGGGTTAACGGGGGCCGGACCACGGGTCAAGGGTCATCGGGGCCGGACCACGGGTCAAGGGTCAGCGGGGCCGGACCACGGGTCAAGGGTCAGCGGCACCGGACCAGGGATCAGCGGGACCGGACCACGGGTCAAGGGTCAGCGGGACCGGACCGCGTGTCAGCGGGGCTGGACCAGGGATCGGTGGGACCGGAACAGGCGAAAACAGGAGCCGAAAGTGGGTCAATTGGATTTGAAAGGAAGCCGAGGAGGTGGTTAAGCGGCCGCTGGGGTTTCAATAATTGTTAGTGGAACAGGACCGGTGGCCATTGTGATCGAAGCGCGGACCATTGATTCCAGTTCGTCGAAAGGGGGTCAGCAGGACGGACAGTGGCGTGCCCAGCACAGGTGTTAGGGGAGGGGTGAAGGCTCGCAATGCATGTCGAAAATGTGTTAGGAGGGGTGCCAATTCAATGAAAACCGAAGACTGAATGAAAAGGAAACGAATCTGTGATATTTGCTGATAGCAAACAAAAACTCCCTGTATCAAAGGCAGCGGAAGCTTGTATTGCTGTTGAGAAGTAAAAAAAATAATATCACACCAATCAGCCAATCAACAATCGACCATTTGTATACACACCGACATTTACTTGGTGTTTTCCAGGGAGTGAGATGATCATTTTGGCCGTACATGCGATCGCTGGCAGCAACCTCTCCTCGGCGATTTAAAACAGCGTTTATCCAGCAAGCCTATCCCCTCCGGGATAAAAGGGTCCAATATTGACCGCCAAGCCCTAAAACATTCTTTATGACTTCCTTGGAAGTCTACCCCTGGATCTTCAGAGAAATACCAACCCTCCTACCAAGCTCACTGCACGGCTTCCCAGTCACAGTTGACGGCATGCTGCGCCGCGCGCACGAGTGCGTTGCGGCACAGTCTGCCGGGCAGCGGACAGGCGGCTGCTCCGACGTCGGCGTCTCTGCCAGTGACGTAGCGCCTGCAGTCAGCTGACACATAATCACCAGCCGGCCGGCCGGCGGTTCCGGCCGGCCCCGGCTCGCGCGTCTGCCGGCTGGCAGCGGCGTGTCCAGGAGAAGCCCGGCTGGCAGTGGCGTGTCCAGGGGTACACGTCGGGGTGTCGTACTGCATCAGAGTCGTGGGTCTTGCTGCATTGCGTGGATGGGAAATATATGTCGGAATTCACTGTCCAGGCACAGCTTGCGAGCTGGAGGATTTGCAGAATTGTTGGTGTTGCCAACGTCTAATTCAACCACATGCTTTTCATGCAACGACGTGCACCTAATGTTAAATCGTGAAAATAGTTGCTGTTGTATTGGCAGAGTCAGGGGCTATGCCAATGAAAAAGATCTGGATGTACTTTGGAATATTGTCACATTTGTAGTTGACGGCACCATGCAATTTAAAGCGAACCAGATGTCCTTTGTAAGTTTACAAAGCAACTACCAGTACCGGGTGACCATTAGGAGGGCGATCAAAGTACTGGCGTTGTACGACAGCACGAATATTTCGATTGGTGTTGCACCGGCCATGCAAAAATACACGAAACTTAACCTCTGCCTAAGTATTTTAACTGTGGGTTAGACAATAGACGTCGGAACCTATGGACAGCAACTCTGGGTTTCTGTCACCAATGTCCGAACCACTGCCCCTTAAATGGCGCTAAGTAAACTTGGGTGAAGAAGCGCGTGATAAATACTGTAATCCCTATTGGTAGAATTCATGCATGTTAAATATTTCGAGACGCGTAACGTGGAGTGCCAAGATTCCAACAAATTGTGTCGCGTCACATCAAATGTAAAGCTATCCAGACTTTGTCCAAGGGAGAGCAGACCAATCCTGGAGGAGAGCGTACATTTGGATAATGCACGGCGTTCAATAGGAAAGCAGGGAACAATTAACCTTGGGGTGATGTTACGGCCTTCGCCCGCTTTACCACACAAGTAGAGCATCAAAACGCCAAGTTCTACAACCTACACCCAATATTTGAATTAGTAATGGTCCGGGATGGCCAATGAAAGGACCCTCGGCTTATCTACTAGGTACTTCGGAGAGGTTTCAGGTACCCAAGCACCCGTAAAATAATGCAATTCTCCCACAGCGTTTTTTTCGGCGCTACAGATTTAAAATAGACATCATGAACCTGAAGCTAGCCTTCCGTGCTCATCTTCAATCGGTTCCCTCCTTTCCTGTTCTTCCTTCTCCGATGATGTCGGCACGCCCTGGTGTACCCTCCGCAGCACAAGTCCCGTGGTGAATCTCTCCCGCCGTCCATGCACACGCGTACTTTTGCCGTCGTAGCTATTTATGAGACCGGCCGGGCGTCGTCTGCCGCCGCTTTACGGACGGTCTGGCCGCGCACCTTTGTGTACCGTTCAGTCGGCGGTGCCACACAAAAACACGCGCGTCGGCCGGCACGCGCCCGCTCGAGAGGGCGGGCACCTCCGGCCGAGGAAATCGTCGTAACGGGATGTCGGCGCCACGTCGCTGCCTTGTTGACGATGGCGCCGACTGTTTACGCTGCCCGCTGTGTGCTGGAAAATGCGCTGCTGTGTGCAGTACCGTGCTGGTTATTTCTTCATCAGATCTGACGCACAGGCCATCTGATTTTCGCACAAGTTATTCACACAGGTTCAACACAAAACAGCACAGCACAGCACAGCACGACACGGCACGCTAGTGGAGGCTTCCCAAACAACCGAGCTGGTGCTTTTGTGGTTCCTGCCGGGGGTAGCTCAGTTGATAGGCCTCTTGATCGTAAGATCGTGGGTTCAAATCCCACAACCGGCAGGATTAACGAGTCCACCCGCGACCAATTGATGCGAGAGGTTGGCGACGGTATGTGACCACGCAGTTGAATGCGTCGTAAAAGAACCCGACGTTCCGCCTTGTAGTTTTAGGCCGCTTTTTACCATGCTGCATCATAGGCCCAATGCAAATCGTCGGAATCTAGGTGGTGTTTGAACACCGCCTGTTAGCGACAGAGCTCCACCTGCAGCGCAATGCAAGTACATTTACTTAAGAATACCAGTTAATCAGGTTGGTTTGCTGGTAAGGACGCGTGGGCAGTTTCATCGGTCCGTAAACTCGCCATGGGTTTCAACATGGACTCATGGTAACTGAATGGAAAAAAACGACTAAAGAATCACTCCAAATCTTCGATAGTTTTCACGCCTCTAGAACGGAGAACCCGTACGCTTGAAACCACCGCCGCCGATACGGACCGAAAGACGCTGCAAGAATCGCAGGTGACCGTAGCAGTGCCTCTTCAGACGCTGCAGACGCCACCTCCTCAGACGCTGTAGACAACACCTCCTCAGACGCTGTAGACAACACCTCCTCAGACGCTGTAGACAACACCTCCTCAGACGCTGTAGACAACACCTCCTCAGACGCTGTAGACGCCACCTCCTCAGACGCTGTAGACAACACCTCCTCAGACGCTGCAGACAACACCTCCTCAGACGCTGTAGACAACACCTCCTCAGGCGCTGTAGACAACACCTCCTCAGACGCTGTAGACAACACTTCCTCAGACGCTGTAGACAACACCTCCTCAGACGCTGTAGACAACACCTCCTCAGACGCTGTAGACGCCACCTCCTCAGACGCTGTAGACGCCACCTCCTCAGACGCTGTAGACAACACCTCCTCAGACGCTGCAGACGCCACCTCCTCAGACGCTGTAGACAACACCTCCTCAGACGCTGCAGACAACACCTCCTCAGACGCTGCAGACGCCACCTCCTCAGACGCTGCAGACGCCACCTCCTCAGACGCATGTGCCCCTCTGTTGCAGAGGGGTCAGTCAGATGCAGGGGTACGGCGGCCAGTACAGTGGCATGGACACCACCAGCTCAGACGCATGTGACCCTCTGTTGCAGATGGGGAGTCAGATGCAGGGGTACGGCGGCCAGTACAGTGGCATGCAGCGGCACGGCATGGTCAACCACGGCATGATGAACATGAACGGCGGCATGAACAACATGACGCCCATGGCCTCCATGAACGGCATGGGTCACGCCGGTCCCATCGGGCAGCCCATGGGGCACGCCGGTCCCATCGGGCAGCCCATGGGCCACGCCGGTCCCATCGGCCAGCCCATGGGGCATGCCGGTCCCATCGGCCAGCCCATACACGGCAAGATGCCGATGCAAATGCAGGTGGGCAGATAGTGGTGTGTGTTGCACGCGTGTATGGTATGGTGCGTTGTGGCGTGTTGTGATGCGTTGTGGCTGTTGTGACTGTTGTAGCGTGTTGTGGCGTGTTGTGGTGTGGTGTGACGTGCAGTGGCGTCATGTGGTGTGTTGCTGCGTGTTGTGACGTGTTGTGGCGTATTGTGGCGTGTCGTTGCGCATTGCGATGTGTTGTACCGTGTTGTGGCGTATTGTGGCGTGCTGTGACGTATTATGACGTGTTGTAGCGCGTTGTGGTATGTTGTGACCTGGTGTACGAGCGAACGTATGTTGACAGCAGTTTGTCGTTCATTAAATGAGTGCTTCACACTTCGTGTAATGCATGATGTATTCATGTATTTGTCATACACATATATTTATTTATGTATTTATTTGTTTATTTACATGCTTTCATGCACCCACACACCCACAACGAGTGAGCCCAGTTGTCCCATTCGACACTACATGACCAGTGATATCGAGGCACCAGAAAGCCCAAGTAAATAACGAGTTGGCAGAGTGTTACTCAACACTTGTTATTATCCACCTTTCCCATGCCGGTTCCCATGGTAGCGGACGTTATGCGACCATTCGCAGCTATGTCCACCGTGTTATGAACACTTGGTATTGACCGTGTTATGAACACTTGGTATTGACCGTGTAATGAACACTTTGTGTGTGGCGTACGTGTTGACACGCGTTTGTGTGCGCCAGACAGAATCGGCCGGCGTCAGCCGTTAGTTACCGTATGCGTGTGTGTCGGCACCAGGGGGTGTATGTGCATTACTTACGGACGGTATGCTTGTGTGTCGGCAGCAAGGAGTGTATGTGCGCGGCATGTCTCCTACTGTGATGGCCGGCGGAGGGCCGGCCGGGGCCGGGGGGCCGGCGGCACGCGCCGCGCCCTACCCGAACCCGTCGCTGCACATGCAGCAGAAGAGGGCCCAGTTCTCTGGCAACGTGCCGTCGCAGGTCAGTGTCGCGGTTGGGGTCGAGGTTGGGGTTGGGGTGGAGGTTGGGGTCAGAGTGGGGGTCGGGGTCGGGGTCGGGGTCGCGGTCGCGGTCGGGATCGGGATCGGGATCGGGATCGGGATCGGGATCGGGATCGGGATCGGGATCGGGATCGGGATCGGGATCGGGATCGGGATCGGGATCGGGATCGGGATCGGAATACATAGCTTGAAGGTTGAAGCCAAGTTAATTGCAATGGGTATACTCATACCTCGGTGCCAATCATTGCTGTCGTCGACATGTCGATTTTTGTCCACGTCGATGTCGATTTTGTCGATTTGGATGTCGATTTTTGCAGATCTCCTAAGCGTCCGGTATTCACAACGCAAAATGAGCTCCTGGTTTGGCTTGTAACGGCGTCTGTTTTCTTGTTAGAAAAAAAATCCTGCCGATCTGAACTATCAACAAACAGTCTGATCGGGAACATGCACCACACAGCAGACGGGCGGGTTGCTTGCATGTGCTTGTCGCCGCTATTGTCTACACCTGACATCCTCACAGCTCACACGGCTCGTTCCTTTGAAGCTCCATCAGCAGTTATTTGCAGGTCTCTTTTCTCCCGGCGCACCAGCCGTTTTCCGCCTGTTAGCTTGGCGCCACCATAAATTTGCGCGGGAGCCGGCCGGTGAATCCGTCGTCTCGGCGCTGGGCGCTCCGGTACTGCCTCTGGCATAATTCCCCGAGCGCCGGCGCCCGGGACGCGCTCGCCGGCCATATGTATGCTCCGCTCGCCGCCGTTCCGCCTCTGACATAATTTATTCATGAGCGAGCGACTCAGGCAGCGCAGAGCCGACGATACCGGCGAGAGGGGGGGAGGAAAGGAACGGACTGTCTGGGGATGTGGTACTAGAGCAGGGAGCGGGGAACGGACCGTGGCGAGCCGTGCCGGATATGGTGCCGGGGTAACTGGAGAGAAACGGCATCGAGGGAACATGGAATCGACGAGAGAATAATTCACATGATTATATTTCTGCGGCATATTGGTGAAGCTTGAACACGGTGCGACTTCATTTGAAGTTACCGCGTGCGGTTGGACACGATATATAGGTGAAGCTGGAACACGGTGCGACTTCCTTCGTAGTTATCGCAGTTGATTCGACATATATATGAAAAGGTTAAGCACTAATAACTTTCTGGTCTGCGTCCAGGTGTTTTCATAAGGTGCAAACAGAACTAAGCACTTTGCCGTAAAGTAACCAAATTAAATCTGCTTGGGCACCTTTAAATCTAGCTCATACTCTGACTCCGTACTCCGATAGCCCATTGTTAAGAAACGCAATGTCCATATTTCAAGCCAATGTTTGTGTTCCTGCTGGTTGCAACCTGCAACTCTTCATTTCACCACCTCGGGTGCGCTCACCAGTTCGAGTTTGTTGCAGTACGGCAATGGTCAGTATGGCGGCGGTATGGCGCAGCGGGGCGGCGTGTCGCCATACACCCAGTACCCCGTCCAGCAGCCGCTGCCATCGCAGTTTCCCCCGAACCAGGTCAGTTCCCCCTGCCCTCGCAGCTTCCCCCGAACCAGGTCAGTTCCCCCTGCCCTCGCAGCTTCCCCCGAACCAGGTCAGTTCCCCCTGCCCTCGCAGTTTCCCCCGAACCAGGTCAGTTCCCCCTGCCCTCGCAGTCTCCCCCGAACCAGGTCAGTTCCCCTGCTGCCCTCGCAGTCTCCCCCGAACCAGGTCAGTTCCCCTGCTGCCCTCGCAGTCCCCCCCCCCCCGAATGAGGTCAAGGTCAGTTCCCCCTTGCACTCACAGTTTGCCCAGAATCAGATTAGTTCCCCCGCTGCCCTCACAGTTCTCACTGAATCAGGTTAGTTCTCCCGCTGCCCTCGCAGTTTCTCCCGAACCAGGTCAGTTTCCTCGCTACCCTCGCAGTCTCCTCCGAACCAGTCCACAGGACATGCTCGAAGGGTACGTCCTGTGTCCCGAGGGTAAAACTCCCAAGGATTCAAAATTCCACAAAAAAATATCTGAATTGTATGCATGCCATTTTCCAACAAAACACACCTCGAGACATACACCATAAGGAAAACGACACGACCCTGTGGTCAGGCCCAGGTCAATGATCCCAGTGTGCGGCCCCGATCGTGATTCAGTACTCTAGGGTCTTGGGGTGCTTCCCTGACCCTAGAGGTGCTACTTACAAGGAGAACATTAACCCCCTCTTTCATTGGCTCCCTCAATGAACCCCTCTGTGTGTACGCTAGATAAACCTGGCTTTCGAGGAAACTTTGGCCATTGCAAAGGTCATTTGCGCCCCCTAATCATTTTCACAAAGTGAAAATGACTCCCATGACAAAGTGACTCCCATGTCTGATCCTGAACTGTGTTTCAGGGCCCGGGGTACGGCTCTGACCCTGACACTGCGTTTCATGACCCTGCGGTACGGCCCTGACACTTACACTGTGTTCCAGGGCCCCGGGGTACGGCCTTGACCCTACATTGTATTACAGGGCCCCAGGGTGCGGCCCTGACCCTCACCCTGTGCTCCAGGGCCCTGTGTTACGGCCCTGACCCTGACCCTGCGGTGTTGCAGGGCCCTGTGTTACGGCCCTGACCCTGACCCTGTGCTCCAGGGCCCTGTATTACGGCCCTGACCGTGACCCTGCGGTGTTGCAGGGCCCTGTGGTACGGCCAGGCATGCGGCCATCGTCACCGTACGGCGGCGGCCAGATGCCGTACGGTCAGGCCTCGCAGTACGGCGGCACCGGCGCGGCCGGCTTCGGCTGTCCGCCCATGGACGCCGCTGCCGGCAACGGCGTCAACATGAACGGCATGATGAACGGCGCCGCCATGCCAGGCATGAACGGCATGGGCGGCGCCGCTGTCGGCATGGGCATGGGTGGCCCCAGCGTTCAACAGCAGCAGCAGCAGCAGCAGCAGCAACAACAACAGCAGCAGCAGCAGCAGCAGCAGCAGCAACAGCAGCATCAACAGCAGCAACAGCAACAATCACAACTTCAGCAGCAGCAGCAGCAGCAGCAGCAGCAGCAGCAACAGGGCATGATGCGGTAAGTGTGTCACGTGCAGCAGCAGCGGTAGCGGTAGGAAATTATGCGTTATGTGTGCGAAGTGTGTTGCAGGACGTGTTTCACGGTATGGCTGCCTGCCTGCCTAGCTACCTGGCTGCCTGCCTAGTTCTTCGAGTCACGGCGCTCGGCAGCCCTGTGGAAGCCTGGGCATGCAACGTTGATGCGCTGCGCGGTCTTTTAATGAGCTTGATTCAACATTCAGTGGCGGGAATACCGACATTTAACAGCGTGTAGCTATCGTATAAATCGGCTGGCTAAGTCACTTGACAATACAGCAGTTCTAAAGCCAGGTCGGTTTCGGCTCCAAACCCAGGTCCGTCCAGGTCTGTTGTCGGGAGGCATTCTGTCCATACGTCGAGCGCGTAGATGATTGCCGAACAGGTAGAATGTGCGCGACCTGCAACATTTGTTTGTGCACATAATCAGATCAAATCGACTGATGCACCTATCTCACGTGCAAATGTAGTTTGCACGTGCACTACCACGTCTATGCTGCTTCCTTTCAACATCGCGATGGTAGACCACATGCCATCCGAATATCCGAATTCGACTTCCTATGTATGCTCCAACGCTTTCGCTGATCATTCTGGGTGGAGGCGCATCCAGGGGCGGAGGCCAGGCCCTCCCTCTAGCAACCAAAATTAAACTAAATCGAAGAGGAAATTGGGAATTTTCACCGCGCAAAACGGAAAATTTTGGATCGTGAAGCGCGCCGAATGTTTTCTCTTCCATGAACTTTTTCGTCTCCCCCTGTTAAGAAAATCCTGGCTGCGCCACTGATTCTACGTCACCGCCTATCGTTGCGGTGACAGTGTAATTGCTTCAGTTTTCTGGGTGGGAGGAGTCTGAAGTCTGTTCTTATCATGCAGCATCCACAGGATCAATGCCAAGCTCGTTCGATGCTGCTCACTCCCCCCCCCCCCCGGTTCTCGCGCCGTTTTACCGTCGTGCCGATCGCAGCGTGAATGATCGCCGTATTGGCGGCGCCAGGCAGCCGCTGTCAGTGCATTCTGTCGGCTGTGTGCCACATCAACAGTTTTACAAATGTCCGCTTCGTGACGCCACCTGTCGAACGCCGGATTGCGTGTGGTGGTGGGCCGTGGCCGAAGCAGCCGCTGACTTTATGCCTTGGGGACCGGATACTGTCACTTCTGTGACTTGTGGCCGCTTCCAAGTTGTGTGAGGGTAAAGTGGGAGCGAGTCTTGGGGTTCGGGCCTAGCCCGAAGATAATTAGCGCTATGCTTGCAATGCAAGGCTACACTATCTAGCGTGTCACCTGTGCGTACCCTAGGTATGCATTGTTGACAGAAAATTGCGTCGTGGATTTTGATGGTCTGAAAGACGAACCGACGTTAGCAAGGTATGCTCTGTGAGCCAAGTCACCAATGGGCAGCCGCTGTCGCCTGTGACCAAGTGAACCGACCACTAAGTGAGAGCAGACAGGCGGTTATGGCCATTGTGGTGTCAACATTATTGGGCCAAGTGAGGTCCGAACTTTCCTGGACATAACTTCGATCAACTCATGGTCCATTTTATGACACAGTTTCTCAGGCCGAATTAGGCCGATCCGTGTATACGCGGGAGCGTCTTTAAAAACAAAAAGTAATGACGCCACGCTGATTCGGTCCGGATTCGGTCCTCACTCGGTCTTCACTCGGTCTTCACTCTGCCTTCCATTCGATCTCTCTTTTTCAGCTCGGTTTTGACGCTGTTGTCTCCGGCCTGTACTGGGTGTTCACTCGAGCTTCACCCGATCTTCACATGCTCTTCACATGCTCTTCACATGATCGCCGGCTTCACTGAGCTTTGACCTGGCTTTAACGCTGTCCTACCACGGCATCGCGGTCTTCGCTCGACTTTGACCAGGTCTTAACCCAATCTTAGCACCAGTTGTCGGCTATTTCTCTACGCTATCCTCCCTGGTTATGACCGGTTTTAGCTACTGTTCTAGGTCTGTTACTGCTTGAGGTCCGCTCCTGTTTTAGTTACGGTTTTAGGTCCCTCGGCTGCGTGGCCGATGCCGTCGATGCGTCCCGAAACTCCAACACGGTCGCTCGCGTTTTGACCCGGTTTTAATTTGGCGCCGACTCGTTTTCGCAGCGCGGCGGCGGCCAACTACCAGCACTCGCCGATCCCCGGCAACCCGACGCCGCCGCTGACGCCCGCCGCCGGGCTGCCATATCTCAGTCCCGGCGCAGACGTCAAGCCCAACATCATGACCCTCAACGGCGCCAGTGAGTACAGCCGATATGGCAGCCCCGGTATGATGAAACTCAATTGCGCCGGTGAGTACAGTGAATATGGTATCCCCAATATATCGACCCTCAATGGCGCCGGTGAGTACAACCGATATGGCAGCCCCGATATGATGACCCTCAATGGCGCCGGTGAGTACAGTGCATATGGCAGCCCCAATATGAGGACCCTCAACGGCGTCAGTGAGTACAACGGATATGGCAGCCCCAGTATGATGACCCTCATTGGCGCCGGTGAGCATGGTGTATATGGCAGCCGGGCGCCTGATCATCCCCACGGGTAACGTTATTGGTAGAGCTTTGGTGACGTCCATGTTTTCAGATCATGACGAGCCGTCTTCGTCCTTCTTTGAAAGCATATCTTTCTGGGCACATATCTGGGCATATATCTAGGCATATATATGTTTCCTCTCTTCTTATATTATCTTCCCTTTACAGTGTTAACCCAGGTCTTTGTGGCTATTACTTGGCCTTCAGACTATTACTTGATGCCATTGTTCTGATATCAGAGCGTGACGTGCTCAAGTTGATGATGTCCTGATTTCAGAATACCGGGAGCTCGTATTACTGTCCGTATTTAAGAGCTCGGCAGTCCCCGGCCGGTTGCTGTGAAGTACGAACGCTATTTTGTTTCTGGCACCGTGTATTGGCTGACACTTTCCGCAACTCAACATCGGCTGACTCTGGGTCCCACTATTAGTAAATCACATGTCGAACTCAGGCGGACGTTTGATCTATTTCAGTTGATCTAGTTCAGTTTGATCTATTTCAGGATACCCATGGCTGACATGGTCCGTATTTCAGAACAAAAACCGCTTGCAGTATTTCAGAACACAAACAGCTGGCATTGCCGGTATTTCACTACACAAATGGCTGATATTGTCCGCATTTCACAACACAAATGTCTGACATCCGTCTTTCAGAATACCTATCACTGCGTTGTCGCTTTTTCAGCACACAAATAGCTGACGCTGTCGCTATTTCAGAGCACAAATGGCTGACGCTGTCGCTATTCCAGAGCACACATGGCTGACGCTGTCGCTATTTCACAGCACAAATGGCTGACGCTGTGCGTTTTCAGAGGACGACGAGCTGCGGCTGACGTTTCCCGTCAAGGACGGCGTGGTGCTGTCGCCGTTCCGGCTGGAGCACAACCTGGCCGTCAGCAACCACGAGTTCCCGCTCAAGCCGACCGTGCACAACACACTCACGTGGCGGTGAGTGCCTGCACTCGGCGGACCTGCGCGCGCGCGCGCGCGAGTGTCGCGGGTGTCGCGGGTGTCGCGAGTGTCGCGGGTGTCGCGAGTGTCGCGGGTGTCGCGGCGGCCTGTGACGGCCGCGGTCTGCGAGAGCTGGTGTCGAACGCGAACCGTGTTTGTGCCGGTTGCCGCTCGATATAAGTGCTTTGGTTTTAACACAACATTGTCGGGACGTTTTGTGTCGGCATTGCTCACGTGGTGTTATGCGGCAGTTTTATCCCGGCTCTGCCTACGAGTTGATTGCTGTGGGGTGATTGGCGGGTGGCAATTTGTGACCGATTGTTGTGTGGTGGTTGTGATGATCATTGATCGTTGACTGTGTGGCGGTTATGTGTGTTTGTTGGTCGCCAATTATAGTGGAATTGTTTGATGCCGGGTTATCAATGATTGTGTGGTGGCAGGTGATCCGTGCAATTGTGCACTGTACAGTACGACGGGAGTAGGCTGCAGTGATTATCTATAATTCTGACACTTCAGTGGTCTGTCTGTGGAGCTGGCGTTCACGGAACAGGCTGCGCGTAGCACAGGATCCTGGTCCACAAAGCCACCCCAGGAACACATTTGGGCTGTGTTTGGGGTGTTTAAAGCCACACAGTTAGGACGACTAGACATCTACCAACGGAAACACGAGACGTTCTGTTGGTCCGCTCGAGTTTCGCGTGTTTCCAATTTGTGACAACAGATGGCGTGCGCGCAGGTCTGACTTGGAGCTGCAGCTCAAGTGTTTCCACCACGACGACCGCCACATGGACACCAACTGGCCGGCCTCCGTGCAGGTGAGGCGCCGCTGCCACGTGCCACGTGGCACGTGGCGCCGAGGCGTGTCCAGGGTGTTCACGAGGAACGGCGGCGAAGGCAGAACTCGCCTACGTTCCGGAGTTAAAAAGAAATGTTTTAAGAGCAGATATGCCCGCTGCTAGGGATGAAATACACGATCATAGGGAGTTTAACCGGAACGATCGAGAAGCGTTGATGTGTGGCTGGTGTGTGTTTTCATCCTCTTGTGTTTCTGTGAATATGTGCGTTTTCTGACCGTTCTGAACCATGGAGCAGATCATTACGTGGCAAACGTTTGACATGCCGTCATACTGGCATACCGGCAACCTTTTGGAACCATCATACTCATGCACACAGCAACCGTTTGACCTTTGACGTAACTTCACATTCCAAAATAAAAAAAATGTTGTATCAATATGAACTTAGCGAAGTTATGCTTCAACCACTTCCTGCCCTTAATTATTATGCAAGCCTCCGTATGACAGACTGACCCGACCTGACCTGACCTCGACAGGTGTCAGTGAACGCGTATCCTCTCACCATCGACCGCGGCGACCACAAGAGCGCCCACCGGCCGCTCAACCTCAAGGAGTTCTGCCAGCCGGGCCGCAACACCATCCAGATCACGGTCACCGCCTGCTGCTGCGTGAGTGTCAGAGGCGGGTCACGGGCAGGCGCGCACCCAGGCACCTGGCTCGGGGAGGCAGCACTTGTCGGGATGCGTTACAGATATGTCTTATTGTCTTGTCTTGTCTTGACTTGTCTTGTCTTAGCCATGTCGTATTTAAACACACAGTTATAATATTGTTCCCGGATGTGGTCAAATCACGACGGCATCAATGAAGCGTCTCGATATCGACATGTTGATCAAGCTCGTTCCAGACGCGTGGTCTCGCCTGATGGGTGCTGACCCGCTTGCCTTACACGGAAATCGCATTCGAATTCGCGTCCGGAAATGGTAGACGCTCGCCAGTTCTTGTCGTTGTTTGGCAGTGGCACCCCCGTAAATTCCAGCGTCCTTCAGCACAAACAGCGCAAGCGTCCTCAAGCTCAACAACTAGCTAACTAAGCGGTCGCATCCCCTGACCCTTCTCCTGCCCTGTAGGTGCTCCCTTGACATCATCCCCTCTCACAGTCTGACATCTAACTCCTCGGTCATAGGCCACACTGCTCACTCCCTCCTCTCTTCGGCATTCGCTCCCCTGACTCTCACCCCAGCTCACACTCTCACCTCTAACTCTCCCGGTCAGAGGTCACAATCCTCACTCTCCTCTCTTTGACAGTCGCCCCTCTTGCTCTTTCCCCTAATGGTTATCTAGCCATCCTCTCTGTCTTCCTTATTCGCTATCCTAACTCTCTCCCCTGTCTCACATCTCCAACGTTCCCCACACAATTACATTCTGAATTCCTCAGTCCCTCTTTCGCTGAGCAGTTTCAACTCCCCAATGTCATAATCGCATCCTGAATCTCTCCTGTCACAGACAGTCGCACCCTGCTCCGCCCCTGCCCTGGCAGTCGCACCCTGCCCCCCCCCGCCCCGGCAGTCGCACCCTGACCTGCACCGCCCCGGCAGTCGCACCCTGACCCCCCCGCCCCGGCAGTCGCACCCTGACTCCCCGTCCCGGCAGTCGCACCCTGACCCCCCGTCCCGGCAGTCGCACCCTGACCCCGCCCCCGCCCCGGCAGTCGCACCCTGACCCCCCCGTCCCGGCAGTCGCACCCTGACCCCGCCCCCGCCCCGGCAGTCGCACCCTGACCCCGCTCCCGCCCCGGCAGTCGCACCCTGACCCCCGTCCCGGCAGTCGCACCCTGACCCCCGCCCCGGCAGTCGCACCCTGACCCCCGCCCCGGCAGTCGCACCCTGACCCCCGTCCCGGCAGTCGCACCCTGACCCCCGCCCCGGCAGTCGCACCCTGACCCCGCCCCCGCCCCGGCAGTCGCACCCTGACCCCCCACCCCGGCAGTCGCACCCTGACCCCCGCCCCGGCAGTCGCACCTGACCCCCGTCCCGGCAGTCGCACCCTGACCCCGCCCCCGCCCCGGCAGTCGCACCCTGACCCCCGTCCCGACAATCGTACCCTGACCCGCCCCCACCCTCGGCAGTCGCACCCCCCCCCCCCTCCCCCACCCCGGCAGTCGCACCTGTTCGTGCTGCAGCTGGTGCACCGTCCCAGCGTCAGGAGCGTGCTGGCAGTCGCACCCTGACCTGCCCCGCCCCGGCTGTCGCACCCTGACCCCCCCCACACCCCACCCGCCCCGGCAGTCGCACCCTGACCCGCCCCCGCCCCGGCAGTCGCACCTGTTCGTGCTGCAGCTAGTGCACCGTCCCAGCGTCAGGAGCGTGCTGCACGGCCTGCTGCGGAAACGGCTGCTGCCGGCCGACCACTGCGTCAGCAAAATCAAACGCAACTTCAACAGTTCGACGCTGGGCGGCGCTAGCGATAGTGACGGCGTGGAGCAGACGGCCATCAAGGTGAGTCGAGGTCTGCTGGCTCCGTAATGACCGAACGGTTTGAGGCGTTAATTGCATGCCCATGGTCCGGGACGTAGGCCATTGATTTGTTGACCCAATGTCGTAACATAAATATGCTAATGAAACCCATAGTACAAGTGAGCAGCATTAAAGCTGTCCCCACAGGGAACTGCATGAGCTATCAGTCCAGCTGAATACTTAATTTGTTCATTAAACAGGTTTAGAGAGCCCGGATCCGAGGCGTATGTCAGAGTAGGTTGCGCCGCTCTACTACCGGTAGCGGCATGTAGCGGTTCGCTACATGACCGATGTAGTCGATGCGCCCTAAAGTCCCCTACTGCTACCGGTAGCGGTAGAGGCGCCGTCCGCTACGACAGCCGCCACCTAGGCTGCCAAGCCAGTCGCACCGCTCTTGCGGGTAAAGTGATGCGCAGATCGAGGAATGCGATGCCACTGGTGGAGTTTGCCACAGCCGTCCGAGAATATCAAGTGGCTCCTTTGCCTGGTCTTGTGGTTTCCAGGTGGTGTATTCCCACACCTCCCATAACCACTAATGTTAAATTTATATATGATGGGTAGTCCTCAAGCACATTGATAATATTTCGATTGGTGTTGCACCAGCAGCACCAAAACTTACACGAGTCCCCACCCCTGCTCAAGCATTACCCGTGAACACTAAAACTCCACGGAACTCATGTGTAACAATGACAATCTCTAAGCTAACGAGAACGTTTCGAACATTATTATTTTTATTTCGGGAACCAGATTTGGCCCACGAGCCGACCTGCCAAGTTGGCCGCTGTGGTCGTTGTTCTATGTTCTATGCTACATTCTGTCCCACATCGACAGATAGCTGAAGTGCTCCATGTCCTTCCCCGTGCCGACAGATATCGCTGAACTGCTCCATGTCCTTCCCCGTGCCGACAGATATCGCGCAAGTGCTCCATGTCCTTCCCCGTGCCGACAGATATCGCTCAAGTGCTCCATGTCCTTCCCCGTGCCGTCAGATATCGCTCAAGTGATCCATGTCCTTCCCCGTGCCGACAGATATCGCTCAAGTGCTCCATGTCCTTCCCCGTGCCGACAGATATCGCTCAAGTGCTCCATGTCCTTCCCCGTGCCGTCAGATATCGCTCAAGTGATCCATGTCCTTCCCCGTGCCGACAGATATCGCTCAAGTGCTCCATCACCTTCAAGCGGATCACGCTGCCGGCGCGCGGCCACGACTGCAAACACGTCCAGTGTTTCGACCTCGAGTCCTACCTGCAGATGAACTGTGAACGTGGCGTCTGGCGGTGTCCCGTCTGCAGGTAAGGCGCCCGTATCCCAGCCGAAGGGTTGTGGGTTCGACTCCCGCCTGTCGCCGCTCTTCACCGCGGCCATGTAGCGTGAACAATTGGCGACGCTGTTGGACTCAAAGCAGTCGACGCGTCGTAAAGCCAAGAACCACCAGCACGTGATCTGTCGGCCGGTGACGTCATGGCGGTGTGGTTGTGACGTAATCTGTAAGCCGGTGATGGCGGAGGGAGAAGCCAGCACCTAGCGGCTTCGTGTTGTAAATAAAGATTCATTCAAGAATGCTGCAAATTAGGACAAGTTGGGACACGACCACTGTAGGTACCTGCTGTTGTACTCTGTACGTCATTATTGTACCACTGTAGGCACCTGTTATTGTACTCTGTAGGTCATTATTTTACCACTGTAGGTACCTGCTGTTGTACTCTGTACGCCATTATTGTACCACTCTAGGTACCTGCTATTGTACTCTGTAGGTCATTGCATGGCCATTGATTTGCTGCGGCACTACCTGCTCTGATGACTTATCCTCTCTCTTACTGTTGATTCATTCTCACTGGCGTTGAGGTATCTGTTGATCATTTATCGGCAACTCCAAAGGTAGATCACCCCTGCATGGCTGGTGACCTCGGGCGGGTTGGGATCCGCACCCCTTCTGGTTTGGTGCGATGCCAATGTTAATTTCTAATTTTCTCTATTCAGTCTGAAAATGTTCGGGCCCGAAACCTCTTTGTTTGGTGAGATGTCCCCAGCCGAGCTTCCTTGTATGCCTCCTGTATGTCTAAATCTTTAAGAGACATATTAAAGTGTTTATAAGAATGATAAACATTATCTTAGATGACCCCTTCTGAAACAATTCTAGAGCTTTCGGAGCCCCTGGCGGCTCCGAAAGCTCTAGAATTGTTTGAGAAAGGGTCAGCCCAGATAACGCCTGTCACTACTGTATGTCATTGCGTGTTATGATAATAACGTTTTTGCCGAAGCGTCCCTAAAACACCCCCAAAACGCAAGGTGCGGTGGTTGTTTTCAGCAAGCAGGCACCTCTGGAGGGTCTGGAGGTGGACCAGTACATCTGGGGCATCCTCAACTCCCTCAACGGGAACGACTCCATCGACGAGGTCACCATAGACGCCTCGGCCAGTTGGCGAGCCAATAGTGGTGTCGTCGTTAAAAAGGTCAGTCGCTGGTCACAGGCAGGTCAGGGTCGGGTCAAAGGTCAGGTTTAAGCGATTCTGGATTGGGCTAAAGTTAGGGAAATGTCAGGTCAGATTCCGGTTAAATGTCAGGTAAAATGCTGGACCAAAGTCAGGTCAAGTCAATTAACCTAAGTCGAGCTCGGGCCCAGGTCAGGTCAAGGTCAAGTCATGCCGTCAGACGGTGTACGAGCACCTGGAAGAAGTGAGAACACAATTTACGCCAGGAAATTCACTCGAACTATTCTTAGCTATGGGCCGAAAACATCGCGAACCGACCAGAGGAAGTTTTACCTTGTGCATCCCATGCGAGATCGCCATGAGGTTAAACCTCTGCAGATCGGCTGCCTCGACACCGAACTACCACCATACGCACAGCCTCGCTCATCTTGTCTAGCACTCCCTATTTATACAAAACAGAGCAGTTGTGTGCTTCCTTGCAGAGATAGCATTTGAAGTAATATACACACCTTCCTAGCTTATAATTTGCTTCCCCAGATATATTCTATTAAGCGCTCTTCTATGTGACAATCTGATGTGTGATTAAGCAAGCTTGTTATGGGTGCAATATAACCTACTGGGGTTGACGCACCCTAAAACCCCAATAATCATCATCACCTTGTCTAGCACACGTGGCGCACGCTGCTGAGCCGGCGTAGTTGATGTGCTCTTGTCATGGCCTTGGATTTGTTAGAGGTTCACGGAGACCGCTTGCGTGCCATATGAGTCACATGGAGGTCAGGGGCGCTGTAGATTCTGGCTGGAGGACATGCTGGTGACTGGGTAATCATAGAGTTATGGATTGCGAGTTCTCGAGCGGGGAGTAATGTTCTGCTGCATTGTGATAGGACTACCGGTTGGGAGTGACTGTGGCTTTTGCGATAATCAAGTTGCAAGATGACAAAAACACAATGAAGCTGTAGGACGACACATAACTTAATGAAGCTGGAGGACGACAAAGAACATAATTATTTCGTTTGTGCAGCATTATGCCCTCTGTTTATGGAAACTAGGAACCTATTTCCAAGAGAAATGTAAATGCCTCTAAGACCGTTGCGTTTCGCTGGACAATGCATGGTGGACAACGTGGATGGACCATTGGCACAGTGGACAGTGCCACTGTGGACAGTGTGGACAGTGCTATTCCGGAAGTTGTGGACAGTGTGAACAGTGCCATTGTGGACGTGGACGTGTGTGCAGTGACACTGTGGGCAGTGTGGACAACGACACCGTGAACAATGTGGACAGTGTAGACACTGTGGACACTGGACAGTGTGACACTGGACAGTGTGTACAGAGTGAACAGCGTGCACAGTGCCAGTGTAGACAGTATGAACTGTTCAGTGTGAGGGACTGATCCGCGTGCACCTGCCCGCAGGAGGAGGACCCCCTCGTGGACAGCCTCAGTCAGTGTGGACACAGTAGACAGTGTGTACAGAGTGAACAGTGTGCATAGTGCCAGTGTAGACAGTATGAACTGTTCAGTGTGAGGGACTAACCCGCGTGCACCTGCCCGCAGGAGGAGGAGCCCCACGGGGACAGCCTCAGCCAGTGCACCAAGCAGCGACTCAAGGCCATGAGTCCCGCCTCCATGCACATGCCGACCATGTCCAACTGGGAGGGGGCGCAGAGCATGTCGCCCTACTCCCCACCGCCACACATGTCCAGTACGTCTGAGCACTTACCTCATACCGCTATCTCGTGTCTCTGATCCATAATCTCTTACCTCGCATCATTCACGGTGTGAACGTCAGGTCCTGATACCTTTTATTTCCCTTTATCTCCCTTTATCCCTGTATGCCCTTTATCTCTCACCGTTGAGTACGCCCATATCTCCTGAATAGAGGCACAGCGATGAGGGACCGGGGGCCCAGTCCCCGGTCCCCTTAGCAACTAAAAATTAACTAGATCGAACACAAAAAATATATTTTTACCACGGAAAACCAGAAATATTTCGCGCGCGAAGCGCGCCTACAGCGGTTTCTATTTGATCATATTTTTGGCGTCGGCCCCCTTAAAAAAGCCTAGCTGCGTCTCTGTTCCCGAAGCTAGACGTTACGTCCAGATGACATTCCTGACAGATGACATCCTCCATGCGTCACATGGGGACGAGGTACACCTCTGTCCTCTCCTCTTTTCTCCCCACTGTACAGCCTAGTACAGCCATGGCGAGGCCGTGGGACTTCGTTCTGAGATCCTCTGTCGTCCTCTTCAGCGGGCTCCTCAGCAGATTCACCAGCAGACAGCACCCTCCTCATCGGGCTCCTCAGCAGGGTCTCGAGCAGGCTTTTCAACAAAGTCGTCGCCTCCACTGGGGTCCCTGGGGTCCGGATCTCTCCTGGGATAGGAGATGACCACGGCCTCACACCTCTGACATGGCAATAGTTTCTGCGCTACTGAGATTTGACCGCACCTGGAAACCATACTGCTGCACAACACTCCTGCTTTGCAGTCGGCTCTTCACCAGGCACCATCTTTGACAATAGCACCTTTACCTCGTGGTGACACAGGCTTCTCAGCCCGAAAATCAACCTTCACTGAATAAAAAAGATGTTCAATTGTAAATTGTTACAATTGTGAATGTTTGTGTGTTATCATAGGCACTTTTAATATCAAATCAATGACGATCTTCAAGGTTACATGCTGAATACACTCGGCCAACATACTGAATATACTCGGCCAATCTCGAATGTGACCACTGCTATGTAGGCAGGTAGAAACTATGCAAAACTAAGCACTTCTGACGCCGATGTTGTTCTCCTCAGTGGCTGGATTGTCAGATCTCAGCCTCTTTTCTGTTCACACAGGCATCAACAACGGCGCAATGATGCCCTACGCGTCTGCTGGCGGCGCCACTGCTGTGACGTCTTACGTGGGCGGAGCCGAGTCGGAGGGCGGGGCTCTGGGCCGGCTGAGCGACTCGGTGTCCAGTCTGGACCCGCTGGCGGCTATGGAGAAGAGCATGAAGGAAACGGTCAGTGGAGCCGGGCAGGGTCGGGGGAGGAGGGTGCACTTGGAGGAAAGGGTCAGTGGAGCCTAGCAGGGTCGGGAAGAGGATTGGTTGGCTAGGTTGGTTATTGGTTTTACGACACGTCGACCGTTGAGTCATGTAGCGTCGCCAATCTCTCACGCCGATTGGTCGCGGGCGAAGAGTAGGTGAGACTCGAACCCACAACCTCTCGACTGTGAGACGAGCATCTTACCCCTAGACCACTCGTCCCCGTCGGGGAGAGGAGGGTGTACTTGGAGGAAAGGTTCAGTGGAGCCGGGAAGAGTCGGGGATAGGAGGGTGCGCATGGAGAGGTTGTGATGGGTGGGGAAGGGCAGGTGGCAGAGTGGAGAAGTGTGACGTTGACGCAGATGATCAGGCGGCTGAAGAGGGTACAAATCCCAGGTCTGTGTGAAGAGTCAGATGAAAGGACGGGAGAGAACGACAGGCAGGTGACATTTTCACGAGAGGATACTCGTCTGGATGGCGCCTGCAGAAGTCTCTGGATGGGCAATCGGCTGTAAAAAATCGCTGAGCGGGAGATGCGCTGCACTCGAGCATCTGAGATGGGCGTCTTCTTCTCATTTTAGCTGCAAAAAAATCCGTTAAGCGTGTGGTTGGGGTATGCTCAGCCATCCTGGAAATGGATTTTTTTTACCTGGCAGGGAGGCGTCACCTCTACATGGGGAACGTGCCCCCAGTCCCCCCTCATCTGCCCCTGATTTCCGTGCGACGCTCTGAGCTTATTGCAACTACGTGTGTGTCCAGTGCATGACGATGGATAGTGCCAGCAGATCGAACTGAAGTTTCGTATTTTCGCCGATAGATGGGAGGCTTGGGCGCGGGGCCGGCGAGTCAGCTGGCTCCGCAGACTCCGCACACGCCGCTGACTCCGGGGTCGTCAGCTGTCTCGTCCAGCACCAGTGAGTGACGTCACCGCCCACGGTGGAGGTGCAAATTTGACGCCAGGGACTCCGTTGTGCGGATGGTTGTGTCCTGTGGGTTCCCTATCACGCTCAAATGTAAAGACAAATGGAAAAGGGTCGCATGAAGGCCACAAAAAACGCGTTGGTGGACCATAATTGCTGTGTTGTTCCCCCCCCCATGACAAAATGACAAATTTGAATATGTCACCACCATGTGCCTGATGGGGCATCCATGCCGGCTTTTTGGTATCACAAAATTGAAGGCTGGTCTGTGAGCTATGGCATCATAACAGTGAGCATGCCAGGCACCTTTCGCCGAATCGCAGACTGTCCACCTCAGTTACCTCACTTCACTCCCAGGTGGCCAATGTTAAAGTTGTGATGAACTCACCCGGGGACGCTTGAATCGAATTGTCTTTAATTCTTACTTTTATGCAAGTGTCCCTGGGTGAGTCCATCATAACTTAAACCTGGACCACATGGGAGTGAGGTGAGTTAACTGTAAGGAAGACAGTCTGCTATTCGGCGAGAGGGGGCCTTCCATGCTCACTGTTATGATGCAATAGCTCACAGACCACATTTCAATCTTTATATATATATATATATATATATATATATATATATAATGATGCTTTTGGGTGTTGTTTCTGAAGTTACCAAAATAAGGTCAGGACCATGAAGTTATCTGACACTTGGTCAGCACGTCGCGCATTGGTCCCGCTAGGAGGTGGTGCCATTCCAGGAGAATGTCGCAGTGGACATTCCGTTGGCACTAGCCAATATCCAGGAGAGTGTTGTAGTGGAAATTCCATGCATGTATTTGTAATTATTTTTACACATGAAACCATAGGTACCTACCTACCTACCTATCTCTTATTCACATTCTTCAATGACCAAATCAACTGAAATATCTAATGCATATTTGCCTAGATTAGGTAAGTAGCTAAATAAGCATATCTGGATCGAGATGTTCACATGCACTGACTCATACCACACCTATTGCACACCCAGCACCTATTAAAGAAGAAAAAAAACTGCACGTGAGTACGGCGTCCAGCGTAATAAGCCTGCCGTAAGACATTTATGAATGAAATAGAAAAAAAAACTGTTTGGTAATCATTGTACTTGGTAACCAGTGACACTTATTAGGCTTAGAGGAGATATGTACTACATTTTCATTGAAATAAATTGAATAATTTCGTTTATGCAGCATACAATTATTTTTGAATGCACAGACGATTGTGTATTAAATATATCTATCTATGTTGTACTTCCGAACAGGTTTTGAATGAGGTATACATGGTTTCCTAATAACAAGTTTTTTTTCCAAACACCTATTACATTACTTGACTATGGTACATGCACTTTGGCCTTATGGATAGTGAGTTGAATGATTTTGTAAAGCAAATCGCTGCTATCATTTCAACATTATTCTCCATTAATATTATCCATATTCTCCATAAATTGCTAGGCACCTCCGGTCTAGCCATGTAGTCGTCCAAGTCAGGTGAGGGAAGGCGAGCATATTGTTGTGACACATTTGTTGAACTACCTACCTTGTTACGTAGGCCCTACAACTAGGTTCTAACACCTACCTACCGTGGAAAATAAAATATTTAACTCATTCTTGAATATAATCTCAGATGACCTTGCCCTTACGTATTCCCATTTTGAACGCATTCGAGAGAATTGTAATTTCTATGATGTTCAAGATATCGGTAGACAAGTTGAAATTGGCCCTGACTTCAACTTAGAAAGAAGCATAGATATTCTCCATTTGAATGCAAGATCCATAGTAAATAAATTTGATGAGCTCAATATCTTCCTAAGCCAACTGAATCACAAATGGAGCTTTATATGTATTTCTGAAACCTGGCTATCAAAAGAAAATGAACATAAATTTAACTTAGATGATGAAGATTATGAGCTATTCTGCCGAAGCAGGGAACACAAAATTGGGGGAGGGTCTGCAATCTATTCCTTGAAATCTCTTAAAGCAAAACAGGTCTATCCATTTGATTTTGTTGCTGCTGAAGTTGAAGTAGTTTTTCTCCAAATAGAATTGAGTAATAAACAAACTATTTTGATATGCCAGATCTATCGTGCACCTGGTCATCATGCACAATTTTTGTCAGAATTTGAAGAGTGCTTAACAACAATAAGCCATCTGAACATGCCGACCTACATCATTGGAGATTTAAATGCTGATCTGTTATCAATTCCAAATGACCATTTTGCAGACTCATTTTTTATGTCCATGTGCTCTCATGGTTTTCTTCCTCTAATATCAAAGGCAACTCGTGTATATGATTCATCATGCACATTAATTGATAATATTTTCTGTAATGATGTATCAAAAATACAACAGTCTGGCATCATTAAATCTGATTTCTCTGATCACTTCTCTATTTTTACAACATCAGAATTTACAGTTCAAAAACCAATCAATGCAAAAAGAACAAAAACTGCTTTTGACTTTCACAAAATGGACAACCTGAGGGATCATCTGACCAATGAACTTCAGGGAATTTTTGATGAAAATGATCCTGAAGAAGCATGCAGCAGCTTAATTAATGCATACAAAAGTGGGATTGATAAATTTACTTATACTCAAGTCTTATCAAGAAAAACAACCTCCATAAAACCATGGATTTCACCTGCAATACGATGTTCAATCAATCAAAAGCAAATATTATTTAATCACAAACTTAAATATCAAACTGCTGAAAGCAAGAAAAAATATAACAAGTATAAAAATACACTGATTGCAATAATTAGAAAGGCAAAAATACTTTATTATGAGGCTGAATTTGACAAACATCAAAATAATCCAAAAGAGACATGGAAAATGCTTCACCAGATTCTGAGGCAGACTCCTTCCAAACATAATATCCCTGAAAAAATGAACACAGATACAGACATCACTCTAGAAAATGATGCAGCTATAGCTGAAGGATTCAATAAATATTTCACAGAAATTGCACCAAAATTGAGAGAACAAATTCCTCAAAACAACACCAATGCTTTAGAATACATACATACGTACCCAGATATATCAATGGCACTATTAACAGTAACAGAAAACAATTTAGATACAGTGATTACTTCTTTAAAAAATGTTGGGTCGGGAATTGATGGAATAAATTATAGGATATTTAAACAATCATATAGGTCAATATTACCCCACTTGACCCATGTCATTAACCTATGCCTGAATAGTGGGACTTTCCCCAAGCCATTTAAAATAGCTGTTGTCAAGCCCATCTACAAAAAAGGGGACCCAGCAACATTTTGTAACTACCGACCAATTAGTATTCTTCCATATATGTCAAAAATATTAGAAAAGATCATCTACAACCAACTCTTGGAACATTTCACACTACATAACATACTTTCTGATAAACAATTTGGTTTCAGAAAAGATATGTCCACATATATGCCTCTTCTCTTAATACAGAACTTGATCACCAAAGGGTTTGAAAATAATGAATATGTTGTCGGAATTTACCTTGATTTGAGGAAGGCATTTGATACTGTTGACAGGAAAATATTATGTGCAAAATTGGACAAATATGGAGTGAAGGGAAACGCAATTAAAATATTACAGTCATATCTATCAGGAAGAACTCAAGCTACCACAATCAATAACAGCACCTCTGCTTTCAGAAAGATTGAAATGGGTGTACCACAGGGCTCAATTCTAGGCCCCTTACTCTTTATAATATACATAAATGATCTTGTAAATTTGGATGTAGAATGTCAGACATTTCTATATGCTGATGACACGGCTATATTTTTCAAAAGCACTGACCCTAAAGAGCTTCAAAACAAAATACAAAATTCATTGCCAAGAATTTCACAATGGCTACATTCAAATCTTTTGTCATTAAATGAAACAAAAACTGTATACCAGTTGTATAACAATCACAAAACGAATATTGATATTGAGATCAAATTTAATGGGATTGCTATTTTGCATCAAAATCCAGTGAAGTACCTTGGTGTATACATAGATGAAAATTTGAAATTTGCATCCCATATCAGCAGTGTCTCAAACATAATAAGTCGTAATATAGGAATGATATCAAAAACAAAATATATCCTAAGCAAAAATCACCTCTTAAAATTGTATAATGCATTAATTCTCCCATATATAAATTATTGCTGTTTTCTCTGGGGTACAAACTATGCTAATCAGACACACAAATTGTCCTTGCTTCAGAAAAGAATGATGCGCATTATTGAGGGTGTATTTCCCCCTCAGAGTGCAAACCCTATCTTCAAGAAATACAAAATTTTAAAAGTCCAAGACTTCAGATGTTACTTATTATGCAAAAATTTATTTATAATCAGCTGCCTCATTCTATTAGACCTCTTTTCACCGTATCTCTGAATACCCCATATTCCACTAGGTTACAAGACCACTTCCAACACTGCTATTCAAACAAAAATTATCGTCTCTTCACCATTGAATGTTTTGGACCTAAGCTTTGGAATATTATTATAGCAAAACATTTTCTGCATACAGATATACCAAATTCTAAGACTGTTCTAAAAAATCACATAAAGACATACTTCTTGAACAAATACTAAATGACTCATGCACTCACTCTGTCTGTTGAATATCAGGGGAATGCACATATGTAGGTATGTATGTCTGTGTGCGTGTGCGTGTGCGTGTGCGTGTGCGTGTGCGTGTGCGTGTGCGTGTGGGTGTGGGTGTGGGTGCGCATGTGCGTGTGCGTGTGCGTGTGCGTGTGGGTGTGGGTGTGGGTGCGCATGTGCGTGTGCGTGTGCGTGCGTGCTCGTGCGCGTGCTTAACCATATATAGAAGCTGAAAAACACCCAACCATAGTTCCTCCCACATTCCACCCAGCAACAAGCTTATGCTTAGCTGGATGGAGTTGTGGGAGGAGCCTAAGTAAACAAATGCATTTCAAATTAGGAGTGCCTACTACCATCTCGTCACAAACCAGCTACTAACATTATAGTTTAGGCCTCAACTTCTCTTTGGGATGGATATAGGGCCAGTCATATGCCTCCTTTGGGTATGACTACTTTCAGCATTCTTTATTGCTAGTTTTATTGCTCTAACACTGGGTGCTTTTATGCTCGTTTATTTGTTTTCCATCTCTTAGCTGGGAGTGCCGCGACTTTACTGTTTATTTTATGGTGTTAACGTAAGGTACTTGCAGTCGTTGGGTAAGGGGAGGGGGCACTCCTGGTCACCTGATCTTGGGTGGCGGACGTAAAAAAAAAAAAAAAAAAAAAAATAGGTGTAGGAACAGGGGGTGCCATGCCTCCTCCACACACGCTGTTTATGAATGTCTTGCATTAATGCTATGGCGATGCTATGTAAAAATCAACTTCAAGAAGGGATTTCCCAACCCACCACACTTTTGAGACGTTTTACGCCTCTGCATGGAACGATTAAACGTGAAAAGTACAGGAAGATGCCTGTAGAGGGCGCAGGGCATCGTACGCCGTACGATGCCCTGCGCATTCCCTCCCTCTGGATCAGCCCATTGTCTTACAACAAATGTCGTGCTTTCATCACTTTTATTCGCCGGCAAGACTATTGCAATCATAATGAACGTTGGCTGCTGCATGCTAAATGGCGGTCTCCGAGCGAACATCGGTTTCGGAATATTACCAGTAGATGGCCACAAATCGTTGCAATAAATACTGCGAAGATATTTCTGACCTGGCGCCAGAATATTTTTTTTTATATCAAATACAAAATGCGTACAATATATATATGAAAGGTAGACATAGATACATACAAAATTGCCAAAAAGGACTACGATTTTTGTATTTGCGGCTGTGTAGTTAAAATAGATGAACTAAGCACATTTCGATTATTACATGATCTGTATGCAGGACTAAACATTCACGGTTTCCTCGCCTCAGCGGTGCACATGTTAAAATTGGATCGATAGCGAGAAGGCTGGCGTGCCTCCTGGCGCAAGGATGGCATGCAAAACCAAGCAGCGAGCATTTTCTCACCTTCTCCGAAGCTACTGTGACCTTCAACTTTCCGAGCGCACGTTTGTATAGGCAAGCGCTTGCAGAGAAGCATTCGGCTAATTGGAAGTGATGTCGCTGAATGGTTTTGTACAGTTTTGAAGGTTTTGTGTGCCCATTTGTAGGTTTACGAACAATTTACGTCTGCCAGGCCATTCCGATATGGAAACACGATTGTTTACGCCCAGGGATTAATGAGAGGAGTAAGTGGGGTGAAGCAGGGGCGTCGCCACCAGGGCAGGGGGGGTGTATGGCGGAGCAGTCGCTCCCCCCCAGCAATTCGGAACGTCCCTGAAAATGCGCATAAAATATGAAGTGCTCTTCAGCAGAAAGGCTTCACCTTGACGATGGACGCCATCCAGAAAACTTTGGCTTAGATATAACAGAGCTCGTTTGTGTAGGAGGTCCCAGAGAAACCAGAGAGGCCCGTCTCCGGCCATGATCACCATCACTTTTCGTGATCTTAACCATGAGCTATACAGGACAACAGAATGGTTCTACCTCCTCCCCCCCCCCCCACCACGTGTTTACCATCGTTCCTGATCCCTCGCCTCCCCCCAACACCACCAGGTGTGTGCGAACACGCGCCAGCCTACCCCCCACCCCGCCACTGACACCGCCCCTCTGTGACGTCAGACGGGTCGACGGGCTCGGGCGCTCACGCCGACGCGTCGGCGGGCGGCGGCGGCGACGACGGCCAGCTGCCCGACCTGACCGGCCAGCTCAACTTCGAGCAGGCCGACATCGTCGACGGCGACGGCCAGGGAGGCCCAGACGCGCTGGACGTGAGTTGGGTCGCCGGGGTCAAACGGTCAATGGCACGGGTGTTGATTTTTTTTTTGGGGGGGGGGGGGCAAAACACATGAAAGCAATTGGCAAGCCGATATTGATTGGGGGGAGGGAAACACTCCATAGGTCCATGTTAAAACTGAAATTACGTGCAGGGGGGGGGCAGTACCAACATTGGGGGGGGCACTTGCCCTCTCGAAGGTATACAAAACAACACCCCTGGTCAAAGGGTTGCAGTGGGAGGGTGACCATAACCGAGGGCATGGTGGGGTTGACACAGAATGTCAGGCAAGATCACAGCTGGGGTATTTGTAGGTCCACAACTAGGTGCACAGTCGGCATTCGCCGTGTCCTCGGGGGAGAACTAACAGGGATCACTTCGCTTTTCAGATGTTTTAGCGAAATATTGCACGAACACGCGATTTTACAGAAATCGAGGAACCCTGAAGAGAGTGACCAGATTCATGGCTGAAGATCCGGGGTGTCGGGGGTGGGGTAGTGTCCGTGTCCCTCCTGGTTTGGTAACCTGTTGTTAATGGTCATTTTCCCTATTCAATATGGATATTTTGGTTTTTGTATTGTTTTTTTCTTTCTTTTTGGTTTGGTGAGAGATCTCCAGGGTGGCCGGGTCATCCTTGGTTGCGCCGCTGATCATAGAAAGTCCTGCTACTGCTGTGAACATGCATCGATTCACGTGACTGTTTCCCGGAACACCATACGTGATGGTCGGCTGTGAGCGGCTCCAGCACGTGACTGTTTCCCGGAACACCATACGTGAGCGGCTCTGCAGCAGATACGTGACTGTTTCTGAACACGTGATCTGTTTCCCGGAACTCCATACGTGATGACTGGCTGTGAGCGGCTCCAGCACCTCTGCGGCAGCACAGACGACTCTGACCTGACCGCCCACGCCGTGTCGCCCACAGCAACTGTACCCGGACAACAACGTCGACCCGCTCGACCTGCTGTCGTTCCTCGACCCGCCCGACCTGGCCACGCCCCCCAGCAGCGGCGGCTCCTCGGCGCCGGCGGCGAGCGGCGGCGCAGCCGAGACGACCGGCGCCGCCACCGCCGAGGAGATCCTCAGCCTCTTCGAGTGAAGCCACGCGCGATTGGCCGCCGCGCCGCGCGTCACGGCCGGCTGCGGCGCCTGATTGGTCGCCGCCGGGCCTGCTCAGCTGGTCTGACGTCCGATTGGCCGACGCCCTGCGCGCCGCTGCCGGTGACGGCGTCCGATTGGCTGCGCGCCGAAGCCGCAGCCGGCCGCGCAGTGTGGTTGGCGGGCGCTCGCACGCACTGCGTGGCTTCTGATTGGTCGTTTCGGCCGGGATCACAGTCGGCTGCGGCGGATGATTGGTCGCAGGCGACGCACTCGACCAATGGCGGAGGATGTGACGCTAGTGGGTGTTCGAAGTGAGCTGACGGCCACGCCCTGCCTGAATGTGCAATACAGGACCAACGTGACGTGACGCGACGCGACGTGACGTGACGTGACGTGACGTGACGTGACGTGACGTGACGCGACGCGACGTGACGTGACGTGACGTGACGTGACGTGAGCAGGGCTGGCCGGCGTGACGTGACGTGACGTGACGCGACGCGACGTGACGTGACGTGACGTGAGCAGGGCTGGCCGGCGAGCTGCTTGTGATATGCAAAGTATGCAAATGTTCCTTTCTACGTGGCTACTGAGCGGTTACGTTTTCTTGTACAGGATTGTGCGCACCGCGCGCGAGCGCTGTTTATTTAAATGTTGTGTAGAAATCAAAATATGCAACTGCTGGGTAGCTGTAGCTGACCATGTACAAACCAACTGTGTAGAGAACGAGCTATGGATTCTCAGCCACTTTTCTAAGCATGTCTCTGGCTGGTGAAGGCGTACGCGAAGACGTCGCCGAACGCCAAACGAAGCGATGACGTGGAAAGTCCGACCATGACGTCATGTGCAAGTGACGTCGCGCGCCGGGTGATGTAAATGTGACGCCAACAACGAGCGCCCACCTGATTGGCCACTGTCCGGCGGAACTGATGTGCGATTGGTCGGCTTAGGCCCGAGGCGGCAGCTAGGACGGCGTTGATTGGCCGACTGTCGGCGGCACGCGGACGCCCCTGTCTGTGCGCTATATAGCTTTAACCGCGGCGGAGAAGCGGCTGGCGGTGTACGGCGCTTCGGCGAGTCCTGGGCTTCTCGGCGTGGATTCCGGTGGACCCCGGGCTCTTCGGTACGGACTCCGTTGGGCCCCGGATTTCTCGGCACGGACTCCGGTGGGCCCGAGCTTTTAGGCGCGGACTCCGGTGGGTCCCGGGCTTCTAGGCGCGCACTCCGGTGGGTCCCGGGCTTCTAGGCGCGCACTCCGGTGGGTCCCGGGCTCCTAGGCGCGCACTCCGGTGGGTCCCGGGCTTCTAGGCGCGCACTCCGGTGGGTCCCGGGCTTCTAGGCGCGTACTCCAGTGGGTCCCGGGCTTCTAGGCGCGCACTCCGGTGTGTCCCGGGCTTCTAGGCGCGCACTCCGGTGGGTCCCGGGCTTCTAGGCGCGCACTCCGGTGAGTCCCGGGCTTCTAGGCGCGCACTCCTGCCAGTCCCGGGCTTCCTGTGATGGAATTAAGGGCGCCGTTGACTTTCGACCAACCCAAGCGGGTGCTGAAATTTGATTGGCTAGTTCGCATGAGCCTGCTGCTTGCTCTTCTTGATGATTACTTGGGTTTGCTGGAGTTTGTTTTGGGTTTGATAGGCACCTGGTTGGAGTTTGTCTGAGGAAGGCATCTAACGTCTGATCGCTTAGGTGTGAACCTGGGAAACTGGACCTGTTTCAACGTACGCAGCGTGAGGGTTCTCTTACGTCGGACGATGGATCATGATGATTTCCTACTCGATAGGCCTCCAAACAGGAAAGATCAGCAGACGATGCGAAACTTAATAAATCACCATGTGATTCATGCACGTTGTTCCATAATGCAACGTGTTGGAGCAGTTTAATGGGATTTTAACGAAAAAAGTAACGTCTAAAGCCAGCTGCACGTTGTACATCAGGGGACGAGTAGTCTAGGGGTAAGATGCCAGTCTCACAATCGAAAGGTTGTGGGTTCGGGTGCCACCTGTCACTACTCTTCGCCCGCGGCCAATCGGCGTGAGAGATTGGCGACGCTACATGACTCAACGGTTGATGTGTCGTAAAACCAATAACCAACCAACCAACGTTGCACATCACGTGCCATTTGTAACGCATTGCTGAATTTTTTTTTTCTCATTGAAATTGCAGGATGAAAGATTCAGAACATCTAAAATAATATCGTTTAACTACGCCACTTTGCCTGTGTGCGTTGTATAATTATTAATGTTAAAGTGTTCAGAGCGGTCAGAGAGGGTATGATTGTCCAGTTTCCCCCGCTCACCCGGCCACGAGATGTGTGCTGCATTTCCCCAACTAAATTCGACGCGGTCCCCAGGCCCGGCATTTAATTTAAAACCGTTGTGTCCCAGCAGCGCCTGCTTCTTAACCCCCACACATGGCCGTTAAGGCTGTGGCCTGGCCCCTGTCTTCACCGAGTAAGCTCCGCGGGCCCGGACCGTGCAGACCGAGCCCCGACAGGCCCGGTGACCCCGAGAAGCACGGGGCTTGTCGAAGCGGCGCGAGCGGCCGACCGCCGTTCGGTCGTCCTTCACGGCTTATTTTCACTACCATCGTAGGCAGCTAATGACCTTTATGGTAGCGACGCCGCAGGGACGGGCGGCGGCCCGGACTGTGACGTCACGCCTGCGGACGGCGTCTGCGGAATGCGAGGTGTTCTGTGTTGGTCGGCGCGTGCGTGCGTGTTGTGTGCATGGGCGTCGCCAGGCATTTTGGATAGGGGGGGGGGACGAGATCGTTTTTGGGTTCATGCAAAACCATTGACGTAAGCTAAATTTCACGAATGTTTTGGGGACGCGTTCCTCCGGTACCACGCGGTGGCGACGCCCATGGCTATATTTGCGTATGTCTGCTGAGCGGAGAGACATGTGAAATGTGGAGAAAATCTGAAATGTGAAAAGTTGTAGCAATTTCGTTACGCGCTGTAAACTTGACATGTGACTGATCGACTGTTTGGAGGGACAGGACAGAAGAGCAGCCATGTCCACCACCGCAACACCGGAGAGAGAGAGAGGAGAGAGAGAGAGAGCGGTGAGCCGCTGACATGCGCCATGATGACGTCACAGTCTGAGCCCCGCCCCTCCGCCAATCACATCACAATGTTCACGGCCGATAGTGACTGAATACATATACTCATGTACATGGCTGGCGCGCTTGCGGTCCGTCGACGGTGGCCATATTTGGCGGAGTCAGAGGCGCCAACAATCTCCGGGTCGCATGGACGATCTTCAAGTTGGAAGAGTAGGACGATAGCCGTCTGCGTGTGACTTGCCTTCTAACGGCTACCAAATGGTGAAAACACACGTGATTTTCATTGGCTTGCACGATGACAAAAACATTGCAATAGCTTGGACGACCATAGGTTACTATAGGAAGACCATGGGTTACGGAATAGGCTGGCTTCTCGTCAACTCAGTCATGGAAGCGCTGACGTTTGAGAGCCACTCGCGTGCATCGTGCCTTTAACATGTGCAACAACTTCAGATCATGAGGTTTGGGGCAATGCATCGTCTTGAAGTTTCTCAATTTTCCATGTGGGGTCGAACCCCACCAAAACTGGGGTAGGTTTGCGGACCCCGGGGACCCCAGCGGTGACGACGCCCACACTGCTAATGGTGCCCGGCTGGTTTTATCGCACCATTATCTGGGGTTGGGTTGAAGCGCTCTTTTCGAAGCTCGCAGGAATCGCTTCGCCGCGACGAAGTTGATGACAAGCCCGGCTTCCCATACGGCTTACAACCACTGAGGTGATGGCAGGCTGTCCCACACGGGTTACCACCACCGAGGTGATGGCAAGGGGGCCTGTCCCCATCCTCTTTAGCGGTAAAAGTCGTGTGTTCATTATTACAATTATTCGGTTATCTATCCAAGAGTGCTCAACCATTGTACTTTGCAAAATTCCTGGGTGCGCCCCTGCTGTTGACCCTGGCCCATCCACTTTTTGAGACGTTCCTACGCCTATGTATCAAACGTACATCTAATCCGTGTTATGCTCTGCTCGCATGAACATACACCATTCATTAATTCCAAATCATTCCCAATTAATTTCCAATAATTCCCTACTCGTTCCCAATCAGCCAGTGTAGTCCGTCTAAATGCAGTGTGCGCCGTGCTCTGTGCTGTGCTAACCCCGACCACAACGCCCACCGTGAGAGCCAACCACGAGTCAGTGAACACTGGACGTGTCTCCCCGCCAAGAACTCCGCCAAGAACCGCCAAAGATCGCCAAGAAGCGGCCACGACAAGCCCAACGTCACACGCTGGCGACGAGTGTTCACTATATGTATTCCACTTATTATCTCTGGCACGAGTTATGTTCATGTCACCTCTGACCTGACGCACACGCACACGCAAACGCTCTCGATGATACACGCACCACCCAGCAGGCAGTTCGCCGACCAACCAGCTATTCACGGCGGTACACTCGCGGCGTAGTCACACATCTGACACACCGCCTCGGCCACAGAGTCGGACAGCGTGACCCCGGGCGGTGAGCACGCGCACCGCCCCGGGCCAGGGGTCAGGCAAGCGTGACCCCGACATCGAACACACCGCCTCGGGCCACCGAGGTTAGACACCGTGGTGACCCCGGGCGGCGACGCGCGCACCGCTCCGGGCCAGGGGTCAAGCGAGCGTGACCCCGGGAAGACGGAGGGCGCGTCTGAACCGTCTGAGGATTGAGCCGGCGAGCGGGCTCACGCTGAGCCACGTGACCCCGGTTGCGACCGGTGTGCTGCAGTGTTGCGAAGCAGGGCCGTGCTCAGGTGACCGCGCGGCGCGATAGGTCAATGACTTGGCGAGATTCGTCTTACAGCCTTCGGCTCTACCTGGACGACCCCCCTGCCGTTTGTTGTCTTGGCGAAAAGGTAGTTTGCGACCAATCAGAATTCGTTACCGAATTGTCATCGAAGTGTGGCAGACCACCATCGGCACCATGCATATTTCTTAAGCGGAAATTAGTTTGTTTATACTTTCTCGACAGCGGTAGCTTACTGTGGAAGGGCCGAAAACAATCTGGCGGTTGTTCATGTCAAAACTATTGTTTAGAGACGAAATTATCAAGTGTTTCTCCGAACACAATTTCAACCCATAAGGGGATTTTTTTTTTTTTGGGGGGGCGGTGGGGGCAGTAACAACCGCACAGCGTTAAAGCGACTGCGCCAAAATGGCGTAAGCTGCTCCGCACCGACTCATAGGGTTCAGCGGTGCGTGGAAGGATCACCGCGCAGGCTCAGCATTGACCTACGTAGGGTATACTGACGCGTGGCAGGGAGCTAAGATGTCGTTAGATATAAATACCGTACACGGCCATGCTCGGATAGCGGAGTTAACGGCCAATCGGTGTCACCGTTACACAGCACAGTCAGTTGGATGATTATTTATAAACATACTCTCGTCAGCGCTATGTACAGCGTAGAGTATCCACCACGCGTACAGGATATTCAGCTCACAGTGTATCCACCACGTCGCGAAGGACATTCCGCTCCCGCTGAAACCACTACACGGTGCACCACGTTTATCAACCACTCCTCGTAGTCCTCGTATCAACCTCCTCGTATCCACACACGCTGTAGTACATCAATCACACACAGTGGGGCATCAGTCATGACCTATGTAGTATACCCCGTTGTGAATCAACTACACACCGCATGCCCATCTGATGTTGAAGAGATGTTGCCACACGCAGTATGTAGTACTCGCCCGACACTGTAGGGTCTCCCTCTGAAGCAGTCTCACTTGGCACCGGCCCTTCTCCCACACGGGACTTTATTGGCATTCTGGGATGTGGAAGTGGGGGCGGGGGGGGGGGGGAGAGTGTCGAACTCATGTCACGTCAGATCGTACCGATGCTCTCAAAATCTACTAGCGCATCAGCTTCCAGCAAATACACCGACAGAACTCAACCGACACCGGCCCGTTCCGAACAAACTCCGAAGAAACTCCAAACAGACCACGAATAGGGAGAACGGATCCTCAGAAGACTAATCACAAATGAAGCAGCTTCCGAATGGACACTGACTAACAATTGAACAGATCCTGGATATGTCTCGGACAAGACTATTGGCTTGAACAAACTGAAAACCCTCTCAACGTGCCAGACAGACTCTAAATAATCTCCAATAGATCATGGCGGAACCTGAACGCGGCTTAAGCAGACTAAACGAAGCCGATTGTGAACAACATGAGCTGACTCCGAACAGAGTCCGAGAAAACCGCGAGCACTGTTCGAACGGTCTCCCAATTGTCTCCGAGAGTCGACCTCGAATCGACCTCGAGCGGACGCTGAACAAGTTCTGTGCAGCCCGAGGCCATTCCATCGCCGTTCCCTCGCCGTTCCCTCGCCGTTCTCTCGCCGTTCCCTCGCCGTTCCCTCGCCGTTCCCTGTACAAAGTCAGTGCAGACCGGAGACGTTCCCTCGTCGTGATTTCTGCCATTTCCCGGGCGGCCGTTGACACCGGTCGTGACCTTCGACTGCCGGTGGACGTCGCTCGACCCGAGGTCCCGCGTCCGCCGGCCCGGCGCCGGCGCAGTTCATTTGGCAGCAATTTGGCAGCAGTGTTGGCGGACCGATTCGGCCTTCAGAGCACCACGGAAGCGTCCTCCTGGAGGCAAAGCGCGCGTGTGACAGCTTGTCACGTGTGACGGAGAGTCAACGGTTCAGTTAGAAGTTGGCGCACTTGCGTTGTGCCAGCCAAAATGAAAGCCATATCTGATTCCCTTCGATCTTTGTGTACGATTTAACAATCATAAATCCCTCCCGGTACAACATACTGCAAGTGAACACAAAAAAATAACTGAATTGAAGCTGATGAGCATTTTAATATATATATATATATATATATATATATATATATATATATATATATATATATATACAGATATATATATGCATATACATATACATATACATATATACATATATGCGTATATACATATATACATATATACACACACAAATATATAACACCAACTTCTTACATGAGCACAGATGGGCAACAATCATGAAAAGAACACCCTTTCACTCAACCCAAATCGCCAAGACGGGACAAAATGCAGAACGTCAACAACATGGAACAGAACCATATCGACACAACAGTACAACGGGACACAGCCGGCAGAAGGGTACAACTTCCACGGAAACAGGCTCATGAGGGATTGTCCACGCAAATCGACACAGGAGGGATCGGAGTTGCCATGCACAGGTAGATATCCTATGCTGTTCGTGGGGCCTGGGCTATCTTTGCCTTGGCCCCACCAACTTCTTACCCTATTAGCATGGGGTCCAGTGGGGTGGGGCCCACCAACAAATTGGCAGCATCCGTTGCTTCTACACATCGGGTCCCACCAATAATTTGCCAGACTGCTCTACCCATGAGAACATGCAAGCTTCCTGAGAGACAACAACGTAGTTGGGTGTTTAGAGTTTCAGTTAAAACATTTTAAGACGGGGGCGGAAACGTGGCGCATGGATTGTATGTGTTCAAGCTGCCGAGAACCAACAGCGATCCATGTATTACACGTGAACGTGAAACAAATTGATACGCAATGCAAGATTGAACAATGATTTTTCAAGGCCGCCATTTAGAACAGGAATGGAGTGGTTTGAAGTAAGCTCAGTTCATACAGCACCATAATGTTAAAACCATCCGAGGTTGCACGCTGTCCACCATGCCGGATCTATAGGTCGCTAGAACATTTGTCCCCCCCCCCACCCCACCCAATTTCTTTCGTGTCCCTCGAAGCCTCAGCTATCTGAGCATGATCGCCGCAAAATTATACTTATTAATTTATAAAGTGAAACTATCTATGCAAGAGAATTACCAAAAATACTAGAAGCCGATCTAGCCAATCAACGGGCTTCACCAGCTATCTGTCGTCACAAAATATCCGAGAGGTAAATCCGCAAACATTACACATTTCTGCTTCCAGACCATTCTTGAATAACATGAACCTTGACCATGTTGCGTTTTCGCTTGGGTGGAAAATTGTGCTTTGTGAGGCAACAAATTTGCATTATCGCAAGGCTTTATACGTCTTAGGCTGCATTCCCCTGCGCATATATCGATATATCTTGAACAAACGTGACTGGGTGTACTTGGGTATCTTCAAGACCATGGAGGGCAGTCATGGGAAGCCTTAAGCACGTATGTCAAATTAACGTCGTATTCGTATTCGTATTCAGCGACGAATTCGCCAGAGGCGTATTTGTATTGACATTGACATTCAGCGACGGGTTTATGATAGTTCGAATCAATTACCACAAATGCTTCTGCTTGTACTGAACACACTGGAAGGAACTACATAGGTCTCACATTACCACTTTAACGGTCAAGGTCAAACGCAAACCGGTTTGTTCGGTCACCTACCATTTTGTTTGCATTTTCACCCAAACCTGCCCCAATCTGCTATCAAGCGATAGCCTGTGATGAACGATCGTGTAACATTTCAAACCAGTACATGTCATGGTCAAACTTCAAGGTCAAAGGTTAGCTTGATTTATCAGATGGCGATATTGAAGAGATATCGACCGGACGCGAAGTTCGGTTGCTATCGCTTCAATTTCCATCAACTGGGCGTCGTTCGACGTGGCTTATTATGCGGTATCAGAAAGCTAAGCAATCGAATTATTTTTCAAGGGCAAAGGCCAAGCTGATACTTCGGTCGCCTCAACTTTTTTCCGTTTTCGCTCAAACGTATCAAAATCTGGTATCAAGCGATAGCCAGTGGTGAACACTCGAGTAGCATTTCAAACCGGGACATGTCAAGGTCAAAGTTTGGTTGAGTTCTTCGATGACCTCGCGTTTCGTCGCTATGGCTTCAATTTGCAGAAAATGGATGCCATTCGACGTCGCTTGTTGCGCGGTGTCAGACAGTTGATAATTCGCAATAATCTCGACGGGTTAAAATTCAAGCTGATTTCTTCGTTCGCCCCACTTGTGTGTGTGTGTGGGGGGGGGGGGTCGCCAAATCCTACCCAGGTCCACTATCAAGCGATAGCCCATGGTGAACCTTCGAGTAACATTTTGAAACCGGGATATGTCAAGGTCAAACCTCAAGGTTAAATGCTAGGCTGAATTTTTCGAAATCCTCGCGACTCGTCCCTATGGTTAAAATTGCACCAAGTGGGTGTCATTCGACGAGGCTTGTGCCGTATTATAATGTTACGAAATCGAACTAATTTTAAAGCTCAAAGGTCAAATCGATTTCTTCGGTCGCTTCATATTTTATTTTCTTCGCCCTAATCTACCCACATCTGGTATCAAGCAATAGCCCGTGGTGAACCTCGTGTGACATTTCAAACCAGGATATGTCAACGTCAAACCAAAGATCGAAGTTTAGCTTGAATTGCTCGAAGTCCTCGCGCCTCGTCGCCATGTCTTCAATTTGCATCACGTGGGTGTCATTCGACGTTGCGTCAGGTACTCTAGTAAACCGATCAGAAATCGCATAAATTTACAAAGTCAAAGGTCGAGCTCATTTCTTCGGTTCGGCGCATCTTCGTTTTCTCACAAAGCTACCCATATTTGGTGTCAAGAGATAGGCCGTCGGCAACCCTCGAGTAACATTTTAACTCAGGACATGTCAGGTCAAGCCTCAAGGTTAAAGGTCAGTTTTAATTCTTCAAAGCCCTCGCGCTTCGTCGCTATGGCTTCAATTTGCATTATGTGGGAGTCATTCGACGTGGCTTGCCGTACGGTATCAGAATGGTGACATATCGAAATAATCTCGAAGGCGTCGAAGGTCCGGTGTGCATACAATGATTGAGTGTAATAGGAATGGGAGGATCAAATCTGTTTTTGTTTGCAACCGCTGTGATAGCAGGCACCCATATCCTATATGACTAGGAGGTCCCCCAAGAAATCCGTCATAACCTGCTCGGACGGCGCTTTCATCGCAGGTTTTAAATTTACACTGCCGCATTGATGTTCTGGACATGTAAAATATATAGCCTTTCAAATTGTCCGCTTACCTCTTAATGGTTCAACGGAAGTTGTGAAATTTGCAAGAGAAGCCGCACGTGAATGCGCATAATTTTATAACCAACCGCAGTTCATACCGCGAGAGAGCAATGTTGTAATCAGGGGTTCATCCAGGAATTGTCAAGGACAATTCCTGGCCACTTGTCTACAGGAGCGCCATTTCTTTGGAGTGGTGCCAGCTGCGAAAGCACCTGGAGGGGCGCCTCTGGCTGAAAGATTCGAGGGACCGGGTTGCACTCGGTCCTTCCCGAAGGGGCGCCTTTCCTTCCAAGGGGGTGCCTTTTTCTTTCATATGGGCGCCTTTGGCTGCAAAATTTGAGCGGGTGCACTGGAACCTTTTCAGAGGGGCGCCTTTTCCCGGCCGGAGGGACGCCCCTTTCCATGTGGGTGGCACATGTCCTAAGTGGCACACCCTTTATCCGCCCTGGTTGTCATTGCATCGAAATGTCTCCCCGTAAAACAGGAAAGCATGAGAAAGTTTATTGTATGTCTATATTTACTACAATAAAGCCATCGACCAGTATTATCTTTTTTGCCTACTACAAGAGGGCAACGTTTAACGTACTTACAGCATTGCTCTGTGGTGATCGTGAAATCAGGACCAGCACATACGACATACAGCTAGATGTTCAATGGCAGTAATAATGAGCGAAACTTGCTAATTTTGGTGGAAGTCACCAAAATATGACTTTTAACAATGGTGAATCTGAAAACCAGTCGTTGAAAATGAAGTTTCTGAAATCAAAGGATATTTTGTTTGTTTGTTTGTTTTTTTTTGTGTTTTTTTTTTTGGGGGGGGGGGTAAGGCGGGTGGGGGATATCCCTCTATCCTGTCCTAACTTTCCGCGTCCCTGGTTTGTCCCCCCCCAATTTCGAAACCGTAGCTACACCCATGAGTGACACTGGGGTGGATCCGGGAATTTAGATCGGGGATCACTCATCACTCAAGAATTGACAGGGTGCATTCGAGCGTCTTGCAGGAGCGCCTTTCTACCTAGATGGGCACCTTTTCTACTCTGAGCGGCGCCATCGACTGAAAAAAAATCCTGATCCGGGGGGGGGCAGGATGCACTCCAGCGTCCTGCAGGGGCGTCACTTCCAGTGTGAGGGCGCCACATGCCAATGGGTGTGTGGTGGGACACATGGTCCAGATCCCCCCCTGGACCCGCCAGTGCGGGGGCACACACCTGGCGGCTGTGCGGCCACTCCGGACACACTGTTAGTGTTAGTAGCGCGCTCGGCCCGCGTCACCGTCCGGCCACAGAACGTCATCGTAGGTGCGCATCAAATCGAGAGACGACGGTGGCTCCGCCCTGGCGGTCGATGGCGGAGCTGGCAACGCCTGGCGAGCACAACAGAGGGCACCACTGACATAGCTCTGGTGCAGGTTTTTGGCATAACCATTGCTACTATGTTTTGTCAGATTCCAGTCACCCCAAAATGTTTTTGTGTTGTAAATGGGACAGCCACATACTTCAAAACTCTAAGCGAAAATATTTCTGGCGATGCCCCCCCGAAAACATGGCATCATCCAGACGAGTCCTCCTCCATAAACATATCTGGATGCGCCCTTGGAACGGTGCATGACAGAAAAAAAAACTTTTTGGGGGAGGGGGTTCCGCCGGTTTTCATGCCTATGCTTCGAATGACATAATGCAATATGTCACAAACGGTAGGAGAATATAGGTAGGTACTCCGTATCTGTACTACTCAGTCTGAGCGAAGCAAAGCGCGTGCGCATACGAGAGACTGACCAACTGAACATCGGGAGTTGTTGTAGAATGTGCGGGAATAGACAGACGGTTCGTGTACATTTTAGTGACGAGTTGTCAGAAAATGCGATGTTGATGATATTTGGCCTCGTCACACATGCTCGGCAGCACTTCGTTAGTTAGTTATTTGGGCTTTAGGGCGCTTCGACCAGAATTGATCATTCGCGAATGCAGCGCTTCAAGAAGTTTCCTCTGCGGTCACCGGAACGATACTTGTCACAGTGCCTCATTTTTACCTAGCGGCAGGAACGTGAACTACGCACCCAGACCTTCTGGAGCACAGAATTGGGCGTGGCTATTGGTTTTACGATACGATACGATACGATGCGACTGTTTTGAGTCATGCAGCGTCGCCAACTTCTCGAATAACATGGCCGTGCGAGAGCGATGAGCACTTACCAATTTCGAGAAAATGCACGCCTAACTAAAACATGTCACTGATAGCGATGCTAACAAGAGCGAGGACTATCATTTGAGCTAGGCTGGGTGATCGAGACATTTTCATGAGTGCTATCGGCAGAAAAGACACGTTGAGCAAGGAGGGGAGGGGGTCCACCCGAGCATACTGAGTATACTGCCCTCGTGCCTTTTGAAGGGAAATGCTTGGTTCACAAGTCCGAAGAACGGCGGCTAGGGTGAGGAGGTGCACTTGAACCTTCCTGAAGACCTTCCAAGGCCGGAGAAGACCACCTTCCCATCAGGTGGATCAGGTGGGGGTATATGTCGAAGCTTTATGGAGCTAGTGGGATTCGAACCTGGGTCTCTGGATAAGAAATTCCACGTCGTACCAGCAGCGCTATTCAGGACGTCTAGCGCGCCTTCCAACACACTTGACGGGGACGGCAGTTCGAATAAAATGCAATACAACACAATACAATACAACGCACATCACAGATGATGATGATGATACATGAAAGTTTAGGGGCGCACCGACCGCCAGAGTCATTTTTCGCCCGCACATCGCAAACATTACCGACATTACCGACATTACCAAGACCGCGACAATCGTCGGAATCAAAGAGCCAGGACGACAGCCACCACGCGGCACAGCCACCGAGGACATCGGAGAAGCGACAGGCGGGGCGCCGGGGCGGCGGGGCTGCGGGGCTGCGAGTCTGCGAGTCTGCGAGTCTGCGAGTCTGCGAGTCTGCGAGTCTGCGAGTCTGCGAGTTTGCGAGTCTGCGAGTCTGCGAGTCTGCGAGTCTGCGAGTCTGCGAGTCTGCGAGTCTGCGAGGCGCGCCTCGCCGGCGTACCTGGTATGCGGGCGGCCGCCAGCCGCAGCCGGGCAGGGGCAGGCCGTCGCTGCCCACGGGGCAGGGCGCGTCCAGGCCCGGCACGCCCTGCTCGCCCTTCAGACCGACGTCGCCCTTGCGGCCGCGCCGGCCCGCCGGACCCTGTCGGCAGGCGGTGTGTGACGTCACACACACGGTGACGTCATCGGCGAATGGTGGCCCGCCGCGCGACCGTTGTGACCTGACTGAGATGCCGGGCCTCTGTTCGAGACGGGGTCAGGCCGCAGTCGGCTTCGGGTTGAGATGACGTAAAGTCAAGGTGTCAATGTCAATGTTAATGTCAGTGTCAATGTCAATGTTAATGTCAGTGTCAATGTCAATGTCAATGTTAATGTCAGTGTCAATGTCAATGTTAATGTCAGTGTCAATGTCAATGTTAATGTCAGTGTCAATGTCAATGTTAATGTCAGTGTCAATGTCAATGTTAATGTCAGTGTCAATGTCAATGTTAATGTCAGTGTCAATGTCAATGTTAATGTCAGTGTGAATGTGTTGAACTCAATTCAACATAACATATACGATATTACTTAACACCAGCGCCGCAGGTCAATGTTAATGTCAGTCAATTCAACAATGTCACGTGGGGCAGATTTACATATACAAATTACCCACCCGCAGGCCCTCACACACGTGGAGATTTCCCCACCTCTAAGATCTCGGAAACTATTGAAACTGGAAGCACAAAATTTGGTGGGTTGATTCCAGCTGTAGTGAACTCGATGCAGCGCAAATTTCATGATGCTGGGTTGACACCTTCAGGATCAAATGAGGCCCAGGTTGACCAGCACACAGAGCCAACGAAACCTTTGTGACCTTGAACGCTCGGCGGCAGGGCGGCCCGTCGATCGACGTGGAACCCCGCAGTTTCTACATTTGCCAACGGATTTAAAATTGGATTTTGCATCGGATGTATGCAGCGAGTTTCAACCAAGTCACAATATTTCATTCCAACATCCCTGCCTGTTTTTGAGATATCGTGAAAAAGGCAGGATGGTGGGCGGAACCCCACCCTATCCCTGGTGTGCGTGTTCAGTGTTTTGTCCTAAGATCAAGAAGTTAAGTCAAGCTAACGATCTCAAGATTAAGCCGACCAGCAAGCAAATGCTAGGTCAAAATAGAGTGCTGCGATGTTCAAGCAGAGTTGAAGCTAACGACAAGTAGCGACAGGGTGAAGCTCAGTGCGGGTTCAGGTTCAATTGGAATCAAGTGGAGATCGAGGACATCGAGGTCAATTCAGCCTACGGGGTGAGATTCGTCACAACCACGCCATAAGTGGAACAATATGAGGGCACAATAAATGCTAGACCAGTGTGAAATCGTACTTGGTGCTATGTGGTCCATACAAGACCCTATTATTCATCAAGTGGCAAGCCACATTTCATTCTGCATACGACATGCAGGCCGTGTCCAACAATGTCTTAAAATACATCGTGGTCAGATACAAGTCAGGTGGCCGACAAACGACTAGAAACTACTTACGAGTTCTCCCCTGTCTCCCTTCTCGCCCTGAAATCGAAGGAGTGCGTTATAATTGAAACACCGAAGACAGGTAACACTCATTTTGCAGTATTAGATATGAACCGTACTGAACATATTGCAATATTAGCTATTGCATTGACAAAAATAAAATCTTGAATTGCATTGGCTTGCATAACAAGGGGAGCTACTTGTCACGATGAAAAGGAAGAACACCGGTGGTGGTGAATTATTTCTGTAATATTGAATACCGTCGTCTACCATCTAACGGCTTCGATAAAAGATTTGCGAGTCGAATTGGTCGACCATCGCCGTATTTTGCTACTCACGCTGTTACCATGATACGGCCAAGTCAATTCAAACCCAAAATCAAGCCGTCGCATGCAATGTTTTCTCAGCTCTGAGCACACGTCATGCTCGAGACGTGAAGCACGTCTGGAATATCCAGCATGATATCCGGCGTGATATCCAGCATGATATCCAGTTTGATATCCAGCATGATATCCAGCGTGATATCCAGCATGATATCCAGCGTGATATCCAGCATGATATCCAGCGTGATATCCAGCATGATCGATACGTGCGACGTTTTCCGCATGTCGAGCGGGATCCAGCGCACGCCCGACATTCGGGAGACAATATGCCGGAGCCTGGCCGGGCGGCCCTGTTCAGACGGTGCTGCCCATGCTCGCGGCAGCAGCGCAAGCACACGGCACCCCAGGGGGCTCCAGACAGAATCCGGCTCCTGTGCGTGCTCGTGAGAGGAGCTCGACGTGCCACACAGGCGCGAAATAACTCAAAGGCAGCGAGCTACTCTCGGTCAGAACGTCGGCAAACGTTCACGTGCTCGTGCAATTCCAGCCGCGTTTCTCAAGACCAGCAGACTGTGTGTGTGTGTGTACATGTATCGGGATATACGGCTGGCACATGCGCAACATAGCTGGGGTGTGGAGACCGGAGCTGTACATGGGGAGGGCCCTCCGCTAGGGCCACCCCACAATTTGGCGTGGGGTCAGACGACCCCACAGCCCCGAACTGAAACAGTCCAGATGGCCCCCTCGCGAATACCACCGCATCATCGAGGGTACCTTCACGCTCGGTATACCGTCCGTCCCCTGCAAAACAGGCACAAGTGCAGTGGTGGCAGTGACAGTCTGTCGTTTGTGCAGTGGTGGCAGTGACAGTCTGTCGTTTGTGCAGTGGTGGCAGTGATAGTCTGTCGTTTGTGCAGGGTGGCAGTGTAGTCTGTCGTTTGTGCAGTGGCAGTGATAGTCTGTCGTTTGTGCATGGTGGCAGTAATAGTCTGTCGTTTTGGTGGTGGCAGTAACAGTCTGTCGTTTGTGCAGTGGTGGCAGTGATAATCTGTCGTTTCCCTTGCGGTGCAGTTTCCCAACCTTGCTCAGTATTCTGCAGAAAGTTAGCAAAATGCTGGTAAAAACTAGTATTTTCCAAGCCAGTGGTATTAACCGCGGTAAGATCATTTACTGGCAGACTGCCAACACCGCAGCAGACCACCATTGGTTTACATCTCTGGGATCCGGAGAAGCTCCGGATCCAGAATCACACGCCGGTCATGGTCACCTGCACATGGTCGATGTGTCTTGACAACAAATACTTTTGCCCATGGTATTAGCCACTTTTTCCCAGCGTCTCGCAAACCATGGATTTGCACAACCGCCCTGGCGAAAAACTCCCACCAAAGTAGCGGTGCGAATTATACTGAGAGGGAACGGCCTGTGCGCTTGCCAAGCTATGTTGCTATTGCTTACTTTGAGGAGCACGTATTGTTAGATTTGTTTGGTTTAACAGAGAGCGCTTGCATGGAGAGAATAGAACCGCAGCGCGTTCCTAGCATACCACCCACGTGACGGGCCAGCCGCCACAGCATCACTATACTGCCGCGAACATTCCAGACTACCACACACACATACAGGTAGCAAGCTGCCGGTGTTGGCCACACAACAACCAGCTGCAGCTAGTTCAAAGGAGGCGACACAACATTGGAACACCCGGTGGCCAACATCGAGGTGGTTAGAAAGAAAGAAAAGTAAGTAAAAGCACGTCAGCAACCAATGTTGGCCAAGTATCAACCATCTGCAGCTAGTTCAGAAACAGCACAGCATAGCAATACCCGGAAGCCAACATCGAGATGGTTATAAAGAAATAAAATAATAAAAAGCACATGAGGACGGATGGTAGATGCCCGAGACAAAATGACAAAAAGCTAAGAGTGGAAGTAAAGGGGGGAAGGGTGGAGCTTACCGGCAGGCCAGGGATCACCCCTTTCTCCCTTCAGCCCCGGCTCTCCCTTTCCGCCCTTGATCCCGTCAAGGCCGGGCAGACCCTGAAATGGGGCGCACAAACAGGGTGTCAATCAGCGACCACTTGGCCGGGCAGACCCTGAAAGGAGGCGCAAAATCAGGGTGTCAAGCAGCGAATCAGCGACCTCTTGGCCGGGCAGACCCTGAAAGGAGGCCACACAATCAGGGTGTGGAGCAGCGACCTCTTGGCCGGGCAGACCCTGAAAGGAGGCCACACAATCAGGGTGTGGAGCAGCGACCTCTTGGTCGGGCAGACCCGGAAATGGGGCGGCACAATCAGGGTGTCAAACCGCAACCTCTTGACGCTGATGTAGCGAAGGGACAGGGTCAGCACTTTGGATATCAGCCGTCCTGTCGGCGGAGACACCCACTCACACAGCGACATCAATGACGGATCCAGGGCGAACCTGAGGGCATGTGCATTCAGTTGTTCTCGATACAGATGTGGTGCCCCTTCAGGACGCTCGAGTGCACCCTCCCCTCCCCCCTCGCCCCCCCCCCCCCACACTCCGCTCAGACGAGGTTTTCAGCCGATGGCGTCCCTCAGAGCAGAATGGCGCCCCCTGCGGAGAAATTGGCCCTCCAGAACAAGTGCCCCCGATCAAAACGCCTGGATCCGTCCTTGAGCGAAACACGCGCGGTTTCAAACAGCGACATGGTGGCTACCGGTCGATGATCCCAAGGTCCGGATGGCGCCAGATTTGGGTCGTAAGAATGCACGCTCAGAGTGACGCAACGACCGTGCGACTGCACGTCCACAGAGTTAGACTTAGACTCACACACACACACCCACCACGTACGTATAACGGACAGAGGGTGGGCGAGCGTCGTGTCTCTTGTCCTCCCCAAACCGGATGAAGGTGTAGTTACCGATAGGACCGCGGAGCGTTCCCCCCCCCCCCCCCCCCCCCCCCGCTCAACACATTTAGTCCAGTCCTGTGGACAATGTGTACACCGGCCGGGATTTGGTGAGATTTTTCTGGGAAATCTGACTGTGCGTCGGAAGTTGACACCAAAATTCTTCCTGCCGAATCCACCCTTGAGCATGAGTGCGTTTTCTCAGAAGATAATTAAGTTGCCGAAGATTGACCGTGCGATGCAATCCACATCCCGAGCCGCACAACTCCACACAAACTCTGCTGTGAATGCTCAACGACAACTTTGGTACCCGGACAGCCAACAATCAATCAGAGCCCATACTGCCAGCATACGGAGAGCGCAAACTATACACAACATATGCACAATATATACACACCATATACACGACACATACAAAACAGATACAACACTTATACACACCATATGCACAACACATAAACACACATACACAACACGTTTACAACATATGCACAACAGATACACAGAAAATACACAATATATGCACAACATGCATACATCATGCATACAGCATACATACCACACGTACACAACACATACACAACACACACGCAACAAATACAACATATGCACAACATACACACGACATACACACAACAATTACACAGCATTTACACAACATGTACACACAATATACACAATGTATACTCAACACATACACAGCATATGCACAACATATGCACAACATACGCTGAGGTGATCCATGAACCATATTTAATCGCGGGTGCGGGCAGTCTGAGCAGTCAGGTCACTCCGACCACCATCTACACCATCATCACCATCATCATCATCATCACCATCATCACCATCATCACCATCATCACCATCATCACCATCGACCACCATCTACCGCATTCGCATTGCCACAGGATGCATAATGCCACGTTCGCACGTTCGCACGCGGGTTGCACGTGCAACACGGCCTTTGCATGCCACTTGCACCGGCGGCAGATGGGGGAGGTTCTACAGTCAGAGAGGGGGACTCTGTTCTTGTGTCATGTCTACGTGCAGATGCTGGCTACACTATACGTGTATGTGATATCGGACGATGCAACGCGTCGTATGTACCATCAGACTGCCAGGCTATGTGAGTCTGTGCTGAAGTGCATGTGCCGCGTTGTTAACTTAAATGCCACCGCATCACATGGAGAAGCGGATACATGGAAGAAAGCATGCGGAGGTGTGCTTGTTCGAAGAAGAGCCCGGCGGTGCACATTCTGTCACCAAAATCACCACGCAACCGATCACCCTTCAGGCTATCGACACCGCCCCAGTTTAACGCATAACGTGAGGCACGTCTCGGTTGGTTGCTGGCCAACAAGCAGAATATTCACATTAAAGCACCTTTACTTACTCTCGGTAGATATTTGACGACTAGCAGTGAATAATTTTATGGCAGATCGGAAATAAGTTCGACGACAGGAGGTCAAAGTGAAGGTCAATGTAACATGTCAGATGTCAAGATTACAGTGAATAGGCCATTGGTGTTCAGCATTGAGCCCACACCGTGAGGGCAAAAGTAATAGAGCATTGGACGTGAAATTTAAGCGCGGAATGATCGTGATGTGAAAAATCTCCTTCAAAGCATTCTACGTAGGATATGATAATACGAGGTGTAAACAAGTGTAAGGCAACATGTAAAACAAAGACATGGCATGTAATATAAACATCACAGTGGGAAATATTTGAACTAATGCGACGTTGCGAAGTTGTGATGTAATGACAGAATTCATTGGATGTATGCGACAAGTACGTGTGCAAATAAACATGGGTGCGTGTACATTCTGAGTGCCATTCTGAATTGTACTGACCGCCAACCATGTGTGTACTTGGTTAGTTGTTTGTACTTGAGGGCGCATCGACGGGATTGGTCACGAGCACCTCGACCACGTACGTAACATTTGTACGTAACATATGTACGTAGCATATGGGATATAAACAGGGCATCCAGAATGCCTGTACGAGTTCAGATGGAATGCAATGACGTACACGGACGTAGGACAACACAAATTGTAGCTAAATTGCAGATTGGCTGAACATTACAGTGCCTGCATCTGGCGAGTCTTTTGAACACTTTGTGAACGGTTCCTACCGCTGCAAGATGGCACATAGCACAACTAAAATTTGTGGACGCAGGTGGACCTTTCCGCACCAAACTACCACAGTCCAAACCGCACGCACGTCGTAGTCTGTGAATTGTGTGGGACAGAGTAGGGGACCTTGTGGAATACCGTGTGACCAGTTCGCCAGCCTATGCACGTGGTACGTTACCGAGGGGCCGGTGCCGCCTTTGTGGCCGGAGATGCCGCGGACTCCCATCGGGCCCTGCGGAACACCAGAACACAATGTGTCAGAACACCAGAACACCAGAACACAATGTGTCAGGACACCAGGACACCATGTGTCCGAACACCAACACAATGTGTCAGAACACCAGGACACAATGTGTCAGAACACCAGGACACAATGTGTCAGGACACCAGGACACAATGTGTCAGGTCACCAGGACACAATGTGTCAGGTCACCAGGAGACGCAATGTGGCAGGACACCAGGACACACAATGTGTCAGGATACCAGGATACAATGTGTCAGGACACCATGTGTCAGGTCACCAGGAGACACAATGTGTCAGGACACCAGGACACACAATGTGTCAGGATACCAGGACACCAGGACACCAGGACACCAGGAGACACGATGTGTCAGGACACCAGAACACAATATGTCAGGTCACCAGGACACAATGTGTCAGGTCACCAGGAGACACGATGTGTCAGGACACCAGAACACAATGTGTCAGGTCACCAGGACACAATGTGTCAGAACACCAGAACACAATGTGTCAGAACACCAACACAATGTGTCAGAACACCAACACAATGTGTCAGAACACCAGGACACAATGTGTCAGAACACCATAACACAATGTGTCAGAACACCAGGACTCATAATGTGTCAGAACACCAGAACACAATGTGTAAGAACACCAACATAATGTGTCAGAACACCGACACAATGTGTCAGGTCACCAGGACACAATGTGTCAGGACACCAGGACACAATGTGTCAGGTCACCAGGACACAATGTGTCAGGTCACCAGGAGACGCAATGTGTCAGGACACCATGTGTCAGGTCACCAGGAGACACAATGTGTCAGGACACCAGGACACAATGTGTCAGGTCACCAGGACACAATATGTCAGGTCACCAGGAGACGCAATGTGTCAGGACACCATGTGCCATGACACCAGGACACACAATGTGTCAGGATACCAGGACACAATGTGTCAGGATACCATGTGTCAGGTCACCAGGAGACACAATGTGGCAGGACACCAGGAGACGCAATGTGTCAGGACACCAGGACACACAATGTGTCAGGATACCAGGACACCAGGACACCAGGAGACACGATGTGTCAGGACACCAGAACACAATGTATCAGGACACGATGTGTCAGGTCACCAGGAGACACAATGTGTCAGGATACCAGGACACGATGTGTCAGGTCACCAGAAGACACAATGTGTCAGGACACCAGGACACACAATGTGTCAGAACACCAGGACATACACTGTGTCGGGACACCAGGACACCAGGACACAATGTGTCAGGACACCAGGACACATAATGTGTCAGAACACCAAGTCACACAATGTCCACACAAACCAACCGACTGGTGTTCGCGATGTCCATGGCGACGGACAATGCTTTCGACACTGCACTGCAACATTGCATTTCGCGTGTTCATTGAACACAACAATATTGGACGCACATCATTCCGGATTGCGACGTTGCCAGGCCGTTTGGAGCATTGTGGTCATGTGCGCTTTAAAGCACGTTTGACAGAAAGCGACCACTTTGCGACACTCGCTGAATTGATCATCGCTTATAGCGACCACTTAGCGACACTTCTGGATTGCCAGTGAGCAGTAGTTATCAGTGCTTCAATAACAATGTGAAGTTTTTCGACACGGCGTTGATACTCACCGGCAATCCGATAGGCCCGGAGTCGCCCTTCTCACCCTTGCCGCCCTGTAAGCACAGAAGAATGCAGCAACTCTTCGTCCAAAGCGCCACAACACTTTCGAAGATGATAACATCCTTCGATATTTTAACATAGATGAAACCATGGATTATATTTACCATGTTCATTGTACTTCTTGTACAATTTATCTGATGTTACAGCTGCATAAGATAATTAGTGATTAATAATTTTATGAAGTGAATATGAAAAACATAGCCCAAACATGATCAAAATATATACGCAACTGGACCTACAGCTAAGGCAGTCACTGTTCTACATCACAGTATAACATAGCATCCTACCCTGTGACTAGGTGTCGCGTCGATTTGAAATGAAACGACAACTAAAACCTGATACAGGTAGGCCTGTGTAAATTACATACTGAAGCGTATATTTGTACACACTTAATTTCAGACAAAGCATGCTATGTTGCATCAATGCTGAAATAGTCACCTGAGATAAAACGGTCATGGAGGCCATGATAATAGACCCAGTAGTTCAGCACTCAGTTGCTTACGTGGTAGTGGCTCACGTTACCCGGGCATTGACCGGGATCCTCAGCCGCACACCATTGTCTGTGGGGGGTGGGGGGAAGGGGGGGGGGGGGGGGGTATTGTCTCCCTGCCTATCCCAAGAATGGTTGGGTTTATTCGAAGAAACAACTTTAAACGGCATTCGATGGCGCGATGACGTGCAGTTTTGGGCGCAACATGACAGTAGCAGTCAGGCGCCCTAAAGCCGCTGTCCGCCACTACCCACCAGTATGCACTCTCCGCAACTACCCACCACTATCCGCTACCCACCACTATCCACTACCCACCACTATCCGCTCACCGCCACTGCCCACCACTATACGCTCCCCACCACTACCCACCACTATCCGCTCGCCGCCGCTACCCACCACTATCCGCTACCCACCACTATCCGCTCGCCGCCACTACCCACCACTATCCGCTCCCCGTCAGTACCCACCACTATCCGCTCCCCGTCAGTACCCACCACTATCCGCTCCCCGTCAGTACCCACCACTATACGCTCCCCACCACTACCCACCACTATCCGCTCGCCGTCAGTACCCACCACTATCCGCTCGCCGTCAGTACCCACCACTATCCGCTGGCCGTCACTACCCACCACTATCCGCTCGCCGTCAGTACCCACCACTATCCGCTCCCCGTCAGTACCCACCACTATCCGCTCACCGTCACTGCCCACCACTATACGCTCCCCACCACTACCCACCACTATCCGCTCGCCGTCACTACCCACCACTATCCGCTCGCCGTCAGTACCCACCACTATCCGCTCGCCGTCAGTACCCACCACTATCCGCTGGCCGTCACTACCCACCACTATCCGCTCGCCGTCAGTACCCACCACTATCCGCTCCCCGTCAGTACCCACCACTATCCGCTCCCCGTCAGTACCCACCACTATCCGCTACCCACCACTATTCGCTCACCGCCGCTACCCACCACTATCCGCTACCCACCACTATCCGCTCGCCGTCAGTACCCACCACTATCCGCTCGCCGTCAGTACCCACCACTATCCGCTCGCCGTCAGTACCCACCGCCATGCCGCGCGACCCGTCGAGGCCGCGGTTGCCCTTGATGCCGGGCGGTCCCTGTGGTCCGGTGAGACCACGCGGTCCGGCCGGTCCCGGCGGTCCCGCCACGTACTCCACCAGCGCCGTGTCGTGCTTGGCGCCGTTTCGACGCCGCAGCTTCTTGTATTTCTGGCGGACGGGAGGGTCATTGGTTTTACGACACATCGACTCTTGAGTCATATAGCGTCGCCAATCTCTCAGGCCGATTGGTCGTGGGCGAAGAGTAGCGACAGGTGACACTCGAACCCACAATCTTTCGATTGTGAGACGAGCATCTTACCCCTAGACCACTCGTCCCCGTTGGCGGAGGGGAGCCGTGCGTTTGCGTTGATCTGAGTACTACTGTACTGGCACGGTAAGGTCAGGTGGCATGTGGAGGTCAGGTGGAGGTCAGGTCGACGTCAGATCGATTCAGGTCGATGTCAGATCGAGTCAGGTGGGGTCAGGTGGAGTCAGGTCGAGGTCAGGTCGAGGTCAGGTCGAGGTCAGATCGAGGTCAGGTCGAGGTCAGATCGAGGTCAGATCGAGGTCAAGTCGAGTCAGGTGGAGTTAGGTCGAGGTCAGGTCGAGGTCAAGTCGAGATCCGGCGGTTATTGGTTACGATGCAATGGCGACCCGTACCCGGTCGCCATTGCACGTGCGCGAATCGTGTGGCGTGGTTGAGAAATACTGATAGCAAATCGACAGCGCACTCAACTGACCAAAATGACGTCATCAGGAGGAAAGGAACATCACAAGTCAGCTAATCACATGGATCTGGGTTTCGTAGACAATCACATCATCACATAAAGTCTGGGTTTCGTAGACAACCACAGAAATCGCACCGTCACGCAATGCCTTATTTGGTACCCGAGGTGAAGATAAGCAACATGTATGTGTATCTGTCAGATCGCAGCGCCTTTATTTTACGAGGATCCGCATTTGCACACACGCGTGGCAACCACCACGGATTTTAGCATCGGAAGGGGAGGGTTGAGGTGCTCGACGACGACTGGAGCCAAGTGTCTCCATGAACAATTATAAAACGTCCAGACCGCTACGTTCGTTACGCCAAGAACTACCAAATTTCTACTATTGTTTGACTGGAGCAGATTGTAGCACCACCAAGCACAGGCAGAATGGAGCACAGGTAGTATGGAGCACAGGTAGCACCAATCACAGGTAGCACGGAGCACAGGTAGTACGGAGCACAGGTAGCACCAAGCACAGGAGCACGGAGTCAGAATAACATATAGGAGCTGTTCATGCATTTAAGCAATTCATAGAACTTAGGGTTGTGGTGTGAATTTAGGAGCATGTGGAATAAGATTTAAATTCCTTTAATTGTTCCGTTGACTCATATCTGCTACAGACACTGTGCTGCTACCTGATGGCCTTGCTCCAGTTAAACGATGGCGTACATTTGGCAGTTCCTGGCCTAGCGAACGTGGCGGTATAGGCGTTCTAGAATTGTTCATGGTGATACTTATCATCAGCTTACGATGACGCACAACTCAGGCAACAGCCGATACCCGTCTGGGCCTCGTTGAATAACTCGCATAGTGATGCAACGCACTGAACAAGATAAGCTGAAATATCACGCAAATATCACACAAATATCATACAAGTATAACACACGGGAGAGAACAGCATGAGAAAACGAAGCCAGCATAATCAACTTACCGAATCACCCTTGGAGCCCTTTTCGCCACGACCTCCCGGAAGTCCCTGCGGTACGGGTCAAGTGTCAGCCAGGGCCAGGGGTCAGTCGTCGGGGACAAGGGTCAAGGATGAGATGACAGTTGATGGGTTAACGACACCGCGCATGTCGTGTTTGTTCTGTCATTAGCTGTTACCTTCGAACAGGAACTGTCCGGGACCTCTGGGTAAAATAACTGCGTGTCCAAGACACAAGACAACATATGCAGCAACGAGGTGCTCAGTGACTTTTGACTGAGCTGTAAACTGTCACTACACCTTGGGCGGAGACCTAGAGGCACCCGGGTTCGAATCCAACCACGAGCATCATTTTTAGCTCACCAGTCCCGTTCCGCATACAACATTAACGATGTGTATGACATTCGTAGGAGGAATCGTAAGAAGAACATCATCGTCTACTTCATGTGCCTCTGAAGCGACCCTAATGTCTCACTGAACCGGGCCACTGAGACATGCTGTCCCCCAGTTAAATAATTTCAAAGGAATGGCGATACTTTGACAAACATCCGCCACCCATGAATACTTCGTCACCGTCACGGGTGCGGATATCAATCAACGTAATCGCACTTTGGCTTAAATGCCCTGCATGTGTTAAAAAGAGCGCAAAATACTAAACGGCATACTAGATAGGTGGTGCAAATCACCTCAAAGTTCCGGCTCGCTTTGAAGCCAGTATCCCTCACACATTTCTTCACTCACATTTTGGAAACAAATGAAAACAAACAAATGAATAGTGCAAACGGTGCTTCTGCCATAGTACCGGACCTTAGTACAAACGCCATGTGCGGATACTTCATGCTTCAATCTGAACTACCGGACAAAGGAAAACAAATCTCACGTGATTCTAAGAGAACTTAAACCGCTCAGAATCCAGCCTTTAAAACCTGACAGAATGAGAATGGCATCATGGATGGGACGAACTTTTGGCTCAGTTAAGACCACAAAATGAAAATAGCGGCTAGCCTGTGGGGATAGCTGTCAGTCATCCGGCATACTGTGAACAAACCGCATAAACTTACATGCAGACGCCCGGGGTCTACTTCTGACACACGAAGCAGCTATTTGTGTCGAGAAAATCGCTCAGTTGATCCGTTTTACCGGTTGTTGTTTCTTTGGTTGCACCTCATAGCAAAATTATCACATGGTTTCCCTTTGAGAGGTTCCGAGTTCCTAGCTATTTGACAATAACAGAGGTTAGGACCATGAATTGTAAAGCGAAAATGTAAACATTTCCCAATTCGAATTGCTCCTTTTAGTGAGGATGGCTATGGACTGGTGCAAAATACTGAATAATAACATTGTTCATCTTACATTCAAACGATATTAGTAACCATATAAATATATGCATGAACTGTATATGCTACAGGTTTTCTTTTGCTTCCAATGCGTGCAGGATACCCAGTCAGGCAACCAGCCAGTAACGAACTGGACATCAGCTTCATCTTAGATGGCCCTGGCCACCGCCAAATGCCGTTACATACTAACAATGGAGCGGCATTGACAGTCAGGACGAGAACCGTTCGACGCATCAAACAACACACAGCCGCTCTCCGACAAACTCTCAAACTCCTCCGACGATTCCCCGATCCCGCATCTTCGCTCGGCGTTCCATACCCTGCCGCGTGTCAAACACAGTCCGGCTTTGGCCCGTCTGATAACCTCCATTACCGCGCGGCAGCCAGCACGCGCGCGCCTCAATCGTCGAGACGTCCGCGGCGGCGGCGGCGGTGGCGGCGCGGTGGCGGCAGTCGGCGCGGCGACAATCCCAGTGCTGGCGGCGCTGCCCAACACGCGGGCCGAGCGCGTCGTCGATACAACGCGCCGGCCGGCGGATCAGGGCAATCAAAACCGGGCGTCGGACGGCCGCCGCGGGAATCGAGTCGGGGCGGCGGCAAATTGTCGGCTTCGGCGGGCGGACGGCCGGCCGATATTGTGTCAGAGGACACCGGCGAAACAACTCGACGTCTCGACCGGCGGCGCGGCGGGGCGGCGGCGGCGGGGGGCGGCGGCGGCGGGGCGGGGGGCGGCGGCGGCGGGGCGGCGGCGGCGGCGGGCGGCGGGGCGGCGGCGGCGGCGGGGCGGGGGCGGCGGCGGCGCGGGGCGGCGGCGGCGGCGGCGGCGGCGGCGGGGGGGGCGGCGGCGGCGGGGCGGCGGCGGCGGGGCATGTGGCGGGGCGGCGGTGGCTCGTTCTGCTCCCGCCTGGGTTGGAGTGTGGAGAGGGATGGTGGTGGTGGTGGTGGTGGTGGTGGTGGTTATTGGCTTTACGACGCGTCGACGCTTCGATCACACAGCGTCGCCAATCTCTCGTGCCGATTGGTCGAGGGCGAAGCGTAGCGACGGGTAGGACCCGAACCCACAACCTTTGTGTTGTGAGACGGCCACCTTGCCCCATAGACCACTCGCATGTGACACGGGGTGAGGAGGGGGTTGTAGGGGTGCTAGGCTGGGGTGAGGGTGAGTGGATCCGCGGGTGCACGGGTTCGTGGCGTGGTATTGTGTTGGCGCGATGTGTGTACACGTTGTGTGGAGTTTGTGTTGGTGTTGTGTTGTGTGGATGTGGTGAGAGGGCTTGGTTGGAGTTGGGGTGGGTGGATTTGGTTCTGTGGCTTGGCTTGGGTGAATAGATGACGAAAATGTTAAACCATACCATTTCCTAATTCATACGCCCCGTTTCATCTTCATTGTCGATGAAATAGCATGTCTTTGTTTATTGCGTGTTTCACAGCGCACTTTATGAACAATCACGGCTAATGGCGCCGCCCGCACTGTTTCGCCGGTGGGTCGCGGGATTGCGAAATGTCCCGAGCGGTGCGAATGTTGAACGAAATACCATGTATCGTGCAGCATTGCGCACAGCAAGAACTTTAGATGAGGTGCATTTTGAACTCATCTCTTATTCTGCTTGTCAGCGTTGCGAACACTGGAGCAAGATATCGGGCTTAGCATCTGATAACTCTTCCGGACGGTGTATTATTACCTATGGCGCAACAACTGATAGCAGTTCTAAACACTTATCGTCCATGATTTCACCCATGAACACCGTGTATGAAACGCATTATTGGGCTTGGCAAGAACGTATGAACGCAAAAACATCTGAACAACGTACGGCTAATGCAATGCTGTAAAGGAGGTCACATGGTGACAAAGAAGATGCATCAAATTCCAAGTACAAAAATGAAATCATACTCACGACCTTCGTTATTATTGAAGCCCTCCGTGGCACTGATATCAACTGAGCGAACAAGAAGTGACAGCATACCACAAGAGTCACCTGTGCATACTTGATCAATGCTTTTCAATAACGCCATACAACCTGTATTTTACACTCACTGATGTTTGCTGAATGACACTGACACTGACACTGACACTAACACTGATACTGGCAATGACGCTGACTGAAGGATAAGCTTGATGAAGACGAAAGAATGTAATTAATTGTGGCTCCTACGAGGTGTAAGACCACCTATTCCAAGCTAGTCGCCACAGCAAAAAACAACTCTCCTATTCCTCTCGAGATCAATGGTCGATGCAAACATTTCATGCATAATTAAATATTACGCACCGGAGAAAACAGGCATATCTGACTACATCAGACCAGCTTTTGACGCGCCTGGACCGCGGCGGTTCAGGGGTCCACTCACCGGGGGTCCTGGGAGGCCGGGAGGTCCCATCAGGCCGGGTGGCCCCATGTCTCCCACGTCTCCCATGTCGCCCTTCGGCCCGCCGATTCCCTGCCAACAGCGCCAGTGGTCTTCAAACGCCAGCGCCAGCTCTCAAACCTCACGAGCTCTCAAACCTTGCGCCGAGATTCGTATGGGTGGCTTCAGGCAGGGGATACATTATGACATTATGCACATCTACGTATTACGCATTTACAAAGGCTACGACCACGACGAGAACGACCACGACCACGACGACCACGACCACGGCCATGACCAAGACGAGGCCACGACGAGAACATGCGAAACAGGTCAACATTTCATATCGACGTTGAGCCTACACACCAAGAAAAGGTAATCATTGACAGCATTTTTCACACGCTGCAGATGAACACAGCATCGAATTAACTTAGTACAAGTGTACATATCTGTGTTGACGTTAGTGTGCGGTTGTACCCAATACGTACCGGAAGTCCCGGCGGCCCGTGGGGTCCCGTTTCGCCGTCGAGGCCGTCGCGGCCCGTGGGACCCACGGGTCCCCTCTCTCCGGGCAGGCCAGGCAGACCCATGTCGCCCAGGTCACCTGCGGACATGGTGCAGATCGCTCGTCACCTGCCTGGGCCAGACATGGCGACATGGCGAGACATAACGCAGGCCAAACATGACGACATGGCGAGACATGGTATATGCCAGACATGGCGACATGACGAGACATAACGCAAGCCAAACATGTCGACATGGCGAGACATGGTATATACCAAACATGTCGACATGGCAAGACATGGTATATGCCAGACATGTCGACATGGCGATACATGGCATATGCCAGACATGGCGACATGGCGAGACATGGTATATGCCAGACATGTCGACATGGCGAGACATGGCATATACCAAACATGGCGAACTGCTTGCCCCCAGACTCGCGCCTCCGAGTTATGTGAGTGATTTCTGACGGAAGCTTTCGCTTCTTCGCGCTCAACTCATGAGGAATGTCTGGGTGTTGATATCATTGATACGAGACGCATCAGAATCGTTTGGACATCAAGCCATATGACAATTGCCGGCCTCAGATTGACGGAACGGCTTCAATACGAGCCCAATGGTATAAGGATTGCTGGAAAAAAGGCGCCACTCACACTCGTACCAAGAAAGGAGACACACAATTAATACGAGAACAACATGAGCCTCTAGTCATTCCGTGTACGCTTCTCCACAGCCATGCAGTTGGCGATCTGCCATCAAGATATCAACACTGTTCAGACGGTCGCTCCGCGGAAAATCGCCACGAACAGCACAACGTTCACAAGTATTCTCGCTCTATCTGGCAATGATAGATTGAGTTGTTATGCGGAGCGAGGAATATTGTTCCGTGGTTGAGGGGTGTCCCAACAATGCTGATATTTTATCATCACAACTCAAATTACACAGCAATACAATAACATCAGGTATGGCTGTGCAGACGTCGCAACGAGCGTTCGGACCAACATACATGACACGACGAACCTAAAATGAGGGGACTTGGATTCGGATAATTATCTCCTGGGTGATAGTTGAGTTCATGATAGCCAACAATGGATAACAAGCTGCGGGAGAACAGGTGCCAATTGCAGCTATAGCCATTGACCATTTGGTGGTTCTTGAGCACACGATAAATTATCAATTCCGATTTTGAGCACACGTCCCTGCCCAGTCCAGCCTAGAAAACAGACCCAACCACAACCACAAACACAATCACAGCCACAACCATAGCCATAGCCACAATCACAAACAGCCACAGCCACAACCACAGCCACAGCCACAACCACAACCACAGCCACATCCACAACCACAGCCACAACCACAATCACAACCATAGCCACAACCACAACCAATATCACAGCCACAGCCACAGTCACAGCCACAACCACAACCACAGCCACAACCAAAGCCACAACCACAGCCACAACCAAAGCCTTAACCACAGCCACCGCCACAGCCACAGTCACAAGCATAACCACAACCACAGCCGCGGCCACGACCACAACCACAACCACAACCACAGCCACGGCCACAACCACAACCACAACCACAGTCACAGCCACAACCACAACCACAGCCACAACCAAAGCCACAACCACAGCCACAACCAAAGCCTTAACCACAGCCACCGCCACAGCCACAGTCACAAGCATAACCACAACCACAGCCGCGGCCACGACCACAACCACAACCACAACCACAGCCACGGCCACGGCCACGGCCACAACCACAACCACAACCACAGTCACAGTCACAGCCACAACCACAACCACAACCATAGCCACAACCACAGTCACAACCACAACCACAGCCACATGCACAACCGCAACCACAAACAAAGCCACAACCACATAATCACAACCACAACCAGAGCTAAAGTCTAACAAGTCACAGGTTAGGCAACAACCTGTCACAGTAGTCTAACAAGGCCCAGTCACAACCACATCCATAATCACAACCACAACCACAACCACAGCCACAACCACATCACCCAGCCACAACCACAATCATAATCGCAACCACAACCATAATCGCAGCCACCACCACTGTGGCAGCCAGTCTGCTCGGGTGGGTCGGTGCTGCGCGGCTGCTCACCCTTCTCCCCCTTGTAGCCGTGCTCGCCCTTCTGGCCCTCGGGGCCTGGCTTTCCGGACCTGCCAATCATAGCGGCCCGACCGCTCTTGCCCTGCGGCCGTAGCTCAAGGTCAACGTCAAGTTCACATGCACGAACGCAGCAATGTGTAAGCAAGGCGAACGTTCTCCAGTTTAGTGCAAAATCTTCCGGGCGTCCACATTACCTCGCAAGTTCATAGTTATCAGTCTCTATGCGGCATACTAACGATGCTTTCAAAATCATCAGCACCGATTGACGAACTTCCTCGATATAACTGAGCATACTGAAGGATCAGTGTATCCTATGCTTTTTTTTTTTTATACATATATATATATATATATATATATATATATATATATATATATATAGTACCATATATAGTATATAGTATATACAGTACATACACCGCAGGTGACCACAATACATACATCCCTGAAGACAAAAGACGCCCTTGATGACAGACTGCTGATTACGTACCAACGACTAATAATATTACTAATCAACTAAAAACTAATATAACTAACAACGCAATTCATCACTAAGCAATATCATACTTCAAGATCACCAGTGACGTCTACCGTACATCATGGTGATCGTCTATGAGAAAAAGACAGGGCCAGCACGTCGGCAGATTCCCTGCCGCCACCGAGCCGACCCACCATCACCTGACGTCACATACCGTTAAGTGACGTCACCGATGTCGGCTGATGGGACGGACAGCCGACAGAGGAGCAACAGAGAGAGAGAGAGAGACAGAGCGGCCGCCACCGGCTAAAGGTCAGAGGTGAGCGGCGCCAGACGAACAGGTCAGGGGTCACGCCGCGTCACGCCGTGCCAGACTCGGTAGGGGGGGGGGGGTCGTGAAGGGCGACAAGTTCAGCACGAACTGGTAACTGTCTGGAGTAAATGAAGTGCTTGGGAAATTCTTAGCCAGACTACGATTGTTGCGTATCGCCTGTGATGGAGCAGGTGGGAAGACTGGGCATAATTCAAACCCTCACAGTTGACGCGCTCAAGACGCATGGGCTCCCATATGGTAGCTTAGTGAGTGAGGGAGAGCCAAGGCTTAGGACAATTGGCTTACTTAATATCTATTGATTATTTGTGATTAATGGCGCATCACGCAATCGTGAACTATCGCCCAGGCGAAGTGAAAAAATGTATTTTGGAATGTTACATCGACTGCTTCTGGCATTGTTGTACCTAAATCTGCTAAATTAATGCCTCGCCATTGAACTCAGGTATTTACCGGTAAATAGGTAAAGATAAAAAACGGCCAGACCACACAATACAACAAAAGGAAACTGCACATCAAAATTGCGAGTAATCCCGGTATTTTGTCATCATATTTAAAAAACACGACAAAAAATGATGAAATCATCTCAACAACAAAAAATGTTTTGCCACTTTATATCGGACGCACTCCCCAGTAGAATACCCAATCCTGCCCAATCCCAATCCTAGCTTGGTCTCTAGTCCGCGACGTAAGCAGGATTGAAAGGTTAATTCAGCCTTTTTAACCCGTCTTTTTAAAAGGCGTACCGATCTCGTCTGACACGGTGCAACTCGGGAGTGTTAGTGCTGCCACCAAGCGTCCTGAAAGACAACTAACATGTTAGCAGCAACCAAAAACACAGACACATACAAACGCAGGTGAAAAAGTCGGTCGCCATCGCATCCGCCTAGGCAGCGAAGCGAACAATTAACCAGCAAACCATATTAAAACAGCAACATTGCGCAGACAAAGAACACGAGAGAAGCGGAGCTATTAAAACGACAATCGACTTGCCAAACCATCTCATGGCGTGTTGATGATCCAGTCTACAGAACTACGCAAAGGGATTAGGGATTAAACATAGGGATTACACGCCACCAGCGCACCGATCTCAACCGTGCAAGTTCCCGGTCACCAGAACTTTGAGCGCCGAGCAGCAGAGTTTAGGGACGCCGGTTAACAAGGTCAGCTCCTCACTGGTGCCCAGAGGTGCCCAGAGGTGCCAAGAGGCGCCCAGAGGTGCCCAGAGGTGTCCAGAGGTGCCAAGAGGTGCCCAGAAGTGCCCAGAGGTTCCCAGAGGTTCCCAGAGGTGCCCAGAGGTGCCCAGAGGTACCAAGAGGTGCCCAGAAGCGCCCAGAGGTGCCCGGAGGTGCCCAGAGGTGCCCAGAGACCAGGTGCAGCCAGAGCTTACGTAAAACGGCTACCGGTGCTACAGACGGTGCTCTCAACGCTGTTCAACTGAACTCAGTTCGGCTGATCGTCAAAAGCAGCATTTACCGGGCCACTCCTGGACGATTGGTTGGTTATTGGTTTTACGACACGTCGACCGTTGAGTCATGTAGCGTCGCCAATCTCTCACGCCGATTGGTCGCGGGCGAAGAGTAGTGACAGGTGAGACTCGAACCCACAACCTTTCGATTGTGAGACGAGCATCTTACCCCTAGACCACTCGACCCCTCCTGGACGATTGGATCACTCCCACCGCCGGGTGTGATCCCATGCTTCCGCTGTCGTGATCCCATGTTCTGGCTCCGTGATCCCATGCCTCGGCTGTCGTGATCCCATGTTCTGGCACCGTGGCCGCATGCTCGGATGCCGTGACCTCGTGCTCCCACCAGAGGAGACCGGGGTCAGCATGTCTCGCAGCATGCCATGCGCAGCATGCCCAGTCGCCGAGACCACCAAGCGGGCTGATATACAGGAGCAGACCGGCTCAGCGAGAGGCACGAGTAAGCTTGAGGTCCAGCCGCGGCAGTGGCTGTTGAAGGCAGACTCAGTGCAAGTCCTCCCCCAGGGCCTGACACATACATGAACCTGCCTCCTGAACAGCCAATCGCGGCCCCGACTGACCCTGCCGTATGACGTCACGGCAGTGACGTCACTCACCCGTTTGCCCCGCCTTCCGCGAGGTCCGTGCGGGCCGAGGTCGCCGGGAGGTCCGGGTGGACCTAACGGTCCCAAGCCGCCCAGTGGTCCCGCAGGTCCCTCGGGGCCTGCGGATGTCAGGTCACGTCACGTCACGTCACGTCACGGCATGATACGGTACGGCACGTCAGTTCAGTGCAAACGTTCGGCTAGACTTTCTGTGCTCAGTGTGGGATAAATGTAGCGAGCGCAATGGCCATATTCACACAGGCTGTCAAGCTAGCGTCATGTCAGGTTGGTGTGAGCGGACCCAAGCAATCGAAGCAAAGCCGACCGACTCCATGTCCGGTAGCTCCATTCAGATGTTTGGTTAATTCAGCTCCGCCCGATTCCGCCAGTGTATATGAGCTCACTACGGAGGAAGCGAGCTGAATGCCATTGAAGAAGAGACAGGCTTAGGAGTGTTGGTTTTAAGGGACGTTAAATCAGAACAAAAACAAAGTAGCTTCGCTAGAAACACGGCTATTATAAAGTTATCAATCATGAACAGGTGTGTCCAATACAAGAACAAGAAAGCTATCAACACATTGCATTCTGTTCATGTGCCACTTCACTTGGAATACTGTGTGAACACAAGCAGCCCTGTTACAAAATACGACGGTAATACTAAAGAATAACTCGGAACGCTACTGAATAAACGTGAGTTTCTTTCGGGCCCACATACACACAAACATCACGTGTAAAATCATGGGGAATTATTCAATGTAAAATCATGGGGAATCATGGAACTGGGGTGAGGTAAGTTCGTTCATCGTGCCGGGCCCACCATCCCCCCACCCATCCCCCCACCCATCCCCATACCGAAATGTTTCCCAACCCACCCAACATTTCATACCGAAATGTTTCCCTTTGGCCGCTGGAGCGGCACGCACTCAGTGCACCACTCAGTGCACCACTCAGTGCACCACTTACCGGGAGGCCCCGGTGGTCCTTCGATGAAGCCGGTGGGGAAGCTGCTGCCGTCCACGGTGGAGATGAGACCCCGCTCGCCCTTGTCACCTTTCGGCCCCTGTCGAAGTGCCAGTCAGTGTCAAGGTCAGATCAGTCCCATACCACCAGATGAGGAAGCATCTGTTCAAGATCAACATGTCGCAGTATGACTAAGGAATGCCAAGTTTCAAGTTCAACACTATTCACGGCGAGCTTCATGAAAAATATGTTGACATGTTGAAATGTTATCATGCATCACATCGTATTTACAGGTAAACACGCCTCTTCCACCCCTTTCACTTCACTGCCTTTTCATCCCCATTCCACTTCACTTCACTTCATTCCACTCAGCCCCCATTCCCTTCGTCTCCTCACCTCCACTCCGTGCCTTCCACTCCTCTCCCATCCATTTCGCTCCGTCCCCTCCACCTCACTTCACTTCATTCCATTCCACTTCCTTCCCCTCCACTCCACACTCCTGCCACTCCAGCGGAGTGCTCTGCGCCGCGCACTCACCAGCGACCCCGGCAGTCCGGCGGGCCCCTCGGTGCCGGGCCCCCCGGCCACGCCCGGGGGGCCCGGCTCGCTGGGCGGGCCCGGGCCGCCGCTCTCGCCCTGGATGCCGCTGATGCCCGGCAGACCTGTCGGTCCCGTCGGGCCGGCGGGACCCGACGGGCCCGGCTCGCCCTTCTCGCCCTGGTCGAGTCAGGTCAGGTCAGTCGGAGGTCACGCGGTGTGTGGCTGCGTGTTGTGGGTCACAACAGCGACGGCGGCATTGGCGGGTATGTGGTAAGTATGACATGGCCATAATGGTGGGTATGCGGGCCACAATGCACACAATAGAGCAGGTTTTCAACAGTAATCCAACTTTAAGAAACATCACTTGTTAAATCAACCGAATGTATTTACAAACACATGCAGTTTTTTATATATATATATATATATATATATATATATATATATATATATATATATATATATATCCATATGGATATTTATATATGTACATGCATAGGCACATCAATTACAGCATGACACTGTGCACTGGAGTTTACCATTCCAAGAGTGCAAAGTGGTAAAAGTTAAGTCATATCCACGGGATTCAAATGATCTGAAACCAAGACATGTGCTTGTCAGTTGTAATCGCATCGTCTTGGCAGTTACCAAATAACGTTACCCTGCTACCATTGTCAATGTTGCCGGAGAATACCGAGTCACGATAGTACTGCACTAATAACGGGAAACTGTTTGACGCACCCCACTCCAGGGCCGACGATCTTGGCTACTGTTTGACGCACCCCACTCCAGGGCCGACGGCCTTGGTTTCTGTTTACCACGCCCCACCCCAGTACCGACGGCCTTGGCTACCGGTTGACACGCCCCATTCTAGGGGGCAGGGGGAGACCGCACAAGCAACCGTTCTCCACGGCAGGGTCAGCACGAAATCACAGCGATATTCTCAACAAGCGATACACGAATCACAGCGCCTCATGACGTAGCTGCCTGGCAACGGCGTTAGTAAGAAGCAGTCAGCAGTTTCCCAGGCCCCCATGGAAGCGGCGATGCAACACAAGCGCCCGGCTGTGTTAGTTCATAAGCAACTACACAGAGGGCGTGGTCTCTCCCCACTCCGTTAGTTCATAAGCAGCTACACAGATGGCGTGGTCTCTTCCCCCCTCCGTTAGTTCATAAGCAGCTACACAGATGGCGTGGTCTCTCCAGGCTGGATAGGTTTAAACAGGGGATGGGTGGGCATTGCACATGATGGGGACTTCATCGATGTGCCTGAAATTAAACCACACATGTGGAGCGCATCTGAGTAATGCAGGTCCGATATCAGGTGCCAATCACCCCGCATCAGGTAACATACCAAGTCCTAACATGCTATATATGCTGAGGCATGCTATCAAGCCGTACACTCTGTCGTATATCCCAGTTATTCTCACTAAAGATAATACGGGATCAGGCAATGCGCAAACGACTTTGGCATTGTTACGGTACTGAATCCACTATTGGTTATAATAGCGGTCACTGCCTGCCCCACAGTTGACATCGGGGCGCATGCACGTATGCATGCTGCCATATGCTGCCACATGACGTAATCGGGATGGATTCTCACGATCGGGAATGGAGCAATATCAGCAGGGGAGAGAAGCTTAGGCCTTTGGACTGGGAAATCTGGCAGGAAAACCTGGCAAAAAATCCTTTGGCATGGCAAATAAAGTGCAGTTATGGAAAATTGAATCTAGATCAAGTTATTGGAACTTCATTGCTTGGGATATCTTTGAAAAAATGAGTGAAAAGTGGGAGTGTGCGCTAACTTTTTATTCAAGTTCGCTTGAAACCACTGGCACAGCAATCCAACCTAATATGGTTCTTTTTTTGGTGATAATTTCCATACCTCTACCATGGAGACCTATGCTTCTGTTCGACATCATGTCCAATAACTAACAACAGACTTTCTACAAGATAATTACAGGTTTATTTCAAAAGTATCTGAAATTATCCATGGCTTCGTGCAATTGAACCGGACTAGCAAACGCAACCTGGTATGGCAACTTCGGGGAGAAGCACAGCAACAATGCATGGTATAACTAGGCGACAACCTGATATAGCAACTTCGGTGAGAAGCACAGCAACAATGCATGGTATAACTAAGCGACAACCTGGTATAGCAACTTCGGGCAGAAGCACAGCAACAATGCATGGTATAACTAAGCGACACAATATGACATCTGTTGGTTGGTTGGTTATTAGGGTTTTAGGGCGCATCAACTGCATTGGTTATACAGCGCCCATACTATAATATGACATAGTATGACACCTGGAGGGAGATTCACGTCCACGATGTACATCTAAGGTACATCTAAGCGACACGGAAAACACGTCCACAACTTATGCTACAACCAAGCAACACAATATCACACCTGAAGGGAGATTAACCTCCACGATGCACGGTATAACTAAGCAGCACAATGGCACACCTTTAGGGAAAAGCATATCAAAGAATGACCACACAACTAGGCAGCACATTATCACACCAATATGGGGATTAACCTGCACGATGCACGGTATAACTAAGGGACACAATATCACACCTGTAGGGGGGAAGCACATCAAAGAATGACCCATAACTAGGCGGCACATCACACTTGCGATATTCACACAATATCACGACATGATATTCGGCGACTAACCATGCTACTTTAGTGTGCAGTCATACTACGAATGGGATGTACATATACTAGATGTATGATGATGATGATGATGCATACTAGACGTAGATACGAAGATTCTACCAATACGATGTGGCCGGCTAGGCTCGAGCACCCAGAACAGCTGCCGCTTGTTTGCCCGGTGATGAAGTCAGTTGGGTTGTGGTATCTGATCTCACAGCCACAGCCTGGCTACCACAGTAGTAGCCTGGCTACCACAGTGGTAGCCAGGCGCAAATACAAGCCGGACGTGTGAGGTGAAATGGACGCCGATCGGCAGCGACTATAGTCACACCTACCGTCAGCTTAGAGAGCTCACATAGGCACACCTGCCGTCAGCTTAGAGGGCCCACCTTGTCACACCTACGGTCACCTTAGAGAGTCCATACAGTCACAACTACCGTCAGTCACATATACCGTCAGCTTAGAGAGCCTACCTAGTCACACCTACTGTCAACTTAGAGATATCATATAATCACACCTACCGTAAGAGCTTAGCTCACTTAGTTACACCTACCGTCAGCTTAGAGAGCGCATACAGCCACACCTGCCGTCAGCTTAGATAGTTCACACAGTCACATATAACGTCAGCTTAGATCTCATAGTCATACATACCGTCAGTTTAGATGGCTCATACAGTCACACACACACACACCGTCAGCTTAGAGAGCTCATATAGTCACACCTACCATCAGCTTAGAGAGTCCATATAGTTACACCTACCGTCAGCTTAGACAAATCATATAGTCACACTTACCGTCAGCCTAGAGGGCTCATAGTCACACCTACCGTCGGCGTAGAGAGCTCATACAGGCACACCTACCGTCAGCTTAGAGAGTCCATATAGTCACACCTACCGTCAATTTAGAGAGCTCATGTAGTCACAACTACCGTCAGTCACACCTACCGTCAGCTTAGAGATCCTACCTAGTCACACCTACTGTCAACTTAGAAAGCTCACATAGTTACTCCTACCGTCAGCTTAGAGAGCTCATACAGCCACACGTACCGTCAGCTTAGAGAGCGCATACAGCTACACCTGCCGTCAGCTTAGATAGTTCACACAGTCACATATACCGTCAGATTATATCTCATAGTCACACATACCGTCAGCTTAAATGGCTCATATAGTCACACACACCGTCAGCTTAGAGAGCTCATATAGTCACACCTATGGTCAGCTTAGATAGTCCATATAGTTACACCTACCGTCAGCTTAAATAAATCATATAGTCACACTTACCGTTAGCCTAGAGGGCTCATAGACACACCTACCGTCGGCGTAGAGAGCTCATACAGCCACACCTACCGTCAGTTTAGATAGTTCATATAGTCAAACCAACCGCAATTTGGAGAGTTCACATAGTGATAACTACCGTCAGCCTAGAGAGCTCATATAGTCACACCTACCGTCAGCTTATAAATATTACATAGCCACACCTACCGTCAGCTTAGAGAGCTCACATAGTCACATCTACAGTCAGCTTAGGCACCTCGATGGATGCAAAAATCAGATTAAAGTGGGCATCGGGACGTGCTGCATGTCAATGAAGAGATCGTATGCGACTTAACGTCACGTGCAAAGTGCATGCGCATCCCAAACATGTCTGCGGATTACGTGCAACGCTTGAAAAGCAAGCTCAGCACGTGCAAGCTGAGAAATGCAGTTGCAAACATGACTGATGATTAAATCTGCAACAACATCTGAGCTGCTCGTGCAGGATCAGCTTCGTTGGTGTTGGCATGCATTGGCATCGCAATCTAGTGCTGCGTACTCACTTTGACCAAGCGAATATTGTCTGGGTTTAGGTTAAAGCCAAGCTGGGAAAGACCCTGCAAAAAAGGCGTAGAAAAGAAAGACACCCAACACAGAAAACGAGGCTCCGCTAAAAACGAACATAAGATGGACACCACTACCACATAGAAGACTCTGCGTACAGGATACAACGAAACGAACTGCATTGTGCACTACATGCCAAGTAAAGCGACAATGACCGGTTAGTTAGTTAGTTATTAGGGCTTTAGGGCGCATCGACTACAAAATCGACATCGACATCGACAATGACCGGTATAAGCATACCGCTGTAAGACACTGACCGATCGACTAACAAGATTCAGTGCCATAAATTATTGCTGGAATTACTTGTAGGATGATGGGTTGACCTGCAAAGGCGTCGCAACTGTGTCCGTATGTCAACTATCTCGCTCCCTTGTGATGAACGCGCAGGACTGAATACCGGATGGATCATCTCGACTCGTCGAACACGTGTTGACGGAGGAAATGCGCAGTAGCGACCATGCACGAAATCACCCTTTGAAGGTGACATCCGGACACGATCGGACGAAAAGCATCGAACAAAGTCGCCGTCCGCAAGGACGACAGCCAAGCGTGTTTTTCTTCCGCACACGGGTGCACCTGCTCTCCTGTCGGCAGACGGCCACGACGACCCGCCCCTCCGGCGGGCAACCGAGCACACCGGACGTACGAGATGCAGCGAGACGGAGAGCGGCAGCGGGCGCAGAACGATGGTAGAAGTCCGCACGTGCCGCAGCCCGATGACTAGCCGGCTGAATATCACCCTTAGCCACAGCCGGCTGAATATCACCCTTAGCCACAGCCGGCTGACCATCACCCTTAGCCACAGCCGGCTGAATATCACCCTTAGCCACAGCCGGCTGAACATCACCCTTAGCCACAGCCGGCTGAATATCACCTTAGACGTTCCGTCCACGTGTGGGATAAATAGAGCGAGCGCAAAGGCCATTTTTCACCCACGCTATCAAGTTAAAGTCAAGCAAGCTACGAGTGAGCGGACCCCACGCAAGCTCTCTGTCAGCTCGCTTGGGGTCAGCTGTCTGAGACTTCGGGTGTCATCATGCATGTGTGACCAGTTGGACAAACTCTGCCTCCATGTCAAGTAGGCGGTTCAGCCGAAGAAGATGATATCTGCTGCCTCGAATGAAAGGTGAAGACACGTGAAGAAAAACGAATAATGTTTGCATTGTCGGCATTGACGGCGACGGAACCGTCTACTATAAGTCAATCGTGCTTGTGACTGACAAAATAAGGGTCGAGCTAGCAGGTGGAATACAAGTCCATAATAGCCACTGTACGTGGCGGGCATGTATCGTGAAATAAATAAGAAAAATACTGAAACAGAAGGGAGAAGGAGGACGAGGAGGACGAAGCGGAGGCGGAGAATGAGGAGGAGGGATATATATATATATATATATATATATATATATATATATATATATATATATATATATATATATATATATATATATATATATATAAATATACATCGAACATAGAATGGGGCCGACGAAGGTCGCAGGGAGAGAATAAATGTGCTCTTGTGCCCGGAAACAGGAAAATCTGACCAAACTTCGATGCTGATCCCTACATGTGTGTCTAACCGTTCGACCCGTCGAGCGAATCACAGCTCCTAACAGCAGCACTCCCTAAGGCAGCGCGATGCGGAAACAGAGAAGCGTCTGCTATGGATGTACAGGGTACAGCCCGCACTATTCATAAACTAACAAATTCGACGACAGGCTAGCTGTAGAACATCGATATCTTGCAGACGTGACCACGTAGATCAGGAAGCAAACTAACTACACACGTTCGACTTGACAGACGGCAAGCGCATCACGAGAGGAATCTGGAAGCATAAGCAGGTGCTACAGCTTGCACTACCACTGCAACACCACTCGGCAAGGCACTCCGCAAGGTGCAGGTGAAGAACAACTGCGTGCAAACCAAACGGAAGGCACACACAACACCCGCACCGCGAAGCCAGGCCGGTGGATGCGGCCGGGGAGCGGGGCCACGCCGCATTAGCAAGAGGGCGCCACCGGAGGTAACAGGCCGACAACGCCACCAGAGGTCAGACGGGTGGAGAACGCCACCAGAGGTCAGACAGCTGGAGGACGACACCGGAGCCGGAGGAGCGAGCTGGGCACGGCACACCACGAGCACGCTCACCTTGATGGCCACAATCTCAGCGTAGCCCAGCGTGCCCCCGCGCAAGCTGGTGACCGAGCGTTTCAGACCCTGTGGACACGGCCGGTCACGAGCCTGCTGCTGCCATCTAGCGGCGGCCGCCGGCGGTACAGGTTGAATGTGAGCGCCGCAGCGTGAGGTTTTGCCGCTTACGGATATGACACCGAGGATGGAACATTGTACACATTCACCACCGACAAGACTTTCCCGAAATGCATACAAATATTCACAGCCGAAACGCACGATGAGAATGTGCAGAAATCCCGATGAATAGCTAATTGAAGTTCAGAACTTAGTCGTCAAACATACACATAGTACACGTACTCGTATTGATTCACTTCGTACTCAATGCTTCAGTTCATAAGAACATGTCCATATAATTCTGCAACTTGGTCAACAGACGAGATAGAGCAACGAGACACATCATGTGTCGATCGCAAATCAAACATCACATAGCTTTGCTCCTTCCCCTTAGCTTCTAAATATTATTTGCATGGAATATCCCAGCTTTCAGCAATGAAACAAGTACGCGTTGAATTAACACCAGTGTTAGCGTACGTTGCAAAGATGTATTTAAGAGGCTCCGTCATTGATATTCGAAGGAACAAACCCCGGAGGAATATTTCGGAAGCGGAACATTGGTGATCTCCAACATTTTGAATGCAGAAACGTTCCTTGTGTAGTCACATTCTTCATAAAGTGAAACACTCATATTTTGTGCTGGCCAAGGACAGATGCGGCTCGACGTGGCTGGACTGAATAGCGGAGGCTTCTGCCGCAAATAACATTCAGACGATGGTTGTTGCAAGACCACGTTGTTTGTGAACCAAATAATGATACTGCCCTGTCGTCATCAAGCTTCACAGATGGTCCAAGACTTACTTTCCGCAGGAAAGCCAAGCATTTGTTTTGAGCAAAATACGCATAAGAAGGGGGAATTAATAGTGCTAGATAGTCCAAGCAAATGTTACAATTCTGGATAAGGGCTATTCACCGTTGCTGGGTCAATTAGTCGCTTATTGATGCGATCTAAGAAAGTCAAATAATTACATAAGCATTGATAACTTATCCCATTTGTTACTGGGTTAGACCAGGATATGATGAGTATCAGTAACTTGATGCACTGACCGTTCCCGTGAACAGGTATGCACCGTAACAAAGCAACCAGCTATATTCTGTATAAAACAGCCAGGTACAGCAGCACTTAACAGAACAACTATTGCAATATCTCGGGATAATTTCCATGTGCGCATAGCTCTTGTAGCCCACACCCAGCACACATCGCAATTAAACGACGAGAAACCCAGCATCAAAACCGAATCAGAAGCCAGGGGCGCATGCAGTCGCTCTTCCCGAGCCCCATTTGTGTATCGGGGGGGGGGGATGTTGACGCCTGGCCGGTAGGCTGTTCCGGAGGTTACGCAGAAAAATCGTCACGATGGAGGGGAGACAAGTCCGGACTTGAGTTGGTTCGCAGCTGGGAATTTGGCACAATTATTTGGATTGCATAATGTACCCGGTTATAGCTATCGGTCATGGTATTCATCTGCATGGCTATCCATTCACCGTTTTGTAAGATATTAAATCCCATTATTATGGCTGGAATTGCGCGTTTCTCTTCTGGTTACTTTGGTGCAAGTGTGAAATTTTGTCCATTCAAGAACCTTGGGTTCTTTTACGACGCATTCGACCGCTAGGTCATATAGTGTCGCCAACCTCTCACGTCGATTGTTCGCGGGTGGACTCGATAATGCCGTCGGTTGTGAGATTCGAACACACAATCTTGCGATCAAAAGCCCGACGCTCTACCAACTGAGCTACCGCGGCCCCTTGTCCACTCAATTGTATTGTTCGAGACCATATTCTGAGGTTACAGTTTTCGCACCTGATATATTTTATCTTGTGCATTTCTTTTTCACAAGAGTACGTAATGTCACGCCTGAATGAACGTCCTGACGGTTGAATTTTGGAACAATGTGCTTTAAAAAAAAAAAACGCATGCAATCAACATGTCAGCTGCGATCAGTATGGACATGTCCGACAATATTGGACCATGTCTGACAATGTTGTACCATGTCCGACAATGTTGGACCATGTCCGACAATGTTGGACCATGTCCGACAATATTGGACCATGTCTGACAATGTTGGACCATGTCCGACAATGTTGGACCATGTCTGACAATGTTTGACCATGTCCGACAATGTTTGACCATGTCTGACAATGTTGGACCATGTCCGACAATGTTGGACCATGTCCGACAATGTCCGACAATATTGGACCATGTCCAACAATGTTTGACCATGTCCGACAATGTTGGACCATGTCTGACAATGTTGGACCATGTCCGACAATGTTTGACTACGTCCGACAATGTTGGACCATGTCCGACAATGTTAGACCATGTCTGACAATGTTGTACCATGTCCGACAATGTTGGACCATGTCTGACAACGTTGGACCATGTCCGACAATGTTGGACCATGTCCAACAATGTTGAACCATGTCCGACAATGTTGGACCATGTCTGACAATGTTGGACCATGTCCGACAATGTTGGACCATGTCCGACAATGCTGGACAATGTCCGACAATATTGGACCATGTCCGACAATGTCTACTGCTGGCACCACGTCCGCCATATGTCGACACATGGCGACACCGCGAGTGGGTGGCAGCTACGATTGATTATTGAAACGAAACACAACACTGCACTAGTCACGTGTTTTGCCTTCGAGAAAACCGCTCAAAAGAAGAAAAATGTTCCTCAGAGAAGTGCGACAAGATCAGCGTAGAATGGCTCAAACATCAGACATCGGTCAGGATTGCATATTTACATCGATGTACACACAATCACATGACCAAAAAGCCGAGGTAAGCCGCTCCAACATACAATGTATACCACTCCATTGTGACAACACATCTTGGTAAGTATCATCTGCACATATGATTATCTTGATAATATCATGAGCTGATTATCATGCTATAGGGTGACAGCCAGGGTGCAGGAGGTACCTTTGCCGCTGACAAGACGTCGTATCCTGGGCTGCCAGGGGCACCAGTTTGGCCGACCTTCCCCGGCTTACCCTGCGTCAGAGCAGCACAGGTCAGATCAGGTCAGATCAGGTCAGGCCAGGTCAGGTCAGGGTAGGTCAGGGTACGTCAAGTCAGGTCAGGTCAGGTCAAGCCAGATGAAGCCAGACCATGATAGGGCTGGGCAGAGCTTCAGATAGGACAGGCCAGGGGGAGAACACGTCAGGTCAAGCCAAATAGGGCGGGGCAGGTCAGATAGCACAGAGCACGTCGGGTCAGGTCAGGCAAGGGATCGCATGTGAATTCAGGTCAGCGATTAGGTCAGGTCAGACCATGTCAGGTCAAGTGGAGAAGGGAATGCGATGTCATAGCGTGCTAGATCTGGTCACATTAGGGAGGATCAGGTCAGGTTAGGTGGAGGTAGGCCAAACTAGACGAGTGCAGACCACCGTGGAGTGGAGTAGGTGAAGGCGGATCAGGTCGGAGGAAGGAAGAGAGTTGGAGATAACTAGGGCGCGGCAGTCCAGGACAGGGCAGTGCAGGTCACTGCACTGAAGGTCACTGATAGCTGATGGAGAGCTGGGAGGGAATGCGAGGATAGATATCATGGCTGGCGTTGGCTATGAGACGGAGAAAAGACAGAGCATGGCAGGAAGGAAAAGCAGGACATAGTTATGCAATCAAGACAGCTTGCTTACATTACAGGCCTGATGGTGAGTTTTATTCGAACAAGATATCCTAATCCACCGCTGGAATCTCCACCAACGCTAGCCCTCCCCGACAAAGGTGACAAACGTAAATCGCACTTGGGCGGATGAGCGGTACATGATGATGGAAGAGGCCCAGCACAAAGCATGTCATCTGCTTAAGCCAATACTGAGTGTATCTACTGTTGGGGCAGGGGAAGATCCACGATTTTTCCAAGGAGGCGGTGAGCCTGCAATGAGTCAAAAGTCTCCTGGAGGGGCGCTGGAATACTAGAAAATGCTACGAAAATTTAACCTAAGAACCGATTGCGGAGAAGACCCATACGGTTGCTAAAAGGGCGCCAAAATTGCCAGAAGTGTGCCAAAATTGTCAGAAGAGCGCCAGCATTGGCTCTAGAGGATATCATTTTGGACACAATGAAGGATAATTTCCCTGTAGCACTCTCCCCCGGTTCTGCGCTTGGGATCGGTGGCCAACACGGGTCGCATCGCACTGCACAGGTAAATAGAGAGCATTCACAAACTTCTAGTACCAACAGCCATCGACAGATGGCATTCTTACCGGCTCTCCCTTGGGCCCGTCCAAGCCAATTGGACCCTGAAACAACAGCAGAGCGTGAGCTCCCACCTGAATGTGCCCTTAGACACGCCACCTGTAGACTCCACCCACCGAAGTGTTTGCCTGAGGTGTAAGAGTGTGTACGTCACTCTGTAGATCACGTGACCAGCTGGAGAGAGTGGGAGAGCGGGCAGCCGAGGCCGACAGCGCAAATGTTGCCGATTGGTCCCGGGAGATGGCACTGTTATTTGGCCGGCGGTGCTGTCTTGAGAGCGGCGGCCGGCGGGCACCCCGGGGAACTGTGAGACAGTGCATGGTGGAATGGGGTAGGGGGGGGGGGAGGTGTCCCCGGGAGCTGTGGTCGATCGCGCTCTAGCAAAGCCAACGGCAGGTAATACAATAGCGCAGGCAGGTGCTGTCTATGCTCCTGTAATGCTAATTATACGTGCTGGTCGGCGAGATCAAACCCTTGATCTTGACCCTTCACCCTTGAACCCTTGACCCTTCACTGTGTTCAGTGGAGCTATTTTGGTGTATCATGTCAATGCCACTTCTACTATTTTCCTACTGTTTTCCGCTACTTGTTCAGTTAGTTGCTCAATTAATTTTGCTCCAAGTTTTGGACCATTCAGTGGTAATATACCGGATGTGTTTTTTTGTTAGGGAAGAAGAAAACAGAAATATGATCCACTGACAATGCCTCAATCCTTTTCGGGTACAAAGCAAAAATAACTACGTCTGGAGACAAGGTATTTGGAAAACATCGGCCGGTTAATAGAGGCAGACGTGTCTAAATTGACATCGTGAGTGGGGAGTTTTTTTCCGGTAGACATTGCTCCGGATTTGTTCCGGAACCACTGACGAATTTAGAATTTCACTAAGGTGAGAGGGGGCGAAAGTTTGAGGGGAGCCCTTCTACCTGGACAACTGGATCTTCTGTTCCCACTCCCAAGACTAAGTCATGTATCACGTCTCAATAACCGATCATATGATCTTTCCGGTCGTTGTCTTCCTACTAGGCTCCGTGGAAAAGGAAAATGTCGTGAACTTGTAATTTATTATGAGGCCATCGTGCTGTAAAATGAAAATCCCATCGACAGCATATGAGATGCATTCGTAGACGGAGTTGTAGTGATAATACATCGAGCTAGTTAGTTAGTTATTATGGACCTTGGAGCACATTGACGTCATTGGACATGTAGCGCCTACATTAATACATCAAGATGCCATGAGCACAGCCAACGCTTTGGAGAATTAGCATCAGCTTTATTGTGATGAATTGGAATTGTACAACCTGGAAGCCGCCATCAGGGCAGAGACACCGCCAGAATTTAACTCAAAACATTCACGAACTACAGCAATGGTTAGACAAAAAACACGGAGAGCAGGCAACAACATTTACATATCAACAAACAGGCTGGAGCGAGAGCCAGCGTCAGTGGTCAGTTGGTAGTACCTCGCCCGGGTGTTTCCAACAAACACCGCAAACACCCCGCAAACACCGCAAACACACCGCAAACACCCCGCAAACACCGCAAACACCCCGCAAACACCGCAAACACCGCAAACACCCCACAAACACCGCAAACACCCCACAAACACCGCAACCACCCAACAAACACCGCAAACTGCCCACCATCCCCGGCAGGCACTCCAACAAACCAAGTGTGTGCATGCAAACAGATGTGAGCAACGTGCGTCGATAGTGCCATGGGATTGATCGGCTGTGTGTTCATCAGGCCAGCAAACGGACAGCTCGGACTTTACATTTACGACATACCTCAGCGAATGCGGAATATTAAGGCGAACTTTGATGAAAATTAATGCTACACCAGATCGATTTGTTGAATTTAACATCCTACTCGGCCGGAAATTGGACACAATGGTCAAAAACTGCTTTCGCGAGGACAGGTGCTTTTTAAACCAATATTTCAAATAGGCGCACGTGCAGGACATGGCTCACCAGCAAAAAGCAATCAATAGTCGACATCAGCAATCGACCAGTGTCTTCTTGCTAACCAACACAAAATCCAAAGATGTAGATGTCTACAATCTGGAGAAGTGACACTGCGTGAACCGGGTGAATACTCCGTGAGCGTTTTTGTTCACGAAACTCGCTGATAGTTTTCAGTTTTAGTCGAGTCCCACAGGATGCTGTGCTTGTGCAGGCATAATGTCAGAGGAGTAGTGACGTCACGGGGGCGTTGACGTCAGAAGAGTTATGACGTTAGGAGAGGTGGCGACGAATCTGCTCGAAAACCGTGACGTCGACGCTGGCAGCAGCGATTGGATGTACATAAATATAAATTGGAATAACTAAATTGGAAAATTGGATATAAATATAACATGAAAAATTGAAACTGGATTTAGAAGTACGCAACTGTGCAAATGACATGACTGTCAGGAGGCCAGAATACCCGAGACGCCGTGAAATATCACCGATATTCTTACTAGAATATGGATAAGACATCCACACTATAGTTTTAAAAAACATGGTTGCAATTATATGCCTGATATTTTTATGGCGAAGTGCAATAATGCCTCCTTGCACAAAGTCAGATCAAAAGGTCAGGGTCAAGGTCAGGAATACCAGCATTCTGCACATCAAGAAAGGCGAGAGCGGTCAAATGACAGGGAGCTTCAACTTTCCAAAGACTTTACGTGCAAACTTTTTGCCCGAGGTAGGTCCAGTTGGATTTTCACGCTGGTAAAGCTTACATGGTACAGTTTTTCACGTCTGGGAATCATTTCGGTAGATCTCCATGTCGGCATGGTACTTCATGTGGCATGGCTATCTATGTGAAGCACACCATTGCGACATGTCTGGGAATCATTCCGGCATGGCTACGATCTCCATGCTTGATCGCGGTGGTCACACCGCCCGCCCAGTACATGGTTGAAATTGTCACGTCGTGTTTTAGAGCTCCGTGTTCGACCGATATATTCGTCTGCCGTGATTGCCATCGCCCAGTAGCGTAGCCAGGGTTTTTCTAGGGGGTGGGGCGTGGTCCGACCCGGAAGTAAGGCGATGCAGTAGACTACGCTACCGGCGTGCGAAGATCTCAAATTTTATTGTTCATCTAGTATATTTTTGGGTGTTAATGTTGGGGTGGGGGCACCACCCCCTTGGCTGTGCCTCTGCCGTCGCCACACCACGGTATGGAGGTGCAGATTCGTCGCCACACCGTTACCACCCGGCGCACAGGGAGCCGAAAGAGAGAAAGAGAGCATCCGTTGTCTCCTCAGAGAACTTATAATCTACGTGCGTACACACCGGAAACCCAGGAAAGCCGGACGCTCCTTTCGGGCCCTGGAAATTATGTCAGACATGGATAAGCATCGGCGCGACATATGTACAGGCACATTGTGGAGGGCGTTACCGCCATGCGGCGCTCTGGGTGTGAAGGGTGAACGGATGACACAGCCGTGTTCCAACCTTGTCCATCGCTGGATCGCTACGTTTGAAGCAAATCTGTCAGGCCAGATGTCTATAGGTTTCAACATTGTTCACAACAAAGCACTTCAGCAACGTTAATCGATCATTCTGAACGTCTGATATAATACGAGGTGAGCATAAAGCGAACGATATAAGAAGTAAAACAGGAAAAATCGACCCTATCGTTATAGAATGTCATGGACAAATGAACGCATTTAGACCTAGAAAGGCGTCTACAGCATATATGCGCTCATCTAGGGCCTCTCTTGCAACCTTGCATCCACCACTGGGTCACGCAGCAGTACACCATAAACACATTATTGCATCCTACAACCTCCTCGATATCCATTACCGGTGCAATTGTCTCCTACTTTTCGTACTCTTTCGTGCCGAACATGGGAAATTTGCCCCTCATATGTAATGCAATGAAAGCAATGCTTGTCGAAATGCCCTGGCTGTCGAGTGAAGGGACAGCCTCAGCACCGGTTTTTAGTATTTGGGGATGATAGCTCAAAACCTAATTACACTGGCTGTGGGGTGGAGGGGCAGCTTCAACGCCGGGTTTTAGTATTTTGGGACGACGACTGAAAACAGTATCGTTCCCATGTGTTATCCGACTTCTCAATTATCAAAATTATCCCAATTATCCCAATTAATCCCAATTATCGACAGTTCCCATGCATCGATTGGAAATTCCCAAACCTAAAAACTGGCGCCGAAATTATCCATTGGTTGGCTCGTGTCAGCAGGCAAGCAAGTATCAGCACGTGATGCAGAACGTGCATCACATGCTGAAGTATCAGCACGTGATGCCTGCGGTCACCCGATCATAACGACACGATCTCGGCAGCGCACCGGGATCACAGCCCGCCAACCACACCGCGACCTGTCAGCAGCCGCAGCACGTGAGAGACGGGCACAGCGCTGCCAACGTACAATCCAAGCCTCCAGCAGTCCGGGACCCACCCAGCGGCAACACGGCCCAAACCACCATCACAGTAGACACGCCCACGTTAACTACCCCGGCCGCTATTAATACCGAGCCGCCCGAGGTCGGTCCGCGCGGCGGACACCATTAATCAGGGGGACGAATAGATTACCGGGAACCACCACTGATCTGGCACCGGAGTCTGGCCCATTTGACCTGTCAGCAGTGGCGCACCCGCGAGCTTACTGTGACTGTGGCGAGGTCACGGAATACAAGGTAAGTGGAGCATCATTACCGGGAGCCACCACTGATCTGGCACCGGAGTCTGGCCCATTTGACCTGTCAGCAGTGGCGCACCCGCGAGCTTACTGTGACTGTGGCGAGGTCACGGAATACAAGGTAAGTGGAGCATCATTCCGGAAGGCCGAAGACGTCACGGTATAAAATGTAAATGGAGCATTATTTCGAAAGGGCCCAAGGCATGTGATAAATACCACAAGCTGAACATAAATGCATGTATTTTATCGCTTTTATCGAATAATACAAGCAACTAAAAATACCGTAGCATAAAAATTCAAGTATTTAGCAAAGTATCTTAAAACACAAGTATTTTTTTAATACAAGCATTATACAAACACAAGTATTTTTTTTTAATACAGGTGGATGCACACTGAATGAACGCGGTTTTAGCCGATTTCACAGAAGCAAAACAGCCGAACGTTTTACTTCCATCGGGAAGTCGAACATTTCGGGAGGGTCCTGGCCCCTTTCGTCACCCGGCGGTGCGCCACTGCCCGCCATCTAGCCGTGACCGAGAACAACAGTAGGACCCGTACCCGCTCCGGTGCTGCTGGATCGGGTGCTGAAGGATCGGGTGCTGCAGCCCAGCTGATTTACCCTCTGATGATTAACCCCCTGCTGATTATCCCCCTACCGAATAACTCTATGATTAACCCTGCTCACTAACCCTGTGATTAATCCTACTAATTCACCCTGCTGATCAACCCTGGTTGGTTGGTTATTGGTTTTACGACACGTCGACCGTTGAGTCATATAGCGTCGCCAATCTCTCACGCCGATTGGTCGCGGGCGAAGAGTAGCGACAGGTGAGACTCGAACCCACAATCTTTCGATTATGAGACGAGCATCTTACCCCTAGACCACTCGTCCCCCTGCTGATCAACCCTGCGATTGACTCTCTGTTGATTAAGTGTATGTTGATTAACTCTCTGCTGATTAACCTTCTGCTGATTAATAACCGTGCTGATTAAGCCTCTGCTGATTAATACCGATTAACCCTACTGATTGACCCTATGATTAACCTTCTGCCGATGAACCCTCTGCTGATCGCTGCAGCGAATGTCAGCGGTTTCGCTAACGTATAACCATGTAGCCACTGGCTACGCCAGCCACCGCATGACCAGTAGCACGGCAGCCGCCTCAAAGTGGGGTGGGGATGGGGCAAGAGCCACTTTGAAGTCGATGTTTTTCATACAACGGCCAATGTTAAACTCGTCCAAAGTTAAACTTGTCCAATGTTAAACTCGTCCAAAGTTAAACTTGTCCAATGTTAAACTCGTCCAAAGTTAAACTTGTCCAAAGTTAAACTCGCCCAAAGTTAAACTCGCTCAAAGTCCGGAGGCAGCTGCCCCTCTGCCGCCCCGGTTTCCGAGCTCTTAGACATAACCATGGCATAGCCATGGTATAACCGACCCTGATGTTACTGGTGGATGTGTCATGTCCAGCAACTGAATGGTGACATATTTGGACTAACAACAGCAAGCCTTCGTCGCATACACCTTTAAGAAATGATGTTCTGCCATCACTTACAAACTTTATAAAAAAAAGAATCTTACAAGATGCTTACAAGACGCTTTTTTAAATGTCAGCAATATGACGACATCTTCAAAAAGATGTCAGCATAACTGATGCACGCGGATGTTTGAGCGAACAGACGCGATTAAAGGTTAAAGGTGGGTATTTATTTTAACGTATGATGGGTGGGAAAATTTTCGTATCATCGATATGCCCTCGGACCGTAGCCATCTGATAATCGCAATACAGAACCTACACCTCTGAAACTATTCCAAGGTAAAACTCGCACCACCAGGACTTCGACAAGCATTGCTGTTATGTGCATGAGAAGCCATCCTGAACCTTTAACCCGCCGATCTGTTTGTTTTAATCTGGTTTTGGGAAGGTGATGTAAGTACAATTCCTGAAACGCTCCCATCGAGTTCCACTGGTTCTGCCTTGCAGAAGTTCCCTGTGCTCCCTCTTGGGACCCAACAAAATGTAAACAGTTAGCTTCGAACAGTCCTATATTTATACAAATTACAATGGCACACGATGATATATTAGAAAAAGGAACGCCAAAGTTTCGGCTTTATGCCTTCATCAGGTCACCCTGATGAAGGCATACAGCCGAAACGTTGGTGTTCCTTTTTCGAATATATCATCTTGTGCCATTGTAATCTGTATTTTACTTGTCCAATTAACTAATAACAGTCCTATATTTGTCCGATACACGATGCTGGTGTTTCTACTATGTCACCTCACACAGTCCCATCTTCCTGGAATTTTCGGTTGGGCTGACTTTTTTGTTCGGTCCCCTACCAACTAGCTGCACCCGTTTCCGAAGTAAAAAGCTTCAATACGGTGGCTGAAAACATGGAGGCAGCCGCATTTGGGTGCACCCTCATCCCACCGCCAGTTTACAACAGCTGGCTTTTCAGTTCTGACTGCCGGCTGCGCCAATCACGGAGCTCGTCAGACGTGCACTGACCAATCGCAGCGCGCCACACACACTCACCGGGAAACCGTTCTGTCCTTTGGGTCCTTCCGTCCCCTGGAAACACAGCGAGCGACGTCTATCAAGCCAGCGGCATGCCACCAACAAGCAGTCCGGAACGCCCAGACAGACACACAGACAACATGTCTCGCTGTCTGTCTGGACGTGTCGGGGTTACAGCGGACAGTCCGGTCTGTCTGGCGTGTCGGGGTTACACCAGACAGGTCGGTTTAGCACACAGACGTACAGGAAAAGCCGCAGTAACGGGCGGTGGAGATTAGGGGCCAGTTCTCCCATATACAAGAAATAGCTCAACAGTAGTAATTTACGGTGCTGTCAGAAAAGGCACCATTACATATTTATTGTCCCCTCCTGAGCTTATTGATGCCGTTTATAAACCAGGGACTCTACCGGAGTTTGTCAGCTTCTTGACGGACAGGTGAGGTGGACATTGGTGGTAGGTGTGCCCCCTGAGGAACATGTACACATGGTGCATGTTATAATTCTGAGGATTACAAAACAAGCGACATGCTGTTCAAGGAGCATAGTGAAACTTTTGCAAACAAAGATACGTTTTGTACATCAATACTAAGTAGGTAATTCATCAAAAATGTATTTTAAAAACGATTTGATGTGTTATATTCCCAAACAGGACCAACAATTTCCATTGTAGCCCAACACTTGGGCATAAAGAATAACAAGTTCCATCGTAGCCCAACACTTGGGCATAAAGAACAACAAGCTGCAATGTAGCCCAAAAACTGGGCATAACTTTTGCCTGGCATACCATTGGCCGACTGAACTGACAACTTCCGTCCCACAGGGGGATAAATCTGAGGGCGTTTCCGATAACTTTTGTCCCACAGGGGGATAGATCTGAGGGAGGGAACCGACAACTTCCCTCCCACGGGAAGATAGACCTAGCCGACAACGTGTGTCCCGGGGGGGCAGGTGGCGACGTGACTCAGGACGCCGCCGACTGCTCCCAAACTCCACCTCCCGACTGCACGAAGGGTGGCGCATATGTACAGACACATACACACACAGACAGACATCCAGCGAGCCCAACCACCGATGTTAGACGAGCTTTGCAACAGACGTACCGTCTCGACTGGCACTACTGCTCCTCTGGCGTGGGGCCCCGTCAACAAATCAGTCGCCGGTCCGCGCAAATGAAAAACCGCCGCCTCAAAATGCCGCAAGGATAATCAACGCAAAACACACACACACACTGAACGAACGAGAGCGCTGGCGAATGATTAACATCAACCGTCGCCAGCGGCGTCAGAATGCTGGTTTAGAATCGATGACATTCTGACAGTGATTGAGCCACTGCTGTATTCATCACGTCGCAGCCTGTCGATGCTCATCAATGGTTAATAATGTATGCCAACAACATAATTCTTGATTTATTATTAACCAAAAAATGCAATCTTAGTTCACTGATTGTATTGTGCATGGCAGATGCTGCATATCATATTCAACAAACTATTTTCTAATCCATTTAATAGCTGTAAAAATCTGGCATAATTTAAGCCTCCCACCTGGCCTTATCTAGGCTTGGTTCTCAGGAATCCATCCCATACACTACAGCCGTCCCATACACTACAGTGACAACTCTCCCACCCTGGCCCCGAGGTGTCCATATCCCATACACTACGGCCGTGACAGTGACAACTCTCCCACCCTGGCCCCGAGGTGTCCATGTCCCATACACCACGGCCGTGAACGTGATAACTCTCCCACCCTGGCCCGAGGGATCCATCACATACATTACGCCCGTGACAGTCTCTCCCACCCTGGCCCGATGGATCCATCCCATACACTAAGCCGGTGTCAGTGCATGTGCAAACCAGCTAAAATAATGGGTTTTCATTAGGTGTGCGATGTTTAAACAAAGTACAGTGTATGTATAATATGAGTTTATTAATGACAAAACTCGTCACGCACTATGCATGCCCTTCACCATATTGTTTTTTAAGTATCTGCATACAATATCAGAATACAATAGAATACTACCAACGATATTTTTCCTTGTGTCTGGAGGTAATTGTATAACCGACCGCAACAAAGGTAGTCACAGTATTAGGAAACATGAGATGTGGACGTTCCACTGTCCACAATAGTGAGCACCTACATTATAACTATGAAGTTACATACACAGCATTATTTTAAACACTAATTACAGACTGCCCAAGCACGCATCGATGAGCATGATGCTAATGTTTGGCGGGAAATGATGTTAGTTTATGATTCAGTACGTGATACGTTCGACCAATTTTCACAAAAAAAATGCATCAATGGTGTAACCTCCCCTCCACACACCATCCTCTCATCCAGCCGGCCAGAGGAGCAGCGCCCGTCGAACAACCACTGAAGCGGACACAACAGAAACACCGAACACGCCCCCAGCCGCCATCTGCTCCCCACACATGTACCGCAGGCGTGAGACAAGCTACAAGCCGTACCTCCCACACATGTACCGCAGGCGTGTGACAAGCTACAAGCCGTACCTCCCCACACATGTACCGCAGGCGTGAGACAAGCTACAAGCCGTACCTCCCCACACATGTACCGCAGGCGTGAGACAAGCCACAAGCCGTACCTCCCCACACATGTACCGCGCCCAGCAGCTTGCTAATTAACAATGTCCAGCTGGATTATTGACGGGCAAGAAAGCTTACGTTTATCTTCATTCATCGTAGATTATCAACTAGGATCTAAATATCCACCAACAGCTCCTCCAGACAACACATTAGAGCCGATGCTGCACCAACGGCAGTGCATGCATTAGCGAATTACATCGTACGCATACATTATACAGCAGTATGCGTACTCCTACAAGATCGGTAAAATAACCAGTATATCTTGCTTACGCTGGAATATCTAGCAGTATAATGATTGTATACATGCATACATAACTTCACCTTGTATATATAATTTCACCAATTTAATTGGCTTTGGGCGCACTTCTTGAATACATCCACACATGGTAGCGTGTGCGGGTAGTATGATCTATGATATGCTATGAACTACCACAGAAGCATGGTGGCTGATATTACATATACCATATGACATATTCCATATGCCATATTCCATATTCCATATTACATATGCCATATTCCATATGCCATATTCAATATGCCATATTCCATATGCCATATTCAATATGCCATATTCCCTATGCCATATTACATATGCCATATTACATATGCCATATTACATATGCCATATTGCATATGCCATATTACATATGCCATATTACATATGCCATATTACATATGCCATATTACATATGCCATATTACATATGCCATATTACATATGCCATATTACATATGCCATATGCATGCCAGACGACGGTGCCGCCGCCACCACGGTTGGACGAAAAAGCTTTGTCCTGTATTTGTGTCATCCAGAACAGGATCCTCTCTAAGAAGTTATCCTCTCCTTTTCCTGTCAAAATACTGAATCGTGCTTGACAGCGACTGCAAACTTCTTCCTCTTTCACAAAAAAATCCCAACACTCTCCGAGTAGTACACAAATGAGCTTTTGATGTGAGAACAGAACGATAATAATCCTTTCCAAACCATACGCCACAAGATTTCCATCTCCGAATATAAGATTCCGGAACGTCAATGTCGAACCCTGCCACTGATCCGCACAGCGGATTGACAACAGCAGCATGACGTCATAGATGACGTTTGGATCACCCGAGTGGTGCAGTGTTCAGGCACTTACCGTTGGTCCAGGCGGGCCCGGAGGTCCAGGTCGTCCCAGACGTCCTCTTCGACCCCGTCTGCCCGTCGGTCCTGCGGCAGAGAGAGGGAGTGATGTTAGTGTGGCAGTGGGTCAGTGGGGCAGTGGGGCAGACACTGAACCTGAAGCAGGTTGGTTGGTTTGGTTAGGTTAGGTTGGTTGGTTGGTTGGTTGGTTGGTTGGTTGGTTGGTTGGTTGGTTGGTTGGTTGGTTGGTTGGTTGGTTGGTTGGTTGGTTGGTTGGTTGGTTGGTTGGTTGGTTGGTTGGTTGGTTGGTTGGTAGGTCGGTTGGTAGGTTGGTTGGTTGGTTGGTTGGTTGGTTGGTTGGTTGGTTGGTTGGTTGGTTGGTTGGTTGGTTGGTTGGTTGGTTGGTAGGTCGGTTGGTTGGTTGGTTGGTTGGTTGGTTGGTTGGTTGGTTGGTTGGTTGGTTGGTTGGTTGGTTGGTTGGTTCGTGGGCTTTACGACGCATCGCCTGCTTTGGTCACGTGGCATCGCCAATCATGCCAGCTGGCCACCAACGAAAAAAGCGGCGGCAGTCGGGACTGGAACCACCAGCCTTTTGGTTTGGAAACGAGCATTCCACCCTTGGAATATCCACCCCCTCCCAGCCTGCAGGAGAGGGGACGACCAGCAGGTCAGTGGTGAGCAGGTCGCAGGGGGAAAGGCAACACTGAGCCTGTGCGAGAGAGGGGTCGATATTGGTGACCGACAGATCCGAGAGGTTAACACCGAACCTGGGTGAAAAGTGTGGCTGGGTTGGTGATGAGCAGCTCAGGTCAGAGGGGTGACACTGGCCTGCGCGAAGGAGGGGGCAATAATGGTGATTAACACATCATGTCACAGAGGGGGGGGGGCTGAACACTGAACACTGCTGGTGATTAACACATCACGTCACAGAGGGGGGGAGCTGAACACTGAACACTGCTGGTGATTAACACATCATGTCACAGAGGGGGGGCTGAACACTGAACACTGCTGGTGATTAACACATCATGTCACAGAGGGGGGCTGAACACTGAACACTGCTGGTGATTAACACATCAGGTCACAGAGGGGGGGGGGCTGAACACTGAACACTGCTGGTGATTAACACATCAGGTCACAGAGGGGGGGAGGGGAGGGGTAAACACTGAACCCGTGTGAGTTAGGTGTGTTGTGGCGCCACAACTTATACTCAGGAACCAGTCGTTTCCGACTTTCTCGCTCGGTTCTGTGACGACGTGACGATGTGACGATGTGACGATGTGATGAACCAACACAGAAACGCTGGCGTTACTCGTACAACTTGTGCAATTCATAACACGTCATGTAATCTGGGCGAGGACGAGTAGTCTAGGGGTAAGTTGGCCGTCTCACAATCGAAAGATTGTGTGTTCGAGCCTTACCTGTCGCTACTCTTCACCCGCGGCCAATCGGCGTGAGAGATTGGCGACGTTACATGACTCAATGGTCGATGTGTCGTAAAACCAATAACCAACCAACCATGTAATCTGGGCGTTATCGAACCGTTCCGAACACCCCCAGTGACAACTTGCAACGACCCCGGAAACGGCCACCAACAGCACGCGCCACCCCCGCAATGTGGACTCCGCCGGTGACGTCACCGGTGCCGATGACGTCATCGGTGCCGATGCAGTCGTCAGCGCATCATCAGCGTGACAGCGTGACAGCGTGACAGCGTGGCAGCGTGACAGCGTGACATCTCGACAACAAACGACATGGCGGCGCTGCTTTCGGACACGGCGCAGGCGCGTTCGCGTTTCTGACGGCCACTTTTGCACGGCGCGGGCGCGTTCGAGTTTCTGACGGATAATTTATCACCGATAACGCATAGCATCTGTTTTATCGTCTGTTTGTACTTTTCCTTTGTCGGCATAACCCAGATGTAGCCTTACACTCATTATTAAGCCTGAATACTAGCAGTTTATGAATTTATGACATCACTCTCATAATCAGCAGCACCCGTGACGCCACATCATTGGTGACGTTACAGAAGCACCACCAGCTACGGGAGACGCTTTGTGTATACTTTTGTGGGGAACGTATCGCTCCAATTCTGATTGCACCCCTAGAATGCTAAATGGCGGCCACGAAAGTTGAGTCAGGAAAATGCAGAGCGCAGAGGCCACGCCCACCAAGCTTTCCACCGAACAGCGCAAGCAAGCTCTACCAACACCCCCATTCAGCCCAAGCAGTTGGGGCTGCGGTAGCTCAGTTGGAAGAGCGTCGGACTCTTGATCGCAAGATTGTGGGTTCGAATCTCATAACTGACGGCATTTACCGAGTCCACCCGCGACCAATCGGCGCGAGAGGTTGGCGACGCTGTATGACCTGGCGGTTGAATGCGTCGTAAAAGAACCCAAGGTTCTTCTTCTTCTTCTTCTTCAGCCTAAGCAGTTCTAAAGAAGGGGCTTGTGTCCACCAGATAGTTTTCAGCCGATACGCCGGCCACCCGCCACCAGGTGGCTCGAGTTCGCCGGTGATAGTCCAGCTTTTTACCGATAATCATCTCGGCGATACCGTCCGGCGACTACCTTCTCCGCCGTGGGTCACGTCGGACGTTCTGGCGCCGTCCCGTCTACAGATATACAGATCTACAGATCTACAGATCTTCAGATCTACAGATCTACAGGTCAAGAGACAGGCGCGATGTTTATCTGCCGGCCGGTCGGCAATTTGATCTGCGGCTTGAGGAACCATTGGCATCGCTTTTTGAGCTTGTACGCGGGCTACAGACTTTACGATGTTAATAGCATCTCTTCTCCGCGCAGGTCTCCCGCCTCGCCTTAATGTTGATGGGCATTTTAGACAAGAATTGGCCCAACACACCCGATGTGTGTCGAAGATGGCTGCTTTTTGTATTTTTTGCGGTGCATGCAACCCACAGTTCGCAAGAGGGAAGCCTTCCCTGCCAAAGAACTATATGTCGATCACCTAAATACAAATGTTCTTTGAAACCATGTGCAGCTCCTTCGTATCCCGCCCCTCCCCCCTCCACAAAACACCTTAAAATATCTCCCTGACACGACATTTAGTTAAAGCTCGCTCAAGTGGAACAGCATTTAAAAACTAAAGGCCTCGAGGAAAACAATATTTTTCTTCGAGATGTCCAGAAATCCATTTGGAGCCCATGTTGGCGTTCAGTGCTCCAGGCCAACTGTCAGAGCCCAAGGCAGACTGGCAGAACTCTAGGCAGACTGGTAAAGCTCCAGGCAGACTGGCAGAGGTCCAGGCAGACTGGCAGAGCACTAGGCAGACCGGTAGAACTCTATGCAGACTGGCATAGCTTCGTGTGTCTGATCAACTGATAACTATAACGATTGATGAACCGCATGGATATATTTGAGGCAAGACGTGAGGACAGGTTCTTGTAAGACAGATCGGTCATCCACATTATCTCAGAAGAATTTGATCGCATTCGGTTTTGCCGACTGTCTACACCTCAGAACATATTTTCGTGTTCGGTTTCTGCCGACAGGTAGCGTACGTACATGTGGGTTGGAAAGGTAGGCTGGTAATGCGCTGGCCGCGGAATGGAATCCACCAGAACAATGGGTGCCACTTGATGGAGTTGGATGGGCGGGAATGACTTTTTGATGGCTAAAGCTGTCCCGAAAACTATTTGTATGTAGTGTATGCCCATGGATCCAATGGCTAAGCTTCAGCCTGATTGCGGGATGATTGTGGGGACCAATGATTGTAGGGACCAGCGGCCTCCCTTAGCATGTAGAAAATGACACCCCTGACCAGAACGGAACAGGCTTTATCGTGGGTAATCCGACCATTTCACGCTATTGGTATACAAAGAGCGTTGCGCAATACGATCCGGAAACAACAAATCACATCTACAGTTATTCCACGTACAAAGAAAGCGGGGCCATTTTTGAGACGGTGCTTGATCAAAATTATCGAATTGCTATCATCTAATTGGTTGTTTTTCACAGCCTCGGTTGATGATCACATACGTGCCGCGGAAACTAACGCTATACTGTGTGTGTGCAAAAGGGGTCGATGGGTGTCTGACACTGGCCGACCCAGCTGACTATTTACGGGATTTGGCAAACTTCGACAACCTGCCAAATTCTGGCCTTCTTATTGGGACAAAGTTGTTGAAGGGCGGGGTTCGAGTGCTCCGTGGCCGTACAGGTAGAACATTTCCTTTCGGTTCACGGTGTAGAATGTCGACATGTCGGTGTAGAATGTCGGAGCAGACATGTCGGCTGTGTTCGGTGAGAATATTTATCCAGCCCCAGGGGGGAGGGCAAATGTCTGTTGCTACCATATCACGATAAAGAGCTGACACAGCCGCATCTCCCCTCTCCGTGGATCCGCCAGTGATGTCTGATTTTGCATGATATCGAAATCATACAGTGTGTGTATCACTCACTTACACACACACATATGCACATGCATAGACCCCCTATGCACCGACGCGTCCTCACACGCAAGCCCGCCCGCACGCACGCAAGCCCGCACGCACGCACGCACGCACGCACGCACGCACGCACGCACGCACGCACGCACGCACGCACCTACACAACTGTGTAACTATCTACAACTGCCAGGGACTCCACGCATGTGTAGCACGTGACGTCACTACCATGACGTCATGAAGAGCCGACACTGCAGGGACTCCACGCATGTGTAGCACGTGACGTCACTACCATGACGTCATGCAGAGCCGACACTGCAGGCATTTCGGCGCGTGTGCCGGCACCATTTGTGGCAGCCATGTGTAGCACGTGACGTCACTACCATGACGTCATGAAGAGCCGACACTGCAGGCATTTCGGCGCGTGTGCCGGCACCATTTGTGGCAGCCATGTGTAGCACGTGACGTCACTACCATGACGTCATGAAGAGCCGACACTGCAGGCATTTCGGCGCGTGTGCCGGCGCCATTTTTCACGTTCTATTTTCCAGCGCCGACCAAGTCACCTCGGCACGTGACGACCGCCGCGCAAACGCGTCAACAACGCCGGCGAAACCGGCGCCAACCGGCGCACAAGGCGGCGCGCGCAGCTGGCGGCGCCGCGGCGTACGTGACGCGGCGCGGCGATCGCGGCGCACCGGCGCGCCCGGAAGGCCGCCGCGTGTCCGATGCAATCGGAGCCGGCGCGACGACGCGCTCGCCGCCGCAAAAACGCCGCTAACTGATGTCGCGCATCGCGGCGCAGATCGAGACGGATGCGGCGCGCTGGTCGGCACGGACGTGGCGCGCCTCGGCAGGTGCCGTGCGACCCGGCCACTCAGGAGTGGCGGCTAGGGCAGTGTGCCGGCGTACTAAACGGTAGAGGAATGTAGGGCAGATATATGTGGACCAGAGACATTGACCGAGTGGAGGTACGAGGTATTCATGCCGGGAGGTATTGAGGAATGGAGGTATTGATGCCAGGTAGGGATGTAGGGAACCCCTTTGTTGGTCGGGACAGTGTGCCGGCGTACTAGTAAGGGTGGAGGTATGCAGGCCAGATATATGCGGACCAAAGACACCGACACCGTACAACGCCAGGTCGGAATGTAGGGGGCCCTTTTGCCGGTCGCTGTGTCACTGTCTCTTTCTCTCACGGTCTTCCCGCTCAGTTAGTGCAGCACACAGCTGTTTGGTGCACCCGTCCACCAGTGGGCTGACATTGGCCACGCAATCACCCGGCCTCGGGGTACACAGGTCACGCAGGTCACACAGGTCACGCAGGTCAATGGACGACATAGCCACGTGGCCGACGCACCGCCACACGAAGCGGCACGGCTTCTCTTCCTTTGTCGGCACAACACAACACAGCACAACACAGCACACAGCACAACACAGCACACAGCACAACACAGCACACAGCACAACACAGCACACAGCACAACACAGCACACAGCACAACACAGCACACAGCACAACACAGCACACAGCACAACACAGCACACAGCACAACACAGCACACAGCACAACACAGCACAGTGAAATACACCACAGCACAAAACAGCACCTTAAAATCCACTACAGCAAAGAACAGCACCTTAAAATCCACTACAGCAAAGAACAACATTTTAAAATTCAAGACAGCACAGCACAGTAAAACATACACCACAGCGCAGCACAGAGCAGTAAGATATGCACCACAGCACAGTAAGATATGCACCATAGCACAGTAAAATATGCACCATAGCACAGTAAGATATGCACCATAGCACAGTAAGATATGCGCCATAGCACAGTAAGATATGCACCACAGCACAGTAAGATATGTACCATAGCACAGTAAGATATGCACCATAGCACAGTAAGGTATGCACCACAGCACAGTAAAATATGCACCATAGCACAGTAAAATATGCACCATAGCACAGTAAGATATGCACCATAGCACAGTAAAATATGCACCATAGCACAGTAAGATATGCACCATAGCACAGTAAGATATGTACCATAGCACAGTAAGATATGCACCATAGCACAGTAAGATATGCAGCGCAGAATAGCACGAGTGCTTCATTCTCTGATATCCAGCCCAAAGTCAGTCAGCAGTGGCGCGTTACCAGGGAGAGGATGATCTCAGGAGAGCAAAAACAGTCGCTGATGCCGCCTCCTGTCCAAGAACCATGGCTGGCGCAGGGATGGATCCAGATATTTGGATCGGGGAGAGAGGCACTTACTTCTGGAGGAGCGCCATTTCACCGGAGAGCGACGCCCTTTCCACTCTGAGGTGAGCCACATCTCAATTGGAGTAGGGAGAAGGCGTGTGGGACATGCTGGCATGCTCCCGTTTGCCTTCTGAATCTACCAGTGGGTTGGTGTAAAACCCACCACACACACACACAACACAGCACACACACACATACACCGTCTATTTCCGTGATCACATCGAACAACTGCAACAGCATTGATCCAGGCTAAATGCTGGTCGACCACGCACGACTCCTCGCCATTTGTGCTAAGTAAGGGAAGATCGAACCCAATCGGGACGCGGCCACCACTATCTGGCCACCACTATCTGGCCACCACTATCTTGTGCATTCATGGGTAAACGTAAATGTGGTGGTGGTTTGAGTTTTTCGTCCAGTGAGATAAACGTTCGTAAAGACCGTCGATGCTTTTATAATACTTTTACGTCTATTGTCTGGTGCCTGCATATAATATGTACCAATATTGTTGAATTGCTCATATATATATATATATATATATATATATATATATATATATATATATATATATATATATATATATATATATATCGTGCAGCACGTTACCAATATGTCGTATAATCGATGCTTTCCTGCTAAGTTTTATAAGAACGTTACAGCAAACACAAGTACAAAAGTCATGCATGCTGACTATCCAATACTCCCAGCAATGCATTTCTGTTCGCCCCATTCATTAAACACTGAATGCAATGCTGATCTCAGCAAGCTTCGTCTCGACCATCGCTGACCCCAGCCGCTGTCTGTGCCCTCGGGACACGCGCAAGAAGAGCGCACAAGAAGCCTAGGTCAGCGACCCAGACCGCCCGACGGCACCCACAAAAACTAATTGGTTTTCTGTCGAGAATACTTCTCCGCGATATTGAGGGCGCACAATGACGTCGCAACTACGTCACACAAAGACTGGACACAACGCACGCCGCCGATAGGGAAGGTACAACATAGAGGTGGTGCTCAGCTCTGGACAGGCGCAGTCAAATTGTCCAGATACGAGGACAGTACGAGGGTACATGGTGCAACTAAGGTGCAACTGAGGTGCAACTAAGGTGCAATTAAGGTACAGACAGTGCAGGACAGGCCGACGGTACATGGTGCAACTAAGGTGCAACTGAGGTGCAACTAAGGTGCAATTAAGGTACAGACAGTGCAGGACAGGCCGACGGTATATGGTGCAACTAAGGTGCAACTAAGGTGCAACTAAGGTTCGGACAGTGTAGGACAGGCGGACGGTATATGGTGCAACTAAGGTACAACTACGGTGCAACTAAGCTGCAACTAAGGTGCAACTAAGGTGCAACCAAGGTGTGACTAAAATGCGGGCAGAGCAGAGTCCTTGTTGTTGGAGAATAAATATGCATATGAAGGAACCGCCCATGCTATGAGCACGATACCGATTGATGCTAAGCTTCTACTTTGCAGTAGATAAAAACGTACAAGTTCAAGTGTACAACAATACATGTCAAGTTCAAGTTCATGTATTCACGAAGATCCACAATGTAGCACAAAGATTCAATCCACAAAGATCCACAATGTTTGCACCTTCGAGTGAAGCAGTGGGTAGGTGGGGTGCGGGGGGGGGGTGTTATGACGTATTGCCTGGGGAAATATATCTCCACTTGCAAGGATGCTTAGGCTCAGTGAGCACGCTAATGTTCTCTGTCGCTCAGATCACGCTAAGTTACGTTCACGTTAAGATGACACAACCGTTTCCATTAAGCGGGTCGTCACCACCTAATGGCCCGAGACTGGGCCGTTTTTCACCAGCCCCCCCCCCCTCCCCGAGGCTTAAGTTAGCACGCCTTGACCGCCATGTGTTGTGAGCCGTCTGCGAAACACCACAAAGCTTCTTGGCTCCGTGACCTGGTGGCCTTCCAGCTAGGCCAAGCCCGCACAAACAAACCGGGAGCACTTCTGTCGCACTTCTGCTGCTCAGACGCGCTCTAACACCGGGCTGCCGTGGTTCGAGTCTAAACAGCTCACCTAATGGTTCACATGATGGTATGTGTGTGTGTGGGGGGGGGGATGTTTGTGTGTGTGTGTGTTTTTAACGCAATATTTACGTTTGGACCAACCTTGACATGTAGAGGTGTCCCTTCAACTTCAAATAGTTCCATGATTAATCTTATGGCATTGGGTCGAACAAAAATATCAAAATTATCTTCCCCTCAAACTCTCATAGCATTCCCACAGAAGCACGTGAAATTCCTGTTTTCGTCATTAATATTTGACTGGCTGTGAACCGTAAAAGTAGGTCAAGTCGAAACAAAAGGTAAAGGAGTTTAGGGTAGAGTAAGTTCACCCTCAAAAGTTTCTAATTTGCACTTTTTCGTAATAACTCAGTATTCCGACCAAGGATACTTGTAGCTTGTGGGACAAATCGTATCATGCTTACATGCTGCATGATTACTTGGCTCTGACCTGTCACATTTCAGACAATGCAATTGGAAATGTACCGAGGTGCGTAATGGCATAGGTGCTCGAGGCGATGCTACCTCGAGGTGATGCTACCTCGAGGTGATGCTACCTCGAGGTGATGCTGATGAACACCTGGACAAGCTGCACAAAAGCCCGCATCCGACCCCATAGGTTTGATGCGCAACAACACCCAGTCATGCGATGTGTCGTACGATTGTCTGTGACATGCGGGGCATCGACCTTCGGTCGTCACGTGACGTCCGTACTGCAGCCCTGCAGTGGTCACGTGACCACCGTACTGGCGCCCAACATCGAACACCCGGGCGGCTCCCGTTTTAAGTTCGACCTCCTGCCAGACATAATCAGACATAACCAGACATAACCAGACATAACCAGATCTGGCCTGGTCCGCAGGGCGGTTCCCGATGTCCCACTGCACCACTGTATTGTGTGTCACTTTGTGAAAATGATCGAGGGGCCAAATGATCTTTTTAATGACCAAAACTTCCTCGAAATGTAGTTTTATCTAGTGTAGGACCATAGGCCCAGTTGGTTTATCTTATTATTTTATCTTTATTGGCGTCGGGATTATCCGGGGTGGGGGGTTGGGAATCAAAGACTAGGGAGCCAGTGGCCCCCCGTAGCGCATACAAATTGGCACCCCTGACCACTGCACTGGTAAGAAACGCGTTAAAATCCCAAATCCCCAAAATGAAACCCCAAAAACGCGTCGATGAGTGGTGCGAATTCTCCGACCTTCAGCCAGACGCCGCAGTGACGCGTCTGGCAGCACAACAGCACGGCAGCACGGCTGGCGTCTGGCAGCTGTGACGTAGGGTCGGCCATTTAGCGTGTCGTCCGCGCAGCTGGGTCAACAGCCATCGGCCATTGTCGCACCACAGGCGTGCTCCTGTCGCCCGGTAACTCACGACGGTACCGGCCGCCAGATAATTGGCCGACAGGCGTGACCCCCCCCCCCCCCCACACACCCCTCCCCCACCACCACCGCACCATCCCCGACACACCTCACGCACGCGCACGCTGCGTCTGACACACCGCCGACGTTTTCATTGCGTCACGGATGTCCACACTACGTCACGGATGTCCACACCACGTCACGGATGTCCACACTACGTCACGGATGTCCACACTACGTCACGGATGTCCACACTACGTCACGGATGTCCACACCACGTCACGTCACGTCACGTCACGTCACGTCACGGAACAGTTTACGGGCGTTCACAGCGCGTCACAAATGTCTGCGTTGCGTTAAAGTGATCACGGAGGTCCGAACTATAACCTGAGGGTCTAAAGTACGTTTCTGATGTTTAAATTACGTCACGGGTGTCAACTCCGCTTCAGAGATGTTTAAATTACGTCATATGTGTCGGCTCCGCTTCACAGGTGCCTAAATTACATCACGGATGTCGACTCCGCTTCACAGTTCTTTAAATTACGTCACGGATGTCGGCTCCGCTTCACGGATGCTTAAATGACGTCACGGGTGTCCGTTCTGCTTCACAGATGCTTAAGGTGCTTCCAGTGTGCTGTAGCTGTGTTGAGTCAAGCGGATCATGTGTGTGTGTAGCCATCGTAATCAACTCCGACGCTCATTGTTGCCGCCCCGGTAGCTCGGTTGGTTAGAGCGCTGGCCTCCACTGGTCTCTTCCGTCCTGGCAAGACGGAGTTCGAGTCGCTTCGCGCACTCACATTTAGACCTGGCCGGGAGGGTCAGTTGGCAGCTGGCCCGATAAGGCCAGGGACGAGCTACCGGGCGGCCGTGTCGGCGCATTGACGGCACGTTAAACTTTCGGTCAAAATTCTGCCGTGGAACTGGAATTCATGGATCGGGTGGTGGGGCCAGGGTTCACGCAACAAGCTCTGCTTAGCAATACCTTGTTCACAAAGCCACCCCAGCAATAACTCGGATTATTTTTTTAAAATAAAAATGTTCGAGAAACGCTGACCGGCGAGAAGGGAGGAAATTCGGTTCATGAGCGTGTGTTGCGTTTTAATGTTAATGTTAACATTAAAAGCACTCAGGTGGTGTTTGAGCACCACCTAGTGTTAACAAATTCAACATTAGTGTATGTGGGGATGTGTGGGAAAACACCACCTGGAAACTACACGGCCATGCGAAAGCATCATCTGAAATTATCGGAAGAATTTGGAAAACTTCACTGGAGTTCAGGGGTGTTGTTTTATGGAAACGATGGGGGGGGGGCACATTGAGTTCAGAAATAAAGAGATCCAGTTACTATGCGAGAATACGTTGCTTTTCCGCCGGAGGAAAGGTCTGTTGGAAAAGGGGTGGGCATCCGATTTAAACTTGTCTGACTCAGCTTTGTGCAATCTTTTCTTACTCACCAGTTAGTTTCGTATTCACCAGTTAGTTTTCGTATTCACCACTTAGTGAGGCGAGTATTTATGGTTGACAGCTGAAGTGCTTCATGAAACGATGCTTAACAGATGGCTTACCAAAGGTGGGGTAAAACCATGTTAGAAGGTTAACTGCAAACGTCGTATGACATCAACATTAACTCCATTGACGTTGCACGGAAAAAAATACTTCAAGGCGACTCGTTGCATTGCATTACAACTCTGCAGTGATCTTTTTACGCCTCTGCATCAGCCGTCATTACGCGCCTCGGTAAAAGTACGCACCGTGAAGCTCGTGCAAATGCCGCCCTCTGTTTTGTGAGCTGAAGTACTGTCCACTACATGGGACGGCCCAGGGAACAAGACGCATTTTCCGGCTGATGAAAACATTTAATCTACTCTCTCCTCTATGGACATAGAGCAATGCCAACTCAGACGACAGTTTTCTGATTTCGCCTGTTCGTGTACGACAGTTTTCTGATTTCGCTTGTTCGTGTACGGCAGACAGTTTTAACATCTCCCGCTGTCGAAACGCTAACCCCCAAATAGCTCGTAAATCATCACGGAAGCATCCATCCTTGAGCTCAATCGAAAACCTCCGACGAGAATGGCATTCGCCGCACGTTCCTTGCGCTCCAAGATTTAATCTCGAAGTTAGGCTTGTTCTCGAAGTTAGGCTTGTTCAAGTGAGTTGTAAGCCCGTCAATAGGCTGCATATTCCTAGGCTATTTATAGGCTATTTATAGGCTGTCAGGAGCGCTGCAGATAGCCATTCAGACGAGATGTTCCATGAGATGACCCGAACCGCAAGCTGGCTTTTGCCCTGGTGTAAGCCGGCAGACAGGTGTGGAGCCCCGGGCGGGGTTTGGGTGGAAGATCGCCAGCACAGCTGCAGGTGCCACTCGCAGCTGGAAGATCACCAGCACACCGTCATGTAAGCAGGTGTGGATCACAGGAGAGGCGTAGGTGGAAGATCATCAGCGCACCGTGATGTAAGCCGGCAGGCAGGTGTGGATCACAGGGCGAGGCGTAGGTGGAAGATCACCAGCAGATCTGCAGGTGGCACTTGTAAAGCCGGCTGTGTCGACAGATTAAGTTGAAGTGCTGATAAGTGGGATCAGATGCAGACTTAGAGACGTAGAGACTTAGACTTAGAGAGCGGCGGTGTGTGCAGCTACATACATTGGATACTGCAGGGGCGGATCCAGGGGGACGGGGCCATGCCCCAAAGAGGCCGATTTTTGCCGACATTTTGGACTAAAGTGACATTTTCTCGAAATCTACGAACATATTCTGTGATGATTGTTGTCCGAACCAGACCCAAAGAAAGTTCAAATCGGTTGAAATCTGACGAGTTTTCGAAATCGGATAAATTGTGTTGAAATTGCACCCAGACCAGGCTTCTAGATCCGCCCCTGACCGCAGCCTCGATGTATGCAATACCCGGCTGTTCACACGTGGTAGCCGGGTAGCCCTCAACGTCTGAGCCTCCCACTCCTGAAGCTCTCGACAAACACGTTTCTGCTTTCGCCTGAGTAAATATGAGGATTTGGTGGCACACGGGGTCAAGCGGAGTCACTTTTCATCTAGAATAATCGAACAAGATAGTGTTAAATGTGAACAGAATTATCACGCAACCTGTGCGATGTACTCGTTGTAGACTTCCATTTATTTGCCGAGTGTTGCCTTTGCTTTAGAAACAATATTTCATAAACCACCATGGTTGTGGAACTTATCTAATTACTTATGTTCATGTTAAACAAGTCAACAATTTCAAGCCATCCTCTTCCGGGAGTAGGTGTACGTTTCGAGGAATTCGAGGAAAGCAACGTCATGCTTGAGTCAGCTATGATTAGGTCAGCAGATACGGACTTTCTGACGAATGAAGTCATGCTTCATCCGGTCTGCACGGGGGGGGGTCGCGATGGTCCAGTACAAGTAAATCCACCTTATTAGTAGCACAGAGTCGTGTCATCAACGTCGTCGCTCCAAGAACAGCATGATGAACGCCATGCTCTTCATCCACTCTCCTCTATATCTGCTCCCCATCTACTTGAAGAACCAGTCGCCTATTGAATCGGCTAATAGGAGCGAGCGTCCCAACCGCCAAAAATGAACAGACATCTCCCCTGAATCTGGTCAATTCGACTATCGCCCACGTCCGCGGAAAGATGAGAAGGCGACCGACACGAACCATCAAGTCCGAAGCGAATCTGGACACGAATCTCCGAAGACTCGCCGTCTATCACTTGCGGACATGCGGAAGCGGGCTTGCGAGCCTAACATCGACCTGCGGTGGACGACCTGGCAGATTTATGAAATATTGACGCTAATGGCACGTGCCCTAATGATCACCTGGTCCATTTGTCAGCAGATTGAAGGCAAGACTCGGACAGCGCGCGCCAGATTGGCAGCAAAGATAACGGGGCGGGACTGCGCACTGATTGGTATCTGACAGCTGGAAACTTAATGTCTTCATACGTCCAAACATTCTGGTAACTGTATGAAATAATGTCTTCATACGTCCTAACATTCCGCTGACTGTATGAAGCAATGTCTTCATAGTCCTAACATTCTGGTAACTGTATGAGGTAATGTCTTCATACGTCCTAAAATTCTGGTAACTGTATGAACTAATGTCTTCGTACGTCGTAACATTCAGCTGACTGCATGAAGTAATGTCTTCATGCGTCCAAACATTCCGCTGACTGTATGAAGTAATGTCTTCATAGTCCTAACATTAGTTAACTCTAGGAAGTAATGTCTTCATACGTCCTACCATTCTGGTAACTGCATGAAGTAATGTCTTCATACGTCCTACCATTCTGGCAACTGTATGAAGTATTGTCTTCATACGTCCTACCATTCTGGTAACTGTATGAAGCAATGTCTTCATACATCCAAACATACCGCGGACTGCATAAAGTAATGTCTTCATACGGCCTAACCTGCTGTTGACTGTCTGAAGTAATGTTTTTATACGTGGGATTTCAGTGGTTTATTCGCCTGTGCACGTTGGCAGCATTTGATCATCAACTCTACTACAGAAAGTTCGATCCAAAGTTAATTTCTTCCCACGTTCGATCATACAAACCTAGCCCAACCCAACCTAACCTAGCCTAACCCGTCTGCACGGTGGGGCACAAACCCTAACCCATCCTGCCTTCATCGTCGACATCTGACCGAATTCTCAGCTTGAGCGTGTTGGAGGTGAATTGGTATGATTTTCCGCAGGAAGAAATCATTTCTAAATCGAATGATCTGTTGTAGAAATGAGTCGAGCGCACAGTTGATATTCCTGGCCTGTGCTAGCGACTGACCCATAACACTTGTAATTCATCAGGTGACAGTCCGAGAACAAAATCTGGCTGCTGGCCCATACTGTTACCTTGCTCCCGCCAGTGGCAAGCTCCCTCCACTGCACACACTCGCTGTCTCACTGCGGTTCGACACGGAAACAAACCAAATCGACACGTTATTGCCGCTTGTTGCTTAGCGCTAAGCGCTTTGAAGCGAAACGCTTGCTGAGCGTTTTGTTTCAGGACGAGACCGACACCAGCACTTAATCACGCACCAGGTCCCATGTCCGCCTGTTTTTCGCTTACCCATTTGCTATGTCTGTGAGGTGAGACATTAGACAAATGCAATGATTTGTTTTCGTATGGGTAATCATTGTTTGTGTGCATCCAGCTGGCGGACTGCAGACAGCTTCACTATTGTGTTGTATCAGTTCGGAAACCCAGGGACCTGACTCACCACCGATAAAAAATGAAGTAATTTGGCTGCAATATAAATCAATTCTGTTCCACCGCACTTAGTTCTATCATAGTTTTGCAATTCGCATAGTCTCTAGAATTCAATTGGATGAAAACGGAAGTACTCGATGAAGCTCAGTTGGACATGCGAAGTATGCTGACGGTTAGAATGCTCCCACCACCGAGTTCCAACAACAGCATTCGTTCGAAAACACCTCAGCAGCTCCAAACGCCAGCGTGGGCTGCCAAATCCCGGCATTCACTCAGCTGAGTCACAGGGACGCAGCCTTCACACACGCCAAACAAAGTCGACAGAGTAAGCCGTTCAGCACCGGGTCGTGTCTTCCCAGCGGAGCCTGGATACGTCAAGGATGCGTAGCGTCGGCACGAACGTCACCACTCTGCGGAGTGGTGACGTAAACATGAGGAGGAGGAGGAGGAGGAGGAGGAGGAGGAGGAGGAGGAGGAGGAGGAGTCGACGGCGACCACAGAATGACCTCGATAGTGACTGCGGCTGTGGTTGACCCCCAGCTGGTCACAACTGACCCCGGATACTTGGGATCCGGTACTGGACTGGCTCATATTGAGGTTCGGTGGCCTGGCTGGGCTTAGGTGAGCAGGGGTGTCATTTGATGTACTTTTCAAGAAAAAACTGCCATGATGATCTCTGCCTCATGCTGATCTTCTCCCCCATGGTGCAGTTTATACCTAACGTTGCCAGGTGGTTATCTACATTGATCTCAACACCCTCTAATGATTATTGCAATAGATTTGACCCTCGAAACTTGCTTAGCACACAAAACGTTTGTAAAAACGATGTAGCAATGTCACAAAAACTTCGAGTAATATTTTGCAACAGCATTATTTTTCTTATTGCTTCTTGCACCCCCACCTCTACCTCCCGCAGTCATCTTCATCACGCCATGTCCCTGTTGTTAAGATTAGGTAAGGCTAAGCTAGGCTAAGTCAAGCCAGTGATCACCAGCTTCATCGGGGATGAGCCTGAGCAGTCCAGGGGTGCGATGCTCATCTTCAAATCGAAAGATTGTAGGCACGAGTTCCACCTGTCGCCGCTCGTCTCCCGGACCCACTTGGCGCGAGAGATTGGCGACGCTTCTGTGTCCCAGCAATTGACGTGTGTAAATCGAATGGCCAATCAATAACAAGCTTCATCAACGGTTCATATTCGGCAACAACTGCTTCGTTCACTGCGCAATCAAGTAACTTCCAGATGATGCAATCGGTGATTAGCGTCAACGCTTCAGACACCTAAGAGCAAAGAAGAGCCCAGGCTTCCCCTCACCAATGCAGGTGGTAAAAACATACTTTATCATAAACCGCTCGCGAGAATCAACACAGGGTGGTTCAGAAGAGAGTCCGGAGCCAGGCCCCGGGTCCGAGTCGTCAAGCTGCAACAGCGCCAACAGCAGGACCAACCGGCGCGACTCCCGGGGATCCCGAACCAAGCCGACGCGACTCCCGGGATTCCCGAACCAAACCGACGCCGGATCCCGAATCAAACCGGCGCGACTCTCGGGAATCCAGAACCAAGCCGGCGCCACTCCGGGAATCCCGAACCAAACCGGCGCGACTCCCGAGGATCCCGAACCAAGACGGCGCGACTCCAGAGGATCCCGAACCAAGCCGGCGCGACTCCCGAGGATCCCGAACCAAGCCGGCGCGACTCCCGGGGATCCCGAACCAAGCCGGCGCGACTTCCGAGGATCCCGAACCAAGCCGGCGCGACTCCCGGGGATCCCGAACCAAACCGGCGCGAACGCAGCGCCGCGAGAGTACCGTCCGGCGCCCAAGGTCACTGCGCCGTCCCGCGCGAAATTAGAGCGGCGCGGAAAAAAACGGCGCCTCCGCCGAGACGTGGCGGCAAAAACGGCGCAATCAGCGTCCCGGAGACGGACGGACGGCGTTGTTGCCGGAGCCGACACTCTTCCGAGTGCCTCCGACCACCCCGTGAGGAGTCGCCCCCCCGAATCGGGCGAACGACGGGAGCGTGTTCTGGCCGTAAATCGGCGGTCGAGGACCCGCTGGCGCAGAGCGACCATCAAGGCCCTCCACTCCACCCCGCGCGTCACAACATCCAGCTGATTAGGATCAAACGTGAAGAAAGCTGACAGCTTGCTCGTGTTCGTGGGCGTTAGTAGAGGATCAACTTCGGAGTGAACTAGTACGACGAGAGTCGTTCACGTCAGTTTTTTTTTCTCATGCGGCGTCCTATTAATATAACCGTAAACGGAGGAACACCTTTCCTAGCCGTTCTCTTGCATGTTGCATCCACACGCGTGGATGGCACGTTTGAGTACGCTCCGACACGCTTGAGCGCACGTATGGCAGAGGTATGACGAATTTTTTTTTATTTCTTTTAGCTAATGACTTCTCCTGTAAAGGGCACAATACGCTGTTGGAGATTGTGGACAATACACAATAAACAATAAACAATATGGCGAAGGTATGGCGAAGGTATGGCGCAGGTTTAGCGCAGGCTTGGCGGAGGTATGGAGGAGGTATGGCGCAGGTTTGGCACAGGCTTGGCGGAGGTTTGGGGAAGGTTCGGCGGAACAGGACATTGGACATTCCGGCGCTATGGTGGGCAACATTCCCCTAGCTTACTCCATGGGAAAGACTTCCTGTGCTCACCCTGTGGGAAACATCTCCCCTGTGCTCACCCTGTGAGAAACATCCCCCTGTGCTTACCCCGTGGGAGGCATTCCCCTTTGCCTATTTCGCTGGAAACATCTCCCCTGTGCTCACCCTGTGGCAGACATCTCCCCTGTACTCGCCCTGTGGGGAGCATTCTCCATGTTCACCCGAGCGGGAAGGAGGGTCGTGTTCCTATTGCTATACGAACAATGGATAGCTTCATTATAGCTGTAGTCTATGCTATGATCGTCTTATGTTACGGAGCTCCAGATTGGCGATCGCAGAGGACCGCTGCGACGACTCAATTGCCGTGTTTGCATATCAAGATCACGGTGATGGACGACCGGACGATTCTGCGAATGGATGCCAAAGAGGCGGGAAGACATTTTATTGATCATATCAGGCAGGCATTGGCTTCCTCCACGCCATCCCGATTCAACGTGGGTACATCATGCAGCTGTCAAATCTCTTAAGTTTCCCAATCAGTGCAGGATTTGCATTGCAGCTGCATAAAACTTCGGTCGAGTGACTGGGAATTGATTCATACCCGGGAGGTTCAGCTTCCGCACACCACACCGGCAACAGCGTACCGCACCCACACCAGCACCAGCACCAGCAGCAACACAAATGCAACAAAAGGAACCGAAGATGCGTAAGATGAAGAAGCCACGGCTTCTTCGTCCATGGGCTTGTCTACCCGTATTTATCCATGTGTACTTAGCAAATTGGACAAATTGAGGAGGCGTTTCCGATCTTGGAAATCTTGAAATTCCGATCCGATCTTTCAGGACGATCTTGAGGAGCAAATTCTCTCGGACCAGAAATCAACCGAATCCGGAATCAACGCAGACACGGGACGAGTGTGTTGTGCACCACAATCGAGTTGGGAAGTGGGCACATCATCCATTTATTTATTTATTTATTTCACGATACAAAATTTATTTATTTCGCGATCATGCCCATCCACGTACAGTGGCTATTGTGGCCAGTCTGGGTATATCTCACAGATATTTAAAAAGAAAGGATATATTTGGTGTCAATAGTGGGAGCAGACGCGCGGCAAACGTTCACACACCAACATAATACGATACCCATATCACTATCACTATCTGCACTACACCAACGGATCACGGGTACCACACGGATCAGGGAGCCACGGATCAGATCACGGATCAGGGAGCCGACAGGGATCGCAGGAGTGTCGCCCTGCCACACGGCCGACGACCACAGGCGCTGACACGGATCACAGGATCACAGGATCACATGATCACATGATCACAGGATCACAGGATCACGGATCACATGTTCACAGGATCACGGGATCACATGATCACGGATGTACCACACGGATCGGGGAGCCATGGATCAGATCACGGATCAGGGGGCCGACAGGGATCACATGAGTGTCGTCTCGCCACACGGCCGACGACCGCAGGTGCTGACACGGATCACGGATCACAGGATCACGGGATCATAGGATCACGGGATCACAGGGTCACGGGATCACGGATCAGGGATGTACCACACGGATCAGGGAGCCGACAGGGATCACAGGAGTGTCGTCCCGCCACACGGCCGACCACCGCAGACGCCGACCACCAGTCGACGGCTGGCGTCTGCAGACGCAGGCGCAGCTGCAGACGCCACTGCAGGATGTGTCGGCAGCTCACGGATGTAGGTCGGCTCTTCGGTGTCGGACGGCTGGTGTAGTTGGCCGCGGCCGTGCTGCTGAAGGAATCGTGCACATTCACGGTGCGCTTGGTCGCGTCTCGCGTTTGCAGCAGTCACGGATATATTTTTGTAAAAATAGTATTGTTGCACACAGGTAGTGGACATCGGGACCACACCAAACGGAATGCTTGACCTTCTGCTGAGCATGCAATCCTTTGTCACGCTTCGATGTGGAAATCGTGTGTCACTTGCGTTTCGATAGCGTGCAGCTTTCTCTGCTATTTGTTGTCCGCTTTTCAGCATATTTTGTTGATCGTCTCACATTTACATATGTTGAGAACTTTGGCTTCTACAGTTTTTGATATTGTGCCCAAACCGCCTAAAAATTATTTCCTGGTTGCGCCTCCCTGAAGGTGCTGCCATATCTGAACGTCTGCGAGCGCAGATGGCTGGGGGAAACTTGGTTCGGACATTTCGGCAACAAGTTTAAGAAGAAAATAACTGAAGTCAAGCTCAAAATAGCGATTATAAGTGGAATATCTGATGCACAAAAAGGTCACATTCCAGCTCTCTTGCCAGAAAGACGAAATATTATCGACAATAAGTATGTATTCCATAATCAGCATGGTGTTTGAATAGACCGCAGCTGGAACACTAATGAATGTACAGTGTTTCGTCATAATTTCCCTACTTTTGAATAATTATAGTAAACAGTCACTCCTGAGGTCTGTTCCACACCATACCTCTCCTCCCCCCTCTCTCTCTCTCTCTCTCTCTCTCTCTCTCTCTCTCTCTCTCTCTCTCTCTCCCCCCCCAATGCTAGGTGTTAGCCTGGTCATTAACCCAACAATTTACATACTGAGTACATACCTGATAAACAAATACCATCCAGGCGCAAATGAAGTGCTCCAATTACAACGATTACGTCGAAAATGAGATCGCTAATCGATTCAAACTGTGTTGGAAAACAAACATTAACATTTCACTGAACACCATGACAAGAGCCCCATGGCAGAACGCAGAAACAACTAGCTATGACGTCATCGTGGGCGCTCTTATTGCCAAGCATGCATGAAATACCACAAAATGCACATTGTTACGACAGCACCAACAGTTCGCTCGGTGGGAGTGTTTCAAACATAGTATAAATAACCAACTGGACTATACATGGATGCGAATCACAGTACGCCAATATATATCATAGCAAAATAACGCATATATTACGTTAGCGTGTAGACCATACTTCAGATGGTAAACGGCCACCGAACTACATGAAAGCACATTCGTGATCGGTGTTTTTTTTTAACAAGCTCGCAACTTATATTCATACAGACACAAAGGCAGATTCAGGCTGCATTATCTGCATAAGTCGCGTGCATGCACGTATGCAGCATGCCAGATAAATCCGTCATGTTGTACCGAACCGAAGAACACGGCATTGTTTTACCGCACCGAAGTATAATTGTATCATTTCCCCATCTCTATCTACTCCACAACCGGCATGAAATTCGGGCATGCACAGGGGTGTTGATTTATATACATTTTAGGGGAAAGTGCCCCCTCAATTTTGGCTTCGCCCCCACCCACACCAATAATTTCAACTTTGAACATGGAACCCTACGGAGTATGACCCTTAATCCATTTAGGCCCGCCCATTGCTTTCATGTAATCCCACAATATTACAATTAATTTATTAAAAAATCAACACCCGAGGGCCTAAACCACGTGGAATACCAGGACATCGCCTACTCCTGAAGGGTAATGCACATACTTCATCAGTCAATATCGATCCTTTGGTCCTCACAATATAATACAATGCAATACAATATCGCTTTCGATCTGAGTCAGTGCCACTGAATCCGATTAGGCCGGAAACGATGCGGATTTGGATGCACAAAAAGAGATGGTAGACTGCTCTCCAGGAATGCAACACATTTGATCACGCGTGCAATGTTGCTCGCCATGGATCAGGCACACACTAGCGATTTAAATCGGCGAGGGAATTTATGAGCTTTAATTTCACTCGGCCGGCGAATACAATTCAAAGAAGAGTGGCGCGGGAAACCTGCATCGAGTGGGTCACGGTGAGCTCGTGAACCACACAGCACACACACGCGCCACACGTGATCCGAGTCCAGATCCGATCGCCATCTTAAATCACCGCCATCATCGTGATTAATGTCTCGCCGGCGCCCGGACCACCGTGAAGACTCCGTGTGTTGGCACACTTGGAGGGAAAACAGGGGTGGGAGCACAGTCGCCATGGGGAGTCCTGACTTCGGGCGGGAGGCGGCGGCGGCGGAGGCGGCGGAGGCCGCGGCGAAGGCGGCGCGCATTACTATCGGCACTTCCCGCTACACATGCGAACGTGGCGCACGTGGCGCACGTGGCGAACGTGGCGCACGTGGCGAACGCGGCGCACGTGGGCGAACGTCGGCGAACGTGGCGCACGTGGCGCACGTGGCGCACCCGCGGCAGCCATCGAACACGCAAGTGTTCGTGGCACTCACGCGAAGTGCTTGACCAATGCGTGGTCAAGGTCAAGGTTCTCATGCGCCTCCTATGTTCCCAACGACCCACACAATGACCCGCTGGAAGTGACCTTCACCCAGGGTCAGGACATGCCCCGGGCAATGGGCAGGCGCTGACACCGGACGGGTGGGTTCTTCGGGTAGCTGGCTCAGAAGAAGAACCTTGTGGTCTTCTACAACACATTCAACTGCTAGGTCACTCGCGTCGCCAACCTCTCACGCCGATTGGTCGCGGGCGGTATCGGTAAACTCTCCGGTTGCGGGATTCGAACCCACGACCTTACGACCAAGAGTCAACGCCCCACCCGATTGGCTACCTAACGTCCCTCCAGCGCCCAGACCACGAGTCAGTGCACCCTCACCCCCGCCCCCCCGTTCCCGACACCACCCTGAGCACGAACACTCCCACCCCACCCCTCGCGAGGCAGTCTGAAGCCACGGCAATAAAACACCGCCTTTGTAAAGGTCGGTAGTAAATCGGCGAGCTGAGATTTGTATCAGATGCCCGGCCGGCCGACCGAATCCTGCTCGGCCGCAGCCAGTCATAAAGGTTGCGCGTAAGGTGTGGACCACCCTGGGTCGGTCACCAAAGTCACCTGCTGGTCACTGACACTGGCATACCGGCGGGCGGCCCACAGGTACCGCCGCGGTCTGGTACGGTACTTATATTGACGCGCACCGGTAGAAGTCGGGTCGTGAGGCTTTGTCGTCCAGGACGTTGTCCTCTCCCGGAAAATTATCCGCTTCTCGCTGGTAGGTTGAACGCGTAGACCGCGGACGGAGAAGGGATGGGTATCGGATCACGGTGCGTTCAATACATCTGGACATTTTATATTAATTCTGACCCCCTTAAGTTCGGAGGATGTGTCACCTATTGTTGAACGGGGTTGTTTCCCACTGAATGATCCGTGATATAACTCCCCAAATAGTTACTGAAAATTGCAAAATTCAAAATTTTTGATGAAGAGTTCTTGATGTCACAAAATGTATTATTAAAAATCCACCCCGAATTCGATGGACCCTATATTTTCATCCTCAAATCCACGATTACAAACTAAAGTCCATCCCTGCTCTCTGATGCAAATTCGTGATGACTAGCGTGAATGTATATTGTAGACTACATGTGCAGATACCGTATTAAATGACCGCCACAGACTATATGTGTAAATACCGTGTCGAATGACTGCCGTAGACTACATGTGTATATACCGCATCGAATGATTGTCGTAGAGACTACATGTGTAGTAGATACCGTATCGAATGACTACCGAAGACTACATGTGTAGTAGATACCGTATCGAATGACCGCCGTAGACTACATGTGTAGTAGATACCGTATCGAATGACTACCGAAGACTACATATGTAGAAGAGACCGTATCGAATGACTACCGTAGACTACATGTGTAGAAGAGACCGTATCGAATGACTACCGTAGACTACATGTGTAGAAGAGACCATATTGAATGACTACCGAAGACTACATGTGTAGAAGAGACCGTATCGAATGACTGTCGTAGACTGGATCGTTTACGGCAGAGGACGAAAGTCCGTAGCCCGATGCATCGTTCTCGCTCTCCATCAGTAGCACGTTCGTCGAGTTCACCGGTCAGAACATCGTGTGAACGGCCTGTTGTAGCTGTGTATCAGGAGCACGTTTGTCGTGACCACCAGTCAGAACATCGTGGGAACGGCCTGTTGTAGCTGTGCATCAGGAGCACGTTCGTCGTTACCACCAGTCAGAACATCGTGGGAACGGCCTGTTGTAGCTGTGCATCAGGAGCACGTTCGTCGTTACCACCAGTCAGAACATCGTGGGAACGGCCTGTTGTAGCTGTGCATCAGGAGCACGTTCGTCGTTACCACCAGTCAGAACATCGTGGGAACGGCCTGTTGTAGCTGTGCATCAGGGAGCACGTTCGTCGTTACCACCAGTCAGAACATCGTGTGAACGGCCTGTTGTAGCTGTGCATCAGGAGCACGTTCGTCGTTACCACCAGTCAGAACATCGTGGGAACGGCCTGTTGTAGCTGTGCATCAGGAGCACGTTCGTCGTGACCACCAGTCAGAACATCGTGGGAACGGCCTGTTGTAGCTGTGCATCAGGAGCACGTTCGTCGTTACCACCAGTCAGAACATCGTGGGAACGGCCTGTTGTAGCTGTGCATCAGGAGCACGTTCGTCGTTACCACCAGTCAGAACATCGTGGGAACGGCCTGTTGTAGCTGTGCATCAGGAGCACGTTTGTCGTGACCACCAGTCAGAACATCGTGGGAACGGCCTGTTGTAGCTGTGCATCAGGAGCACGTTCGTCGTTACCACCAGTCAGAACATCGTGGGAACGGCCTGTTGTAGCTGTGCATCAGGAGCACGTTCGTCGTTACCACCAGTCAGAACATCGTGGGAACGGCCTGTTGTAGCTGTGCATCAGGAGCACGTTCGTCGTTACCACCAGTCAGAACATCGTGGGAACGGCCTGTTGTAGCTGTGCATCAGGAGCACGTTCGTCGTTACCACCAGTCAGAACATCGTGGGAACGGCCTGTTGTAGCTGTGCATCAGGAGCACGTTCGTCGTTACCACCAGTCAGAACATCGTGGGAACGGCCTGTTGTAGCTGTGCATCAGGAGCACGTTCGTCGTTACCACCAGTCAGAACATCGTGGGAACGGCCTGTTGTAGCTGTGCATCAGGAGCACGTTCGTCGGTTACCACCAGTCAGAACATCGTGGGAACGGCCTGTTGTAGCTGTGCATCAGGAGCACGTTCGTCGTTACCACCAGTCAGAACATCGTGGGAACGGCCTGTTGTAGCTGTGCATCAGGAGCACGTTCGTCGTTACCACCAGTCAGAACATCGTGGGAACGGCCTGTTGTAGCTGTGCATCAGGAGCACGTTTGTCGTTACCACCAGTCAGAACATCGTGGGAACGGCCTGTTGTAGCTGTGCATCAGGAGCACGTTCGTCGTTACCACCAGTCAGAACATCGTGGGAACGGCCTGTTGTAGCTGTGCATCAGGAGCACGTTCGTCGTTACCACCAGTCAGAACATCGTGGGAACGGCCTGTTGTAGCTGTGCATCAGGAGCACGTTCGTCGTTACCACCAGTCAGAACATCGTGTGAACGGCCTGTTGTAGCTGTGCATCAGGAGCACGTTCGTCGTTACCACCAGTCAGAACATCGTGGGAACGGCCTGTTGTAGCTGTGTGTCAGGAGCACGTTTGTCGTTACCACCAGTCAGAACATCGTGGGAACGGCCTGTTGTAGCTGTGCATCAGGAGCACGTTCGTCGTTACCACCAGTCAGAACATCGTGGGAACGGCCTGTTGTAGCTGTGCATCAGGAGCACGTTCGTCGTTACCACCAGTCAGAACATCGTGGGAACGGCCTGTTGTAGCTGTGCATCAGGAGCACGTTCGTCGTTACCACCAGTCAGAACATCGTGGGAACGGCCTGTTGTAGCTGTGCATCAGGAGCACGTTCGTCGTTACCACCAGTCGCTTTTTAGCTGATGATTTCTCTTGTAAAGAGTTGAATATGTTGTTGGAGATTATGAACAATAAACAATAAACCAGTCAGAACATCTTGGCAACGGCGTGCGATGAAAATTCGATTGTTCGCTTCATCTTCCGGACAGGTCTATCTGAGCAATGTCCCAGGGTGGGACAGAAGCCACTCCCAAACATTACCCACCCCGCCCTTATGCTACCCATCCCCTCTCACCTCTTGGATTACAATAGTGTTCTTGGAATCCAGTCCATTAAGAAGATCAATATGCAGCTGCAGCTGCAGCTGCTCAAAACGCACTTGAGACTGGTTGTTTATTTGGGCAATGGGGCGCATGAACTGCGTTGGTCATACAGCGTCTACCCATTAAGACTGAACTATACTTCAATACAGAGCCCTCGGGAAATGGCGGCAACAACAACTTCCCGCGACCTCCCACGACCACAGTTCCTCTTAATTCGTGCCTCCGTGCAAAAACGCCACGGTTGCAGACGAATGAACGCGCAAACCGGCCGGACAAAAACGCGAACAGGTAGCGAGCACGTGACAAACAACGCATCCGGCGCCGACGCCCGATCGAGCAGTCCGAACACCGCCCGCCACCTTGACGCGGCGCTCTGACGCCTGCCGTTGTCTGGGATGCTGTGCCGTCGCACATAGCTGGAGGAGATGCAGGGGAGGCGGCGGGGAGGCGGGAGGGTGCCGTGAAGGTTACCCGAGAGGAGGGGTCAGCTGTCGTGGCAAGCAAAAACAAGCACGTGCGTCCGAGCCGGCTAATAATAAAGTATTTAAGAATAATAAAGCCGCAGTGATACCGCTGATGGGACGGCTGTGGCTGGCAGCAGGGGCGGATCCAGGCGCGCGAGTCGCGGGTGCCAACGCGAAGCCGAACCACGACGAATGTCGACATCGCGTCCGCCGGTGCCTCTCAAAGACAACCGTCACCACTACAACACCGCCGGCCGGCCCGGCCCGGATCGCTGGCGCCGCCTCTGCCAGGCGCCCGCCGGTGTCGGCCAGCGCCCTCGACTCCCCGCAGCGGCTTTCAGCCCCCTGGTGGGCGCCTCAATAACCGGCCGGGCAGCGCAGACGGAGGGAGGCGGCGGCGGGCCGCGGGGCGGAGCACAGGGTGGTCCCAGGCCGGCAGACGTGCCCACAGCCACCAGCCGCGTGATAATGAGGCGGTATTGCCGGCGGAGGACAATCATAGACTCTATCATCCCCACATACTGGGGAATTATGGAGCCGGAGGGACACTAGACCGTGCGACGGCATTATGCACCCAAACCAGCCGTATCAAAACGACGGGAATGGTATAGCCGGCAGGACACTACGCGGTGGCGACGGCATTGTGCACCCGAACCAACTAAATCAATGCGATAATGCATCGCATTGGTATGGGCTGGGGAATGATGGAGCCGACAGGACACTACGCGGTAGCGATGGCGTTGTACACCCGAACCAGCTGCGTCAATGCCGTGATGCATCGCATTGATGCGGCTGTGAAGCCCAATCAGTGTCCCGGAATGGGTCTTTTCTACAGTGGAAAGGACTGGGTGATGTCAACAATTCCAAGTGATGTTTTAGAGAGTGCATACGTGCATGAATATTGCCTGTTGGTGAGCCATTTCTGTCACCTTTGTTGAGTGTTTGATGACGGTGGTGATGTCAGTGGTGTATCTGCTGCCTTTGTGTATTGTTTGATGACGGTGGTGATGTCGGTGGTGTATCTTCTGCCTTTGTTGATTGTTTGATGACGGTGGTGATGTCAGTGGTGTATCTGCTGCCTTTGTTGATTGTTTGATGACGGTGGTGATGTCAGTGGTGTATCTGCTGCCTTTGTTGATTGTTTGATGACGGTGGTGATGTCAGTGGTGTATCTGCTGCCTTTGTTGATTGTTTGATGACGGTGGTGATGTCAGTGGTGTATCTGCTGCCTTTGTTGATTGTTTGATGACGGTGGTGATGTCAGTGGTGTATCTGCTGCCTTTGTTGATTGTTTGATGACGGTGGTGATGTCAGTGGTGTATCTGCTGCCTTTGTTGATTGTTTGATGACGGTGGTGATGTCAGTGGTGTATCTGCTGCCTTTGTTGATTGTTTGATGACGGTGGTGATGTCAGTGGTGTATCTGCTGCCTTTGTTGATTGTTTGATGACGGTGGTGATGTCAGTGGTGTATCTGCTGCCTTTGTTGATTGTTTGATGACGGTGGTGATGTCAGTGGTGTATCTGCTGCCTTTGTTGATTGTTTGATGACGGTGGTGATGTCAGTGGTGTATTGGCTTTGTTGATTGTTTGATGACGTGGTTGTGTGGTTTTGCTGCCTTTGTTGATTGTTTGATGACGGTGGTGATGTCAGTGGTGTATCTGCTGCCTTTGTTGATTGTTTGATGACGGTGGTGATGTCAGTGGTGTATCTGCTGCCTTTGTTGATTGTTTGATGACGGTGGTGATGTCAGTGGTGTATCTGCTGCCTTTGTCAGTCGGCAATACTGCTGCCAGGAGCCACAAACGCTTTGAAAGACCCAGCTCTCACTCATAACATGCATTAGGATGTGGGCGGGAGTGGGCAGGTGGTTAGGGTGTTGAAGTCTGAATACTAGGACCCCGGGTTCAACACTCGCACCACTCAGGACATTTCCAAATCCCGCGGCCCACCGGCGGAACAGTGTGGGTGGCGCCACGAGCCGTGATCGTGCATAAAGTGCGTCGTTAACCACCCAATAAACAACAACAATGTATTAAGAAGGAAAACGTAGCACTTAATATGTCAAGAAGAAACACAAGTCAATAGTGCAACAATTATCATGAAGTGTGGGTACCCACTAAAATTTCAGAAATGCGGGGCACTGTACTGAACTGATCTAATATAATACGGGTGACCTTGTGCAGAATTTTTGACCGGAGGATGGGGAGCGGAGGGGGAATGGTTTTAGTTGTAGCCAGCTAGCCAGAAATATGGACATCCCACTGAGTTTCGGGCACCTACAACTACAACTGGCCGTGCCTCCGTTGCTATCTATGTATGCATGTTGTGTGCCTGCCGTCTGGCTTCGGCTAGCAGAGGCGCAGACGGATCACTTCGGGCAGCGGCGGCCTCCGGTAGCGGCCACAAGCCGCCCTGCCGTCCGGCTTCGGCTAGGAGAGGCGCAGACGGATCACTTCGGGCAGCGGCGGCCTCCGGTAGCGGCCACAAGCCGCCCTGCCGTCCGGCTTCGGCTAGGAGAGGCGCAGACGGATCACTTCGGGCAGCGGCGGCCTCCGGTAGCGGCCACAAGCCGCCCTGACACTGATGATATCGTGGTGATGCATTGGGCCAGCGTGCATCGACACATCGCAATATGCAGAGCAATCCGCGGCCGGCCATTCATCAAACGGCCAGACAGTCGCCATCTGCACTGAAAATCAGCTGACGTGGCGCACTGCGTCACAGAGTCGGGACTTCAGGTCAACACTGACCGAGGCGTGGCCGGGACTTCAGGTCAACACTGACCGAGGCGTGGCCGGGACTTCAGGTCAACACTGACCGAGGCGTGGCCGGGACTTCAGGTCAACACTGACCGAGGCGTGGCCGGGACTTCAGGTCAACACTGACCGAGGCGTGGCCGGGACTTCAGGTCAACACTGACCCGAGGCGTGGCCGGGACTTCAGGTCAACACTGACCCGAGGCGTGGCCGGGACTTCAGGTCACCACTGACCGAGGCGTGGCCGGGACTTCAGGTCAACACTGACCGAGGCGTGGTCGGGACTTCAGGTCAACACTGACCGAGGCGTGGTCGGGACTTCAGGTCAACACTGACCGAGGCGTGGCCGGGACTTCAGGTCAACACTGACAGAAGCGTGGCCGGGACTTCAGGTCAACACTGACCGAGGCGTGGTCGGGACTTCAGGTCAACACTGACCGAGGCGTGGCCGGGACTTCAGGTCAACACTGACCGAGGCGTGGCCGGGACTTCAGGTCAACACTGACCGAGGCGTGGCCGGGACTTCAGGTCAACACTGACCGAGGCGTGGCCGGGACTTCAGGTCAACACTGACCCGAGGCGTGGCCGGGACTTCAGGTCAACACTGACCCGAGGCGTGGCCGGGACTTCAGGTCACCACTGACCGAGGCGTGGCCGGGACTTCAGGTCAACACTGACCGAGGCGTGGTCGGGACTTCAGGTCAACACTGACCGAGGCGTGGTCGGGACTTCAGGTCACCACTGACCGAGGCGTGGTCGGGACTTCAGGTCAACACTGACCGAGGCGTGGTCAGGACTTCAGGTCAACACTGACCGAGGCGTGGCCGGGACTTCAGGTCAACACTGACTGAGGCGTGGTCGGGACTTCAGGTCAACACTGACCGAGGCGTGGCCGGGACTTCAGGTCAACACTGACCGAGGCGTGTCCGGAACTTCAGGTCAACACTGACCGAGGCGTGGCCGGGACTTCAGGTCAACACTGACCGAGGCGTGGCCGGGACTTCAGGTCAACACTGACCCGAGGCGTGGCCGGGACTTCAGGTCAACACTGACCGAGGCGTGGCCGGGACTTCAGGTCAACACTGACCGAGGCGTGGCCGGGACTTCAGGTCAACACTGACCCGAGGCGTGGCCGGGACTTCAGGTCAACACTGACCGAGGCGTGGCCGGGACTTCAGGTCACCACTGACCCGAGGCGTGGCCGGGACTTCAGGTCAACACTGACCGAGGCGTGGTCGGGACTTCAGGTCACCACTGACCGAGGCGTGGTCGGGACTTCAGGTCAACACTGACCGAGGCGTGGTCAGGACTTCAGGTCAACACTGACCGAGGCGTGGTCGGGACTTCAGGTCAACACTGACTGAGGCGTGGTCGGGACTTCAGGTCAACACTGACCGAGGCGTGGCCGGGACTTCAGGTCAACACTGACCGAGGCGTGGCCGGGACTTCAGGTCAACACTGACCGAGGCGTGGCCGGGACTTCAGGTCAACACTGACCGAGGCGTGGCCGGGACTTCAGGTCAACACTGACCGAGGCGTGGCCGGGACTTCAGGTCAACACTGACCCGAGGCGTGGCCGGGACTTCAGGTCAACACTGACCGAGGCGTGGCCGGGACTTCAGGTCAACACTGACCGAGGCGTGGCCGGGACTTCAGGTCAACACTGACCGAGGCGTGGCCGGGACTTCAGGTCAACACTGACCGAGGCGTGGCCGGGACTTCAGGTCAACACTGACCCGAGGCGTGGCCGGGACTTCAGGTCAACACTGACCGAGGCGTGGCCGGGACTTCAGGTCAACACTGACCGAGGCGTGGCCGGGACTTCAGGTCAACACTGACCGAGGCGTGGCCGGGACTTCAGGTCAACACTGACCGAGGCGTGGCCGGGACTTCAGGTCAACACTGACCCGAGGCGTGGCCGGGACTTCAGGTCAACACTGACCGAGGCGTGGCCGGGACTTCAGGTCAGCACTGACCCGAGGCGTGGCCGGGACTTCAGGTCAGCACTGACTGAGGCGTGGCCGGGACTTCAGGTCAACACTGACCGAGGCGTGGCCGGGACTTCAGGTCAGCACTGACCGAGGCGTGGTCGGGACTTCAGGTCACCACTGACCGAGGCGTGGCCGAGACTTCAGGTCAACACTGACCGAGGCGTGGCCGGGACTTCAGGTCAACACTGACCGAGGCGTGGTCGGGACTTCAGGTCAACACTGACCGAGGCGTGGCCGGGACTTCAGGTCAACACTGACCGAGGCGTGGTCGGGACTTCAGGTCAACACTGACTGAGGCGTGGTCAGGACTTCAGGTCAACACTGACTGAGGCGTGGTCGGGACTTCAGGTCAACACTGACCGAGGCGTGGTCGGGACTTCAGGTCAACACTGACCGAGGCGTGGCCGGGACTTCAGGTCAACACTGACCGAGGCGTGGTCGGGACTTCAGGTCACCACTGACCGAGGCGTGGTCGGGACTTCAGGTCAACACTGACCCGAGGCGTGGCCGGGACTTCAGGTCAACACTGACCGAGGCGTGGTCGGGACTTCAGGTCACCACTGACTGAGGCGTGGTCGGGACTTCAGGTCAACACTGACCGAGGCGTGGCCGGGACTTCAGGTCAACACTGACCGAGGCGGAGCCGGGACTTCAGGTCAACACTGACCGAGGCGTGGTCGGGACTTCAGGTCACCACTGACTGAGGCGTGGTCAGGACTTCAGGTCAACACTGACTGAGGCGTAGTCGGGACTTCAGGTCAACACTGACCGAGGCGTGGTCGGGACTTCAGGTCAACACTGACCGAGGCGTGGTCGGGACTTCAGGTCAACACTGACCGAGACGTGGCCGGGACTTCAGGTCAACACTGACCGAGGCGTGGCCGGGACTTCAGGTCACCACTGACCGAGGCGTGGCCGGGACTTCAGGTCAACACTGACCGAGACGTGGCCGGGACTTCAGGTCAACACTGACCGAAGCGGAGTCAGGACTTCAGGTCACCACTGACCGAGGCGTAGCCGGGATTTCAGGTCAACACTGACAGAGGCGTGGCCGAGACTTCAGGTCAACACTGACCGAGGCGTGGTCGGGACTTCAGGTCAACACTGACCGAGGCGTGGCCGGGACTTCAGGTCAACACTGACCGAGGCGTGGCCGGGACTTCAGGTCAACACTGACCGAGGCGTGGCCGGGACTTCAAGTCAACACTGACCGAGGCGTGGCCGGGACTTCAGGTCAACACTAACCGAGGCGTGGCCGAGCCAGCGGCTCGACCCGCGCGGACCCGGCTCGTTAGGAGACTGGGAGTTGGTTGGCTGGTTATTTGTTTTACGACACGTCGACCGTTGAGTCATATAGCGTCGCCAATCTCTCACGCCGATTGGTCGCGGGCGAAGAGTAGCGACAGGTGAGACTCGAACCCACAATCTTTCGATTGCGAGACGAGCATCTTACGAGGCTGTGAGTGATTGTGTGTGGCGGGAGCGGGGCCGTGCGCGTGCGGCCACAGCACGTGTGTGCACGACTCGGCACATTCGGCACAGTACAAATCAGCTGCCTGTGTAGCGCCGTCGCGGCTGCAGTCCTGCCCGGCTGTGTCCCCGATAGGGGCCGCGGCACCTCGCGGCCCCTGGGGGAGGGGGAGTAGAGGAGAAGGGAGATGATGTGGAGGAGGGGAGGGGAGGGGGGAGGGGAGGGGATGATGGAAGGGAGAGGCGGGGATGGGGTGGACGGGAGGAGAGGATGGGAGAGGAGGGGATGGAGGGGGGGGGGGAGGGGACGGGCAGGGTGGTAAACCCCATTTTAGACTCAATATTTACTACGCAACGACATGCAGTCGGCGTTAAATTTCACAGACTTCAGGGAGTGCTCTCCCGTCCCCTTCCCGCCTTCTCAACCACCGCCCCTGTTCCTCGATTCGCCCCCGCATCAGCATGATCCATCGTGATCCATCGTGATCCATCCATCCATCAGCGTGATCCATCTCCCAGTGACGTCCGAGAGCACGGAAGGAGCACCGCGTGCTTGACGCGCGTCCCACCGCCAACCGGCCGACGTCTGACCCCATCCGGAGTCCGCGCCATTTGCATGCTAAGCGGGCGTTGGCGCGCTTTCCGGCCCGCCATCTCGCGGTCGCGCGGTGAGAGATGAGACGACGGCGCAACGCGCGAGACGGACGAGTCGGAGACGGACGGGTTGGAGACGGACGAGTCGGAGACGGACGGGTTGGAGACGGACGAGTCGGAGACGGACGAGTCGGAGACGGACGAGTCAGAGACGGACGAGTCAGCGACGGACGGGTCGGAGACGGACGAGTCAGAGACGGACGAGTCGGAGACAAACGAGTCGGAGACGAACGAGTCGGATACGAACGAGTCGGAGACGAACGAGTCGGATACGAACGAGTCGGAGACGAACGAGTCGGAGACGAACGAGTCGGAGACGAACGAGTCGGAGACGAACGAGTCGGAGACGAACGAGTCGGCGACGAACGAGTCGGAGACGAGGTGCTCATAGCTGGCGAGAGACGCCGTTCAGAGACAACACACTCAGAGGAGACGCGTGACGGTGAGATGTGCAGCACCAATTCTGGAAAATCGCAAGTGCATGGACATCAGCGCATTTGGACACTGCATGGACATGGACATTTTCATTCACTATATCTAGACTAGCTTGAATACAATTTATATATTTCTCGTAGGCGCTTTGTGGGTCTCGCTCTACTTGAAAGACATGCAAATATTGCTATTACTAAACACCCTTAAATAAGCGAAATCATGTTTTTGGTAATCCATAAACAAAAACAGAACTTCTTGGCCTTGCAAGGACAAATCGGCGGAGTTAGTGATGTCCATGAATACCGCTGTGCGGAGATGCTTGGCTTTGCATGTGGGCGGAGCTGCTTGGCTTTGCATGGGCATGTGGGCGGAGCCTGAGCTGTCCATGAGTTTCGACTTTGGTAATGTCTGGCAGATACAAGGACAAGACGACAGGAGTAATTTGACGTGAGTCTCAGGCTCAGACACGTGGTGGTGAGACGTACAGTCGGCGTCCCGAGGGAGCGTCGAACTTCACCGAGTCGGGCCGCACCAGGTGACCTTCATCATCACCGTCCAATTCACGGTCATAAATTCAACCCCCATTGCCAGCAATAACAATCAGGCCGGTGCAAAATCACGAAGTGTTTAACCCGTGGCGCCCATGGGAGCAGCGCTGATTAGAGCGAGGCCAACCACCACCAGCCCTGTGATGATGAGGCTTCACCCTGAGCATGGGGTGAGACACGGGGTGAGACACGGGTCCTCATCCTGAGACATGGGGAAAGACATGGGGTGAGACACGGAGCCTCACCCTGAGACACGGGGTTAGACACGTGTCATCATCCTGAGACACGGGGTGAGACACGGGGTGAGACATGGGGCCTCACCCTGAGACACGGTGTGAGACATGGGGTGAGACAGGGGGTGAGACACAGGGTGAGACACGGGGCGAGCCACGTGTCCTCGCCCCGACACACGCCGTGAGAGACAGTGTGTCCCGTGTTTTGCCGAGCTTGTCAGCGTGTCTCAGTGATCAAGCTATGGTGGCGTCGCCACCGCTGTCGCAACTGTTGAGAACTGTTGCAACAGTTGCCACAGCTACCGGTGACGGTGACGCCTGTGTATATACCACTGGAGCATACGGGCGGTGAGAGCGGCGACGGATAGGATCATTCGCAGACGCGGCTGGTTATTGCACAAAGCATTCGAGAGTCCGGCAATGCTAAGGCTTGATGACTTAAAATCGCTTTGGGGGGAGGGGGTTTGCTTATCAGGTCCTACGTTAAAATCGGTCGGGATTGAAGAAGCCAATCGTACATTGGAGATTTTCGAACCGCTTAAAAGAGACAAGAAGCTCCACCAATGTTAAGGCCCGCTTTTTACCGCCGCCTTTTGAACGGGAAATGTTCATATCGTCAATCGAAAGGTCAAAATGAAAAGTATGTACCTGGCGCTCAGTGGGAAAATTAAACCTGCAATGCTGCATTACCAGTGTAATCGGTTGACGTGGGAGGTGACCGGCTCGGGCTTTGCCGTCGCTCGTAATCACAATACGATAATTTTTACGACCGATGTGACTCAGCGGCTAAACGCAGCCGTAAATGAGGAACGGTTTTTTTACATGTTAGCATTTTTGGATGTTTGCTTTGAAATCCTGGATGTGGAGAGCAACATTTTGTGGTAATCGAATACGGAGATGATTTTTGTTCTTCCGAACTATGGCACCAGAATCTCAGTTTGCACTTTCAAGTGAATCCTGAGCACTTTATCACATAATATTGTATTGTCAAGCAGCACCGTTTAACCATCAAATTGCGAAAAAGGAGAGGAAAATTTGCAGGAGACGATAATGTTGCAAAATAATATAATGTTATGTATGCAATGTTAATGATGCACAACAAAAACAAGAAGTCTATTTTTCAACCTTACATGTCAGACGAGTACCTAACATTGGATTTCAGGGTTAGTGGTCAGTCTCCAGATTCATACTCGTTGTATGGAAACACCGTTACTAAAACGGACCTGGCACGTGTCAAGGTCGGGGGCCGGAAGGTACTGTCGTCAGACAGCTCAGACCTGCTGTCAGGCGAGTGTCTAGCGGGGCGAGTGTCTAGCGAGGCGAGTGTCTAGCGAGGCGAGTATCTAGCGAGGCGAGTGTTCAGGCGAGTGTCCAGGCGAGTGTTCAGGCGAGTGTTCAGGCGAGTGTCCAAGCGAGTGTCCAGGTGAGTGTCCAGGCGAGTATCCAGGCGAGTGTCTAGCGAGGCGAGTGTCTAGCGAGGCGAGTGTCAAGCGAGGCGAGTGTCTAGCGAGGCGAGTGTCTAGCGAGGCGAGTGTCTAGCGAGGCGAGTGTTCAGGCGGGTGCCCAGGGGAGTGTCTAGCGAGGCGAGTGTCCAGGGGAGTGTCCAGGCGAGTGCCCAGAGCTGGCAACAGCCTAACTCTGTTGCCAGTCCTCGTCGCCCACCGCGTGCATGTTCGCCGCCTCCAAGCTCGGCTCCGCATTATGGGCAGACGCGAAAGCACTCTAACACTCTACACTATAGCACTCTAACTAAAGGTTAGAATCGATGTTAAAAAAAGATGGCAACGCTTCGTTCCCAGCATTCCTGTGCATACGTGTGCATTCTGCATCACCACCGATGTTCAAGGACATCAACAGTGTTTGAAATAAGAACCTACGGCGTGCTGCACGTGCACGGACGGAGATGGTGGTCCCGGAGGGTTGGGGGTCCGTAACCCCCTGAGATCAGGGTCGGCCGTTCCAGGGGTATGCTAGGGGTCCAAAAATGGTCCCGAAACTGGCGAAGTGTGCAATATTTTATGAAAAATTGCAACAGCAGTGCAACGTTTGTGGCACATAGGTACTTTGTAATTCTTTCAATGATGTTCATGTACGGCAACATAAAACCACAGGTATAAAGTACAAGGCTGGAGATCTCTGACCATGCCAGGGGGCAAAGTCTTTATTTTTAAGACATATTTTCAGTTTCGTAGGGAAAATGTTAAATTAGCATTAGCATGATGCCAAACCAGGGGTCGAGACTCCCCAACCCCGATCCATCCAGGATCTCCAGCCATGATAAATTGTAAAAGTTGGTGGTATTGTAAAATGAATTAAACTTTCGGTTCACACCTTTCACCTCACCTTTCATCTGACCTTGCAACGCACCTACGTGTCACCCAGAACGGCTCAAGTGCCGTTTTTCTCGTCAGGTCCTAAAAATTGGTCAAAAAATGCCTTCAATCTTCATACACAACTATTAATGTAGCAATAATTGAATCTCTTCACACACTACCACCACCTATAGTAGAGTTGTCCACTACCACCTATAGTAGAGTCGTTCGTCGAATTCGATCACAAATGACGGCATACGAAACAAGTTTCGGGCATTCATGCCAAGAAACTAACAACGAATTCTGACTTTCTTTTTGCCCGATGCTCAGAATCCCTGCAAGCAGCTTCCGGTTGAAAACCCTGGTCAAATCAATTCTGGCGCGAGCTACACAAACCACTGGAGAGTGTTAAAATAATGATTTTTCATTAGGTGTGAGATGTCGAAGCGAGTATAGCACGATGTCAAAATCGCCATGGAAGTAATGTTATTGAAGATCGTGTTAAGTCGTGCAAACCAAGTTTTGCGTACACATGACTGTTCCAGTTTTGCGTGTTTTGAAAGGTACCTAATTTGTGGATACCAATATCAACGATAACGATACGAATAGCCAAGCTATAAACTGGCATTGTATAACGTAGCACATCATAGGCTGCGCTACGGGATGTTCGTTATCATGATCCCGGATGATCCGTTATTGTGAGCAAAAGTATGATACTTGTAAACGGGATACAGTTAGAAACGAGGCATGAAGACTTTACAAACACGTACCAAGAAACACGATGTCGAACCTTCTTTGGGAAGGATGTCAATTCAGTGTTCAGTAAGTGGTATATTTCACCCTATTTCGCGAATAATTTATATCTGCCACTGGAGATATCCCAATCCAATTGCACAGGTCTGCTTGCATAGTAAAGGATGGGAAAGTATGCTTTATCGATCCGACGCATATACAAGTATACTTTCAAAATGAAAACAATAGACAGTGGACGTCCCCAGAACTATAGCACGCCGGACGAATTATTTGCAATGGCATCCGTACTACATGGGCGGATGCAGGGACTGATGTATGGGCTGATACATGGCCTGATACAGGGGCGGATACAGGTTCCGATATAGGGGCGGATACAGGCCCTGATACATGGGCGGTACACAGCCTGATACAGGGGCGGAAACATGGCCTGATAAAGGGTCTGATACAGGGGCGGACACAGTGCCTGATACAGGGGCGGACACAGGGCCTGACACAGGGCCTAATACAGGGGCGGATACAGGGCCCCTGTATCCGGGTGAGGGAGCACTGGGGGCATGCGCCCCCACGGGAAGTTGGCATCCCTTTGACTGGGAAAAGGCGCCCCTTCGGGGAGGCTTGAATGTCGGAGACACCGCGGAGAGACAGTCTGCCCAGACACAGTCCACCCAGACACAGTCCGCCCAGACACAGTCCGCCCAGACACAGTCCGCCCAGACACAGTCCGCCCAGACACGGTCCGCCCAGACACAGTCCGCCCAGACACAGTCCGCCCAGACACAGTCCGCCCAGACACAGTCCGCCCAGATACAGTCCGCCCAGACACAGTACGCCCAGACAGTCCGCCCAGACCCGGGTGGCGCGGGTATGTGCGCAAGCATGGCGCGAGACGGAGATTGGCGGGTGAAGGACCGGCGCTGGTCGCCCGAGGCGCACTGAGCCGCTTTGGTGTCACTCAGCCGACGTTTATGTGGGCTTCACGATGCCGTGGGTGTTCTTGCGCTGAATACCCAGCACAGGGGCTGTGTCCCGATAGACCGGCAACCTCGTCATCCTCCGCATAAGCAAATACGCCGCGAGACAGCGCACTGTACTATCTAGGGGCATCGAGACATCAAGCTGGGCGCTGTTATTCCCCGAGGAGTTCAAATGTCAAGATTGATTAATTTTGGCGGGATTTGGATGTTTTCCGGCTTCGGCGTTCTGGAAGTTTCACCAGCGGATCATATAGAGAATGCGGTCACAATGGCCGCTTGGATATCTTGAGAGTAAGCACATCACGAAAGAGCAGTTAGGGTGTATCTTTACCGCCTGTGATATGGATTGCATATCGCGTAAAGGCATCAGTCGAAGATTGACACAATTTGGCTATAGAGCACGATACTCCTCTTGAAATAGTAGTTTATATCACGTTTTTGTGCGTGGCAACATCCGGAAGATATGTACAATAACTACAATGTACAATATGCACGTAAGAAATATACATTAATCCACCTAAATTAACAGGCACAAAACAGTTCATAGTTTATGTATTGCCATTCAATTGGTTAAACCAACTAAAACACCTTGACTAAAACACTACAAAACAGCTATCCTGTAGCTAGGACTAGGACGCATGCTGTTCTTTGCTTCAAACTCGAGCAGAGCGTTAAAAGCCAATCGACCACCTGCCGAAAAGAACAACCAAATCTGGACCAGCAGTGAACGCGGCAGGGTGTCGCCGGTCTACCGCTGAGTGCTGGTTTCAGGTGCTGAAAAACGGCTCCTGGGGAGGAAAAACCAGCACGAAGACGTTACAGAAGGGAACGTCTTCAGAGCAGACAGACGGGCGCAGCTTTCGCACGTTGTCAAGTGTCCGGTAACCTTGTCAGGTGGTCGATGACGTTGTCAGGTGGTCGGTGACGTTGTCAGGTGGCCGGTGACGTTGTCAAGTGGCCAGTGATGTTGTCAGGTGTGCGGTGACGTTGTCAGGTGGCCGGTGACGTTGTTAAGTGGTCGGTGATGTTGTCAGGTGGCCGGTGACACCGTCAGGCGGTCGGTGACATTGTTAAGTGGTCGGTGACGTTGGCAGGTGGCCGGTGACGTTGTCAGGTGGCCGATGATGTTGTAGGTGAGCGGTAACACGTTGACAGGTGACCAGTGACGTTGTTAAATCCTCCCAAAAACGTAGTCAGATGGTTGGTTGACGTTGGTTAAGTGGTGGTGACGTTTACGGACACCGTGGGGTCGGTGACCGTTGTTATGGTCGGTGACGTTGGCAGGTGGCCGATGATGTTGTCAGGTGGTCGGTGACGTTGTCAGGTGGTCGGTGATGTTGTCAGGTGGTCGGGCGAAGATGTAGCAACAGGTGACGATTCGAACCCACAATCGGGGGTATGTCGAATTGAAGGAGAGCGAGCACGTGGCTTACCCCTAGACCAACTCGTCCCCAAAAACAGAGATGGAGAGACGGGAATAGGACACGCTTGGATGAACAGAAAGGGATAGATGGAGAGAGGGAAGTAGGAAAAGGAGAAATAGTGAGACATAGAGGGAAAGTGGGAAGATGAAGGGAGGAGAGAGGAAGAGAAGGAGAGAAGGGGAGAACAAGAGAGGACGACAGGGAGAGGGCCCACCAAAGCGGGTGAGAGCAGAGAGAAGCTAACCCCTCCCCAAAATAAAATGTCTCACCACTGTGGGATCTAACACTACCAACAACAAAATCGTCATTATTACCAGAAGCCCAATTCAAAATTCCGCGAGCATGATCGGCAAGGATCCCCCAGATGGTGGACCCTGCCCTGCTCAGCCTCCTCCTCCACACACACACACACGAGAGTCCACGTGCAGAAGCTCCAACTACAGAGCTGCCAACCGCCGGGCGGTCTGGTAACCCGAGCCGCCCAACACCCTCCACAGGCTCTCAGCTGGAGCAGGAGGACGTCGTGAGTGGTAGTAAAGTGCACTGTCCGGGTCAAAGCCTGATTTAGCGGTGGCAGCTGGATGGGCGGACTTTACGGTGGCAACTCTGGGCGACCGAACCGGTGTGTGTCGAGGTTGAGTCTGAGGTATCGTCCAGGGCGAGTTCGGGGTTGGTTGAGAACGAGTCCAAGGTGGATTTCGTGTTTCGTCATCGTCAGTTGCAGGTTGGACAGGTGGTGATGGTGATGGTGATGGTGATGGTGATGGTGATGGTGATGGTGATGGTGATGGTGATGGTCATGGTGCTGGTGCTGGTGGTGGTGATGGTGATGGTGACGGTGACGGTGACGGTGACGGTGACGGTGACGGTGACGGTGACGGTGACGGTGACGGTGACGGTGACGGTGACGGTGACGGTGACGGTGACGGCGACGGCGACGGCGATGGTGATGGTGATGGTGATGGTGATGGTGATGATGATGGTGATGGTGATGGGGTTAGTGATGGTGATGATGATGGTGATGGGGTAATGATGGTGATGATGATGGCGATAGCAATGACGATGGCGATGGCGATTGTGATTGTGATTGTGATTGCGATGGTGATGGTAATGGTGATGATGGTGATGGTGATGATGTTGGTGGTGGAGTTGGTGTTGGTAGTGGTGGTGCAGATGTTTGACGTAAATTCACCAGCCGCAGGGCAATACTGTGATCACATGGTAGGCCGCCGGAAGTCGACGAACACCGATGTTGCATGTCTTCGGCGCCACCGCTGCACTTGCGCGCGCTCCTAATTCACACACTTGCACCTGAGTGATGGTCGGTGCGCCCCCTGCACCCGTGCGACTGCACTGCTGAACAAGACCTGCACCCGTGAGAAGGTACTGCTGAACAAGACCCAGCGGAGGTGGGAGCTCCGCCTGCTCCTGACAGGGGCTAATTTAGGAAGTTCATGAGGAAGCACTCGTCTGTAAGAGCGACATTGCCAAAGTCCTGGGAGAGCCGCCTTGGGCTGAAAATTCGTTGAGCGGGTAGGTGATCTCGAGCCTCCCCGGAGGGGCGCCTTTTCCGGTCAGAGAGGCACCACCTTCCATGGAGGATGAAGGGGCACATGCCTCTAGTGCGCCCCTCTGTGTCCGCCCATGGCTCCTGGTGGTTCCCCCTCTTTGTCCGCCCCTGGCTCCTGGCGGTTCGCAACACGACACATGGCCGTCGTCTGCCCACAGCGCATCCACCAGGTCATCGTCGGAAGCACCTCCGAGGTCACCGGGGGGTCAAGGTCACCTGGCCTGGCTCATAATGTCATCGTGGAAGGTGACAGCGCCCAGAGCTGCTTCATTTGATACTTCTTACCCGAAGGTACGACGGTTTCGGCGTTACTACAGGGTCAGGTGCTTCTCAGGTTTACATTTTCACACGTCCCAGCTGACAGGGATAAATCAATTGAATAAATCGAACTCGGGTAGCCAGAAACACCTCGTCCGTGCCTACATTCATTCGCGGGGACGAGTGGTCTAGGGGTAAGATGCTCGTCTCACAATCGAAAGATTGTGGGTTCGAGTCTCACCTGTCGCTACTCTTCGCCCGCGACCAATCGGCGTGAGGGATTGGCGACGCTATATGACTCAGCGGTCGACGTGTCGCAAAACCAATAACCAACCAACCAACATTAATTCGCTACGCTCTGTCATAATCAGGACGAGTGGCAAGCGGGCATGCTGTGCTTGGTTTGCCATGGGAAGGTCCCGAGTTCGAAAGTCACCAACTGCTGAACTTTTCATTAGCTGAGGGAACCCGCATCAATAAACCCAATGCCATCGTTTCTCAGCTGAGCAATTTGATAAGCCTGGATATATATAGTACAACTCTACCACATCATTCATCGAAATGATGTTAGCCGGTTCCTGACCGAAGCTACGCCAGCTCCACAATTGGCATCCAGCTCGTACCGTGTACACGAACCACGCCCAGCTTCGCTGTGGGATTCGAGTGCCACTTTCGGTGTGACATCGTAAAGTGCCCCCGGGAATACCGACACATGTAAAGAAACAACGTGAAAGGTGGAGTATGCCTGCGTCAAGCAAATGGTAGGTAAGCATACAAATTATAAGAAGTACTAAGTGAAAGGTTACCACAAAACCCTGACAAGTTCGTGACTTGTCCTTGCAAGAGTAGAGGAGGAAGCTCTGATGGCAATTCAAAATGTGATGAAGAATAATATATCAGATTTGTACCACACACGATCTGGCACAGATAGTGTCGACAGTATGTGACTTGTGTGTTGTTGTCGAAGCGCCCTAAAGCCCAAATAACTAACTAACTGACTTGTAGTTTGTTGACACCCTGCTTCTCAGAAATACCTCTGGGTCCAGTCATCAAATCCATCAAATATCACTCAAAGGTGACAGGCTATCTAGCTCGAGCAAAGAAAGAAATATGGCGTAAACAGGGCAATTTTCACCACCGACTTGCACACATCCATGCCCAAATCATACACCCTGATATCGCCCACGTTCGTGGTGATGACTTCCCGATTACGACCTCCCCCCAACGCGATTCAGATCTTCGATGCATTGTCAATGAATTCGCATCACTCCACCGCCAGATTATTGTCGCTTCGCGCCAGATTATCGTGTGTGCTGCCAGATTACAGCCGCCGCGACGCGGGTTCCCGCCAGATTCGACGCGAGTTCCCGCCAGATTCGACGCCAGTTACCGCCGGATTCAAGGCGAGTTCCGGCCAGATTCAAGGCAAGTTCCCGCCAGATTCGACGCCAGCCACCGCCAGATTCGACGCGAATTTCCGCCAGATTCAAGGCGAGTTCCCGCCAGATTCGACGCGGGTTCCCGCCAGATTGGACGCGCGAGTTCCCGCCGTTCCAGCTGGCCGCCTCACAGCGTGCGAGGCCAACAGCAATCATCAGCCCACCCACCCGCCCATTGATGTTATCCATTATGGCACGTGCCGCGGAGTCTGCGGCGCTCTCCCGCCGGATGGCCGCCGAACGGTGTCACGGCCGGATCCAGGGTGGTGTCGGGGGCGGATCCAGGGTGGTGTCAGGGGAGGATCCAGGGTGGTGTCAGGGGAGGATCCAGGTTGTGTCAGGGTGGACCTGTGTCGGGGGCGGTTCCACGCCTGTGTTAGGGTTGTTGTTGTTGTTATTGGGGTTTAGGAGCGCATCAACTGCCTAGGTTATACCGCGCGCCTGTGTTAGGGTGGACCCATGCGCTGTCAGGGTGGTGTCAGGGACGGTGTCAGGTATGAATCCAGGGGTGGACCCAGCGTAGTGTAAAGTGTGGATCTAGGGTGGTGTCATCAGCGGATCCGGGCGTGGTGTCACGGAATCTAGAAAGGTTGGTTATTGGTTTTACGACACGTCGACCGTTGAGTCATGTAGCGTCGCCAGTCTCTCACGCCGATTGGTCGCGGGCGAAGAGTAGCGACAGGTGAGACTCGAACCCACAACCTTTCGATTGTGAGACGAGCATCTTACCCCTAGACCACTCGTCCCCGGAATCTAGAATGATGTCAAGGGCGGATCAAGGGTGATGTCAGAAGTGGATCCAGGGTGGTGTCAGGAAGATCCAGGGTGATGTCAGTGGTGGATCCAGAGCGTCATCATTTGGAGGACCCTCCATACATCAGAACCTGATCCAGGATGGTAGCAGGTGGATCTCGGGTAGTATCATTGGCAGATCGAGTGTGAGGCCGAGCGAGGATTCAGCGTGAATCACGGAGGAATCCAGGCCGACTTCAGGGGCAGAGTGGCAGAGTTATATTGACATTAAGCAAGTATCAAGAATGGTGTCAGGGAAGACCGAGGTGGCATATGAAGCGGAACCAAGATGGCGTTAGTGACGGATACAAAATGGCATGAAGGCATGACGGCATGAAGGCTGGACTCAAAGTAACTGGGATCAGGGACATATCCATGAACGCTTCCCGGGGGAGGGGATGAAATATTGTATACATAAAATACTCCCTGTTGGTTGGAAGAGGAGCAAGGGACATGGCTGCATTCAGTGAATATATTTATTCAGCTTCAAAAGGGGGCAATGACTGTTCTCCCCGTCCTTTCACGGTAGATGGAGTGTCATGCACGTATTGCTCCCCTTGGATCCGCTAGTGGGTGTGCACCAGAACCGCTTTTGCCACGCATATGCGGTGGCACATTCGCACACTCGTGTTTCTCAGTGGCTGGGGTAGCATCCTGCCAGGATCCCGAACCTACCAACCGCCCCTGGCCGGACGAACCCCAACTTTCCACGGGACGCGGCACGTCCACCGCCGCAACTCGTCACGCGCGCGAGCGCCAGCCGCCCAGCATCCCGAGCCTACCAACCGCCCCTGGCCGGACGAACCCCAACTTTCCACGGGACGCGGCACGTCCACCGCCGCAACTCGTCACGCGCGCGAGCCCAGCATCCCTGCAGAGGTCCACATCCGAGGCCTCACGTGCCGCCGGGCTAGGGTTGCGGCATGTTCAGGGAACGCCCGCCAGGGCACGACCACACCGGCTCCGGGTGGGGGCTTCACGACGACCACATCGGCTCCGGGTGGGGACTTCACGACAGCCACACCGGCTCCGGGTGGGGACTTCACGACAGCCACACCGGCTCCGGGTGGGGACTTCACGACAGCCACACCGGCTCCGGGTGGGGACTTCACGACAGCCACACCGGCTCCGGGTGGGGACTTCACGACAGCCACGCTAGAGATTCCGGACCCTCAAGCCGCGACACAGGGTCGTACCGTGCCGGGAAAAATCCAGAAAATCTTCATGTGGGGGCACTCATCTGGAGGGGCGCCATTTACCCGGATGGCCGCTTTCGGTCGTAAAACCACGTTGAGATTCGAGACCCGGGAGCCGCGACACAGGGTCGTATCCTGGCCGGGAAATATCCAGCAAGCTCTTCAGTGCCTGGCACTTGCATCTGGCCGCCGCCATCGCGTGCAGGGACCGATTAGCTCGAGGGTCGTAAAATCCGGGCCATTGTCCAGCAATATCTCCACCTGGAGAGAGTACTCGCGCCTCCGTGGCCGGATGTGTGTGTCCACACGTGTCCGGTGTCCTGGCATCCGGACCTCCGGCATCGCGTGCAGAAACTCCGCATTCGCTCGGTGTGTGTAGGATGTCCACACGTGTGCCATTGTCCGGCACATATCCGGGTCCACCTGGGGAAGCTCCGCCTCCGTCGGTGTGTGTGTCCACACGTGTGCGGTGTCAGCCTCCGGGACCTGTCCGGGACCACCTGGAGAAGCTCCGCCTCCGTCGGTGTGTGTGTGTGTCCACACGTGTCCGGTGTCGGACTCCGGGACCTGTCCAGGACCACCTGGGGAAGCTCCGCCTCCGTCGGTGTGTGTGTCCATACGTGTCCGATGCCAGACTAGCTTCTACTCCGTGTGTGGCCTTGGTTGGTTATTGGTTTTTGACGTCGCGTTGAGTCATGTAGCGTCCAATCTCTCACGCCGATTGGTGCGCAACCTTCACCACCGATGGGAGTCCCCCAGGTCCGACAACATTCATATTCAGCACGCACAGTTCCAGTTGCTTTGCAGAGGCGCAGCCAAGGGGCGGGGGCCGCCCCCTCCCCTAAGCAACCAGAAATCCAGTAGATGAAACAGGAACTTTGAGATTTTCACCACGCAAAACCAAAAATTGTCTGCCCGCTAATTACGCCGAAAGCATTCACTGTTTCATGACATTTTCCTGGTCGCCCCCCCCCCCCCCCTTCAGAAAATCCTGTCTGCGCCACTATTGCAGTGTGAGAAGCAGGCACCAGCAAGGTTAATTTAGATGAAATTGGTGATGTAGTCGGCATTGTAGCTGCAATATCAGCAATATTAGATGTTTCAACCATGCATTATACAATCATACCTGTGTTCCCTCACTGTGATTCCTGCTCCTGCCTTTTCCCAGTCGCCCTCTTTTCTCTAAGTTCTTCGGATCACTTTAAGCTCTTCGGTAGCCATTTGTATGGCAAGTGCCAGTGTTTCTGATGCTATTATCGACTGAGGGTGTTCGGAAATCGGATGGTTGTCTGTTTTCCAGCAACAAGGTGTCGACAGAAGCAATGATCACGAGAACTTGGATAACTTTATCAGTATATTCCATTTTCTATTGTGCACTCCATAATGCACCTCATGCTCTACTTTTTCTGCTGTCCTCTTGCTTCACTACTTTCTTGATGCTGAATACTATTTCGTCTTGCTTTCATGGTGTATTTAATAGATGCATGTCTGTATGACACTTTAACATCACAAAGTAAATTTGGATGCCATCATAAAACGCGGCACAATACCACTATACTATATACCTGTGTAGCGCATATGACGATCGACGTTGGTTGCTTCCGTCTCGAACGCCAACGAAGCGCTTTTTGTATTGCTTTATTTTTGTTGTGAATAAGACAAATTGCCAAACAATTGTCCTGTATTACCGACGGGGCGAACGCACCGCAGATGCACCAGACACGCTGACGTCACACCTGACGGAGCGCAATGACGTCACGACGGTCCACGGCCGACGTCACACCTGGCGGAGCCCAATGACGTCACGACGTTTCACGGCTGACGTCACACCTGACGGAGCGCAATGACGTCACCACAGTGCACGGCTGCAGACGGCGCGCGCCGTCTGCATACTTTGCAGATGGCGCGTGCTGCGAGCCAGAATGGCTGCTGTGGCGCCGGCGGGCAGACGACACCTGAGGTGCTGCGGCACAAACGGCACAGGGCCAGACGGACACGTGGTTAGTGGCTGCCGTCAACCGGTGCATGGTTGGTTGGTTGGCCGGTTGTCGGTTGACTGGTTGTCGGCTGACTGGTTGTTGGCTGACTGGTTGTCGGTTCAGCGCTTGTCGGTTGACTGGTTGTTGGCTGACTGGTTGTTGCTTGACTGGTTGTTGGTTCAGCGGCTGTTGGTTGGCTGGTTGTTTGAGCGGCTGTTGGTTGATCAATTGTTGGTTGAGCGGTTGAAGGCTGAGCGGTTGTTGGTTGATATGTTGTTTGTTGAGCGGTTGATAGCTAAGCGGTTGTTGGTTGATCAGTTGTTGGTTGAGCGGTTGTTGGTTGACCAATTGTTGGTTGAGCGGTTGTTGGTTAATCTGTTGTTGGTTGAACGGTTATTGGTTGAGTGGTTGTTGGTTGACCGTTCGCAGCGGCCGGTGAACGTCGGTGTGATCGAGACCTTGAAACCTCGTTGTTTTCGCCAGGTTGTGCATTATTACGAAGGAGCACGGGAACTTGAGCATCCGCTTTTACGTACCTACTCTTCTGTCTCACATTACCTTGGCTAGGAAACAAATTCCATCTCCGCTCACAAAATGCGACACGCCGCAGGCTTTTTCGGCTTCTGTGCGCTTTGGTCCGCCCGAACCCCCGACCGGTGGTGCTGGAGATTATCGGCCTGTCGTCGGCTAGTGGTGCCGGCCGGACCAGGAGACCCGATCAAGCTCAGGACGGCTCGTTGACCTGGGTGAAGTCGTGGTCAGGTCATGCATGAGTCAGGTAGTGGCCATGCTACATTGATCATGCCGGTATGCTAGCATGGATTTGGGTCTGGGGGTGTCCTCCCGCCTGCAGAATTATGCGTTCATTAACATTCCGTAGTCCCGTGCGCTTCGTTGGAACCTGTGAGATAATTTGCATGCACATGGACAGATTCGTGTCGAAATTTGTGCAAATCACGATGCCTTTCATTCATTTTTTACACACCTCGTGACCTTGAGGTTATCTGACAGACCGTGACATTGCATTACACGGCGGCACGTCCCCTCCCCTCTCTGCCTGCTTCGAACCCATCTTTTTATCCACCCTCCAACGAACAATGAGGACACCTTACGCCACACGCTCCGTGGGTGGTCCCACCGATGCAAGCTCATTGCTGATTGGCTCTCGTGCGTGCCACGTGAAGTGTTCGCGGCCATCGAGGGGCCACTTGCGAGTGCGGAGATCGCGAGGAAGCCGACGAGATGCCCGGCGGCGGCGGTCGGGCGCGTCCGCCACGCAAACACCGCATGCAACCGCAGTTGCAATTGGTATGCTGGCTATGCGAGCGGCAATGTTGATAGCACGAGCTGAACGCCGTGGACAAAGTGCATCCATCTGCACGCGCCATTAGACATTCACTTCAGGCGCGCGGGCGCCGGCCGAGAAATGGCGCCGGAGTTAAGTTATTAACGGCGGTCAATCTCTTGAATAATAAGTGCGCCGCACTCGCCGCACTCGACGACCGAAATAGGTCAACGGTTTGAGCATATGTTCGCAAGTGGGCGCCGAGAATCAGTCTTCGCCTGTTGTCGACCGAGCATGTAGCCATCTGCAGCAAGGAGGACGCTACACGAAGCGCCGAGTGCGGTGGACAGTCGGGGGTCCAGTATCCGCGTCTCAATTATACATCTTTGGTCTCATGGGGGGGCCGGGCCCCCTGCCCCCCCCCCCCCTCCGGTGCGCCACTGGTCGGGGGTCCAGTATCCGCGTCTCAATTATACATCTTATACGTTCAATACAATACATCTCAGTTTACAATTATGCATATCAGCTACGTATATTAATCTATGTTGTCCTGAGCTTGTCAATTATATATGCACGTTACTTGAGCGGGCACAGACACATCATACACAGTGCATATTGATCATGTACAACATAAATTTCGTCTTCGGCTCCTACAGCTTGCATCTTTCGGCTCAGCGCCGTCTCTTTCATATGCTGAACCGCTGAAGCACCCCAAAATTCCGCCATCAGCATCAGGACGGGCAACGTTCAACCTCCTTTTCTGAGGAATGCAACACAATTCCAATGCGACTCGACCATCTTCTTCTGTGTTGCTTCTCCCTGAGTGCATCGCAGTGATGGATCTTCACACACGTCATACTTGCCATTCCGAGGGGCGTGCAAATACGGTACAGTCTGGGCTATCCAGCAGACTTCACTACTGGTTATACTTCCTTAGCCAGGACACCACGGCACACCTGTTTGCTGATCGCCGCTAGCTTCAAACCACACAATCTGGGTGATACACTACGTATTTTACTTGAATGCTACTAGACGCGTCCCAGTTTAGTGCGTTACGATGTCTTCGTTTGGTTTAGTTGCATACGGTACACTTAAATGTTATTATCACTTTCATTGAACTTCGATCGTGAACTTATATTGTTGACGAGATCATGGCCAGCTGCGGTATTTGGCAGGCTATGGGCTTCGCTATGGGCAGGCTATGGGCTTCGCTATGCACAGGCCATGGGCTGTGGACATCATGTCGGCCTCTGAATGGGTGGGAAAAATTATTTAAAAAAAGGTATATATATTTTATATATATATATATATATATATATATATATATCGATGTGTTGGACTATATTCATGGGTATATTGAACCCACTGAAACATTACACAGCAAAACATACAGACTATTTAACGTTCTCTATTATTAGGTGTGCCCGCAGTGTTTGCAGGTGCTGCACCTTCACCGGGGGCGTGAACCCCGTACGACAGACGCAGGCGTGCATCGCCAGTGAACTGCAGCAACCACTGCAGTAAACTGTAGCAACCACCGCAGTCAACTGCAGCAACCACTGCAGTCAACTGCAGCAACCACTGCAGTCAACTGAAACAATCATTGAATTCAACTACATAAACTGCTGAAGTCCATTGCAGCAACCACCGCAGCCAACTGCAGCAACCACTGCAACCAATTACAGCAACCACTGCAGTTCAAGTGCAGTAACCACTGCAGTCAACTGCAGCAACCACTGTGGTAAACTGCAGCCACTACTGCAGTTGACGAGCCCTAAAGCCTACACAGCCACCATGCAGCCGGCGTGATTGTGCGAGTCGTGAGCTCGACACACGATTACTGCCCGCCGCCAACTGGCTCCGATACAATCAAAACACGAGCTCGTAAGTGCGGCAGCTGTGATAAAATCGTGCCCAAGACGGCGCGTCGTAACGAATAAACTGTGCCACGTTGAAAACACCGCACTGCAACACTGCAGGAGCAGCACTTTCCAGCGTACCGACGCGACACATTAGATCACAATAAACATTTGGACGCAACTTGCACGCCTGATGTGGCTTGCGGCCGGCACATGCATTTGCATAATATAGTGGCAGTAAACGAAATCAGCTATTCAAAAATCGCAGATAGCAAGGTGACAGATAGCGCGGTGCAAATAGCAGGGTGTAGATAACAAGGTGCAAATAGCAGTGTAGATAGCGAGGTGCAAATATCAAGGTGTAGATAGCGAGATGCAAATAGCAAGGCACAGATAGCGAGATGCAGATAGCAAGGTGGAGATAACAGGGTGCAGGTAGCAAGGTGCAGATAGCAAGGTGCAGATAGCAAGGTGCAGATAACAAGGTGCAGATGACAAGGTGCAGATAGTAGGGTGCAGATAGCAGGGTGCAGATAGTAGGGTACAGATAGTAGGGTGCAGATATAATGGTACAGGTAGCAGGGTGCAGATAACAGGGTGCACATAGCAGGATCCAGATAGCAAGGTGCATATAACAAGGTGCATATAACAGTGTATATAAGGGTGCAGGTAGCAAGGTGCAGATAGCAAGGTGCAGATAACAAGGTGCAGATAACAATGTGCAGATAACAAGGTGCAGATATCAAGGTGCAGATAGCAAGGTGCATAAAGCAAGGTGCAGATAGTAAGGTGTAGATAGTAGGGTGCAGATAGCAGAATTGAGAAAGGTGCAGTTAGCAAGGTGCAGATATCAAGGTGTAAATAGCCAGGTGCAGATAACAAGGTGCAGATAGCAAGGTGCCAGATGCAGCACCGCTCACCTCAGAACTGACCACAACCATTTACGCCTGCCACTACTCCTTCGACCATTACTGGGGTGAGAGATCATTACTGGGGTGAGAGACCATTACTGGGGTGAGAGACCATTACTGGGGTGAGAGACCATTACTGGGGCTCGGAAAGCAGGCGCCATTTAAACGCACATGATTAATTGCCCATTAACATTGATCAGCTTGCATGGACCACACGATGCTTTTCATTTCAGATGCTCCATGTGTGCGGTCTGCACGAGACCGTTAGGGAGGGTAAACGGGCAGTCTCTCACCGGGCCTGCCTGGAGGTCGCCCATTGCAGCGTTTGACTGATGAGGGTCAGCTGAGCTCTGCATGTGACCGATAACGTCCCTACGTGAACAAAGGCTAGTTCATCCACTAATCCTCATATGTAACCGACAACGTCCCTACGTGAACAAAGGCTAGTTCATCCACTAATCCTCATGTGTGACCGATAACGTCCCTACGTGAACAAAGGCTAGTCATCCACTAATCCTCATATGTGACCGATAACGTCCCTACGTGAACAAAGGCTAGTCATCCACTAATCCTCATATGTGACCGATAACGTCCCTACGTGAACAAAGGCTAGTTCATGCACTAATCCTCATATGTGACCGATAACGTCCCTACGTGAACAAAGGCTAGTTCATCCACTAATCCTCACATGTGACCGATAACGTCCCTACGTGAACAAAGGCTAGTTCATCCACTAATCCTCATATGTGACCGATAACGTCCCTACGTGAACAAAGGCTAGTTCATCCACTAATCCTCATATGTGACCGATAACGCCCCTACGTGAACAAAGGCTAGTTCATCCACTAATCCTCATATGTGACCGATAACGTCCCTACGTGAACAAAGGCTAGTTCATCCACTAATCCTCATATGTGACCGACAAAGTCCCTGCATGAGCGAAGGCCAATTTATTCGTTAACCCTCATATGTGACTGATGAAGGTCAGTTAATCTCCACCTGCGACCGATGAAGTCCCTACATGAACAAAGGCCAGTTCATCGTTCATCCTCGCATGCGACTGACGCAGGTCGATTATTCCACGCCAGGAAAGTATTGTGGGAAAGCAGATAGCCAACCCATAGGCGCCAAATACGGGTATTGCATCAGGGAGGAGAGACCGCGGTTCACACGCTGCGCACATCTGCGCCACATTGCCATCAGTTTGCAGCGAGCCAAGCCGTCAACTCCGACAACATCCCACCAACAGCCTGCGACGTGAGCAGACGCCAGCGTAGCGTCTTCCCTTCAGCATCGCGCGTACGTGCGACCGCCCAGACAACGCCGTCTCGGCCGAGCACAAAACGATCAACTTTCTCTTTCGCTGTTCGGCTCGGCGCGACAGCGGCCGCGGCCCCGCCCCGCCGGCGGCCCACAGCCCACCCGGCGCCGACGCTGGCGCACGTGCCCGGCGAATGCGCCGACCGTCGAGCGGCCGAGCCACACGCGCACGCGCCACACCGGCATACAGATGCGGCGCGAGCGCGGCGCGCGGCGCACGTTGCGCCGCCTTCCGCCGCCGCCGCCCGCGCCGCCGCGCCGTACCCCGCCGCCGCGCCGTAATTGAATCTCGCCTATCGGGGATCGAATCGCAGTCGGTGGCCTGCAACCGTCCTGCATATATCACGCGCGCAGATGCACCCCCCCCGATAGCAGGGCTCGACCATCGGGCTCGACCATCGGAACTCGGCGCGTGACCATCGGCGCCCGGTTCAGGCAAAACCTTGTGGACACGAATAGTACTATCTGGATATCGTCCGGTACAGTATCTAGATATCAGGTGGATGAGGAAGGCATTTGGATACCACTTTGTGTGGAATAAGCATTAGATGCAACATGTTTCGCATTGGATGTAGCATACGTCATTGTCAGGCTAGACATCGGATGTAGCATGCGTCATTGTCAGGCTAGACATCGGATGTAGCATACGTCATTGTCAGGCTAGATCATCGGATGTAGCATACGTCATTGTCAGGCTAGATCATCGGATGTAGCATACGTCATTGTCAGGCTAGACATCGGATGTAGCATGCGTCATTGCCAGGCTAGACATCGGATGTAGCATACGTCATTGTCAGGCTAGACATCGGATGTAGCATGCGTCATTGTCAGGCTAGACATCGGATGTAGCATACGTCATTGTCAGGCTAGATCATCGGAACGTCGGATGCATAGATGCAGCGTAGAACATTGGACGCGGCATAGTTCACATCTCCATTACTCCCTGACCATCATGACAACCACCTGTCGATGGGCACGATTGCGTGGCTTGGTCATCATCACGACTGCTTGTCGATGGGCTTGGTCATCATCTACACATAACCGATAGCATGCTTTGATGGAACTTTCACTGTTTTATTAGCATTTGAGCTGCAGAGGCCGGAAAGTGTGTATCAATCGCGAACCGAAATGTCCAGCCTTTCACCCGCAGCGAGCCGAATCCGATAGGCATCTGTCCTGGCTGGACAAATCTGACATAAATCTGGCTCAGACTACCACTCAACTCAGACGTTCGACACGACTCAGACTACGACACAACTCAGACTACCACATAACTCAGACTACCACATAACTCAGACTACCACATAACTAAGACTACGACACACCTCAGACTACCATACAACCCAGACTACGACACGACTCAGACTAGAGCACGATTCAGCACCGGTCATGTCCACCCTGCTGACCGCTGCACGACCAACACCCCCCCCCGTCTTCAACACGTTAAATCCCGTCGTAGTAATGAATCACGCCGCCCGTCGAGCAACCACCTCCGTGTTGCAGTCAGGAAATCATCACTCGTGAGCTTAACCTCACACGGCTACACACTAACCGGGCGGCAAACCGAGGACCGGCCGCCGCGGACCTCACACGGCTACACACTAACCGGGCGGCAAACCGAGGACCGGTCGCCGCGGACCTCACACGTCCACACGCTAACTGGGATACAAACCGAGGACCGCACAGTCTGGAGCGCCCGCGCGCACGGAAGGGTGTCCAGTGTTCACACAGCCACTACCATGATCAGACGAGGTTGGAAGGATCGAAGGAACGTTCCTGAGTTAGCTGTTTGGGCTTTAGGGTGCGTCGACATCTATGGCCATATTGCGTCCCGAGGGAACGTCCCGTTGGCCAGGGAGTGACCTGAAAGGACAGCGAAAGTCCATGGTGCCTCTCAAATCATCAAGAGACCGTACAGGTGGCAAATGCTTTACAGAGGTATTCGTTTTGGGAGACATACCAGGCGGGGTGAGTACCATGTACCCTACCTGTCAGGATGGGCCTGTCACACACCGACACCCCACACAAGGTGGTGTCCCCGCCTCTGGACATGACACGAACCGACGTGTGCGTTGGATGACGTCACCGGATGGATGACCTCACACACCGTCTGTCCTGTTCACCACGTGCTTGGGAACCACAAAGCACTACAGTCGGTTCCCATAGCCACGCTTGCTGACCACAGCGTCAGGTGTTCGTCAACGTCATCGCTACACATCATGCCGCACGGTCTCGTTCACAGCAGGAGGTTCACACGTGGCGGCACGCAATCGTTGCCGCCACGTGTCGAAGAGGCGTTTTATGCGCCACGTGTCGACGGTCCCGCAGCAACAGAACCTCACGTCACCAATGACGTGAGCTGGTCCATAGCCACGTCACCAATGATGTGGCGCACGGCAGACAGAAGGTGCCGCACCCTCCAACTTGACAACCGATCATGAATTCATTTGAATACATTGGCTGCACGCACGGACACCTGAGACGCATTGGGCTTCCGATCTATCATAGCCGACAATTGGAAATATGTAAGGAATTATCTGCGGAGCAGACCATTGTCAGCAGCTTAAGCCCGTGATAATTCTGCAGAAGTCTGTCTATATCTTGGTAAGTGGTGGGTCTGAAGACTGGTCTCGCCGCAGTATGCTTGGAATTATCGCGTCCGCGTGCACGGACACAGCGTGTAATTGCTTAGAGATTATATATTGTACATTAGAGAGCTTGATCAGAACGTTAGATCGAAGAGTTGGATCCGATACACACCAATACCGGTAGATCAGTGATATAAAGATCATCTAATCACATCAGATGATGTAATATTTTATGTATTTCCCTTCACGGGGAGGGCAGGGGTGGGAGACTGAGGACATGTTCGACACGAAGGGTCAACAACTCCCCTGTGTTCAGTGAACCCAGCGCTGACCCGAACACTGACCCTGGACACCTAGCCACAATCATGCGCATTCACCGTGGCTCTCAGGGACCCCGCGGGTTCTCAGGGACACAATGGTCGATGGCTTGACTGCCGCGAATATCACGCTGGTGCAAGCGGAAGGCTGTTGTTCCGAACACCCTCGTGCTCGTGTCCGGCACCCTCTGGCAACACCCTGGCAACACCCTCGTGCTCGTGTCGCGTCTGGCACCAATCTGGCAACACCGGGACCTGCCACGCGCCGATAACGACACAGCTTCTGCGGCGGGGCAGGGAAGCTGTCCACCCTCCAAATGTCCTTCCATTGTTATGAGTGTCTGTATGTATGTATGTCTGCACATGTACCTGTATGCCATGCGTGTATCGTCTCTACGCCATGTTTCTTGTTTGACGGCGTCTCTCCTTTCTTGACTAGTTGATATAACCGGATGTCACATAAGCCGGATTAACGTAATTCCTTCTTTAACGTAGCAATCTCTAGCAGATGGCACTTTGCCCCCGCTAAAGATTTAGGGGGAAAAAAGGCGGAGCAGGTCAAGCTAGACAGACATAGCCATCACAACATATAAATGCAAAAACGTTTTCACGAAGTTGGTGTCTCAATCGTCGCTCGAGCCAATCGCATTCCACGCCCTTAATGAAAATTATTATAATGAATTTTAAGGGACTGCAAGTGACAAACGGCAGTTTTCGACGGCTTTCAAGAGCCATTGGGTTTGTCATTTATGCATCTGTATCACGGAAGCTGTCATAACCAGGGACTTTCTTCCTCAGGTTTTGTCATCAACATTAGGTACTGGAACACGGCTAAAAAGACATCGAATCATAATCGTGAGTAGCATTGTCGATAACCACCGGGCGAAATATTACGAAATATAAATTATATTATAATGCATGCTGGTGTGGCTTCATAGACCACGGCCCTAAGCTGAGCAGAGCGTGTTGCGTGAGCCCTGTTCATATAATTATACTAGTGACTTCCAGCTCAACGACGAAACGATCAACGACAGAGTTTTGAACGAAAGTCTTACGTGGAGTCCACAAATGCACCGGCACGGCCGTTGAGTAGCTCCATTGCCACGACCTCGGCCTTATCGGGCCAGTTGCCAACTGACCCTCCCGGCCGGGGGCCATGCGAGCGCGTGAAGCGACTCGAACCTGGTCTTGCCAAGACAGAAGAAACTAATGCGGACCGGCGCTCTAACCAGCTGAGCTATCGGAGCGGCTTTGGCACGGACGGCGGAAATGTACTCGGTCTCTCTGCCCAGTCATCGGCTGTGATTGGCAAATCGATACATCGAAATTGTACTGCCACCTATCGGCAGGAGGAAGTCGCTTTAATTATGGGATGCAAAATAGTAGGTCAGGGACTCCCGGGTACAGGGGAGGGGCACTCCCGGCATGTGGACCCCTCACATGGAAAGGTGGCGCTCGCCCCTCTGGCCGTGAAAGGGTGCCCACCAGGAACGCTTGCGTACAGCTGTCCGCTGAATATGTTTTTAAAGCCGAAAATGGGCACCCATTGAGACGAAAAGGTGTCCCCTGAGACGAAGAGGTAATATTGCATGCTCGAGTTGACCCATCCCCCGCTCAACGAACTTTTCCCCGTCGAAGTTACCACTCCAGGTAATTTCGCAGTGGTTCTCCTCCGAGGAAATGGCGCCCCTCCAGACGAGTGACCCTCCGCATGACAATTCCTGGATCCGTTCCTGCGGCAGGATACGGTAAAATAAATTGGGCGATAACGACGACTACTTCGAAAGAACAGGAGCAAAGTTATGACCTTGAAAGCGGTTGTCATAGTCACGTTTTCAGCTGATCTTACGGCGGAATTGTCGACGGTTGCCATGGTCACGTTGCCAGCTGATCTTACGGCGGAGTTGTCGACGGTTGCCATGGTCACGTTGCCAGCTGATCTTACGGCGGAGTTGTCGACGGTTGCCATGGTCACGTTGCCAGCTGATCTTACGGCGGAGTTGTCGACGGTTGCCATGGTCACGTTGTCAGCTGATCTTACGGCGGAGTTGTTGCCAGTTGCCATGGTCACGTTGTCAGCTGATCTGACCCCGGAGTTGTCGGCGAGATCAGCTGCACCATGACCGACGCTGAGTTACGCCGCCGTTACAGTCTGCTGTCGAACCAGATGAAATCGTCGCTCAGCCCGACCAGTAAATCAAAGGCTTTCACCATGTCGACGCGCCGTGCGCAGCTCCCCGCAGCTGCCGCGTCATCACAATCACCCCAGCACGCCTCACCACGCACTACCCCACCACCCATGAGCTGCACCACCACCGGATACGATCGGGCTACATATTCATTTCGGTTCATACTTAGCATGACGGCTAGTAGCATTGCTAGAGAGTAATTGTAGCTGCACTCCTACACGCTGTCGTTTTGCCGTGGTGTAGGCCGTGCTAGCACTTCAACACACTCACGCAATGCAGGGGGCATGGTCAGTGATGTGGCACGAGCCAGGACTGAACCTGCTGTGCAGCTTATCTGCTTTGGGAAATCAGCGGCACCGCTTTGAGAAATCAGCATGCACTTTGAGAATCGCGTGCTGATTTCGTCCGGTGTGTGTCTACCATAAAAATTGACGAGAATGCAGCGTGCAGGCGAGCATTCCGGCTATTGGTGATTGGTTTGTTGATAATTGGATTCTTGGTGAGAATGGTCAATGCTAATCATGACCCAAAGACTGGAGCCGGGTGAGGCAGAGGACCAAGTCTGTCATTTTACCTGTGGGAGGGAAAAACTAAATGCCTAAAAACTCGTATTTTGATAGTTAACAGGTTTAGGGGCCATTTTGATGCAGCATCGTCTTCATGGAATGTGTCTATAATTAGATAAATCCGCAAACCTATTGACGTTTCACTTATAATCAGGCCCTTGGGGAGAGAAGGGGTGCGGGCGCGGCCGATCCATCATTAAAAAATTCGGCACCAGCCGAGTAATACCAGCAGACGTCGCAGAGTGAAATACAAGAAGTGAGATCAGGTCCTATGCACCCAGTATCCCCAAATGCCACACTTCCTCCTAGCAACTCTAACTTCTTTCTCAGCATTTCCAATTTTCACGATTCCATTCCGCATCTTCCCCCATCGAAAATCGGAACACTCCATTTTGCGACTCCGCCCCTCTCAAGCGTCCCACTGGACACTCCCACCACAATGTTCATCACCACACACCCATAACACCGTCAACCACCCACGTCACAGGACCGGATACAGGGGGGTACAGGGGGCAGGGTAGCGGACCTCTGACTGGAAAAGGTGTCACTTCAGGAAGGTCCGAGTGCATCCCTACCCGCTGTTCAGCATGCTCGAGTACCCCCCCCCACCCCCCTCACCAGCGAATTGTACCGCCGAGGGCGCCCTCCCGAGCCGAGCGCCGCCGTGGACATTCCTGAATCCGCCCCTGCCTCCTTATCGCGAACAACCTACGGCCCATTCATTGTGTGCCGATATCTCGCGCGCTTCAATATATCGAAATACCCGCCGCCGCCAGCCGGGCGGCCCATCACCGATAACTGCCGCCGCCGCCGCCAGAGGCGCTGATGAGGCGCCGCTCAGCCAGCCGACCGTCGCCGGCGCGGCGGTCAGTGGTGATGAAATGATCGCGGCGGTCAGGTGGCGATGAGATGATTATGGTCGGATGGCGATGAAATTATCTCGGTGGCCAGGTATAGATGAGATGATCACGGCAACCGGGACGCGCTCCCCACGGCCTGTCTACAAGAGGTCGCGCTGCCAGTCTGGCAGGCAAGGAGACACGCTGAGCGGCGGGAAAACTCTGAATGCGCTACGGTCGAAGCGCGGGCGGAACGTTGTTAACGCAGTGACGTTACGGTATACCCTCCCCCCCTAAGATGCGAACGGTGACGCTGCCAAGCATGTAACATCAATGACGCCGCCAGGATTTCCTTGAGGGGGTTTGATCAAACAAAATGTTATGAAACAGAGCACATTTTCGGCGCGCGATGTGCACCGAAAAGTTTTCGTTTTGTGTCGTGAAATCGCAATGTCTTGTTTTACTAGTATAGCTTCGGTTGCTGATGAGGCCGGATCCCGGACCCCTTGGCTGCGCCTCTGCGTAACAGTGTGCTCAGCAATGAACCGTTGGTGTCGCCGCCACAGGAATCGGAACTGCAGCTGAAGAGCCGGCCCATCTCACCTCCCAGTGGTGCGCTCGGCTGTATACGGAGCGAGCGCCTTCACTACCAGGGCCCTCTAAACATTTCCATATGGCAAGGCCTCCTCTAACATGTTGACCACGGAGGCCGTGCGCCACCTCACACCCATGACAGCGGGGGCCGTGCGCCACCTCACACTCATGACCGGGGGCCGTGCGCCACCTCACACTCATGACCGCGGGGGCCCGTACGCCACCTCACACACATGACCGCGGGGCCGTGCGCCACCTCACACTCATGACCGGGTGACCGTGCGCCACCTCACACTCATGACCGGGGGGCGGCGTGTGCACCACCTCACACTCATGACCGGGGGGCGTGCGCCACCTCACACTAATGACCGGGGGGGCGTGCGCCACCTCACACTCATGACCGCGGGGCCGTGCGCCACCTCACACTCATGACCGCGGGGCCGTGCGCCACCTCACACTCATGACCGGAGTGCGTGCGCCACCTCACACTCATGACCGCGGGGGCCGTGCGCCACCTCACACTCATGACCGGGGGGCGGCGTGTGCACCACCTCACACTCATGACCGGGGGCGTGCGCCACCTCACACTAATGACCGGGGGGGCGTGCGCCACCTCACACTCATGACCGCGGGGGCCGTGCGCCACCTCACACTCATGACCGGGGGCCGTGCGCCACCTCACACTCATGACCGGGGGGCGTGCGCCACATCACACTCATGACCGCGGGGCCGTGCGCCACCTCACACTCATGACCGCGGGGCCGTGCGCCACCTCACACTCATGACCGGGGGGCGTGCGCCACATCACACTCATGACCGCGGGGCCGTGCGCCACCTCACACTCATGACCGGAGTGCGTGCGCCACCTCACACTCATGACCGCGGGGCCGTGCGCCACCTCACACTCATGACCGCGGGGCCGTGCGTCACCTCACACTCATGACCGGAGTGCGTGCGCCACATCACACTCATGATCGGGTGACCGTGCGCCACCTCACACTCATGACCGGGGGAGGGGGCGTGCCACCTCACTCATGACCGGGGGGCGTGTGCCACCTACACTAATGACCGGGGAGGCGTGTGCGCACCTCACACTCATGACCGCGGGGATCGTGCGCCACATCACACTCATGACCGGGTGACCGTGCGCCACCTCACACTAATGACCGCGGGGCCGTGCGCCACCTCACACTCATGACCGCAGCTTCCCAGCCTAGGAACATTTCCCACTGCTTACGCATTACTGGCGGGGGGGGGGGGGGGCTCGAAGGCGACCCCGATTGAGTCAGCTGTAGCGCACCCAGTCAAATGCTAGAAGAGGCCCTGTCACATGACTACCGAAAAGAACGCCAATATCTTGGCGGTGGTCATGGGCGTACGAACCAAACGGTCACGTACGATGGAAGCGTCTAGAACAATTTCTTACAATTTCAACATGGGGCCAATGGGCGTTAGCTGGAAAGAATGGTCTTCTCGGGCTAGTTTATCACACCGATAATTCCCTCTTCCCAAAACCCATGTCGGTGGTGCTGTGGGAGTTGGCACGGCGAAAGGCAGCACCGATATGTGGGATGCAGTGGTCACGTGATCGCACGGAATCGGAAACGTCCCCCTTTAGTTGGTTTTTGGTTTTACGACACGTCGACCGTTGAGTCATGTAGCGTCGCCAATCTCTCAGGCCGATTGGTCGCGGGCGAAGAGTAGCGACAGGCGAGACTCGAACCCACAACCTTTCGATTGTGAGACGAGCATCTTACCCCTAGACCAGTCGTCCCCCTGGGAAACGTTCCCCTTCCGCCCATCAGTCGTCGTGAGATCATCAGTCATCAGTCATCAGTCATCGTGGACGGAGAGTTGACAAAGCGCACAGAATCGGGGCCAAGCGAACCGAAACGCCTCAAAAGATACCCTCAAAGATACCCTCAAAAGATACCCTGAAAAGATACCCTGAAAAGATACCCATCCGCATTGCAACAGAGCACAGGCTTGTAGCATACCCATGAAAACAACGAAACCGCGAACATCCGTCCACCCCAAATTCCGCCGCGGCTTTGAACCGCCGGACCGGAAGTCAAACCGGAACCACCGGTCCGGCATCGACCGGCCCACTGGCGCTTTTTGCTGCCACTTGGCTGTGGTCACAGTCGTGTTGGTCGGCGCGGACGCAGCACAGTTAACTGGCGCGGCCAAACGATGCTGGCATCGGGCCAGCATCACTCAATAACAGCGACTGGCCTGATGAGAGCATCAATAAATTACACCGACCATTAGCGATGAAACGACTCGGGCAACAGCGCGTAGGCATGCGAGTCGGCGTTGCGTGGGAGAAATGGCGGTCGCAACAGCAACAGGTGGGAGATCAGCTGGCCAGCTGCTGCTGCCAACTAGCAGGTTGGTGCTGCCAAACGAAAAAACGCTGCTCTTGCTAAGTGTAATCGACAACGTAAACTTCGAGAAGAAAGGTGGGTGTTACCATTAACACCCACCGCTGTCAAAATTACCATCGCAGCTGCAATCCTCCTAACATGCTCCATTCTCCACATGTGGTAACGGCAGGAGCGGGTAGAGGGAACAATGGGGCATGCTCGTGGAATGTTGGCGCCCCTCTGACCGGGAAAAGGCGCCCCTCCTGTGAGGCTCGAGCTCCGCCCACCTTCTCCCTCCCTCCACTCAACTGATGAAATGGTGATGAACTTCAATGTATGCCTAAAGTTAAATTTCCAGAAACAGAGCGGTGCTCAGCCGAATTCAAATGGTTCTCGATCACGGGGCGTGATGACAGAGACACCGCCATGGGTGTTGCTTTGTATACTTTTGAGGGAACAAGTGCCCTCTCAATGTTGGCCTTGCCCTTCCCCAATAAGTCCAACTGTTATCATGGGGCCTTATGGAGTGCGCTCCCCAATCCAATTCGGCAAATCCATTACCTCCATGTATTGTACCCCCCCCCCAAATAATCTTCAGTAATCAACACCTTTGAACACCACTCATGGCGTTTAGTCATTCTCGTCATGCATGCAGTTAAACTGTTGGACATAATCAGCGTACTAATCCAAAGCACGATGCGCGAGGCTGATACCTGCCAACACACCTCTGAAACATCACTCGGTGTGGTAATTCCATACACGCCTTCCATTGTAATGGGCAGCATTGCAAGTAGGCCTTGCCGAAATAAAAACAAAATCCGAACCGATAACTAGTGCGATAGGATTCGCGTCAGGCCGAGACGAAAACCGGCGCCACGCGCCTCACTGCCGCGCCGTAGCGTGCGGCGTGCCGCAGGGTAGCCGCGCCGCACCCGTCTTATTTGGAGTTGAGGCCGACAGACCGATAACCAGTCAATCACGGTAAGTGGGGCGGCCAGGGTTTTTCTCCGCTCGTCGGCCGGCGGCGTCACGTGCTCGATCATGGCTCTGGCACGCACACCCGCGGCACCTGCGCACCTGTCGTGCTCGCTTGGTCCAAGTCGCTCGGTTCTACCCACTTGGTACTACTCGCTTGATCCAAGTCGTTTGGTTCTACCCACTTGGTTACCAGTCGCTTGGTCTTATCCGCTTGGTTCTACGCGTTTGGTACGACTCAATTGGTCTTACTCTCTTGATCCTACTCGCTTGGTCTTTCTCGCTTCAACTGCTAGCTTGGTCTTACTCGCTTGGTCTTACTCACTTGGTCCACTCTATTGGTCTTACTTGCTTGATTTTACTTGCTTGGTCTTCCTCGCTTCGTCCGTTCGCTTGGTCTTACTCGCTTGGTCCACTCGCTTGGTCTTACTCGCTTCGTCCGTTCGCTTGGTCTTACCAGCTTCGTCCTGCTCTTTCAGCCATGCTCGCTGGGTCTCGTTCGCGAGGCCTTGCCGACCTTGTCAACGTCCGTGATCCTGTTCGCTTCGTAGCGCTAGCTCAGTCTAGCTCGCATACTTACTACGATTGACCATGCTTCCTTGGTTCGTTTGCTTGGGCTCGCCCGCTTGGTCCTACTTGCTTGGTCCCCCTCGATTGCCGTCGTTCGCGTGGTGCACTTGCTTCGTTTGTATTGGATCTCTCGGTGTATACATTCTCGTGGTCCCACGCCATTGATGCTGGTCGCTTTACGTCACTTATTTCGGCTGGCACGCTTGCTAACCTGCTCCTGCTTGTTGGGCCTGCTCCTGCTCGCTCCAGGCTCCTGCTCGTTCCAGGCTCCTACTCGTCCCAGGCTCCTGCTCGTCCCAGGCTCCTGCCCGCCCCATGCTCCTGCTCGACCCAGGCTCCTGCTCGACCCAGGCTCCTGCTCGACCCAGGCTCCTGCCCGCCCCAGGCTCCTGCCCGCCCCAGGCTCCTGCCCGCCCCAGGCTCCTGCCCGCCCCAGGCTCCTGCCCGCCCCAGGCTCCTGCCCGCCCCAGGCTCCTGCTCGTCCCAGGCTCCTCCCCGCCCCAGGCTCCTGCTGGCCCCATGCTCCTGCACGTCCCAGGCTCCTGCTCGTCCCAGGCTCCTGCCCGCTCCGGGCTCCTGCCCACCCCAGGCTCCTGTTCGCCACAGGCTCCCAATTATTACTCGTTCACTTTTTCTGTTTGACATATTATCTCTCTATTACACTTATTGGCCTGCTGAGGTCCGCTACGTTTTCTGTCACCCGTGGTCGCTTGCGGTTCGCCGTCTTGGCCTCTTGTTCGGGTAGTTTTGCTATCGCTTCCGCTGGCCCGCTCTTTTGCTATTGTTCCGATATGCTCGTCCTGCCATTTTCTTCTTTCTTGCTCTCGCCGATAACTCGCTTATTGGCGCTCGTTTGCCGTCGTTCCCTTGTTGGCGCTCTCTTGTGTCTGGCTGGTCGTGTTTCTCCACCTCCCTTTCACGGATCTGCGGAGCGTGCTGTGCCCGCCTCGTTTTTCTCATACCCGTTCAATGCAATATTTTGTATCCCTGTCCCGTCAGCAGACGCTTCCATCGACTGATACCAGATCAGAACCAATCACAGTGTCAATGGGAACGCCAGCAGAAGACAGAGAGCACTGCATCGAACACATAAACACACAGCGTGAGGGGCACCATTCCATAAACACACAGCGTGATGGGCACCATTCCATAAACACACAGCGTGATGGGCACCATTCCATAAACACGCAGCGTGAGGGGCACCATTCAATAAACACACAGCGTGAGGGGCGCCATTCAATAAACACACAGCATGAGGGGCACCATTCCATAAACACACAGCGTGAGGGGCGCCATTCCATAAACACACAGCGTGAGGGGCACCATTCCATAAACACACAGCGTGATGGGCACCATTAAATAAACACACAGTGTAAGGGGGAGCCATTCCATAAACACACGGCGTGAGGGGAAACATTCCATAAACACACAGCGTGATGGGCACCATTCCATAAACACACGGCGTGAGGGGCACCATTCCATAAACACACGGCGTGAGGGGCACCATTCCATAAACACACAGCGTGATGGGCACCATTCCATAAACACACGGCGTGAGGGACACCATTCCATAAACACACGGCGTGAGGGGCACCATTCCAAGAGCGGTGTGGTCACGTGAAGCGCTGCATAAATCTCACAACCGTTCAAGCCTGGGGCGTTCGAGTTTGTGCCGGCGGCAGATCTTCTTCGGTGGAAGTGGCATTGCATGAGTGGATGTGAATGATAACACAATCGACTAACAGCTGTGACGAAACGGTGATGAAACGACGTTAACAAATTGGCGGCAATTACCGCCTTGGATTGCCAACCGCCGCTAGAATATGTCGACACATAAAATATGTCGGTGGGCGGCCGAGGATTTGGTAAGTGACAGGGGGGATGTAGGAACGGGACACCGGCGGCATATACCCCTTCCATGGAGAGACGGTGCCCTTCTAGCTGAGAAAGGCACCGCACCAGGGAGGCTCCGGTGCTCACACCCACACCACTCAGCGTTTTTTTCAGCCAAAACCACCCCTCTCTCAGAGGAGAAGGCGTTCCTGAGGGTAAAGGTGCCTCTCCAGTCCTCTCCCCTTGCGCTCAACGAATTTTCAACCGAAAGCGCTTCTCCGGGGACTTCCGCAGCGGCGCGGCTCTGGGGGAAATGGCGCCTCTCCGGACGAGTGCCCCTTCGTGAAAACTCCTGGATCCGCCCCTGATCAGCGGTCACGATAGACTGGACAGATTCGTGGTACACCGCGGTGAACACACACTTCCCAAGGCTGGCAGTGCATAACGGCGGGACACGTGCACGGTGCTGGAGACAAAAATATTCGTCAAAACAGCGGCGCTCGCCCGCTTCATGGAACTTGCTGCAAGCGGTACGTGTCGCGGTTAGCCATGGCGTACAGTACACGTTGGCACCGCTATAGTTGTTGCTAAATGGTGGTGATGGTTAAAAGGACGATGAACTGCATTAATTGCACACAAACAACAGGACGAGTTAAACAGAACAGAATGCAAACGCAACTGCATCTGGGCGTCTAGGGACCACCAGAGAGCAAGTACCTAAGAAAGTTTCACTTTTAACGAAGTTCGTATTGTCAACGGCACCAAGACTGGCATATAACGCACAATCTGAGCAAATGAAGGCATTGGTCTGGGTGTCCGCACCCGTACGCCGACATTCCCCGCGCACAGTGGGAAAGTATACTGGGCACACCAGTCTTGCATGGGGGCAAGTAGTCCACTGGCATAGCGCTCGTCTCCCAACCGAGAGGTTGTGGTTCGAATCCCACCTGTCGCCACCCCTTGTTTCCGCCTCTTGTTCTCATATTATGCCATCTTTCCTTGATACGCTTAATCCAGATCGCGGTTCCCATTGCGCCTCAGCACTTCATGACACATCACTAAACAGTCGTCCACGAAATGCATCGAAAGTTCCGACGGCAGTCGGTGCGGTGAATGATCACCGCGCGCCACCGGACTGCGCCCACATCATCGGCCGGCAAATCGACGCCACCTCGACACAATCGGGCGCGTCGACAACGACGCCGGAGCGATATTAACGGGCGGCCGTCCGGCGTCGACGCGGCAAATTGAACTATTTGAATAACAGTCGGCAAACTTGTCGACGACGCGGCCGGGGGCTGTCCAGAGCGGATCGGGACCGGGGCCGGTATTGACCTGTCAGCTGGGAGTCGGCACCGGGGCCGGTATTGACTTGTCAGCTGGGAGACGCCAGACTGTTAGCTGGGAGACGCCCGAGTATCAGCTGGGAGACGTCCGACTGTCAGCTGGGAGACGCGCGAGTATCAGCTGGGAGATGCCCGACTGTCGGCTGGGAGACGCCTGACTATCAGGTGGGAGACGCCCGACTGTCAGGTGGGAGACGCCGACTGTCAGCTGGGAGACGCCCGACTGTCGGCTGACCCAGCCACCGCATGGGTCGAAATTGGCTGTGAATGGGTAGGGCGGAATTAAACTCCTGGAATGCTTGACTTGGAGAGGATATTTTCCGGACAAAAAAATTGATAGCGAAAATGTTCTCTAATATTTTGTTATAGCATGACATGACTTTTTCACATAATTTGCATACCTCGATCTCTGGGATAGCTCACTTTTTGATATTTCACGTCATATTGTGTAACACAAATGAAAAAGTGTTAGGACGTAAGATGTACCTCGTCATTTTCTTCGAGAACAGGCTCAAACCCAGGGCTGTGTTAAACTATCTTGTATCAAAACATGAGTGTGTAACAATGCATTGTTAAGAAGCACTATTCAGCCTTCCAACGGGACAAATGAGACGGCAATTTTCTTCAGATGACAATGTTCGGAATTGTTCAGCTCGGGCTGCACGCCAATACTCTTTTTCTTAACTTTGGGTATGTGTCAGCAGGCGCGTGGATCCGTCCGTTCCTGGCCAGGGCTGAGTTTGGGCTGGTGTTTGGGCTGGTGTTTGGGCTGGTGTTTGGGCTGAGTTTGGGCTGGTACTGGTGAAGTGTGAGTGGTGAAGTGGGGAAGGGGGCTGGAAGGGAGGGGTGGGGGTATTGTCGTCGGTTGGTTATTGGTTCTACGACACGTCGACCGTTGAGTCATGTAGCGTCGCCAATCTCTCACGCCGATTGGTCGCGGGCGAAGAGTAGCGACAGGTGAGACTCGAACCCACAACCTTTCGATTGTGAGACGAGCATCTTACCCCTAGACCACTGGGTATTGTCGTCAGGAATGCTCGGCTTCTCTGAATCTCGTGGTTGTGACGTCAGCTCCGGAGTTGGGACGACATACTGGGGTTGGGGCTGATATAATGGGGTCGTGGTCGGTTTAATGGGGTCGGGATCGGCATGTTGCGGTTTTGGCCTGTTGGGGTGTTGGAATGTTTTTCATTCATTAAATTTGCATTTGGAACAAAGTTAGTCTGAATGCTTGCTGGGACGGTTATGTGGACCAAGGGCTTGCCCTAAACACCGTTTGCTGCGTGAACCCTGAGCCGGGTACACCCAATCCGGGAATGCCGGTTCAACGACAGAATTTCGACCAACAGTTCAACATGCCGTCAATGCACCGACACGGCCGCCCCGGTGCCGAGTCCCGGCGTGATCACCCTATTATCCTATTATAGACCCCATCATTCCGACTCCCGGGGTCGGAACGATTGGGTCAGGGGTCGGCATGATGGGGCCGCGGCCGGTGTAGCGGGACCCGCCGCCGGGCAAAGTGGGGCGGCACCAGATTGGAGCGGCGGACTGGAACTGCGCTACAGTGGCGGGTAGCTTGGCCTGAGCGGGCCGGAGCCGGTGGTGGCCATCGGTAGTTGCCGCCGACTGGTATTGGCGAACGTGAGCAACATGCAGACAGGGGGCAGCGAACGCCACCGGCTGCGTAGGTCGTGTAGTTCATCTCTATCACGGACAGGCGAAGCATACGCTTCCTGGGCAGGCATTGGAGACGGAAGGGGGGAGGGGTGAAGACCGGACAGGGTAGCCTGCAGACAAGACGGCGAATGTCACCGCTCGGATCGATCGTGTGGTTCATCTCCACCATGGACAGGCGAGGCAAACGCTACCTGGACATTGGATAGGGAGGGATGAGGTGAAGGACCCGGATGCATAAGACCCGGATGTATAAGTCGTAAGCAAGCAATTGACTTGCCACTTTGACATGAATGACAGTTCTGAGTTCAACTCACATGAATTTCAAACATCGATCGCCAACCTAAGCACTTACAACGGAATTAGCTGCGCCACGAGTATCAATACACAGCATGATGCTCCAGACGACGCAGATGTTCACGTTCAGTATACATCGAGCTGTGGGGTCTGCCGAGGCGCGTCCGAGCTCAGCCCAGACCCCGACGGCCATAGAGGACGCAGCCATGTAACCTGCCGAGGCGGGTCCGAGCTCAGCCCAGACCCCGACGGCCATAGAGGACGCAGCCATGTAACCTGCCGAGGCGGGTCCGAGCTCAGCCCAGACCCCGACGGCCACAGAAGACACAGCCGTTCGGGCAATGCCGCCCCTCCTCCGTTTGACGTCAGCCAGCGGTTGCTAAGGTTTCCCAACGCCCAGAATGGTGCCTTTGACGTCACTCTAGGACTTCGGTTGGGTGTGCCGTGGAGGCTAGGGTGACCAGGTGAACGACCGCGAGAAGCCGGGAATCGACCCCGGCTCGCGTCAGCGTGCTAATCACCCGCCAAATTCCCGCCCGTACACGGGAGCTATTTCGGCGGGTGAAAACAGAACACCAGCCGCTACAAAATCGGAGAAGGCAAGTATCTAGTAGGAAATAAAGAAATAAAAACTGCGCCAGAAAGCTCCCGATAACTTTATCTTCCGTTATCTTGCGGGCGAGCAAAGCAACATCAACATCCGGGACATGTCTCCCGGACCACTCCCCGTCTTCAGCACAAACGACAGATACACTATAACGTAAGACTCCTTTAACGTAGATGTACACTTGCCTTAAGACTTCCTGGAAAAAATCCACTCGCTTTAAAGGCGGCGCAAATGACCTCTATGGGCCGGCACGCCTCTAAACTTATCCCCCCCCCCTCAGTTTCCAATAGCGGACAACTAGTGTGCCGATTATTGGCCCGCTCCAGACTTGAGAGGACAAGCACCACCTCGCCCCAAAACTTGATTTGGCTCAACGAAGTGATGAAAAGCTGAGACGTGCATAGCATATAGATGAAAACGTTCGATGGCCCATATCAGTAGGGCAACCAGGAGGGGGGGGGCCCCGGGCCCCCCCCCCCAATTTTTTTTGGTCCCCCCTGGGGGGCCGGGGGGCGCCGCCGGGGCCCCGGCCCGGGCCCCCGCCCCCCGCCCCGGGCCCGCGAAGGGGGCCCGGGGGGGGGGCCGGGGACCGAAGAAAAAGCCTTAAGAAAAAATCAAGAAAAAATTACGGGCCCCCTTCGCCCCCCCCGGCCCCCCAGCCCACCCCAAAAAGAAAAAAAAATTAAAATTTATGTTAGTTTAAAAATAAAAAGGTTTTAAAGAATTTCCAAAAAAATTTAAAAAAAAATGGAGGGAAACCTTGTGGGGGAGGCCGGGCCGCCCCCCCCGCACCCCCCGCCCCCCTGGCCCATATCAAATTTTATTTTGCTCGTTATGCTACTCTATGACAGGCGATAAATGGCCTATCCTCGTCGATGTGCCCAAAACCCCTAATTAAAAGAAAAATGTTACCGGCACCGAATCACTTCGAAAGTTCCTAAAAATAAACACTGACTGCATTTCTGGCGCTTATACTGTTGGCGCTTTTTCCTTTCCGATCAGGAGTTCCCAACTATGATGTAGGCGTTCAAAGTCCGATCTTTCCCATCTGCATTCTGTAAATCCTCAGTCTCCAACTGGTTCTTGACGCAGGGGAGTTTGACGTGACTGAAAATGCTGCTGTAGACGTGGTGAAGTGCGGTGGTTACAGTGTATCGGGTATGCCGCTGGTATGCGTATGGTGGTACGGTCCGGCATGCTGTGGTATTGTTCATCACGACACGAGAGTACGGTATGGCATGTGCGACATGGCACAGACAGTATGGGCTCACGTGGTATAACGTCAGCGGAACAAATGTAGCCGCTTTGGCGTGAGGCACACGACATGTAATTGCAGGGCATGCGGTGCGACAGTCACGAATCTGACATGATTTCAATCGCGCGCGCGCATGTCGCCCTACAGCACCCGTCTAACACGCCGACACCCCAAGGCGACGACTCCCGACTTCAGGAGGCCGCGCCGTCTGCCGCCGGTCGCCTTTGTCACGCCGACCGTTTCGGTTCGGCGGCGTTTGTGGCGCGCCGCCGTCGCACGGACGGTCGGCGCCCTTTCATCGGCGGAAAAACGCCGACAGGGGGCCCAGATTGGCTTGGGCGGTCGGCCGAGAGCGACGATCGTTATCGCGTCGGCTTTGTGGGATCGTCCGGCGCGCCCCACTGGGACCGCGCGGGGCCGAGAAGGTCGTCTCGACCTGTCCCCATGGTCCCGGACACAAAGGAGATATTTCCTTTTTGTGGGGCTTGCGCTTCTCCGCGGCCCGGTTTTATTCACCAATTTGCTCGGCGTTGTTGCGTGTTGCTGATGTGCCCTGAAGCCCATGCGATCACGTCGGTGCGAGGTCTGCGACTACCTCAGCTACACATGACCGGGGGAGGGGAGGGGCGGGTGGTAAGTACGTGTCTTGCTCCGCGCTACGCTCCGCGCTACGCTGGTCGAATCGCCCGGCCACTTGCCCGTCGCGTGGCACGAGTGCATTAACGAAAGGCACGAAGCCCAGATTAGGCTCGCAGCGACAATATATAATCGGACAGAACAGATTTCACGCACGACCAGTGATGTGCCTCAACTCTGTGTCGCCGAGTATGCAATCAATGCTCTCACTGAGAGAGCGCAATGAAAGAGCACAACTGCACGTATCTCCGACATTGTCATCATTGCCAAATGACTGACCGGTGCCTTGGCAGGAAATAAATAAGAAACAACAAACATACGGCTACTGGAATCGGATCGCTAGGCTAGGTCGCGAAAGGTAATTATATTTTAATGCCCAGAATAGATACTCACTTGTAACGTTCCACTGGCCATCACGTTACGTTACGCACGACGCTACGAATGGGTGGCGTAATGAGTACGTTGCCTTACGCCACCCATTCGTAACGTCGTGCGGCTGGTGAACGAATCTTGTCATGTTCAGAGGAGGCATCGTCGCAACTGTTTCAGACGACAAGGAGCGATGCGAATCAGAAGAGTTCAAACAGCTTGTCGTTGATGCGGACGGTTTCGACAAAGCGGGTCATGGCGCTGTGGAACTGAGGGTGTCGCCGCCGGTGTTTGTGCCACAGATGGGCAGTTGGTCTCTGCTGGCAGACTTCGCGGGCCTCCGCAGGTTTTCCCTCCGACGGCGGACAGGCTCCGACGACCGCACAGCCATCGTGGTCGGTGACCTTCTCGTGCTCCGGTCCCGCCGCCTGCCGCCAGACATGCTTCTCGGGCGCGCGTGACCTTTCACCTTCGTGCCCGGCGGCGGTCGCGTCGTCTGACCCCGCCGACCCAGCAGCGCCCTCGCCGGCGGTCGCCTTTTTGACCAAGCCGCGCTCCTGCTGGTGGAGGACGGCGTTGATCTCTCGCGTGGTGAGGCCGGCGACGGTCGCGGGCGGGTAGGTCTTTTTCGCCACCTCGCACTGGCCGAGTGGATTTCGGGTCGCGTCTTCGTCATACCCCGGGGCGAGGGCAGGGTCACCGTGAAACCAATGATACCGCATACTGGTCAATATAGGCAGCCGATACGTTTCGCGGGGAGTTTCCGCCGAAGGGAAGTGGCGACGCCGCAGCAGGGACGCACGCTGGAACGAGCCGTAGCTGTGGCCATCGTTGCTTCCGTACACCAGGTCCAGTTGTCGGAGGTTGCGGTTGGGAAACACCGCCGAAGTCCTGCCGAGGTCGCACGCCGTGTACTTGTTGGGAGTTTCGTTGCGGTCGTGATACTCAGAGAGAATGCGAGGACATACAAGCTCGCCAATAGGTCTGTCGTAGCCATGGGTAGTGACACCGAAGAGATTTGCCATGTTTCGATTCTAGCTGCTGTCGCATAACAGTTCGGTCACAATTTAGAGAGGTTGAACATGAATACGATGCAGGGAGAAAGTTTAAGCTGGTATACTGAAGTGTGCGTGTTAAGTCGACCATTCAGATTATGCAATACTCGTGGTTCACTGTTGTGATGAAAACAGTTCACGTGACGAAATGAATTTGATATCCCAGGAATTTGAAGACCATTTTCCACATCAATTAACTAAGTTCAAGTCATTCTCTTTCTACTTGTCTATCAATTGAATACCTAATCTCACAACATTAAAAATAGGTCGAAGTCCTTTGTGAGACGGATTTACGGAACAGGGCCAATGTTAGCGACAAGTTTGACAACGTTGTCCGGTAAATCCTCGCCTGCCACCTGATCGGATGACTTACAACCAAACGGCGGAACTATAGCCGGGAGCTCACCATGTTTCCAAAGCTCCGGGGGTCCCACGACCACGTCGCAGATTGTAACGGGACGCTCGACCGCTGATCCTCTCAGCTGGAGGATAAACGAGAGCGTGCCTACTCCACCTCGCGACTCAAGCCTTGTCTGTCCGGGACAAGGTGGTCAATGCTGCCCATTCGATCCACAAACTGGTCTTTGAGGGAAATAACAGTAAAACTGGTTGTACGTTTCATTTATGGCTACTGTTCTCATATGTTATAGGTCTACGATGAATGTTACGCAACTGTACTCGCCCACATTACGTGCAGTTTCAACGTCAATGATCTTGCAGATGTATTGTTGGTTCCCTGGCAGCCGAACGCTAAAATTGTCAGCGTATCTGTCTCGTCTGTTCTTTCCCGAAAGCGAAAGCTCAGACAATTATTCAATTATGATTCATGTTAGACCAATTGAGTTGAAACTTACATATCCCAATGCAACTTCCACAGTTATTATATTTGCCATGCCTGCTGAGCATGGCCCATGTCGAACCCATGTCATGACCTCAATGGTGGTACGATATTCTTGACATGGCAAAATTCCATACCCCAGCAAGGTTGGGGCTGCAAAGTGAGAGTCACGTCCTTGGTATCGCATTTGGAAAGTCGACATTTGCCAAGAGGGCACTTCCGGTATTCGTCTGGATCTCCGGCAGTGTGATATTCACACCAGACGAGTTCACTAACCGCCTCTCCTCCGTGATCGGCATACGCATGCACGTGGCTGTCGGTGCCGGCGTCCTGGAATTACACATTCACGTGGAAACCAACACTTAATTGAAGCTTGCTTTCACCTCCCCGAACAAGGTTTTGATTTGTTGAATTGACATCCGTGAAGTACGCCTGCGTTCAACTCCATTGGTTCATCCTGCTTTCACAACACTTCGTTTTCACTTGATCAGGAAACTATTTCGTTAACAGCCGCTGTTCTTCTCATTTCGTCACTTTTTAGGCATAATATTATTGACTCTTTCGACGTCGTAACTGGCGACTTCCTGGGCTCATACCCTTCACTCCATGCTGCGAGACATGAACTCCAGGACTCTGGCCGCTACTGAATCCCAGAGCCGACGCCGTCCGGCCCGACCGGCAGCCGGAACACGACCTCTTCCTCGCGACCCAGCCGGAACACGACCTCTTCCTCGCGACCCAGCCGGAACCGGTACCTCTTCCTCGCGACCCAGCCGGAACACGACCTCTTCCTCGCGACCGGCAGCCGGAACACGACCTCTTCCTCGCGACCCAGCCGGAACCGGTACCTCTTCCTCGCGACCCAGCCGGAACACGACCTCTTCCTCGCGACCCAGCCGGAACCGGTACCTCTTCCTCGCGACCCAGCCGGAACACGACCTCTTCCTCGCGCGCGTGGAGCTCGTGCTCTGCCAACAGCGTCTGTCTGGCCCGGCTCGTCCGTCTCACCGGCGATGGTCCGGGCAGGGGGCGGGCCGGGCGCGCGGGAAGGCAACGTCCGGAGCAGACCCGGGGGGGGACGCTCGGCGCGTGGCACATTCGGCGCAGTTGTGCCCAATTGGACGCAATCACGGCAATCTCGACTCATTATTAGGTCTTCCTCGTTACGCTTGATTCCTGTTTCCTGGCCGCTGCCAATAGCTCACGCCGGAGGGTGAATGTGGGTGGGGAAGGTGGGGTGGGGGAGGGGAGGTCACGGGTGGCAGCATTCGCGAGCGTTTGCAAGCTGTCCATTGTTGAGGTAACCTCCACGGCAGCGCACACAGTAACGCGCAATAATATGTTCTCGCTTTCGGTGCATCCGCTTGCTTACTCGCAGACCAGCGACAACTGAAGAAGAACCGCGAGTTCTTTCACGACGCTGTAGAATGCCAGGCGACTGTGTCGCCTACTCTTACAGCGGTCGGCCGTGGATGGACTAGGTAGCCCTGCAGGCGACCAGAGGTAGCTGAAGTAGTGGTTGGTTGGTTGGCTGGTTGGTTTGTTGGTTTGTTGGTTGATTGGTTGGTTGGTTGGTTGGTTGGTTGGTTGGTTGGTTGGTCGATTGGTTAGTTATTTCTGTCTGATGGTGTATCGATCACACTTGGTTGATCCGTATCTAGACTGAATTGACGGGGTTAATGTTTATGGTTGCCAAGAGTGTGGGTCCAAGGATCTGTGGTGCAACTTTGCTTCTACGCCTATCGTAACGAGAATCAATCGACACTGATGAATCGCAGAAGTAGTGGAGCACCAGCTATATCGGACTTCATCGCGGCACCGTAACACATTGCAGCACGACTGCAGTCACACTGCAGCACGACTGCAGTCACACTGCAGCAGACCTGCAGCGGGCATGTGGAGGTATCTTAAGATTCCAGGGGGAGTCCAGCAAGAAGAATTGCCCTCTCACAAGCTTTAAAAAAGCAAGCCTAGAATGAAAAATACACCGGTTTGGGAGCTCCCTCAGCGCCTTCCATTAATTGCATTGCACTCATTTATTTTGGCAACGTACAGTTTATTTCCCGGGAGGATATAAGGAGGGCCCAACGAACCCAGGGATGGCCCTGACACACCAATGCTCCCCTCATCCCCGAGTATCCACCCGTGGCAGTCAGCCTGCGCCCCCGAGTATCCACCCGTGGCAGTCCCTCATCCCCGAGTATCCACCCGTGGCAGTCAGCCTGCGCCACAACCGCCGAAACAAACACGGCTGAGCTACTCTAAAACTTACGGCGGGCTTCAGCGACGCCAGCGGAACACCCACAGAGTCAGAGCGGAACACCGACAGAGTCAGAGCGGAACACCGACAGGGTCAGAGCGGAACACCCACAGAATCAGAGCGGAACACCCACAGAGTCGGAGCGGAACATCCAAGAAAAAGAGAAAACAAAAAAAAAAAGAAAAAACAAAAAAAAAAGAAAAACCAAAAAAAAAGGGAAAAAAAAATAAAGCGGACATCCACAGGTCGAGCGGGAAGAGGGAACATCCACAGAGTGAGCGGAACACCCACGAGTCGAGCGGAACACCCACAGGGTCAGAGCGGAACACTCAGAGTCAGAGGGAACACCCAAAAAGGCGGCATAGTCAGAGCGGAAAACTGGCAGGGTCAGACAGGAACACCGGCAGAGTCAAAACGGAACTGCAGCACGACTGTAACGGAAACACAGCACAGGCACAGCAGCCTGTCGCAAAACTGTAACGCAACTGCAGCCGAAACGCAGCGCGACTCCGTCAGAACCGCGGCAGAACTCTACATCCAGGGAAACAATGCGGGGGACTGCGGAGGATATATAGTAGAACCGCAGCGCGGACTGCAGACTAACTACATGCGAGCCATGGAAGATTAACCGCAGCGGACTGCAGACTAACTACAGACGAGCCATGGAAGAATAACCGCAGCGGACTGCAGACTAACTACAGACGAGCCATCGACGAATAACCACAGCGGACTGCAGACTAACTACAGACGAGCCATAGAAGAATAACCGCAGCAGACTGCAGAATAACTACAGACGAGCCATCGACGAATAACCACAGCGGACTGCAGACTAACTACAGACGAGCCATAGAAGAATAACTGCAACGGACTACAGAATAACTACAGACGAGCCATCGACGAATAACTGCAACGGACTGCAGACTAACTACAGACGAGCCATCGAAGAATAACCACAGCGGACTGCAGACTAACTACAGACGAGCCATGGAAGAATAACCGCAGCGGACTGCAGACTAACTACAGACGAGCCATAGAAGAATAACCACAGCGGACTGCAGACTAACTACAGACGAGCCATCGACGAATAATTGCAACGGACTGCAGACTAACTGCAGACGAGCCATCGACGAATAACCACAGCGGACTGCAGACTAACTACAGACGAGCCATGGAAGAATAACCGCAACGGACTGCAGAATAACTACAGACGAGCCATCGACGAATAACCACAGCGGACTGCAGACTAACTACAGACGAGCCATAGAAGATTAACTGCAACGGACTGCAGAATAACTACAGACGAGCCATAGAAGATACCGGCAGCGAGCTGCAGACTAACTACAGACGAGCCATCGACGAATGATCACAGCGGACTGCAGACAAACTAAAGACGGGCTACAGAGGAATAGCCGAAGCGGACTACCGAATAACCACAGACGGACTGCAAAATAATACAAGCAGCGCGGGCGGCAGAAGAGCCGCAGGACGCGGGCCGGCACGACGACTCGACGGAGCGCCGCCGCGACACGGGCAGCGCGTGTCTTGCCGGCTGATTGATGGTCGGAGATGGTGACCCGATGCGGCCGAGGTGCGCCGGCGACTGCGCCATTCTTCGTGCGGCCGCGCCGCGCCGCGCCGCGCCGAGCGCCGGTCACAAAGGGCCGGTGTCGCACTGCACCGGCCCTGGTCAGGTCACTGCCGGCGTCGGCGCGCCGACTGCTCCCGACACGTCTGCAGCGTGACTGGAGAGGGCGGGGTTGCACCGCCGAGTAATGACTCGCTTTTGCCGCTGCACTTCTTCTGCTTCTCTTCTGCTCATACTGCCTCTACCTCTACATCTACCTAAATGCATGTATACATGCATCATATCTGCATATATATACACACACACAATATATATATATATATATATATATATATATATATATATATATATATATATATATATAAAGCTCATTAGATAAATCCACATCAACCTCTTTCATTACCTTTACCTTATGCTTCTATATGTCTCGATTTCTACTTCTTCCTCTTCGTCCACGTCGTCCTCGATATCGTGTTCATCTCTGCCTATATTTCTCTATCGCAAGTTTATCATCTCTGTCTCTGTCTCTGTCTCTGTCTCTGTCTCTGTGGCCACTGATACTGAGGCCTCGCAGCACACCGTCACCACCAGCTCTTCCGGGCTGCAGGGCCCACAGTTGCGCACATCAAAGTGGACTCGGAAGAAGCCATCCTGCCCACTTGGCAATCAGGTTCCGGTGCGGGCGGCGAACGAGCAAACTTCGCGAAACGCACTCGCGGACGTCGGGAGGCAATTCCGTGCAGCTTTGTGAAAGTCAAGGCGTGTTTGACTTTCTGTTGGATTGGTCTGGCTGCAGAATTACGAAGTTCTAACGTATCTGGAGCCCGATGAAGAGATCTGAATGCAAGCTGTTGAACTGTGTTGGTTTCCGGTTGTATTTTAGTTGTTTCCTTATTTTGAATTGGACTTACCGCCGGACTATACTTATGTCCAAATTTGGTGTGATTCATTTATCATCCAAACTATATTTGGTTAGAATACTAGTTGGTTGGTAGCACATCGTCTGTCTATTCCACAATGCATCAGCTGATGTGTGTACGCCCTCTACGCCCTCTACGCCATCTTCTTTGTTTGCCGGCGTCTCTAAACTTTTATCTCTTGCTTGCTCAATACCACCGGATGTCACATAAGCCGGTTGTCATAAGCACTCGTCTGTAGGGGCGCCATTTTCACGGCGGGGCGCACTGAAAAGTCCCTGGGTCTTCGGCTGAAAATCAGTCGATCAGGGGGAGGGCCTGCACTCGAGCGATTGAAATAGCTTCCCCCTCATAACCAGTAGCAGTCGAGGCGCCCCTAAGCCCAAATAATACATAAATAGCTTTTCTAAAAAAAACCTCTGGCAAAAAAAGTATTCGGGGGTCGGGAGTGGTGCATTAAAGCTTCTCAGAGGGTTTCCTTTCCCCGGTCAGAGGGGCGCGACCCTTGCACACACCCCAATGCCCCTCCCACTGTGTCTGCTCCTGCCCATGAGTTGCTTGGAAACAGACTTTCCCTTGGCTCTTACGTTCCAAGCTACCACGGATGAAATGGGCTTCAATCAATGTCATTGCAGTCTACCAGTTTCTTCTTGGTGCCGTTGAACTATCCGCATACATGCCAACATCAGCACAGCGAATCTCACGCACAATCTACAATCGAAGCAGCTGATGCTTTAGAAGGCCGTCAAAACGCAAACCGAGAAAACCGGCAACACCAACGGCATCAGCCGCTCTAAACGCAGAGCCACAGGTGCGCCACTTCGGAATAATAATTAACAGTGCAGTGGCCGGATGCGCAACAAAAACTCGCAACAACCACCGAAAAACACCTCTTCAAAGCCGGCCTGACAACACACGTCAGACCCGGCGGAGGCGCCGGTGACGAGTTGCCGGCAGACGGCAGCGCGCCCCACGTCATCAGAGCAATCAGCCGGTCCCATCAAATCAATTATGTTCAATTTGAGCGGCGACTGCCGACCGATCAACCATCGGTTTCCTCGTGATCATTATCAGTGCGCTGCACGGGCAGCGCCACGCAGCGCGACCGTCTTCGGACCTGAGAGCGTGGAGAAACGCGGTCCCGCGTTTCTGTCATTCTGTCATTCTGTCATTCATTCTGTCGGCGCTCGGGCCGACATAATGAATGGCAGGCGGACTGTTCAGCAGCCCACGTGATGGTCCGTTTTCCAGACTGGAGTTGACACGTGAGTCAACACCGGGCTGGCATGCTGTCAGCACTGAAAGGAAGACGCGATGATCGCGGCTGTTTTTAGGTGTGACAGTCCGAGGCGTTGGAGACCGTGGCTGGGACCAGCCACAGGTTGAAACGTTATTTTCGCCGCGTTTCGCAAATAACAGCGGTACACGAGCACTCTGAAAAGAATGCAATTGTCCGCGAGTAGTACGGAAGGAGTAATGCAGGCGAGAGCGGATCCAAAATCTGGCCTGGGGGCCAAAGTAAACATGCATCGGGTTTCGAAAAAAAACTAGTAGGATTTGAACGGCCAAAAGTAGTCGGGTCTGCTTAAGACAATATTTATGTTATAGAATGTTCTTAGAATTCCAGAAAATGTAATTTTAGTGCACAACTTCCACACCAATCGACCTTGGGGGGGGTATGGCCCCGTTACCCTCACACCCTTGGATCCGCCAGTGAATACAGGTGATGAAATCTGTCCGCAAGGGCATCATAACACGATGTCACATCGCCAACCTGCCTATCATCACGTGCCTACCTGCCTGCCTGCCTGCCTGCCATGACCTTGCCTTCACCAGCCTACTATCCACTCACTGGACCTCCAAAGTGCCGTGAGACCGCCCGTGCTAACGTTGGTCACGTCTGGATTCGAACCGGACCACAGCAACCACACCAGCCACAGAGTGCCGCAGTGCAGCACACACAGTGAGCTACTGTTTGCTGAGCAAGCAAACAGCAAGTGAGATGGGATAACGCGAAACGTTGAATGAAAATTGCAAATAAACAAAGTGCTTCGTTAGCATGAAGTCACTTTCGGTGAGGTGAATCAGTATTGCCAGATCATGTCACATGCGAACAAATCATCGCACTGACAAGATCAAAACAGGCACTGCAAGAAGCAGTGGTCCTTTGTACGCCTCAGTCCCTCGACGAGAACGTCTGACCTCGTTGGGTCGCTGGGATGGAGAGCACGGTGCACTCGTAGACAGGCACACCGTGACTCCTGGCCAGGAGGCTGATCAACGGCCAGGGGGCTGATCAACGGCCAGGAGGCCAGGAGGCCAGGGAGCTGACCAATGGGCAGGAGGCCAGGAGGATGATCAACGGCCATGAGTTCAGGGGGCTGATCAATGGCCAGGAGGCCAGGAGGCCAGGGGGATGATCAATGGGCAGGAGTTCAGGAGGCTGATCAATGGCCAGGAGGTCAGGAGGCTGATCAACGGCCAGAGGGCCAAGAGGCCAGGAGGCTGATCAACGGCCAGGAGGCAGGAGGCCAGGGGGCTGACCAATGGGCAGGAGGCCAAGGGATGATCAATGGGCAGGAGTTCAGGAGGCTGATCAATGGCCAGGAGGCCAGGAGGCCAGGAGGCTGATCAACGGCCAGGAGTCCAGGAGGCCAGGAGGATGATCAACGGCCAGAATGTCAGGAGGTAAGGAGGCCAGGAGACTGATCAAAATACGCACATATTGCACGTCATAAGACACATGTCCTCTGGATGCACAGGCAAATTGAAAGAGATGCGATAGGCTGTGTCGCAAATACGTGTGACGTCATACAAATAACGAAGCATTACGACACTGGTATGGACGTATGCGTATTTACAAGAGGGATTTTGGTTCATGTTTTCCATACTCGACGCCATAGGCGCAATGCTGCATTTCACAAAGCTTTTGTTTCTACTCTACTTCTAACCACAGACATTTATAAGCAATTTGTACTCCCCGTTGCAAATAAATAATTTGTCTCAGCGCACACGTCCGCCCCCCCCCCACACACACACGCAAGGCGACATGACATCACGAGCCGTCAAATTTGGCAGCACCTGCCGCCAGATTTGGCAGCTCGTCCGGCACCGGGTGCGGCCGCCTGAGCGCGCGCGCGCCGAGGCGTGCTGCGTTTTTGCTGCGCCACTTCTGCCTCCGCGGTCGGCCGGGCCGCGCCGCGTCCACCGCTCACAAGAACACGAACGGCGACGCGGCGGGTCGGCGCCGCCCGCCGCGCTTGAGCTGTTGACTTTGTCTTCCTTTACGCTCCGCTCGAAGCGGCCTCGGGCGGCCTGTTTACGTTGTGAAAACTTCAGGCGGGGCGCTCAGTCTCAGCTTACTCAGTTGTGCTTTTGATGGAGGAGAGCCGAGTGGGAATGGATGCAGATGGGAGGAGAAGGGGATGGAGAGGGAAGGGATGGGCAGGGTGCGGGAGAGGTGGCGAGGAAGAAGAAGAACCTTGGGCTCTTTACGACGCATTCAACCGCTAGGTCATATCGCGTCGCCAACCTCTCACGCCGACTGGTCGCGGGTGGACTCGGTAATGCCGTCGGTTGTGAGATTCGAACCCACATTATTGCGTCCGGCGCTCTACCAACCGAGCTACCGCGGCCCCCATCGTGTCGTTTCATACTTGGTGACCCATACCGCATCAATTTTGCTTCCCCCTTTATCTAATCTCTTCTAGACTTGCATGCAACGCTGTAAAGCTCCTCCTCCCTCCAACACGCTAATGCTAGGGAGTGTCACACATGAAGCACATGCATGGCCTCTGATCTATCTGACAAACCGCCGCCCGTGCGGACTCCACTCCAGACGAGGGCAGCAAGCGCACTCCAGACGAGGGCAGCAAGCGCACTCCAGACGAGGGCAGCAAGCGCACTCCAGACGAGGGCAGCAAGCGCACTCCAGACGAGGGCAGTAAGCGCACTCCAGACACGATCGCGAACTGTGATGTCTCAGCACAGATGTACTGTGCCCGTGGAGGACTGATTAATGTTCCAGCTCCAGGTCACACCGACTGCAGACGGGTCTCGTGTCACCCGGTCGATGCATTCTGCATGCCTGTTGAATATGCATGCACTTGATCAGCTGGTCGTGGCGGAGTGGGTGACTGAGAGGTCAGGCACCAGGATCGGCGGGCCGATATTGCCGGTCTGGCGCCGTCTGCGGCAAATTCCCCATCTGGAGATTTACAGCGAGACTAAAGTATTTAGTGTTTCCGCATGCTAATTAAACTGGACAGTCGATGGCATGACGACCACTAGTGCGCTAAGAGCGGCACAACTGGTGGTCGAACCAATACCGTTCGTTCAGTATTCATCTATTTTATAGCCACGCACAAATCCTACCGGACACTGAACACATGCTGCTACCCAGGGGTGGAACTTTATCTGCTGTTGGGAAGGTACAAGCAGAGTTTCGTCTAACATGTTCACTGCGTGAGGCGCGGCTGCCGCAGTCACGTGATCTTTCCAATTGGCTCAGCATTTACAGGCGCCCGAGTCAGCTGAGAGGTGACCATGGCTCCTGGAGCAGCCAATGCACACGCCCTCACCTCCCCCCTCCCCGTGCATAACGTATCTTAGACGAGTCGCTGTGCACAAGCCCTCCCCACTTCCCAAAGCTGGCGTGAGCATCCCAATAATGTCGAACTCTAACGTGGGACCCAATGGAGTGGGCTCTCCCAACTCATTGGGCACGTTTGCGTCCTCCCGGCTGGATCCGCCACTGGCTAGCCGCTTGTGTCCGCCGCTGGCTAACCGCTTGCATCCGCCACTGGCTAGCCGCTTGCGTCCGCCAGCAACAGCCCAGTCACAATACCATACCAGGAAAAATACCATATCAGGGGCGGGCACACGGAGAGGGGGCACTGGGCCGTGCACCCCCGTCCCGCCCATGGAAAAGTGGCGTCCCTCTGACCTGGAAAGGGCGACCCCTCCAGGATAGCTCGAGTGCGCCCGCACCCCTACCTCAACGGATGTTTCAGTCAATGGCGCTCCCCTGAGAGAAATAAGCGTAAAAGAAGTTTCTTTGTATGCTTGAGTGCATCCCCACCCATTGGTCGACGAGCTTTCGGTGCCCCTCTGGGGACTTCCGCAGTGGCGACCCTGCGAGGACATACATGGCGCTCCTCCAAACCAGTACTCCCGGGGAAATGCCTGGATCCGCCCATGTGCCATACACCACACCGACCGGCTGTTGCCCAGATACCGGCACACCGACTCGGCTTTTAAAACGCTACGGTGAAGCACAGCATAACTCCTGCTATCACCGCCATCTCCCTCGAGTGCTACTCTCGGCTAGCCTAGAGACGAGACGACTAGATTGCATGTGCATCCCATTGACGGACTCGGTGTCACCATTGGACTTTGACTTAGTGCCATGGGTTTGGAGAGCATCATTTTCCGAGCTTCGAATTCGGAGAAGATGGTTGTATTTTGTTCTTGGCAATGCAAACAGGAGTGTCACTCTGCATATGCTGAGGGGGACCATTGGCCCCCTCAATCATTGATTTGGATCCCTCAATCATCGATTTTCCCCCTCTCCGCCCAATCACACTGAAGCTTAAGTTGGACTTAGGGGAGTACACACAAATGGTTTTCACGGCAGCTTTGGCCATCACAAATGTTATCCCACCGCACAGCCTCCCTGAAGCTCACCGACACCGACAGCCACCCGTCCGCCCCACCGCACCGCCTCCCTGAAGCCCACCGACACCGACAACCACCCGTCCGCCCCACCGCACCGCCTCCCTGAAGCCCACCGACACCGACAACCACCCGTCCGCCCCACCGCACCGCCTCCCTGAAGCCCACCGACACCGACAACCACCCGTCCGCCCCACCGCACCGCCTCCCTGAAGCCCACCGACACCGACAGCCACCCGTCCGCCCCACCGCACCGCCTCCACGAAGCCCACCGACATCGACAGCCACCCGTCCGCCCCACCGCACCGCTCCTCGCGCCACGCAGACGCGCGCCTTCGTGCGAGCCCATTCATCTCACTGGCGCCACCCGACGGCGACCTTGGACGCGCGATTGTCACACGCGCCCGCATGAGGTCGCGCCCGGCGAAGACGGACGGCCGGCCCGACTAATGAAGCCAGGCCGCGAGCCGTTGGCGACCGGGCCGATCCTCCGATCGTATCTGTCCGCCCGACGTGCCGCGGGGTACCGATTTGTCTCCGGCCCGAGTGGTCACAACGCCGGACATGGGAGGTGCCACCAAACGAAAGGATAGAGTGAATTATGTGTGGGTGCGTCGCACTAGGGATGTTACCCAAGGGGGCAACGACCTCAGATGATCTCACGGCAGTGGGTGATTCCTATGCGACAAGCCACTGCATAAGATAGGGGTTGACGGCATTAACGATGAGTTATGGCTCCTACTTCCTGGCGTATCGGAAATTGACTTAACAATGGTGTGCGTGCGCGTGTGTGCGTGCGTGCCGGCAAGCTGGTCAAACTCAACCACAAATGCTTGCTCGCATACGTGCATGCGCGT